>CM052538.1:77779337-77862937 GCA_028533065.1 Trachops cirrhosus | reverse complement strand
TCCATCATAATTTCCTGGAGTTTTTATTAAATAAGCGATCACTGGATGCTATTAATGACCCATTTAATCAAAATATGGAGGTTAAGACTATGAATCAGCATGATTAATGAGTGCTTTTGACAATTCTTATGCTCTCTTATGTTTGAGAACCTTTGTTCCATAAATCCACAATATCTAGCGTGAGAAATGATAGACACACATGAATAGGCCATGAAATAGTGAATAAAATTACTGTTTGAGCAATAAATCTTTTTATTTTATTTATAGCTTAGCCCAGGAAACTTATAGTATGCTTAATATTTGTGAGTAATTAGATAGTTTATGTATTAGAATACTGAATTTCCATGGTGACCTAAATTTTAAAGCAATATAGTTAATAATTTTTGATTATCTAGAAAATAACCACTGATTACTTTATATTTTTACAATGTGTCATGAACAATTTTGGTTTTCATGATTTTAAAATAACAAATAAAACATTATAAGGTCTTTTGGGAGAAAAAATACATATAAGTCCTAAAATACACATAAGATTGACTTAGAAAATAGAGAAAATTTGTAATACACCCAAAATTCCTTCTGTGCTTACTGACATTTAATCTCACAAAGTGTTCCAGCCTCTGCAAAAGGCAAGGCAGTAGATTTGATAAATAATCCATCAATCATTTAATCGAAACTTCTAAAATCCAACTAAGGCTGATTCTACTCTGACAGAATGAAATAAAAATTGATCCAATTTGTGAAAGCCTTATGCCTGTTAGAAATTCACTGAGTTGAAAATAAAGGCTCAATCAAATCTTTTTCTCATATAACAAATCTTTAGGTGGTGAGAGCTGGTGTTTGGTCAACTTCTCTACAGTGTCACTCAGAATCCGTATCTTTTCTATATGGCTTTCACGTCTTTTTTTGACTTCAGCACTGAAGTTTGCTGCTGTAATTACTTGCTTTATGCCAATATTCAAGGCAGAAAGAAAGGAAGAAAGGGTGATATTAGCTATTGGTATATATTTTTTAATGTCAGAAAATAAAGTCTTTCCCAGAAACTCTCTAGTAGATCTTGCCTGCCCCACCTTTTCCCCACATTAATACATGACTTTTATTGCACCTTTAAAATATCACAAATAAGTCTGAGGGACCATGCAGCATCTTGCTCTTTCTGTAACTGGACAATTTAGATCTTATTTATCAGCCTTTTTCAGAAATGCAGATACCACCCCCAAATTTTCTCATATTCTTGTGTTTACCTGTTGTGGCTTGCTAAATAAAAACAGCTGAACTCCATACAAGTTCAATGTCATTTCCTTCAAGAATTAAAAGAATCAAAACCTTCAAGAAACTCATCTGTCTGAGTTTGAAATACTGAACAAGCACTGCCTAACCTCATCCAAACCCTGTGGATGTGTTTTTCACCCATGAAATTTCTCATTCTATAAAAGAACTATTCTGAATAAGGAAGTTGACAGGGAAGTGAGTGTACACAGACCCCATCTTGTAAGAGAAGCTCAGTGTAGCACCCTTGCTCAGGTACGGTGAATGACAGCGTGGTAGTGCAAACAGTGGCCAGTTCCTTCCTATTTCTCACTATGGGTCAACCCAGTGCCTCTTTTTCTTTCCAAGGAGACTGAGTTCTACAATGATGTGATTGAAGTCCCTCCACAGGGTGCCTCTGGAGTCCTCCACAATATCTGTGCATTCTTTCAGGGAAGCGATTTTCAACCTTTTTTGTCCCGTGGTACACATAAATTAATTACAAAAATTCTCCGGCACACCAAAAAATATGTATTTTTGCCTATTTGGCAAAACCAATTTTGATTTATTCACACCAGATGGCCATTGTTGTGTTGTCTGTTATCATTTTATTTGTCAGTCTAAGGGAAAAGAGGTCAGTGCCTCTGACTAAATAGTTAGGTACTGCTTGTTTTAAAAATTCTTGTGGCACACCGGTTGAAAATCAGTGCTTCAGTGTTGTGTTGGAATTTTCTGGAATGTTGATGCTGGTTGCTGGGAACGTTCTTCATTTTTGCAGTAGACGTGGCCTAGATTTCCTCTTTTGACTCACGGCTGTTTGGCCAGAGCTCTGTCAGATGCCAATCTATTACTGTGGTTCTGAGAAAATGAGAATATAGTTTTTGGATCCTATGTTGGGTAGCAATTTAAGTATAGTGTCCAGTTGTAGCATCATTAGGAATGAGAGGAGGTTGTGGCAAACTCTTCTCTTTGGCTGACTCAAAAGTCATTTCCCAGCTGTCCTCTCCTTTGCTGCCTATGTGGAATCCAAAAGCTAGATACGTATTGCCCCAGACTTATATTATTTCTGCAGATATATAATCTACATACTCTCCATTAATACTTTCCTAGCTACTTTTTATTTTTTGGTGGGGAGAGAGTAGATTTAATAGAAGATAAAGTGGTATCCTAAGAATATTTTTTAAAGAACAAAATACATGGTTTAGAGACAAGAATCATCTGGCTGAGGAACGGCTAATAGGACACTCAAAGGTGAACCCACCTTAGTGGGAGGAGGGTGCCGATTGGAAACATGGAGGCAATTCTGAGGCGCACTGCTAACTTTACAATTTTATTCCTCTTCAGCTCTGGTTTCATCTTTTGATTAAGTCGTTCTTGGTTTAGAATTTACAGAGCTCTCTTTCTTTCCTTTGGTAGTTAAGTAATTGAAGTTAATCTCTTTGAAGGACATCTCAGTTGGATTCATATAAGATTGAAACATCATTAAGAGAAAATTAATAAAAGAAAACATTTTAAGGTGAATAAAACAGATATTACAGTCTTAGTCCCTGAATATGACCCGGTAGGCAGAATAAGCTCTGGTAGAGCAGGGAGTATGAACCAAACGTTCAGCTTCTTTTATTAAAAAACAGGATTATGCAACAGCATAAAATTTGCTAGGCTATTTTTTTAAAGAAGGAATTAAGCAAAATTTGTTTATCTACCAGGAATCCAGCCTGTAGGACTGAGCTCATAGATATCTCCTGAAATGTGGAAGAAATACCCTTGTTTGACGTAAAATCTTAGCAAGAGATTGGAGTCTGAAAGAGGAAGAGGAGGAAAGAAAGATAAGAGGAGGAAGAACTCTAGGAGGAGAGAAAAACAATAGGGCTTTTGCACCCCGATTTCCCTCCTCTGAATGTTTGGTTTCCAAGGGGGAGATGCAACCCACAGGTACCTTAGATAAATACATGGGAGTGTAAGAGCAGGGACTTTTACTTTCTTTCCATTTGTGTAGGGTGACATTCAACTTATTGTCTAGAGTGCAAAATATTTTAGAGTGAAAGAAGTCACAGAGACAATTGGCAAAAGTCAGGATTTTCTGGAACCTACTCTGTACTAGAAGGGTACACATAACCAACCACTTTGGAAGCTATGGTGAGTCTGATAGACTGAGTGCTCAGATGGCTTTCCTACTGGTTATGTACCCTGAGAAGGTGTTGTCAGGAAGCTATTAAGAGGAAGTTCCAGGTGAAGTTAGGTGATCCCACAGCAGAGTCAGGTGGAAAACTTCAGGGTGGGAGACTGGATGAAGTAAATGGTAATCACCCAAGGGCCTGTGGCCATAAGATTTCCAGGGGTAGCTTGGCCTATCAGAATGGGAGCCACTTTTGACATCCCAGACCTTTCTCTGTTATTTGATTCTTTTAATCTAAATTATTTACTGGAATTTAATATTGGTGAAAATCTCTGATCACGTTAGTCTGATTTGACAATGCTAATCCTGTGTTACCTCAGTTATAGAGAGGGAATCTTCAAAAATTATTACCTATAAGAAGGGACCAAATTTACCACAGGTTTGTAGAGTGCTGCTTGCAAATCCAAGGGAACAAGCCTTTTCTGAATAACATTATTTTAGGTAAATTGGGCTTTAAATATTTTGAGTGAAGACAAAGGGCATGTCTCTAAGAGGCAAGAAAACAAATTTTTAGCAAAAAACCATATATGTTCTTCCTTCAACTGTGTCCAAATGTGTTAATTGGGAATGATCAGCTCATTCAACAAATTCTGCCTTTGTTTAAAACTTCTGAAATTGCTTTTCTAAGCATTGTTGTGAGAAATGTATCTTTTAAAAAATATCTTTGAATGTGGCATATCTTTATTCTTTGGGAGTATATTTTGTTTTTGGAAAAACTTAGAAGCTACTTAGAAATAAATGCTATGAATAAGGTAGATATTTGAGGATTAAAACAAATGTGAATATATAGTAATGTGACTTGCTTTCTTGAGTGGTTTATAAACTAAGTGGTAAGATAATTCCCAAAGTACAAAACTATCTGATTAAAATAGCTTCACTGGGATAAGTTATACTTTCCCAAGATGGCTTTGAAGGATTACAATCATTTGTATGTTTTTTTCCTGTTTTCTTACCTTGTCGTCCTACTTAAGATACCTACTTTGATCATTACATTTAAAACAGGTATTTTTAATCAAGATAATTGTTCAGTAGACGCTTTCTCCTATGCTAGTGTTAATAACTGCTATTTATGGAGAACAGAATGGTCTTATATATTTTAGTTTTCTCATAATAAAGATAGAGTAAAAGAGTAACTTTTGGATATGGATCACAGTGTATATGGATCAGAGTAAAAGAGTGACAGTTTCCCAATATGGACCTGTGGGAATAAATGATAGGGTTTTTTAAATTAATAGCCTAATGAAAACCTATTACATTGTACTTATCTACACAAAAAGCCAAAACCCTTTTATAAATACCTATGATTATAAGAAATAATAATCTTCAGAGTTTCTCCTTTGTAATGCAAGGAATTTGCTTATTATATATACATTTTTTACATCTAAACATTGTGATTTAGTTTCTGTGAAAGTGACATTCTTTCCTGACAAGAAAGGGTAATACATTTAGGAGTAACTTACATAAATGTTGAGGCAAGATAAATAGTCCTTTAAGAGCTAAAAAGTATTTGTTCTGCTTCATGCTGTGCATGAGATTATTTTTTGAATTCATTTAAATTTTTTTTCAATTATAGTTCACATTCAATATTATTATGTATTAGTGTCAGGAGTACAGCATAGTAGTTAGACAATCATATACTTTACAAAGTGATCCCCCTGATAATTCCAGTACCCAACTGGAGCCATACATAGTTGTTACAATATTATTGACTATATTTCTTATGTTGTACTTTACATCCCCATAAATATTTTGTAACTACCAGTCTGTACTTCTCAATCCCTCATCTTTTTCACTCAGTCCTCTCAACTTCCCTCCTTCTCCTCTGGCAACCATCATGAGTTCATTTTTTTAAATTGGATTTATTGGGGTGACATTGGTTCACAAACCATACAGGTTTCAAGTGTACAACTCAACCAAACATCATCTCCACACTGCATCATGCTCCTTTGCCCCAAGCAAAGTCTCTTTCCCCTCTTTGCCCCCCTCCCCCAGCCCCACCCTTTTTCTCTCTGGCTATCACCACATCATTGTCTGTATCTGTGTGTCATCATACGGGTTTTCTTTTTTTGCTTAATCCCTTCACCTTCTTTTATCCAGCCCCACAACCTCCCTCTACTCTGACAGCTGTGTGTCTGTTCTGTGTATCCATGCTTCTGTTCCTATTTTGTTTGTCAGTTAATTTCATGCATTAGATTCTACATGCAAGTGAAATCAATTTCTCTGACTGACATATCTCACTTAGCATAATCATCTCATGTCCATCTGTGCTGTCGCAAAAGGTAAGATTTCCTATTTCTTTTATGGCCAGTAGTATTCCATTGTGTAAATGTACTGCGGCTTTTTTACCCACCCATCCACTGATGGGCACTTGGGCTATTTCCATATCTTGGCTATTGTAAATAATGTTGCAATGAACATAGGGGTGCATATATTCTTTCAAATCAGTATTTTGGGCTCGTTTGCATATGTTCCCAAAAGTGGTATTCTTGGGTCAAATTCAGATTCACTTTTAATTTTTAGAGATAACTCCATTTTGTTTTCCATGTGGCTGCACCAGTCTGCATTGCCACCGATAGTGCATGAGGGTTCCCTTTTCTTCACATCCTCACTAACATTTATTGTTTATGATTGATGACAGCCATTCTGATAGGCATGAGGTAATATCTCATTGTGGTTTTAATTTGTATGTTAGATTATTATTTGTATGCATTAGTGTGGATGTGTGTATATACAAGGATATTACACACATTATTTTTAAACTCAAGTGTTATAAGATAAAATTAAGATAGTGCCATGTGCATCAGTGGGGCCCTCTAAAGAGAATACGCTGAGACAGAATTAGCAGTCCTAGAAATTTAATGGGGGAGGATGCCTGTGAGAAATAAAAGGAGGAGGAAACAGATTTGACCCTTATAAAAGAAAAGAGAGTGGAGAAGGATTGGGCAGGGAGCCTCAGACCATGATGCAGATGTGACAAAGCATTGGTCAAACCAACAGAGAGCTGTAAATCAAAGCCACCTGACAGAGGAGTCTAGTGTTAGGCAGAAACCAGCTGGTCCAGGTATGCACACCACACTCAACTGTTGGTTGTCAGCTGTCAGAGAAGAGTGTTCTTTGGTCAAAAGGTGGATTCTGGGTCATATGGTAACTCTGACTTAACTTTTCAAGGAGCCTTTATACTGTTTTCCATAGTGGCTCTACGGGTTTAAATTACCACCAGCAGTGAATGAGGGTTCCTTTTTTCTCCACAACCTTTCCAACATGTGTTATTACTTTTCTTGATAATAGGTATGAAGTGGTATCTCATTGTAGTTTTGATTTGCATTTCCCTAATAGCTGGTGAAGTTGAGTATCTACCCAAAATTTTTGAAAGAATTTACTCACTAAGATATATGTACCTTTATATTCACTGCAGTATTATTCACAGTGGCCAAGCTATGGATTCACCTGAAGTGTCCCTCAATAGATGACTGGATAGAGAGGATGTGGTACATATACAGTGGAATACTACCCAACTATAAGAAAAAATGAAATACTGCCATCTGCAACAACATGAATGGACCTTGAGACTATTATGCTAAGTGAAATAAGTTAGTCAGAGAAAGTAAGAAGCATATGATTTGATTCATATGTGGGAGATAAAACAGAAAGCAACAAATGAAAAAAACAAGAAAAACAAACAAAAACTCAGACAGAGGGATAGGATGATGATGAGGGTATTGAGGGGTAGAGGGGGTCGAGTGTATGATGACAGGAGATTTCACTTTGAGTAGTGAGCACACAATGCAATATACAATGTATCACAGAATTGTACATTGGAAAGCAATATTTTTTATTGGCTTTGAGAGAGAGAGAGAGAGGAAGCATTGATTTGTTGTTCCACTTATTTATACATTCAACCATTCTTGGTTAATTCTTGTATGTGCCCTCACTGGGGATTGAAACCTGCACTCTTAGCATATCGGGATGATGCTCTGACTGACTGAGCTACCTGACCAGGGCCAAAACCTATATAAATGTATTAACCAATGTCACTCCCATAAATTTGATAAAAATAATTTTTTAAAAAAAGTTTGATACTGAAGGCAGTGACAATTGGGAGCTGTCAGTGACTGCAGGCCTTGCAGCTGAATGGCAAGTTCTTTCATGAAGATAATTCCAAGTGGCATGTCTCCATGGCTGCCACAGCGTGCGCGCACATGCTCGCTTGTGTGTGTGTGTGTGTGTGTGTGTGTGTGTGTGTACACTCCTCTGGTTAAATTAGAGTAGACACAAGAAAGCCCTCTATCATTTAGGGTTGACTATTCTGTAAGATAGTCTGATGTTACAACCCATAGAAACAGCTTTTGGTTTTATATGCTTGCCTGTCTTTCCTTGGAAAACCGACAGGCAGCTGGCTTGATTAGGGCCAATTTAAAGAGATTTACTTTACTGAAATGTCCCATAGCTCTGCCAATGGCAATAATTCTTACTGTGAGGACTAGGTCGGCTGAAAGACCAGGAGAGGACAGGGAGTGGCATCCTAAAATCAAATGCCACACAACAGAGCAAGTGCAGTCATGCTTCCACACTCATATCCTCCTCACATTTGGGCTAGAACACGTGCAGAAGGGAAAGTGAGAGGGAATTAGCAGAATTAGCAGAGCGTTACTATGGAATAGATGGTTCAGCCTTGTTCAGAGGTGGGAAAAATAAAGTCTCTGAAAGAAGACGTGGATTGTGATCTTTATTTCCCTGATCGTTGACTAAACCCACAGCACACGTGTCTAATATGTAAAAGGAATCAGATAGTAGCCCTAGGCAAACATCGTTAGCAGATGTTACTACACCTTATTTTATGAATACTTACTTTAATTTTAATCATTTTGTGAAAAATTTAGTGTCTTAAAATCTGTAATGCCAAAAATAGCATAAATGATGGGTCAGTATAACAAAAAGGCAAGGTACAGCTGGTAGACAGTTTTATAGGTCAAGAAAATATTTTTAACTGATTTTCACACAATTCTGCTGATTTGCTTTGTGACTGTGAAAAGTGAAAAAGCATTTGTAACACATTTTGATGTAATACACAGAAATATATTGGATTTACAGATTTTTTTCTTCAGAAAAATTTTTATCATTTTCATCTGTACTTCTTTGTTCACACCAAAAGGATGTTGGTGTCATTTTACACAACATTTAAAAAGTGCATGGCTAGTGCACAATTAAATAGATATTCCACATGTTCTAAAGTGTTTTATGAACCTCTGATGTTCATAACAGCTTCTTAATTAATCAACAGACACTTGTTTCGTATCCGCTATATTACTCAGAATTGAGAATGGTATTGTGTAGCATACACAAGACAAATAATATACAGCCTTTAACCACTATAATGTATAATCTACTTGGAGAGATGATAAAATGCACAAAATACAAAGAGAGACTGACACAAGGTAATATATATTCAAGGGCTTAACTTTTGAGAGTTTCTAAGAGTAATAGTGGCTTAGAGATGGGTGAATTGGTTGGAACTGGTTATAGAAAATGTGTGGAGAAGGTTGGATTTAAGTGGACATGAAAAGTGGGTAGGTTTGAAATAAACAGAGGAGAAACAGAAGAAATAGCCTAAGCTTGATTGGCATCATGTGGTATGCAGACATTAGGAGAGACTGCTCTGATTTGATTGAATAGCATGGTAGGAGCGAGAGGGGAAGTAATATGAAATAATTTGAGTCTAGAGCCCAGATAATGGAGGCTTTGGGGTTAGACATGGCATAAAAGACAATAAGAAATCATTGTAATAACAAAATGTAATTTTCAAGTCCAAGTATAATTGTTGAGGCTTTCCCTTTTATTTCATTATACTTCTCTGAGGATACAACACTTTGTTTTGAAAAGCTTATGAATGTTCCAGATTGTCGGAAAAGGTTAATCCACATGGGAGAGTTTGGCTGGGACTCAGTAGGTTCCTAACTGTTGGAGTGCATTGTTTCTGCTGATATTTCTGCAGAAAACATGCAAACTGCAGGTGAAGGGAAGCTCCCCCCAGGTGGTTGCGAAGAGCACACTTAACAGGGATCCTTACACAGGAATGGATAATAGACCAACCTGGCTCTCTCTACCTAAGCCGATGCTGGTGTCCGACCTTGCTTGGCAGGATCCTGATGTGATTTCTCTCTCCTCTCTGGAGTCCCCAGGGCTTATCTTTGGCATCTCATCTTAAGCCCCATAGATATCTCTGAGTTCCTACGCCATTAAATTCTCTTTCCTCCTGAGTCTAGTTGGTTCTTATTTTGTTTTGCCTGAGTGGAATGTCAGGATCACTGTCTAGTCTTTTTGAGTTTCTTTTCAAGCATCAACCCTATTCTCTTCTTTCTGGGCCTTCCTGTCTGATTCTTGAGTCTTTTCTTCCCTCAATAAGTTTGGTTCTTACAAATCATGAACATTGCTGGTTTTGTTTTTATTTTTGATATGGGTTCAAGAGTTTATTTTAAGTTAAACAATGAGAACAAAAATTGAACACTGGCATTTACTTTTAATATTTATTTTAATATTTAATATTTATTCCTGCTTCACAATTCTAATCTCATTTAGGCAAAGCAGATGCCTGCAATTGATTGGAAAATCACACCATAGGGAATAAGATGAAAAGGGTAATATTTCAAGCTATTGTTTGACTACAGAATAATGATAATTAACATTGATTGACAACTTAGTCTGTGCCAGAACCTACGGCAATACTTACAGATTATCTCATTAAGATGAAATAATTGATGATTTGATAAATCAGGACAGGTTTAAGGTGTGTGCACCATTGCAAATTTTTTTTATTTTAATCCTCACCTGAGGATATGCTTTATTGATTTTTTTAGGGAGAGAAGAAGCGGGGAAAGAGAGAGAGAGAGGAACATCAATGTGAGAGAGAAACATTGATTAATTGCTTCCTGTAGGTGCCTCAAAAGGGGATCAAATCCACAATGTTTTAACATGTGGGACAATGCTCCAACCAACTAAGCCACCTGGCCAGGGTACCATTAAATGTTTTATGAGTAAAGACAGTAGAACTCAGAGGTTAAATATCCTGAAAAGTTTATAGAGCTAGTGAGTCAATGGTGAAGCTAAGGCTCAAATGCAGAAAATCTGCTCCAGACCCAGCACTCTCATGACTGTGCTCTCAAAATATTTTCTTTATCAAGGGTTAAACAAAATTACAAAAGTATTTTTAGAGGGTTAGTCTGGCATCTGTGCAAGAGCCTAGAGAGAGGATTATTAGTTTTGAGGTTATTTTAGTCTTTTAATATGTCAAGTGCTGCAGGCATGAACTAAACTGGAAGTCCTAGAAGTTGAGCCTAGTGGACGGGGATAATGTGAGCAATAGGAGAGGAAGAGTAATGTAAGATTAGCAATTAGAGAAACTAATAAGAAAATGTACAATGTACTCTAGAAGTGTTTTCCAAATTTTCTTGACCACAAAATCACCTGGGGCACTTGCAGAAAAATGTAGTGTCTTAAACCCAACCTGACAGGTCTGTCAGAAGCAGACTCTCCAATCTTAAAAATGAGGATACTGGATGATTTTTGTGATCAGATAGATTGGAGAACACATCATAGACCATACCTTTTAATTTTTCCTCTATAGAAACTTTTTGTTGTGTAATTTTAGTGGCTTTTCTTAACTCACTGACACAATTTACTATTTTTTGCAATTAGTACTCAGTGTACAGAGTTGTTAACTAGATAGGTCAAGACTCTTAAAGAATCTTGAACTTTTAGTTCAACTAGTGAATAATATAGGAAATTTGAGGTTTCATTGCCAATGCATCATTGTTTACAGCAGCACATTTGTATTTGTTTTGAGCTATCAGACATAGTATGAAGCCACATGCTAAAATTCAACCCTTTCATATTAACAAATGGAAAAGTGACATGTGAATTCCTGACTCATTGTTTCTAAGACCCCATTTTATCAGTCAAGTCAGCCAATTTTAAAGTAGAGTGGAGTAGTTGCTGATATAATTTCCTTAGTTCCTTCTGTGGAATGTCAAGCAGTTTCCTACTTGGTGGGATCAGTTTTACATATATTTTTTTAAATTTTATTGATTTTAGAGAGAAGAAGGAAGAGAGAGAGAGAGAGGGAAACATCACTTTGTTGTTCCACTTATTTATGAATTTATTGGTGGGTTCTTCTATGTACCCTGACTAGGTATTGAACTTGCAACCTTGGCGTTTTGGGGCAAAGCTCTAATCAACTGAGCTACCTGCCAGGGCAGTGGGTTCAAGTATTAGAATTCAAATTTTAAGCACTTCTCAGGTTTGAAAAAGTAGATATTTTGGACTAAAATTCTCTTCAGCATTTATAATATCCTGGAGAAATTAATGGAATAACCAATTTGATGGTAAATAATGGGGTATGCAACCCTTTTACATACAAATTTCCTCATCAATCTTATATATAAAAATTGCTAAACCTGTGGGAGTAGAGATTTCTAGTTCAGAATTCATCAAGTGATATAATAGGTATACTCAAGCAGCCACTAAAGATGAGATATCCTTTTCCCCCACACTCTTATAAAACACAGAGAGTTACCGCTCTTTGTTTACTTCCCAGATATTTATAATATTATTAAAAATCTCCTAGAGATCTGCAGGAATGTAAATACAAAGTTCTCTTAAACAGGAAACCTTTCCCTTCAAGAGGCCAATATTTAATCTAGTGAAACTACTTTGAACCACAGATGTCAAATTTCCTGAACTTCTTGGTTGAGGAGTTCTCTGGCCTTACTGGTATTGTCTAAATTACTTACTATTCTCTCAGAATTCTTATAGTGTAGTTACCATTTTAATTCTTAAATCAGAGCAAAATTTTCTCCTTCTTGAGTTAAGTTGCCCATGGATCTTTTTCTCCTAGAAGACAAATCATTGTGATAAAATGGGCCCTGAGTGATGTCAGAGACAATCCTGAAAGCAAGCTTTAGTGTGCCAGAGTAATGAGCTCCTGTCCAGTTGTGGGTAATAACCAGTAGCTTTTATGCCACAGATACAATTCCAATCATTAGGGGACACCCAGTGATCTGTAGGGGACAAAATGGCCCTACAGCATTGTAAAAAAATACTGTAATATTTTGACACTATTCACCCAGAATGAGGTGGGAGCAGGTTGTAGTTTTGCAGTATCAAAGTCATTGGCTAGGTTTAAAGCAAAAGAGAAGTAATCTTTCTTGTAGGATCTGTGAATGTGGGACAGTCTGTAAATATATGTCACCCGTTGCCTAATCTCCTTCCAAGTTCTATATCCATGGAAGTTCCATTACAAAGGCTTGCGCTCATAAAAGGTCTCTGAATACTGTTTCAGTAGAGGCAGAAACCTCATTTTCTAGGTATGAAATGATAGGAGGTTTTAGATTTCTGGCTGTCTGGACTGTTTTTGTGTTTTCCATGTAAAAAATAATGCAATGCTTGAGTTTCACTATTCAGAAACCAACTTATTTATTGCAGGGAACCACAACCAAAGAAAGTGGGGTAGCTTCCAAAGGTGACTGTGTGCAAGCCCCAGAGTCACTCCAATGATGTGCTTTATATCTGATTTGTGGAAAACTTACAGCCAGTCATTGGACTCATCCTAAGGAGTGACCAGTCTAAGGATGCAGAAAACAATCTTAACTCTAATGAATAGGGAACTCATAAGTAACAGTTAAAAGTACTCATAGGCCAGCAAGAGGAAAAAAGGTAGCTAGTATAGAGAATGCAGATAAAAAGTCATAATCTGTGATGTTACTCTGTGCATCTGGGCTGAGAGCTGTCCATAACTAAATACAGGCTGCTTCATTCAAACTTATAAAGACTCTCAGCTTAAGATCCCCCATAAGGATGGTCTCCCAGTGTTTGAGGGTGGTTTTTGTCTTTTTTCTCGAAGGACAGGAGTCTACCGATCCACTACTTAATGAGTCTCAGTGCTGTGCTACTTACTACCAGCATCTGATAAGGTCCTTGCAGTTGAGGTTCTGAGAGAGTGTTTTGTTAAAGACGAAGCTCTTGCAGCTGAGGCTTTAGAGAAGTATCAGAGTCAAACAAATAGTGTCCGCAGATGACAGAGACAAAATGGTTGTGGTTAACTTATTACTGATACTTTTCGAAAGTGAAAGGTCTGATAAGAGTTCATTACAATAATGCAACTGACAAGGAAATCTGGTTGTTTCCGCAGCATGCAGAACAAATATTATAACAATAATCTAATATTATAACAATGACAAAATATCTCTAAACATAATGATTAAGTATGAAGCACATTTTCACAGATAATAAATTTTACATCTGATTTATAAAAAAGGGCAAACATAATTTTTACAAGGGAAAATTAATCAGTGACACAATTATTTTATACCAAGAATATGCTAGGCATGTAGTAAAGACTCCAAGATTATATCAAGAATGTCAAGTAACAGATTCAGTAAGTCTGCAGTGGGACTACTTAAAAACAAAATTGTAAACCTACATTTGTCCACATGTGTATTTGCCATTTTGAGCAATTATGTAATGTCTGTATCAACTTTTCACATACTTGTCATCAGTCTGACTACAATGTGAACTTTTGAAAACAATTTTGAGTTTCTTGGAATATGCCGTAGTCTTTCATACATTCTCAATGTTCAGGTAGATGCCAGCTAGTTTGTCTGAATCTTGGAGGCTCCCAATTATAGGATGGAGAGAAATATTAGGGATTATTATATCATTGATCATTTTGTAGATACGGAAACTGAATCCTCCTTTATGTGATTCATCAGGTGCTATGCATGGATGGTGTGCGACAGAACTGTGAAACTGGAGCTAAACATTCAAACATTTCCATTTGTTCACTGGGAATAATTTTAGTGTAATTGTTGATATGGTCGGCCCTGGAGTAAAATATTCCCTTTTAGCTCCTCCCCTTGACAGTGTGTGATCTTGGGCAAGTTATATAATCTTTATGAGCCTCATTTTCTTAATCTGTCAAAAGGGCTTACTAAAACTGAAAAATGTTTTGAACATAAGTGATGTAAAATGTGTAAAGAAGCATTGAGCACAGTGCTGGCCTCTGCCACACAGTCAGTATATTCCACAATGATGCTGAGATGAGAATGATGCCCATTCTGCTCACGTGTTTATAGTGGCTGGCTGCCATTTAGGGAATGAAAAAATGATTGCATCCATCATTTGTCTTAAAGAATCTGCAAAATTTAACACTTAATAAATTATTTTTCAACCTTTTGTTCTTTATTTTGAAAATTTTCAGTTCATATGATCTTTTTCAAAGTACAAGATTTCCATATCTGTAATAACTTTATAGTTCTCCTATAAATTTTCTTGACATTTTTTTTAGTTTTTTAGCTTCAAGTCTATAATTTTTCTCATTCTTTAGTATGAAGTTTATCATATTTTATATAAAGCAAAGTTTTTGCATTCTTGTTTGTATTGTTCTAAGTCATTGTTTATAATAATTGTGTTACTATCTATGAATTTGAGTTTTTGATTTATAATTATTTTGTGGTTGTATTATAGCATCTTGCTGAAGAGGGATTAAGGAGCCATTAGTCAGTATTCCTGCTTTAAAGTGTTACTGGTTACACCTTTCTTGGTGCTCTGGAATACAGAAGCTGCTTTCAGACAAACATAAAATCTATTTTTTATAGTGTTGTACAATTAGACTCTGAGTTGTATAAGAAAAGATACTGGGTCATTCCAGAGACTTATTAGTTCAGAAGTAGCTTTTATTATCACATGAATATTATGAAGCAAATAATTCATGAATAGCCTCAAACATATACTTCCTGTGTAAAAGACTCAACTTTTGGAGGTTTGGGGGAATAGACTTCCAAACCTTTTCCTTTCCACAGCTGTTCCCTTAAACTTTTCTCCTGCTCTTCTCATGAATAATCCATAGCACCTAGCACTGGTTATTAAGGTACTCAATAAATATTTTTGAATAAATGAATGAATGAATGAATGATATATTTTTAACTAGTTCTTCACTGTCTCTCAACTCTGTCTATTCCTATTGTGGACATAAAAGATATTTACACACATTACAAAATGTACAAAATGCTATATTTTTCTGTGAAATATAGCATTAGAATGAACACATTCTAATTCTTTAGTCTACTGAGATGCTTGAAAAGTGTGCTTAGAGTGTGCACAGCTAGAGGTACTGACATTAACTTGTGATTTGCTGGCACAGGAAGGCAGAGGGAAACAGTGACATGGCACACAGAGAATAGAAATAGAGTGGACTGTTTTGAGCTGCAAAGTCTAAGGAAGTATGGAAAGCAAAAGATTAAGTGGATGATTTAGAGTATAGTTTAAGAACACAGCTTTGGAATCAGAATGCCTGATTTTGTGTTTGCTTTATTGCTTGCTAGCAATGCATAGGCTATGGGCAAAATTTTCCCATTTTAATTTCTTGGGTAATATGGTGGAAATAACATTGCCGCCCTCATGAGATTGTGATGAGGATTAAAGAGGCACTATATAAAGTACATAATAGAGCATCTGGCACACACGAAGGATAACACTGTTACTGTTATAGAAGCTAAAAATAAGAGGATTCTCATGTTCTATCATATTTGTAAGTCTTTTTTGGTGAACTCACATTTATAGAGCAAGATCACTGAAAACATCATTGCATTTAATTTTGTGAAATGAATATGTTTTTGATTATAGTTTTCAAGGTCATGTAGCTATTAATACTTAGCTAAATTATTCTTACTTTCTCTCCTTCCTCATTCTCTTTCCTCCCTTCCTCTGTTTCTAATTCTTATTTCCTTCTCTCCCCTCTTCCATTCTCCTTTCTTTCCTTCCTTTTTACCAGCATTCATTACTTAACATGTTCCAGACTATCCTAGGTACTGAGAATACTTTCTTACTATCTATCATCTATCTATCTATCTATCTATCTATCTATCTATCTATCTAATCATCTATCTATACCTATCTTAGATATCATATATCCATCTAAAGTATGAAAAGGGAGTGGTTAATTCTAATTGAGTCATTAATGCTTAACCTAAGCCTTGATTGTGTGTTCTGCAGTTGGTTGGATAGGTGAGAGTGATATGCAGATGGAAAAAAGTTGTAGAAGGTGCAGAATTACAAAGGACATCAGCAAGAAATAACATGGTAGCATTTAGTGGTATGGTTAGGAAAAAAGGGCTTCACTGAATATTTTGGGCATTATCATGATAATCTTAGTATTTTCAGTTGGGGAGTGACGTGATCAGGTTCACCTCTGGCAACATCATGGAAGCTGGATTAGAAATGAGGTAAAGATATTATGAAGTTACTGTGATAATTCCAATAAAATACTCCCTAGGCAGAAGTAGTGAGGATGAAGAAATAGGTACTAGAAAGGGAGAATAGGCAAAATTTGACAACCAATTCAATCTACAATAATTATATATCATTTTCTAGGCCATGTTTGCCTGTTGGAAACCAAAGGCCAATTTCCAAGGGTGTATGCTTGACTCTTAGGGGTGATTTAGGGCCTGTCTCTACCTTTGCCTGGTACTGAGTATCTCTTTTCTCACACTGGTGTTCCTGTCAGTATCACCAGTGTTGTGGGGTCTCTTCCGGAGTTAGCTGCTCTTGCCCCTTCTCTTGATCTCATTTTTGTGGCTTTTTCTGCTGGTCCAACACTATTGTCATTGCTGCTCTTGCTGGCTCCACTGCACGCATGGCCCGCTGGCAGTCCCAGGATTTTCCAGGGCTGCTGCCTCTTTCATGTTTAGAGGTCCCTGCTCATCAGTTGGCCTTGATCTTGTGTTACTATGAACATGGAGTGTAGGTAAATGAAAAGGCTCTTCAAGCAACAAATTGAGATTTAATTCTTAACTCTACCACTTACTCTAATTTTGTGACACTTTGGGTAAGTTACTCAAACTGTGAGACTTAGTTTCTTTATTCTTAAAATTATGAAAGTACTACTTTCCATGTAGGATTGTCCAATGGCTTAATGCAATTAAAATACCTAACGTATTTGTGTATAGTGTGGTATATAGTAACTACTTTTTTTTTACTATCTTAATCCTTATAATAAGCTTCCTTGAGTTCCATTGCCACTTTCACTCCGTTCTACCTATCAAAGCTGACTAGTCGTGTTTGCCCAAAGCTCTTGCTTCCCCAAAGTTCTTGAGGATGACAGGTTAAAGAGACATTGACATAATTCCAACTAAAATAATGTTTGCAACACAAGATTGCTTGATGCATATCAACTACTTTCCAAACTTTGTCCTGCAAACTCTCATTGGGTTATTTTCCCTTAAGGGCCATTTCCCACAGATTCTGTTTCTTGGTGCTACAATCCATCGATTTGCATTCTCTTGTGAAAGCCTGAATCCTAATGTACAGATCCACCCTGTCATGTAACTCAAATGACCAAATAGGCCAGAGGAGAATGGGATGGAAGCCAGGCAGAATAGAGTTGTGGTTGGAGAAATTAAATGAGTTATACCAGCTGAACCTGGAAGCAGTTGAGGATTACACAATACACTATACAAAGAGAGGGATAAGCTCAGCTGTGGTATGGACATGTTTCCTAAACAGGAGAGCTAATATGTTGAAATATAAGAGATTAATAAATGTTAAGTGCTATGAAAAATGCCCACCATGTAGTGGACACTTAATGAGTATTCCTGTGTACTTACTCCCAGTAGGAACAGAAACCAACACAAAAAAGAGCCTTGGAAGGGAAACCAGCACTAAACAGTCTCAAAGATGGATTCAATAGATTCTCAAGGTGGAGAAAGATGAAAATTCAGGGTATATTTGCAGATGGAAAACACTTGGAGAAGACTCATGTCTGGCACAATGACAATCCCATTAGGTTGGGGTTGCCATTGTATTTCTATTCCTGCTTCAAGACAATTGAGGAACAGGAGGATCTGATCAAGCAGACAGATCTACAGTGATGCCCTCTGGAAAGGCTGGAGAAGGCAGGGTTATATACCCTGCAGAATTCTTGCTGTTGTCCTGCAGGCCTTTCAAGGAGACCATGGGATATTTTTGCATGTCCATGTTGCTTTGACCCTAAATCACACATAATCTCATGCAGCCTTCTTCAATTGTACTTGAAGTTGATCTGAGGGATTAATCAGCTCCTTTGGATTATTTTCAGCCTATATTTAAATGAATAGCAGCCATTTCACTCAGAAGGATTTATAGTACTTTGTTCGTTAGGAATATTTTTGGACTGAGCAACAAGTAAACATTTTGTTTTATATAAGGGAGTAATGCTAAATAGTCTAACTTAGGTAATGCTAAGTAAATAGCTTACACAGTCTCAATATAGAAATAATACATGCATTTTAATTTTTTATTACTGTTAATGCATTTGAGATTTTAGTGTTTCTAAACTACCAATGAAGATATCATTGCTTTCTCAGGTGGTTTGACTATCAAAAAGTATTTAGATTGTAATTGACAAATGTTATAATACACATTGTTGAAAATGTTTAGTATTTTCAGATATCATGGAAGAACTGTAATATCCAGCATTTCACATTTGGGTTTAATTTTGTAGTTCTTTGTAACATTTACCTTGCTAATCTTTGGTATTAACCTCTTTTTTTTATTTGATTTATTCTGGGTAAAACTTTTTTAAAAAGTATTTTAATATAAAAATCTACAGTTTTTTTTGAAACATAGAACTTCTACTTTAATTTCTGTATTGGATATGCCAGATGACTGTGTTTTGAGATCTAGCTTGTCCTTGATCACTTTCTCCACTGAAAAACAGATGGGGGCCCAGGAAAGCATCACCCAGGGTCTAAGAGGGGGCACTAATATTATAAACATATCAAGTCATTTTGACCCCAAGAAAGGATGGTTAGCCCAAAACTTGTGATCATGTTATCTCAGGGTCAGGGATGGAAGAAGAGAGGGGTGATTTTTTCACTTTTACTTTAAAAACTTTCTGTACCCACTGTGCCTAGCTTGAAGGCTAGCAACTGGGTTGCACCATGCTGGTGGGCTAGGGGCTTAGGCAGCCTAGTTTAGAAGTTATTTCTACAGGTACTTTTTATTTTATAAAGCATGTCCTAGTGTGATGCACATTTATCTCAAACATGTATCCTGAAATCAGCTTATTATCCCCTCCAATTGTTCCTTTGTCCTGAAAAGAAACTAACAACAACACAAAGTATATCTGTCCTCATAGCATTTATTTCTAGTGGGAGGAGACAAACTTATAAATAAATGCATAACAATCTAGTGGAATATTGGGTTTTGTTGTTATGTTTTATGTTACATTATCATAATTTGCCTCAGATTATCATTGTCATGAATATTTATTTATTTTTAAAGATTTTATTAGTTTATTTTTATTTTATTTTATTTATATATTTTTTATTGTTGTTCAAGTACAGTTGTCTCCATTTTCCCCCCAGCAATCCCCCTGATCCTAGCCACCCCCACCTCCCACCTTTGATCCTACCCACCTTTGGCTTTGTCCATGTGTCCTTTATACATGTTCCTGACAACTCTTCCTCCTTTCTCCCCCATTATCCCTCTAACCTCCTATCTGGTTACTGTCAGTTTGTTCTTAATTTCAATGTCTCTGGTTATATTTTGCTTGCTTGTTTGTTTTACTGATTAAATTCCACTTATAGGCGAGATCATATGGCATTTGTCTTTCACTATCTGGCTTATTTGATTTAGCATAATGATCTCCAGTTTCATCCATGCTGTCACAAAGGGTAGAAGCTCTTTCTTTCATTCTGCTGCATAGTATTCCATTGTGTAAATGTACCACAGTGTTTTGATCCACTCACTTACTGATGGGCACTTAGGTTGCTTCTAGCACTTGGCTATTGTAACTGTGTTGCTATGAACATTGGAGTGCATAGGTCCTTTTGAATTGGTGTTTCAGGATTCTTAGGGTATAATCCCAGCAGCGGAATTGTCTGGTCAAAAGGCAGTTCTGTTTTTAGTTTTCTGAGGAGATTCCATTCTGTTTTCCACAGTGGCTGCACCAGTGTGCATTCCCACCAACAGTGCACTAGGGTTCCTTTTTCTCCACAACCTCACCAGCACTTGTCTATTGATTTGGTTATGATGGCCATCCTGACTGGTGTGAAGTGGTATTTCATTGTGGTTTTAATTTGCATCTTTCTGATGGCTAGTGATGCTGAACATCCTTTCATATGTCTCTGGGCCCTGTGTGTGTTCTCCTTGGAGAAGTGTCTATTCAAGTCCTTTGCCTACCTTTTATTGTTTTTCTTTGTCTTCCTGATGTGGAGTCATGTGAGTTCTTTATATATTTTGGAGATCATATCCTTTTCCAAGGTATCAGTGGCAAATATATTTTCCCATATGATTGGTTCCCTTTTCATTTTGATGTTTTCTTTAGCTGTGCAGAAGCTTTTTGTTTTGATGAAGTCTCATTTGTTTATTCTTTCCTTTATGTCCCTTGCTCTAGGGAACATATTGGTGAAAATATGCTGCATGGAATACCTGAAATTTTCCTCCCTATGTTCTCCTCTAAGAGTTTTATGTTGTTGTGACTTACGTTTAAGTCTTTTATCCATCTTGAGTTTATTTTTGTGCATGATATAAGTTGGTGGTCAAGTTTCATTTTTTTGCATGTAGCTGTCCAGATCTCCTAACACCATTTGTTGAAGAGGCTATTATTACTCCATTTTATGCTTCTGCCCCCTTTGTGGAATATTAATTGACCATAGAGACTTGGGTTTATTTCTGGGCTCTATATTCTGGTCCATTGATCTATGTGTCTGTTCTTATGCCAGTATCAGACTGTTTTGATTACAATGGCCTTGCAATACAGTTTGATATCAGGAATTGTGATCCCTCTTACTTTGTTCTTCTTTCTCAAAATTGCTGTGGCTATTTGGGGTCATTTATGGTTCCATACAAATTTTTGAAATGTTTGTTCTTTATCTGTGAAATATGTCATTGGTATTTTAATAGGGATTGCATTGAATCTATAAATTGCTTTGGGCATGTACATTTTGATGATGCTAATTCTTCTAATCCATGAACATCATATATGCTTCCATTTATTTGTGTCTTCCTTAATTTCTTTCTTCAGTGTTGTGTAGTTTTCTGAATACAGGTTCTTTACCTCCTTAGTTAGGTTTTTTCCTAAGTACTTTATTTTTCTTATTGCTATAGCAAATAAGTCTTTCCCCCCCTGATTTCTATTTCTGATATTTCATTGTTGGTGTACAAAAATGCCTTCAATTTCTGAATATTGACTTTGTATCCCACTGTTCTGCCAAATTCACTTATTAAGTTGAGTAGTTTTTTGGTGGAGTCTATAGGATTTTCTATGTATACTATCATGTAATCTGTAAACAATGACAGTTTTGCTTCTTCCTTTCCAATTTGGATACCTTTTATTTCTTATTCTTGTCTGGTTGCTGTGGCTAGGGCTATGATCTGCCTACTCTGTTTCTCTTACTGCCTGCAAGGCACATAATTTTATAGAGTAGAAATCTGAGTTCCAGAAAAGCTATTTAATTCTTACTAAGTCACAAATCATTCCTAAAATTTTAAGGTATGACCTATACCTGGTGAACACACAATATAATGTACAGATAATGTATAAAAAATTGTACACCTGAAACATATATTTTATTAGCCAATGTCACCCCAATAAACTTAATAATAAAGTAAGAAATAATAATATATCTACTTTTTATTTGAAAATAAAAACTAACTATATAATAATTAAAAACTTATTCTATAAGTAAATATTTACTTATTAATCAGCTCTTGCATCAAGAACCTGAGTTTTTACTATAATTCCATTTACTGAGGCCAAAAATTTCAAAAAATAATAATAATTTATATCAATATTTATTTATTTGGAAACTCTCAGTGATTTATAATAAAAATCACATTATCTTTAGGTTTATTGTAAAGAAACTGCAGTAAACAAAAGATTAAAACAAGAGAACTGGAAAAAATATTTCCCCTAGTTATATCTTTCTTGTTCATCCTGTTGAAAAACTCCACAAAATGGAACAAGTAGTATGTTACTTGTACAGACAAAATCTTATTTTTAGATAGACTTCAAAATAGCCAGGACAGTTGTCCCAAACTTCTTGGATATCCTTAGCTCAGAGGAAACCATATTCATACAGGAAGAGCCTCAAACCAGTTTTGCTAGCATTGGCTCCTACCAAAAGGAAAGAAAAATTCAAAGGAGTAGTATAGACCATGATCTCTAAATACTATTTTCCATAAAAATAATGAAGGATTCTTAGAGAAATAACTGGTTCCAGGTCTGGGAAAGGAAAGACACCAGATGAGTTTGGAACATCTTGTGAGAAAACAAGAAACATACCAGACTTCTTGGGACATGTCAAATGGAGGCAGGGGCCTGTTTGAAGTGCTCCCATGAACCATAGATTAGACAATTAGAGTATAAAAAATAATAATGACTTCCATTGATTAAAATATGTCAAATATTTGTTAAATTCCATGAGATTATAAACTAAAAAAAGATGTGATCTATGACTTACAAAGTTGATTATGAGGACTGTTATGATAGAAAAAATCAGTTGAATACCTAGCATATTTGATGCTTGGTGCAGTTTGTCTATGTAAAAAATTACTTTCTTGAATAATCATGAAATGAAACAAACAAAAATAGTGGTTGGAAAAAAAGGAAGATCATAAACATTTTCTCTTAATAAACTTTACACAAATAATTGTACCAATGGACAACAATAATAAATAAAATCAATATTACAGTCCAAAAGTAAAAAAAATAATTGTTTTAAAATTACATTGTTGTAATTTTGTTTGGCTACATACTCATTTTTTATTAGAGTTTACACATTAATGTATTTTAAATTTTTATTTATGTATTTACTTATTTTTAATGTATTTTTTAAAAAGAAAAATAGGTAGTCTGCTACATATGCTAATTGTTATGAGTTGAATGTTTGTGTCCCTCCAAGATATATATGTGTAAACCCTAACTCCCACTGTGGTTGTAAGAAGTCATTCAGTTTAAATAAGCTCATGGGGCCCCGATCTGATAGGATTAATGTTCATATAAGAAGAGACTTCAGAGTTCACACTCTTTTTCCATGTGAACTCACTAAGGAAAGACCATGTGAGAAAGGAGAAATCTGGCATCTACAAGCCAAGAAGAGTGTCCAGAAACCAAACCAGCCAGAACCTTGATCTTCCATGTCTGCTTTCCAAAACTGTGAGAAAATTAATTTCTGTTAGCCTAAGCCATCTACTCTATGGTATTTTGTTATGGCAGCCTAAACACATTGACACACCAATATATTGGTCTGTCATAGTATAAATATGTAACATTAAATTTTGTTATTGAAACTTAATTTATTGCAAATTTGTTAATAGCTTGTCAAAGTTGATTTTCTTTACACAGTTGTACTTAATAGATTGTCTAGCCAGACTTGCCAATCTATCTTTGCTCACAATAAGTGAAGAATACTTTTCATCCATTTTAATTTGAAAAATTTTTTGTTACAAAAAACAACAAATTAAAACTAGACAAAATTATAAACACAACCATAGGTTTTGAAGAGATTTATTAAAAAACTCATTGTACTATAAGTTTCAGAAATTGTAAACACTGAAGAAAACTTTTGTCATATAGAGTGACAGAACTGAAGCAACTCAAGTGCTCCTTCTTCATCTTTCCTATCACTGAGCTGTCATTGTTTGATTTAAATCTACTGTTCAACTCAGGAGTCTATAGCTTCACAGGGGTTGAGAACAGCACCCTAAAGGATCTTAAATGATCCAAAAGCGTTATCAATATGCTCTCACAATGAGAGTGTGTAGCTGTGTCTGTGTGTATCAATGGTTGACTAGGTGACTGAGAAGTCTTTGAATTAATTTTTCTGTAGAATTTTTATTATTGTATTCTATTTAAAAGTTAATTAGAAGAATACTCAGTCATCTGTGCAACTATTTAGGACTGAGAGCAACAGAAGTTTTTAATGGAGAGGAGTATTTATCATGAACATTGTTTGGAATTAACTGGTATACTGTAATAATAAAAAGTAGTTAACTTTAAGTCAGCTTTATATCACTTTTAAATTCTTCAGAGACAAGCATTTCCTTATTCTACTGCCCTGTCTTTGTGGAAAGTCCTTAGTAATAATAGTTAACATTTGTTGAATACATCAGAATAAATGCATGTTTAATTATTGTGACAAATAAATCAACTAATAAAGTGGAAATACCACAGATGCCTTTTCCAATATGTTTTACGGTGGTTCCTGTCCAATATTTTCTTTCTGGTCTAAAAGACTTGGGGCTCACCAATTGCTGTGAAAATATGAACTCAGCAAATTGAGTTGGGATTGTATGTGATGGAGCGGAAGAATGATTGGGGGCAAAGGAATATCATTCTGGCTTATTTCCCTCTATGTAATCATGAGGTCTTGTAGCTCCATTTCATGCCCTTCATTGTTCTCCCTCACTGTTGGTTGATAACATAAAGCTATATCACAGTGGTGAAAGTAATCATATTGTTTTTCTACATTCTGTAAGTTATTTTTATGGAAGTACATGTACAATGTACTTGTTGTTTCTTTACATTAATTGTTTGGGAGAATTTGCCTGCTGTAAATAGAATAAAAAGGTGAAGAGGGGAGGGAATTTCAGGGGGAAAGGGGAAGGGTTTGCAGGAACAAGCATAAGGACACATGGACAAAAACAAGGGGGAATGGAAATGGGAGGGAGGTGCGGAGGGTTGGGGAGTGTTTATGGGGTAAAAGGCAGAGAACTGTACTTGAACAACAAGTAAAATAAAAGGAAAAAAGAATATCATAAAACTTTTCAGTGCTCAAAGAGAAATACAGATACAAATCAGAAACTTAGAGATGAGATATCCTCAAGGTGAGAAAATAAAGAGATATGTATAGAAAAAATGGTGAAGGGATTCAGAAGTACAAATTGGTAGTTACAAAATAGTCACGGAGTTGTAAATATAGCCAATAATACTTAATAACTATGTATGGTGTGGGGGGTGCTGGAAGTATTGAGAGGAACATTTCATAAAATATATGATTGTCTCACCACTATGCTGTATAGTTGAAACTAATACAAGGTAATATTGAATGTAAAACATAATTGCAAAATAAAATAAAGTAATTATTTAACTTTTTATACAAATTCTAAGAGGGAATTTGTTTCCATTTTTCCTTTTCAACCTTGTTTATATTATGAAAAGAGAAGGTATTTAAACCTTCCCTTTATTTTCTGTTATTTTTTTCTGTTAAATATATAATCCTGGCAACCATTTGGCAGTTTGTCTGTTTTCTGTGTCACATTACTCAAAGGAGTCCTGCCTGTGAGTATGCAAGTACACCAATATCAGCCTGTATTTTTCCAGCTTATTAACTTGTCTGTTCTACTCAGCTTCCCCTATCCTACAGGGCCCCATCTGCAGTTTTAACAGTACTGATGATTAATTCTACAAAGGATGGTTTAAATTGCAAAGAAGTACCTGGAACTTAGCCAAAGAGCGACCGTATGCTCTGAGACATCTCTACAGCATAGAAAGAAATGCTTTCTGAAAACATTCTATTATCTTGCTGAAAGATAGTCTAGAAGCTCTAGACAGTTTTGGAGGGCCATGGTAATAAGTTAGATGATGGTAAGCTTGCAGTGAAAATGAGACCTAGTTTAAGCCCTTACAGTGACTGCATGTCAGACATCAGGAACATGGAGTATTTCTTACACTCAAAAAGGGAGGCCACTCTGCCTTCTAAATCATTTGTTACATTTTTCATCTGGAATGAGTTTTTCCCCTCATTTTTTATTGTAATTATCACTGAGCGTGGCACTATGAGTATGTGCAATGATACCTTAACAATAGAGAACAGTTCCAGACTTGAAATTGTTATTTCCATTATTGATGAAATATGTGATCTAGGAAATAGCTTATTTTTAGAAATTTCAACTTCTTCATTTAAAAAATTCTCTTCTCAGGATGATTGTGAAGATTAAACAAGATGTGTGGAAGCATCAGACCAGTGTGGAATCAGGTAGGCAATGTTAGGTTTCAAGTACTCACAGAGTCTGCCCTGGCTGGTGTGGCTCAGTGGATTGAGTGCCAGCCTGCGAACCACGGGGTCACCAGTTGGGTTCCGAGTCAGAGCACATGCCTGGGTTGCCGGCCCAGTCCCGGGTAGGGGCTGCTAGAGAGGCAACCACACAAGGATGTTTCTCTCCCTCTTTTTCTCCCTTACTTCCCCTCTAAAAAGTAAATAAATAAATTTAAAAAAAAAGAATTCCCTAAGTCTGTAGAACATCTGTATTAATAGCTGCCTGATATATTATTATTGAATTAGTTGATATTTAAAAGTCCAAGGGTAAAATTTCTGATAACAGAAGCATGTATATTTTAAGCATGTATATTTTAAACTACAAAAACAAATTTCCTTAAATGAGCTAAAACTAGGTAACTGTATTTTAGATATTTCTTAAACCAATATGGAGAACTTTATTTAGTGTACATTTATTGAAGATATTTAGATATACTTTTACTCTGTGATTGCTTTTATTGCTAATGGGTTATTTGTAAAAGAAAATGGGGGGAAGATGCTTAATCTGATTATGATATAATACCATCAGTGATTATATTCTCAATTCTCCCCTAAATAAGTAGAAATAAATGTCTCATTTAATGAACCTTTATTTTACTCTTTATTTATGCTCTATTGTTGTACATTATTAAGAAAATAGAGTAAATATTACTAAAAGCCTCCAATAAATTCCTTAATATAATTTTCATAGTAATTAAATTTTTGTATAATTATAATAATTACTAGTTTATGATTATAAAATTTTAATAAACATTTTAATGCAATGGAATTGAGTTATTTTTTAGTTTAATATTGTAAATTAAAAAAAGATTTCAGTGTAACAATTTCTATCATTTAGCCATACAGTTTTGCTTCTTGTGCCTTTCAGACATTTCCCAACCAGTCCCACTGCCACTGTGATTGGTCACCTCACTGGGCCTTTACTCGGATCATCTAAATTGTAATTTAGCTATTTTCTCCTTATGTAACCTTTTCTCCCCCAATCCCTTCTCCACAATATAATCAGTCATTTAAAAAAGGGGATCTTATCAATTCTTCCTTTAATACTGTTATATTGTTTCTAATAACTAGAAGAAAATATTTAAACTACCTAGCACTGTGTAGAAGAAAAGCCTTAATGATCTCCCCAGTTTTCATTGTTGATGTCTCTAGCACCCACTGCCTAGTCCATTAAGTTGCTCAGTGTAATTTTAATAAAGGAATGCATGAACCTCCCATTTCAGATTCCTTCTGAATACTTAGCCTCTACCCCATTACCATGGTATGCCTCTTTGAACATGTTACACTTCTTCCTACCCCATATGCCAATTGCATCTAAAACTATAGAAAAGGGCTTAAGTAAACCACAGGGATTTTAACTGTGAGACTCATAAAAATGAGTTCAGGCCACGGTCATATGCAGAATATGGGTGGCGTAGTCACATATTACAAAGCAAGGGACTCATATAGGCACTGATAAAAGTATCAGAATGTTTATCACTAGAGCTTTATCTAAATCATATCCTTATTTTGATTATGATTCCAGGAAACTAAATTTAGTAAATGAAATAATACTTCTTCATAATGACAGAATACACTGAGTTCTCTTACAGGAGGTATCCCACAACATTTTGGGAAAAAGTTATTTGGGAAGAAGAAGAAACAAAGTATATGAAACAGTTTTGAAAGAGAAGAGAGTTTTGAGAAAAAACTGTGGGAAGAACTGAGAGATTTCCTTTTAGCTTCTCCAATGAGCTAATCACAAATAAGAACCTGGGGTGAGCAGGATGACAGGAGAAAGTATGGCTAGACCCTGACATATAGAGCAGAACCATTAAGAATGAAAATGGAAAAGACATATAAAACAAAGAATGGAAGAAGGAATGATTAAGAACATCTGGAACATATCTATGCAGGCCAGTCAATTGTGTGGCACTTTGGTGAGGCTTGTTTTATTTTCTTGCATGGTATATAATCATAGAGTCAAGGTAAATGGAATAAAAGTAAAGGAGAGGTGAAAATAATGACTCCCACAGTTATTTTGGAATAATATGCTTGTGTTTCATGAATAAACTCCTCTTGGAAGTTGTTTTGGGAAATTTTAGTTCTTTATTTGATCAGGAAAAATGGCTGTAAAATAAATTAGAATTTAAAGAAGAGAAAATAAGGAAGGCAGAATAAACCCATATGTCCATAGTGCAAGACAAAAATAACTCACACACAGGAAGTAGAAATAGAAATAAAACAAAAAAGGAACAAATTTTGTAAATGGGAATAAAAAAAGACAAGGTAGACACAAAGGAGAAAGATATACTGGTTATGGCTGGTTATGAAGTTGTAATGACAGGCCAAATATTTCTGAATAGAGAAAGAGGACATTCAAGAATGTGACATATGGAGGGTTTAGAGTACCACTTTATTAATGAATATTAAAAGGCAAAAAACAAGTGCATACAAAACTTAGTGTAACAACCAAGGTCCACTTATTGAAAAAATTTAGAGAAATCTGTCAAAATATGGCAGAAGGATGGATTAATAACATTCTCCTGGGCAGATGGAGGTATGGAATACCTGGTCCTAAACCTCTGCAGGGGATACATCGTTACGCATGGTAAGGTCAGAGTGACCGAGGATCCTGTCTAGAATCATAATTGTACTTCTAGGTCTATATGATGAAATGGTCTTTCAGGTAACCTACTCTGATAGTTGCCAGAGACCACCTCATGACGATCATGGAATATACACAAAACAGTATATTTGTGGGGTAGAGTATATTCAGGGATAAAAAATATCTTCATCCATGATAGACTTTTTAGGCCTATAGATCCTGGTTCCAAGTACACTCCTGAACTTTGTGGTTCAGTTTCAGATCCATTCCCTATAAGTCCCTCAGAATCCAGTGAAAAGATCTCATCTCATCAGCCATGATCTCTTCTGCAAGGTCTTAGTGGGGGTTAATTTTAAAAAGAAACTTGAAAAAAAATGGAAAGAATTGTAGGCTTAGCAGTAAGAATTATGGAAGACACTTACATAACACTTACTATGTGCCTGGCACTGTTTGGTGTACATTGCATATGCTTATTTGCTTGATACTCCTGCAACCTTATTCCATTACTATCCCCATTTTCCAAATGGATAACTGGAATACAGAGAGGTTGAGTGACTTAAACCAAGGTCACAGAGCTAACGAGCAATGGAGCTGTGATTTGAACTCAGGCAGACTGGCTGCAAAGACTGTCCCTAACCGTGTGACCATACCACCTCTCTATGTCAACTAACTGCTAAGCACTTTATTCTCACCTACTTACTGGTGTTCTTTATTCTTTTTTACATATAAAGAGAACAAGAGATAGAGGGGTTAAATCACATGATAACATAAATTCATAAATCACATAAAGTCACATGATAAATTAGGGGTTTTTGAACCCAAGGTTGTCAGATTCTGCTGACTATGCTATCTTTCATTCTGATTATTGGAATGTACCCCATTGCTGGATTTTTCTGAGAGTTAGCTTATTCCAGGATCAGAGAACAATTAGCTTATTTATGCCTGACCCAGGCAAGGGCATATAACCACATTTTTCTAAACTTGAATCCTCTTGAATATAAAATTTTATTTTCTGGGACATAATAAATTACTACATATAAGTGGGTATCAATTTTGTATTAGTAAAATTAAATGTATTAAAAATACATTTTTGTTTTTAATATGCCAATAATTTATATTTTAAAAGTACATAAGGAAAAATGTTTTCTATTTCTTTAGTCCATATTGTTATGTAACAGTAGAAAAATACATCTTTTGAAATAAATACATCTAAAATCTATTTAATTACTTATTGTCTATTATTCCAAGCTTTGTATAAATTAATTTTATTTAATATTCTCTTATTTTTCTTAAATTTTTGTTAGTGAACAGGATAGCTGCTGACTTACCAACATTTATAAGAATTCTCTTGGTAGTTCAAATAATATCCCAGTTGATTCAGATTTCCTAGTTAGAAAATCTTATCAACTCAAAGGGCAATGGTAATTTTTCCCTCTTCAAGCTATATATCTCTGATTTGTGCAGTGGAGAACAGGGAAAGGGCAGGGCTTCGGATGTAGTCTTCCTGGGTGTGAATTATCAGCTCTGCCATTTAGTAAGTGTGTGACCTTAAGCAAATCTCTCAATTTCTTTGTGCCTCAAACTCTTCATATATCAAGTGGATTTAGAAATAGACTCTACAGCATAAGGTAGCTGTGAAATGCTGAGACTAGATTCTTGCCCTCAGAGGACTACATGTGGTGAATATGAAGGACAGAAAGGCCTGTGAGACTAGAAAGAATTGAATAAGAAGCAGAGCGGTATACTTGGGCAGGAGTCAGATTATGAATCTCATTCCTAAAGACTACAGATTCTCATCTGGGGCGATTGTCACCCCCTACTCTCTTCAGGACATTTGGCAATGTCGGGAGACATTTTGGGTTGTGGCAACTGAAAAGGGGTATTATTGGCATTTAGCAGGAAGGGACCAGGGATGCTGCTAAACATTCTACAGTGCACAGGAAAGCCCCCACAACAAAAATTTCTCCAGTCCCGAGGGCCGAGGGAGAGAAACCCTGGCACACACCATGGTGGAGCACTATAGTGCTCTTAGTCAACATAAGAGATACCAGAACTGTTTAATTTTTAGTCATTGTAAAGTACTCCAGTACAAATTAAAGAGTGATATAATATGTACTTCATATTAGTTTGGCAACTTTATTTCTCAACTTTTATTATTTAAGTTTAGAGAAAATGTTTTTATAAGCTATTCTGGTAAGAAAATATTCATCTTACAATTAACATTGCAGAGTAGCATTTTCAGTACATTCTGTCTCACAGTCAGCAGTGCTTTGGAGGGACAGATAAGTATACTTATTTTTATATGTAATAGTGTAGACTGACTTTTTCATGTAGCTTAATGGGTAAAATATAGAACTGGGTATAGAAACTGAACAATATAGAAGAGTAGTTAGGAGAATGGGCAATGTTATCAGTCAGATCTGTGTTTGATTCACAGCTCTATATACAGTTGCTCCTTGATATCTGTGGGGGACTGGTTTCAAGAACCCCTTAGATACTAAAATCTGTGAATGCTCCAGTCCCTTATACAAAATGGGGTAGAACGATGCATGCAGGCGATCCTGTGCATTCTCAGATTCCCTGCTGTTTTCAGTCCGAGATTGGTTGAATCCACGGTTGCAGAACCTGTGGATACTGAAGGCCAACTGCACCACTATTGGTCTGACATTAGGTACTTTCTACAGCCTTCTGGGCATCAGTTTTCTCATCTATAAAATGGGAGTAAAAATAGTTTACCTTACCTAGGATTTCATTTTGGTGAGAATTAAGTAACTGATGTATACAAAAGACCACACTGTTTAGCACTTAATGAGAACTTGAGAAAATGTCATCATATGTCTCTAACTGATTTTACAAATGTCCCTAAATTCTTCAGGTCCAAGCCTTCATCTGAAACACAGTTGTTTCCATGTCTAAAATAGAAATTTAAGCTATGTCATAAGGTCAGCTTGCATACTATAGACTTAATTTAGAGCAGCAACTGTCCACATCACTAAATGGTCCTTGAAATGTTGGTACTCAGGTTCATAGTTTTGACCTGTGAGGAGGGGCAGAATTTTCTTCTCCAGCTCTTCTTGGCAATTTGACCTATTATTGTGGAGTATTTAGGATGAAATTTAAATCATCCTCTCTCTCTTTTTAAAAAATATTTTATTTATTTATTTTTAGAGAGAGGAGAAGGGAGGGAGAAAGGGAGGGAGAAAGAGAGGGAGAGAAGCATCAATGTATGGCTGCCTCTCGAGCACTCCCTACTGGGGAGCTGGCCCGCAACCAGGCATGTGCCCTAACCAGGAACCAAACCAGTAATACCTTTAGTTTGCTGCCCTGGGCTCAATCCACTGGGCCACGCCAGCCTGGGCAAATACCATCCTCTCTTTTGCTAAGAGGTAGCTAGATGTGTCAGTAGCATTTGGTGTTAATGGGAAAGTTGCAGAGTTTTAAATTTGTTGGCCTGGTAACCATCCCAGCACAGAACATGGCCCTGAGCCCATTAATGTCCTTTTTGTTAGTCATGATATTTGGGGTCTCACTCACTCACCCTGCATGACTTATTGAAGTACTTCCTCCAGCCACAATCACAGGCTTTTTGAGAATTCTGTTGACCACACTTTTCCCTCTTTTACTTCAAATGGTCAAATCTGCGAACCTTTATTTAGTTATGAAGCAACAACAATTTTATAGGAGACAATCTATTGGATTGTGTAAAGCAACTGGATAAGTCAAGGAAACGGTTTGTCCCTAGAGCCTCCAGAAACAATTAAGCCCGCCAACATCTTGACTTACCCACTGAGTCCTAGTTTTGATTTCTGACTTCTAAAATGTAATGGAGTGAATCTGTGTTCTTTTAAGCCAATAAGTTTGTGGTAATTTATTATAATATCAATAGGAAACTAATACACTTGCCTAAGAGACTGCTTAATTCCTGACTAAACAGCGTAAATTATTTATACCTGAAATCCTGACATAAATTTGTATTTTCAGAGTCTTTACACCTGGTATTTCCGCATTAATATAAAACACTGTGTGTATTACAGAAACACCTAACCTCTGCCCCATTAATTGTTTTTTGAGAAGTGTATCTTATTTTCTTTTAAACTCCTTTGAAATTTTGTAGCTAGTACTCAGGAGTTCTTATACCTTTTCCTCTAGCTCTGAATAGAAAGCCTTGCGTTTGGATTGCTCTTTACCCATCTCTCCCTCATATCTCCATTTCTACTTAGCAAAGCATTTGCCATATTAAAGAAATCTAATTAGTATATACTGCCTCCTTTGTAAAATTTTTTCATTGTGGTAAAATATACATAATAAAAATTTACCATCTTAACAATTTTAAGTATGCAGTTTAATGTGTTAACTACATTCATCTTGTCGTGCAACTTATTTCCAAAACTCTTTTCACCTTGCCAAGCTGGAATCGGACCCCTGAACAACTCCTATTCCCTTCCCTTTGACCCCTAGCAACCACAGTTCTGTAGTACTGCCTCCTTTTGAAAATGTGTCCTGATTACTTCAATGGAAAGATATTTCTCCTTGGGAGCAATTCCAGCAGTGTGCTTCATTTCACAAGGCTCTTATATATGGCCACACAGTGGTTATTTTGACACCCCTTGCTTTGGTTCTTTGTACCAGATCTCCACCCTTTTCTGTGCTTTAGGCTGCTGACTTTGCAGACTGCTTCTCCCAGTTCCCTTGTTCTCTGGCCCCCAATGTAGGTGTGGGTGTATTAGGAGAGGAAGGAACAAGTGAGGGATTGGCCTGAACTCCTCCTGCTTGGCTGCAGTGGGCTGGCTGTCTCTCCCTGGCACAGTGCCTGTCTGTGGGGTTGCTACACCTGCTGTTCTCTGCTCTGCTCTCCCTTTGCGCCTCAGGACTGAGGGTGGTAATAGCTCTCTGCGGCTACCACCGTTGGAAGTAGCCCAGCAACTTTTCTGAATTCCCTACACCCTGGACAGACCTTTATAAAAAGTCCTTTATTATCCAGCTGTGCACAGCTATCGGTTTCCTGCCAGCACTATGACTTTTCAAGCTTTCAGATAATGTCTTTATGATATTGTTTTGCTCTTACTCTGCTCTTCAACTTGGTCCAATGTCCCTGTTTTGAGTCAGGAAGGCTTGACAGTAAGGGAAGAAAAAAGTATTGAAAAAGACCCCAAATAGACCTTTTCTTCTGTAAAATATGAAATTAAAAAGATAAACAGCTCACAGATTAAGCTGTAGGTAAAGGCAATATATTTTACCCCTTAAAGGCTTTAGAAGAATTGAGTAAATTCTTTCTAGAGGAAATACACAACTCATTTTCTTCCCTTTTTTAAAATGACCTATCTTATAGTCCACATTTTTTTCAATAAAATGTGTTTTCTGTCTTCTAGCTATTTTCCTCAATAGAATTTTCACAGACAATTCTTTCTTTGTCTTCCAGAAAATACATCATTATATAACTTTATCTTTTTAAAGGGGCATAATTCTCAGAAAATGACATTCTTAAAAATTATACATTTATGGAATTGATCATAAAACTTCATTAGGTAAGCACGATTACTCCCTGACAGCTTTTTAAAGAACTTTATGACTCTCATTTCAAACTTTTTTCCCTGTGAAAGATGCAAGCTTCCTCAACAACCTGGTCTACTTTCCTACCTCAGTGTCCCACTGCTGCTCTGGGATTTGCTGATAGGGTACAGAGGACTTTCCAGGGTGCCCAGAAGGACTTGCGGGCTTGAGCCCTAGGGGCGCTGTCATTACTACTGTCACCAAGGGTTGCTAAAACACTTAGGATATAGGACAATTTTTCATTTGGTTCAGAATCTTCTGGTTTCTCATTACAAGCTTCCTTACCATTAATTTTGAGCCCTGGAGGAAGTCCCAGTTCCCTTTGTCCTTGAACTCTTCTGATGTTCTTTTGCTTCTACCCCTGGTGGTGCGGTCTGCTGAGACTTGCTTTTATGTTATGCATGGGGCTGGTAGGAGGGTGGTAGATGTACTTGTGAAAGGCCTTTGTCAGCTTTTCATTTTAAATAGCCACTTAATCAAACACATAGTATCTCTACTAAAAAAACATACTTTTCATTCATCCCCATTTTCAGACAATATCTGTAATGACGATAAAAAAATGAACCTCAAAGAAAGACCTTTTAATGTGATATTTAAAACAATATTTGCTCAAAGAAAATTCACACGTTTCTCGAACTGCTTTTTGACCTGATCCACTGATTACTTTAACAACAACAACAGCAACAAAACCACCACCTTTTATCCTAATTGCCTAGAAAGAAAACCAGAAAGCTTGAAGGATTCTAACAGAAGATATGGTAGGTTTGGAAAAGTTGTTATGTCTCCAAAGGAACAAAGTGTGAATGTTAGTTGTTAATGAAATCCTCTAATTATATACAGACAAAATTTATTTTTATCTGTCCCGGCACTATTGACTGAATTTATTCTATTTTATAATAAATAGTTGAATCAGTACACATTTTTCATATAAGCTGTGAAATTCCTCAGAGCCAGCACTGGACTGATAATGAATTGGTAGTTTAGAGGGTTTAAACTTTTAAAAATTGTGATATAGACACATAATATAAAATGCACATATCTTAGTGTACAGTTTAGTGTATTTCTTAAAATACATAAAGTGCATATATTCTAAGCATACAGTTCAAAAAATTTAAAAATATGTATATAATAGGTAATATAATAAATAATCCCTAGCCAGACCAAGATATGAAAGATTTCTGGCACCTCAAAAACGTCCTCATGCCAATGTCAAATCACTAAGACTTCCACCCCAAAGAAACCACTTTGACATTAAGATAAGTGAAACTATGCACAGGAACTCTTTTCTCTTTGGCTTCTTTCACTAAAGATTATGTCGATAAGATTTAGTCATGTCATTGCGAAGGTCTTATCTGTCAGAGAAATTCAGAGAATTTGATTATTTAATTGCAGTTTACCTTTTATGAAAACTGCAATATAAAATTATTCTAAAGTTAAAGTCATTTTAGTTTTTTTAAATTAGCTTTTCCTGTTACTTTCTGGTACTATGTACTAGAAATGATATTAGCATTTTTAATTAAAAAGAAAGTATTAGAAATTGCATTCTAAGGGTCTGGTGATAGTCTAGATATCTATGAACACAATGAGCAATATCAAATACTTGGGTTTCCATATATCAAAGTTTTAATAATCAAATATTTTCATTAAGGAAGTTGAAATATTCTATTTTTTGCATAATTCAATGTGCATCAAATATTTCTCTAAATAATAATATGTTTAGTAAGGCAATGATCTAGTTAATAAGCAAGTCCTGTGTTTGATGGTTTGATGTTCAATTACAAAAGCAAAACAAAACATCCTGGAATAGATATTATTTCAGAATATAAACTATTTCTGTCCCAGCTGGTGTGGTTCAGTGGATTAAGTGCTGACCTGTGATCCACAGGATCACTGGTTCGATTCCCAGTCAGGGTACATGCCTGGGTTGCAGGCCAGGTCTCCGTTTGGGGTCATGTGAGAGTCAACCACACATTGATGTTTCTCTCCCTCCCTTTCCTTCTCTCTAAAACTAAATGAATAAAATCATAAAAAATATATAAACTCTTTCCAATTTATAGTATTCCACATAATTATTTGAAAATAAAGTAGAATGAATTATAATTTTTATTTGTTTTTAATTTTTTTACAGGATGCCTTAATATAGGAAAGTCCAAAATGGCAAATTTGGTATTTTTGACCACCATGGTGATGGGAAACCAAGCAGTTAAACGGTCTCATGATTGAGACTTGAAGGGGTCCAGAGTGAATGTTATGTAATACTACGTTCTCAAACCAGAATAAAACTGTCAGTTCCAGGTGTAGTTTCTTCCTCTAGATATATATCTCAGAAAATAATTACATTTTTGACTTTCATAAAAGTTTTGATTGCTCTATATTGACTTGAAAGTATATAATTCTCAATATTCACAGATTCAGAGATAAAGAGAGAATTTAAGGCAGTAATTTAGGACAATGTACATAATTGGTTGGATTTGGAGGCCTGACATACTTATATTTTATATTATAAAAGGCATTGTGGAGATCATTAAGTCTAACTCTGTTTTATAAAGCATTTCATAATTTTTATAACAGAATAGCAGAAACAAACTAGAATGATCAAAAAAAAAGAGTAAGCTTTCATTTTAAATCCTTTTTTCACTGATGTTAGTTAAAATATGAGGGCATGTAAAATCAAAAATATGTCTTGAACACTTCTAACTTTCCATGGATTATTTTTGTTAATAATTGATAATGATAGTTAGAATACATTGAATGATTATTATTTCCCAGACTGTTTTAAGTACTCTATGTAGATTTTCTCATTTGCAATTTCTATTGTAGTATAATAAAAGCTTCCACAGATATTCCTGTGAGAATACTAATGCTATGATAAAAATGATAGCTGAGTAGCTTCACAAATTAGATATTCTGGGTAATCATTTATTTATTCAACACATATTAATTGTTAGGTATATAATACATACTGTTTAAATTCAAGGTGAATAAGAAAGACAAAAATCTCTGTCCTCATGTACCCTATATTCTAAATGTGATGCAGGAAATAAATAACTATATAATATGACAGATAACAATAAATGTTATAAGAGAAGATAATGTAAAGGTATAGTGAATGAAGGTGGGTGTTATTTCAGAATGTTAACGAGGAAAGTTTTTTCTGAGATGTTTCATTTTGAGTAGAGATATAGATAAATTATAGGAAAAAGTCATGTGAATATTTAGGATAAGAGTGTTAAGGGATTAGAGTATAATTAGAGAGAAAGTAGAATACAAATGAGTAGAATACAAATACAGATAAAAGTGGGTAGGGAGATGAGGTAATGGGAGCTTGTGAAAGTTCTCTTATTATTGCTTCTCTTTTCTCTGTGATGTTAGACAGATCAGTAGCCAAGAGAAAGGAAAGTGGGTATGTGTTGCAGGTTTGAGGTGAAACAAGGAAGTACAATTTTCCTGGCATCATGGGAGAATTCATGAGATGAGGAAATGCAGTTTGTCTGCCAGAATTTTTGAACTTATATTTATAAGTTTAAAGTCATGGTATGGAAGTATTGTCTATGTGGGGATTTGAATTAAGACTCACATGAGGAGGAAAGGTGCAAATAGAAACAACCAGCCAGGCACTTTATATCTGTTGTTTTTTCTAGGGAAGAAAGAAGAACAATGGTGTAGAAGTTGTGATATGGAGCAAGGAGCTTACCTACATCACTTCAGACCAGTGGTATGTGTGGTTTAGGAGATAAAATTGTCAACACATTGGGTGTTATTATTACCCTGTATACAGTCATGTTTACTTCAGTGTCTGTCTTGACCACTGGGGATGGCATTCCTCCAGTATCCCAATCTAGGGATCTTTCTTCTCTCACCCCCACTGATTAATGTGCTGTCCAATGATGGTGATTTTATTGTAGAAGTATTAATAACCTCGGTTCCCTTTCCTCCACTTTCTTTCCATTCTTCTGTTTAGAGTAACATCATATTTTGCAATAACCTTCAAAATGATCTCTACCCCACCAATTTCTGCCCACTCCAGTTCATTCTTCATCCTGCCACCAGAATTACACTGCCAAAAACCAAAACTGAGTGTGTTGCTTTGTTACTTAAAATGTGTGTTGATGATTATTATCAAGAAAATATAAGCAAAAATTATTCTGGACTATGTAGCAATGCAATTCAAAAAACCATCAAGACTTATTAATAGATTGGATGTGGAAAATGAGAAAAGAGGAGGAAAATTTCGTCTTCCTTATATATGAAATTGCTTCCTACCTTTTAAGACTTAGTTCAATTATCACCTATTCAGGTTAGTATTTTCTTGTTATCCCAGTAGCATTCAAAAGAGATTCAAGTCCTTTACATTATTTTGGCACAATATTTAGATTTCTTTTGGCATTTAAAATAACTTCTTTGCTGAAGTAACTCTCTTTTCAGTATACAGTGGGCTTCTTGAAAGCAATGGCCATGTTTAATTCTTCTTTGTATTTCACCTTTGTAAGGTGACATCATACCTTTCACATAATAGATGTTTATTGAACTTGTTTATTGGAAAACTGAGAGAATAAATGAAAATGCCATAGATAGAGGCAAAATTCATAAAGTAAACACAAATATTTTTAATAACTAATATGAATACATTTTTGGTAGCCATATCTACAGAAACAGGCTTACTCCATTCAGGAAGTTAAGAGCTCATTAAATACAAACTCTCAGGAAAAATATCTTAGCAGTGTGTGTACTTTTGTTAATTATGAGAGACAGCAAATTCACAATTTTCAGTTTTCATTCATTTGGTTCACTGTACAAACATATATTAGCAAATATACTAAAACAAATGTTTTTTAGGAAATGTGTTAAAAGTAGTCATTGTGCTAAAAATGATGTACAGTATTTCAAAGGTTCAGTAGAAATATATTTTAAAAATGCTTTGGAAGTAATCAAAACTATGAATATGAAATAAAATAAATGAATAAATTGTGTTGCAATGATGCTTAATTTTTCCAATATCCCTATTCTACTTGAGTTTTCCATATAAGTAGTTATATTCTCTTTAAATACTAATTGTTTATATACAGAATTTTGTGAGGAATTTACATAATTTTGTCAATTTTTCATGCTATGTAAAACACAAGGTATTGAGTATATTATGTCAAATATTTTGTTGATTGTTTGATATTTACCATTTTGAACTTTATTCAATACAATTCCTTGAGTGCCTGTTGTGTGTCAGGTGTTATTCAGGTGCTAATGATTCCAAAGCTTGGAGTCTCCAGGGGTGGAAAAAAGAAACTTCCCATTTAAAGGTCAGATATTAGAGCAGTGCGTGAAGCAAGTGCTGTGGGAACACAGAGGAGGGGCTGACTGACTAATTCTTTCTGAGGAGCTGTCACAAGGAGGTAACTCTTTAAATGTCACCAAGGGATAAAGGTCAGGAGGGGGGAGGAGCAGCATGGCTAAAGGCCTGGGTTGTGAACTCTGTGTGCTCAAGTAATTAGAAAATGCTAAGTATGACAAGAGCAAAATGTTCACATGGCTTAGGGTCAGAGAATGAGGCTGTATATTCTTTTGGTGTTCCCAATAAACAGCAACAAAAATAATTCTTATTATTTAATGAAGTAGTATTAATCCTTATCACTTAAAGAATTAATAAAAATGGCCAAGATAGTCTCAATTCCAAACCATTGACCATCTGTAAAAAGAATTAAGACATCATGGAATATGCCATCATTCATTAAATATGCACTATTATTTTTGGTGTTAGTGAAATATGAACCTATATGAGAGAAGATGCTAAATCTCTCCAAAACCAAGTGCAACATTTCTGAAAGATTTCTTTAGCACTCCTCTTCTTGGCTTTGAGCAAGATCTGAGGTGTCAAAGGGCTCTGGAGACAATAATGGCTCTATAAAGAGACTCAGCCCCCTCCCACAGAAACCCCAACATGGCTGGGGAGCAGAAGGGGATGGGCCATGTCACCGACACGGCACTGCTGTCTTTGCTTGAGAAGGCTGTGGAGAGCGAGGACAGTGCTGAAGGAGAGAGAATAAACAGCATCACTAGATTAAATATGAGGAGAATGCAAATTAAGGAGCTCCTCTGAGTTTGATTTCCTGAATTATGAAAAGCAAGGTGAGCTGTGTCCCTAGGCAAAGGATAGCAGAGGTTTGGTAGTAGGGCAGTCCCAACTACACAACGCGCATCGTAGTTGTGAACCTTTCCTGGCAGCTCACTCTTTCTGTGCTAATCCCGCATTTGTAGAAATAGCCAGGTGTTCTGGTACAGCAAGCCCTATTAAAAGATAAAGAGGTGGAAAATAAATGGAAAAGAACCCACACAGGATCTATACATACAGAAGGAAAAAACAAAATGAAGAGACATAAGTATAAGGCATATTGAAATTCAACGGTAGTTTATTGTCTGGTTTTAAAAGGTGATATCCCATAAGCCAGTTTTATTAACATGCTTGTGCTTGCACATTGAGATTAGACTATATAAGGTAGGGTGTACTTTTTACTAGTTGTTCTTCAGGTATTAATTAATAGCCCACATTTTAATATATTAAAAAAACAAATCCTTGCAGGCAAGAAGGGGCTGGAAAGAAGTATTCCAAGTCATGAAAGGCAAGGACCTACATCCAAGATTGCTCTATCCAGCAAAGCTTTCATTTAGAATGGAAGGGCAGATCAAGTGCTTCTCAGATAAGGTCAAGTTAAAGAAGTTCATCATCACCAAGCCCTTATTTTATGATATGTTAAAGGGACTTATTTAATAAAAAAGAAGATAAAAAAGATGCATAGTAAAATGACACCAAACTCACAATTATTAACAACCACACCCAAAACAAAAACAAAAACAAACTGAGCAATCAACTAGAACAGGAACAGAACAACAGAAATGGAGATCACATGGAGGCTTAGCAACAGGAGAGTTGGAGGAGGATGCGGGGGGAAGGTACAGAGAATAAATAGCATAGACGGTAGGTAGAAAATAGACAGGGGGAGGGCAAGAATAGTATGGGAAATGTAGAAGCTAACGAACTTATGACACATGGACATGAACTAAAGGTGGGAAATGTGGGTAGGAGAGGGTGTGCAGGGTGGAGGGAAGTGAAGGCGGGGGGAAATGGGACAACTGTAATAGCATTATCAATAAAATATATTTAAAAAAAAGACAAATCCTAACTAAATTGAGACTTGAATCTCTCTTTCACTGCAAAACCTCATTGTGTCCCCTCCAGGCACAGGCCACATACCTTGCAGTCCAGCAGGGAAAGAGGGTATGACTGTCCTTTCCCTCGTTTCCACCTGTTCTATTCCCTCCTCACCTCAAGGCATTCCTTCCCCTTCAACATCAATGCAGGAAGAGGCTAAGAGGAAATAATACTGTTTTTATTTGCTTTTAGATTCTGTGTCTGGTAGATGTGTAAATGTTAACTTTCTTTTGTGGGACCTTTAGCACATTCTTGGTGAACACTACCCACCCCAGTAGGGACCTTTGATATTCTGGTTCTTGATGCATTGACCTCTGGCTTCTCATGGCTCTTGCTTGACAGCTGTTGCAGTGGAATCTGCCATGGTGCTTCTTTCTGTTACTGTCTTGTAACCACAGCAGGTTACTATCCTGGGAGAGGTTCCTTTTAAAATGGATCAAGGCTGGCTAACTTTCAGAATCGCCATTTCAGTTTATGGAAATTATGCATATTCGTGCTTCTCTACCAGACTCTGGAAGTTTAAACCTCTTCTAGTTCAGCCTTACCTCTTTCTCATTCAGCGACCAGGAATAGTTCTTGCCAACTTCTTGCCTTATGAGTCTTCCAGGAAAATGCCAAGCTCTAACCTTTGTAGCTCATCTCTAAACCCTCTTTTCCCAGTAGCAGCAGAACACAAGCCCACTAGCTTCTGCATTCAGCAAACATCCAGTCTGTGGAGGTCTCTCTCTGGCAAACACCTTACTCCCTCTTCAAGCTCTCTTATCCCCACCCCTCTGGCTTGGAGGGCACCTCTTCCTTAGAAGATAAGAGGGAAGAAGAACCACCACCGTAGCACTTTATTTCTACTGGGCTACAACCCTCTTCCAAAAATCCCTCCAAATGGTAGCTCTCATACATAAGTAGACACTGGAGGGGGTGATGAGGAAGGTCACAAACCTAGAGGGGCTCATTTTTTCTTTAGCAATTCCAGTGTTAATAACCTATCTTTTAGTCTTAGAAGATATATTCATTTTCTACTATGACTGTAACAAATTGTCACAAACTTAGTGGCTTCAAACAATACAAATTTATTGCCTCATTGTTCTTTAAGTCAGAAGTCTGACACATATCTTACTGGACTGGGATTAAGGTGTGGATAGAATGTGTTCTTTTCTGGAGGTTGGAGGGGAGAATCCACTTTCTTGCATTTCACTGCTTCTAGAGGTGCCAGCATGCCTTGGCTCATACCCCTTCCTCCATCGTCAAAGCCAACAATGTATCTTTCTGACTCTTTTTCTGCAATGCATTGTTCTGTTCAGGCTGGCATAACCGACACCACAGACAGGATGGCTTAAACACTAGAAATTTGTTTTTCCACAGTTTTGGAGTCTAGGAGTTTAAGATGAAGGTGACCTCAGGTTTAGGGCCTTTTTTCCTAGCTTGTAGACAGCCACCTTCTTTGCATGTCCTCACATAGTTTCTTCTCTATCTGCACAAAGAAGGGGACAGAGAGAGAGAAGAGATAGACATTCCTGGTGTCTCCTTCTTTTCTTAAAAGGACACCAGTCTTATCAGATTAGAGCCCTGCCCTTAAGTCCTCATTAATCTTTACCTCTCTCATGGCCCTGTCTGCATATATAGTCATACTGGGGATTAAGGCTTCAAAATGTGAATTTTGGGAAGGCATAATCAGTCTATAACTCATAGTCATAGCTTTTTCTCTAACTATAGAAAGGTCCACTATTTTTAAGGACTTGTATAATTGGATAGAGCCCAACCAGATAACTCAAGGCAATTTCTCCATCCCAAGATCCTTAACCTAATTACATCTCAAAGTATCTTTTGCCATGTAAAGTAATATATTCACAGGTTTTAGGGACTAGGGTGTGGATATATGTGGGGAGCCATTTTTCTACCTACCATAGAGAAAATTCTAGATTATGGGAAATATGCAGTTGAATGTTTTGTTACATAGGTTATCAATTTATGGTTCATGAAACATTCTGAGAGTGGCCAATTTTATTATCTGAACATTTCATTTTATTTATCCATTTATATAAAAGAATACTTGGAGAGCACATCATTAGGCCCAGGACTTGAAATATGCAATACATGAAAGTTAGGATTCAAGGAACATTTTCTCTTAGTTTCTGAATCATACAATTATCCAACTAAAAGCATCCACTACAGAAAACAACTTCAAATGAAGGCAATATCAAGGACCAATGTCCATCCTTCCCACACACTTGGAGAAGAGAATGCAATTTAGGAAAAGATGTGAAAGTTTGCTATACTTATTAAAACTAAGTTCCAATATGTACTAAATTGCAGAGCAGAGGATATGAAGGACAGAGTAGGTAAACATTTTCTGCCAATGCACTTAGCAAAACCCTCAATTTGGTTAAAAATAGAAGACAATTTCTTGACCTACAGGAGAGTATAATGTGCCATATATATAAATGATCAAACCAACAAATTGGTAGATAAGTAGCAGTCCCAATTTATCATCTACTTAGGAGTCACTAATGATAAAGAAGAGAATTAACTGAGCTACATGTTTCTCTAATTACATGGCAGGCTTAATTCTCTGTTGAGTCTTTGGGGATATATATGTGCTTTTAGCTGGCTTTATACTCTTTGGAAGGCAATTGGAAGGTGCAAAGGACCTTTTCAAAATAGCTCCACTACCCAGATCCTAAAGTTTCACTATTTTGTTTGTGGCAATGAAGGCTTACTCTCTCCTGGGATTCTTTTAAAATAGATTTTAAAGTGCAGGAAGAACACCAATATCTTTACCTGAATTTTAGCAGATTGCTGACTTCTTTCAAAGCAAAAGAATAGTATAAATTTATAAGGGAAGGGTCTCTGTAAGGGAAGCCATATAAAAAGAAACATTGAAGATTGCTTATGACTTTGCTTTGTTAATCAAAAATGTTTCTGGCCAAGAGCTTTTCTGAAATGGTTTATTGAGCCATGTGTTAGCCAGTAGAAGGACGAGGTTTGGGACATACAGTCTAAAATACCACCAACAGGGCTTATGAAAACAACGAACATGTCTACCATTCCAGAACTGACAGGGGCTCTTTTAAAAATGTAAGTTGCTTTAAGAGAATTTACATTGGCTATTGATAAGGGGGCAGGGCAGGAAAAGTTGTGAATTGGGGAAGTTCTAGGATGGGTGCACAGTCCACAAGGAAGAAATATTGACACTTTGGAGTGGGTGTAGGCACAAGTCCAGGAGGTTCATTCATAAGCAGGATGTGGTGGTGTCCTGTGGTCACCTATTTCTTTTTGGATAGCCACCTGGAAGTTGATTCAGTTTCAACAGGCATGAGGAATGTGAGCATTCTTTTATTAGTTGGCACATAGCTGTTAACTGGTTAATTGCCCCATCTCTCCTACTCTAGGGTTGATGTTCCAGGTGAACAGATGTTCGGGTCTACGTTGGGACCCAGGCTGATGAACTCAGCAATTTCTAATACTTGACTTCAAGGTAGATCTGGATATTGCCTGACAGTCATGCTGAAAGAGGAATAGAGAGCTCAAAGAAGGGTACATGGGGTATTTTATGGGTAAGGCATGGAAGTGGAACATATTTTTACTCTCACTCCAATGGAAAGAACAGCCACATACAACAGTCCTCCCTTATCTGAGGTTTTGCTTTCCATGATTTCAGTGGTTGGTAGTCAAATCACAGTCCAAAACATCCAATGAAAAATTCCAGAATTAACAATTTACAAGTTTCAAATTACACGTCATTGTGAGTAACATAAAGAAATCTCATGTCATCCTTCTCCATCATGCCCTGGACATGAATCATCCTCTTCTCCAGGATATCCACAATGTACACACTCCCCTCCCATTAGTCACTTAGTAGCCATCTAGGTTGTCAGATCAACTGATGTGTATTGCAGTGCTTATGTTCAAGTAACCCTTATAGTAGCCTAGTGCTACAGCTCAATACCAGTGTCACTCACCTCACCTCACCTCATCGCGTAGGCATTGTATCATCTCACATCATGAGAAGAAGGCTGAATACAGTACAATCAGATATTTTGAGAGACCACATTCGCATAACTGTCACAGTATACTGTTACAACTTTTCTATTTTATTATTAGTTATTTTGTGCCAGACTTATAAATTCAAGTTTACTATAGGTATTCATGTATAGGAAAAAAACATAGTATATAATAGGGTTTGGTATTATCCACAATTTTAGGCATCATTGGGGTCTTGGAATATATCCCCTGCAGATAAGGGGGCCTATTGTACCACACTGAACTGCAAGGGAAGCTGGGAAATGTAATATAGCTTGGCACTCACATATCTAATGACTATGGAAGAAATGGAGAGAGCTTTGGAGAATTACTAGCAGTTTCAGCCCATTTGTTGTTTTTTCCTTCTTTGTTGTCTGTGGTGTAGAGACACTGAGTTTAGTTTCTTGACTGTTGTTTCCTTCCCTGAGGGTTTTGGATGACACTCTCTCTGTTTCACATGCCTTTCATCCATCTTTTCACTAGGGAAAAACTATTCAGAACTAAGAATATTTTGTTTCTGGGAAAGTTGTTGTCTCCTTTGTAACACTAGGAAAACTTATAATAGCTTGTTCAATGATGACCATGAGTGTAAGATTCAGGAGCAAAGGAATTCTCAGCCTTGTTCACCACTAAATCCCCAGTATCTGGCATTTGACAGATGCTTAGTAAATATTTTTTAAATGCATGCATGGATGTCTAAATACATGGAATGACTGCAAGTATAGGTAGATTTAGAGATAAACAGGAAATAAGCTGATGTAGCCACAGTGTAATGCCTTTGTTTTTTTCTATGAATAATATCTGCAAAAGTAGGTAAGGGGTTGTAGAAAAAATTGAGAAGATTTATACAATTTTGAGTAACTACAAATAAAAATGATGAAAAGAGATTAAGGAGAAAAGGAAAAATAATATCTAACAATTTTGCATTTTTAATTGTTGAACACCTCAGCTCTGTAGAAGTGACTAACCATTATGAGTTTCTCCAGTGTTATTTAGTTTCAGAGAAAATGCATTTTCAAGATGATAATGGTTAATAATGGCTACAATGCATTGATTTAGGGTGATCATAGCACTCTCTGTATAATATTTTGTGTAACATTTTCAACCCATTTCTTATTTTATAGATGAGGAAACTAAAGATCAGAAAATGTAAGTAAATGGCCTAAGAAGTTACAATTATCAATCAGAAGGGCTTTGATTTGGACCCAAGTCTCACACTTCCAGGATAGAGATTGACAAAGCAGGCTGGCAGATGGGTCAACGCGACAAGAAGTTAACAGTGCAGTGAAAGTGTCCTTGGAGTGCCAGCTCCTAGGGTTAGTTGAATAGGGGAGGTTTAAGGTCTCCTGGGTGTTTAGTGGGAAGAGATAGGGTTAGAGGTATAAGCATAGGTTTGTGAATTATATTTTCAAATCTCAGATCAGAAAATGAATTTAGGAAGATGACTAGGTCCAGAATATAGACTTTAAGAGTGTTTTGTCGCAGAATTGTAGTGGTGTTTGTTAGATGACAATATGCACACTGTCTTTCAGAATGACGACAGGAGTCAGTGAAAATGACGACTATGACCCAGATACCAACGTCCTCCATAGGTGTGGCATAAAGGAGTGGAGGTCAGCTGATGACAGTGATGCAGATGAGGAGCACAGGGTACAGTTGAATTGTTAGGGGCTCAAATGAGAAGTGATTTTTGGATGAGTATCAAATGAAATGAGAGTAAATAGTGAGGAGAAAATATAAACATATCTCATCACTATAAAATACCGGAACAATAACAGTTTGTTTTGAGAACTTTTTGAGTAAAATGGTATCATTAGAGGAGACCCAGATTCTTGTTATGTCCAAGAGGTGGAGGGCAGAGTCCAGATGTTGTGATCATACAAAAGTTTCTTTGAAATAGGATGGGATTCTACCTAGTTCCAGTAAAAAGAGGTAGAAGTAGAATTAATAAGAGACTGCTAGCTTTGGGAAGGAGCTATGAATCTGATGGAAGATTTGCAATGTAGATTATAGATCAAGGGCACTAGAAAGGCAAGCAGTACAGAGGGAGACGGTGTGTCCTTGAAAGTAACTAATGGGCTCAGGGTTCCAGCTGGGGCTTTGATGACAAGTTGTTTTGTTGCTACTGCAAATTCAGATCCAAGCAAAATAATATTAAGGGTTACTGGAGTTGGAAGAAACTTGGATAATGATATCGATTAAAGTTTAAGTGGAATACACTTTAAAAGGACATGATAATTTTGAGGGGAAAATTAGAAAAATAACACAACCTCTTTATTTTATAAATGTACACTTTGTGTTACTCACTGACTTTCTAGTGACTAGGATGGCCTTAATATTCTCCTCAGCTTGACCAAACTTCAGACAGGCTTCTGCTTGTGCCTAGGCCCCTTGTAGGGTAAGTGGAGGCAGTCTGGCTTCCTCACCCAGGTGTCTAGGTAGCTGAGGGAAGCAGTGCTCCCATAGCCTTGGAGGGGCTGATAACCAGTGTTCTCACAGTCTTGAGACTGGGCCCAATAAACTGTTCCCATAACATGAAGTGGACTCGCATGCGAAGAATTATGCTATGTTATGTAATTTCTGGCGTCTTGCTGGCTTTGTTCCCCTTTAGTACTTAAACAGGTAGGGACTCCCTGCTGGGGGCGATGATGATTAGAGACACTCAAGAGGACAGGTGCCACAATGGGTGCCACGCTGGGGAGCAAGGGCCATGACATGAGACATGCTGATAGACATGCAGCTTGCAGCGTGCATGGCTCACCCATCCATGAGTGATGGCGTGCCAGACATCCCAATGGCTCCGTGAATATTTTTCCATCTGCACGAAAACATGAATCTGCCTGGCCTTGAAGGGTAGCAACACACCCCTCCTCCTCAACCCTGCCCCTTACAGAACATACATGGCCTAACTCTAGAGGTCCTTCCCTTCCCTTGTCTTACAGCATTTAATTTAATTTAGAACACTTGTAATTGTAAATTCTTTCTTTGATCGATTGAGATGTAAATATTTTAAAATGTCTCTTTCCAGTTTTAACAGTGTCTAGAACTACATTTTTCAAGGACATGGAAGCCATCTTTTTGAAATATAATCATCACAGAAAATACTGGCCTTATCCATCAGCCTCGGTGAGAGGATAGAAGCCTAATGTCAGTGGGAATGCGGCTCTATCTCTCGGCATGAAGAGACAGTTTGCTTTTTCTTTGGATTGGTCAGTTAACATACAGATGGTCAGTGTTCCCCATCCGTCTCACCCAAATGCTAAAGCTGGTCCCGCCCTTAGTTTCAGACTCCTAGTTTCTCTTCCCTACTGCACTAGACTGGAATAAAGTCTTCCTTACCCGCTTAGCTTTGTCGGTGCAATTTTTGCTTTCACAGTACCTTATATGTATTTTCTGCCATTTCCACTAAGACTGACTTTCAATAGCAGCCTGTTTTCTAATGGAGGGCAAGGGAAAAATGACTTGAAATATCTTAGGAAATTTGATCATTCAGAGAATAGTTTCCAAACTGTTAAAATTTCTGGAAGATATTTTCACAGAAAAACAGGGGAAGTATGTATTCAAATATTCCTTTTTTTTCCTGGGCATATTTGAATACCACAGAATATTTGCAAAGTCCAAAGAAATAGAAGTTTGCCTTTGGAGCATCAGCATTGACCTCTCACCTTTCAATGAATCATCCAATGGGATGATTAAACCTCCCCGAAGTGGGTCTTGTAGGACTTCTGCTGTGTTTGCCAGAGGGCACCGCTGAGGGTGTGCTATGTCCGCAGCAAGTGACTCTCACCTTTACAGTTTGCTGTAAATGACAACTCAGGCATTTAGCCAATGCTGGACTGTGACAGCCTTTGCCTTGTTTATCAGAGAAAATGTTGGAGGAATATACGTCAGAAAGCTTATCAAAAGTGTGCTCAGTAAGACTGGACATGGTCATGGGGGCTTCTGCTTGGAACACTGACTCCTGTTATTGGAAATTTATGTAATTATCATTTATTTATACACATATTATATGTATAAATATGTATAATAGTTTTAGAATTACTCCTGTGAGTATCAAATTTGTCATCAAGAGTACAGTATTAATGTATAGCTTTGGGGGCCTTTGGTCTTACAGTATCTGGTCAATATATTGTTACCAAAGTTACTTAGATCAGCTTCATGTTCCTTCATACATTTGTGATACAGTTAAATTAAGTTTTCACCATCTGCAGTCTATCCTGAGATTCCACAACAACCTAGATAATTTTTAAATATTTGTCTATATTAGAGTTTATTCTTCGTGGTGTACAGTTTTTGGCTCTTGACAAATGCATAAAGAAACGTGTCCACTGCCACAGTAGCACACAGGACAGTTCTGTCACTCTAAACTTTCCCTCCTGCTGTTCTTGTAGTGGATATATATCCCTAATCCTTGGCAATCACTGATATATTTTCCATTCCTATAGTTTTGCCTTTTCCAGGATGTCTTATAAATGGAATATGTAATATGTAGGTTTTGGGTCTAGCTTCTACTTTGAGTAGAACATTCCACTGTATGGGTGACTGGTGTACTACAGTTTTATTTGTTTGTTGTTTCTTTTTTACTTTTTCACCTGCTAAAGGAAATCTTGGTTATTTTCACTTTGGGGCTATAATAAATAAAGAAGCTATAAACATTTGGGTACAGGTTTTTGTGTGGACATAAACTCAATTCACTTGAGTAAATGTTGAGGAGTGAAATTTCAGGTTGTATAATAGAGGCTTGTTTACCTCTATCAGAAACTGTCAAACAGATTTCCAAAGTGGCTGTGTCATTTGCATGTCCACCAATAATGAAAAAGAGTTCCTGGTGCTTCATAGCAGCATTTGATATATTGACTTTTAAACAGGTCAGATTTTCTTCTATTTTAAACTGTGCATTGTCTCAAAATTATATTGCAACTTTGCTGATATAATATTATTCAATGATATTTTATTGCATGATATGATAATAGCAAGATAAATTATTAATCTACAAAGCTAAGGAAAAGGTAACTTTAATCATACTTCTGTGTACTATTTACAGTTTTACCCAGTTTTTTAGGAGTGGGCTTCTCTCTTTTTAAACTAATGATCTATAAGAAAAATGTCTTGTCCTAATTTTATAAATATGTTTGAATCCTAAAATAATAACAGCTCTACAAAAAATTTAAAATTTAGACAATTTTCAAAAAAATTTAAAAACTATTTTTGCAAGACAAGATTATGCAGTGACCTTTCTTGTTGCTTATCTCCAAATAAGAAATAAGAAAAACTTTGGTATTTTAAAATAATGATTTATTCTCTTAGGGGTGTGTTCTAAGGCCCCCAGGAGATGCCTGCAACTGTAGATAGTACTGAACCCTACATATCCTCTGTTTTTTTCCTGTATATACATATGATAAAGTTCAATGTCCAAATTAGGCACAATAGGAGTTTAAACAGGAACTAATAATCAAACAGAACAATTATAACAATGCATTGTAATAAAAGTTATGTGTATGTGGTGTCTTTCTAAGTATCTTATTGTACTGTAATCAGCTTTTCACTTAAAAGAAGCATGTTATAGCTTCTCTTTGGCATATCTGAATTACCAGCAGCACAACCCACAAACTTTGGGGCCATTGTTAAGTTTAAAAAGGGTGATATGATACTGTTACAGAACTGACGGGGGTGGGTAATTATTGGCCCACCCAGGGATGCCAAAAACTATTATAGAACAAAGGGGCCAAGGGGAGTGAGGATGATATACTATTACTGAAAGGGTCCCCTGCTAGGTTTGTTATGTCTGCCACCTTATAGGAAAGATGTCTCTCAATGCCAGAGATTTGTGAAAAGCAAAGGAACTGTTTATTTAAAGCTATAGAGACTTAAAGTATGACCTACTGTCTTCATTAAAATATCTAAGTCCTTTTGGATACCCACAGATGCCCACAGTGCTTCCTTCTCCCTCTGCCCTATTCGGGGTACTGTAACTCTGGAAAAGAAGCGAACATCCATGTTTCAGGCTCCTGACACCATCAGCTGTGTCGCTGTGCAGGCAGGATCTGTGATTAATCCAAAGCCATGTGGCACCTTCTCATGGCCTACTGGTAAGAGTTCTTTCACCCTTCTTCCAGGCAAAGTCTCTCCTGCTTCCCAGGCCACGTGGCCAAAGAGAGCACCCCAAAGCCACATGGTCCTCTTCTGCCAAAGCTGCGGGGGTTCCCACCCTGGCCAAAACCGCATGGTTCTTCTCTCCACCAAAGCTGTGGGCATCCCCACTCTGGCAACTTACGTGGATCTCCCCGCAAAGCTGTGGGGAGGGGGGGTCGCCACTTTCCCAAAGCCGAGTGGTGATTCTCTGCTAAAGCCTCATGGTGGTTCCCCCTACTAAAGCTCCGGAGATCCCCACTCTGGTGAAACTGCGTGGTTCTCTCCTCAATGGCTGCCATGTCTGGGTTTAAATCCCTGCACTAGCCTTCCTCTGTACCCCCATTTCTGACTCCTCCTAAAATCAGTTACACCTGCCAGCATTCGTGTATTATTCCAAGTTCACTGGGCTGCCATCATGAGTCTGGGCAGATGTGGCCCCATGGTGTGGAGCCAATCATCTCTAAGCTCTCACACAGGCACTGTAACTTGGGGGACCTGCCCCCAGTTACATCTTGGGTGGAAGTCACTCCCTTCTCCCTGGCTCAGAGCGTGGCCACAGCTATTTAACATATCTATGCAACCAGTTAAAGGTTATAGATATGTTAAGTGACCATGCCAGAGCTTAGCTGCAAAGCTGTTGCTGTACAAAACAGCCCTGCATGTTCCTGCTCCATGTGTCCCTTCCCCCAACTCACACCTATGGGGGGGAGTGGGGAGGACATCCTAATATTTCCTGGACACCTTGAGTTCTGGACCCCATTCCAAATCCCTATTTGGGGCATCCCTCTTGGCTGCACCCTGTAACAATACCTCACAGGTGATCTGATAACGAAGATGGCTACTATGTGACTGACTGGCAGGGAGAACCAACAGTGTGGATGTGCTGGACTGAGGGATGATTTGCAGCAAGGAGCAGGGTGGCATGAGATTTCATGACCTCAGAACAGTGTGCAACTTAAAACTTATGAATTGTTGATTTCTGGAATTTCCATTTATTATAATATTCTTGGACTGTAGCTAACCATAGGTAACCAAAGCCATAGAAAGTGAAACCATGGATAAGGAAGAATTACTACATAGATATTATAGCATATACAACCAAAGAACCTAGTAAGCACACAGTGGAGATGCTGAGGAAAAAAATTAGTTGATCTGTCAATTTGCACACTTTCATACCCTAAACTTCTCTTTAGATAATTCTAAAACATAACAGAATGCACAGACATACTATCAGAGTGGTGATGTCATCACACAGCATAGGACCTCTGCAAAACTTTACCATATACTCCTGAAAGAAAGGGAGTAAAAATGGCAAATTGCATTTTAGTTTATTATAAAAGTAGTTATATACCCATCGTTACATGTTGAAAACTGTTCTATTAAGCTGTGACCAGGCACCAAAAGGTTGGACTGAAAGAGGAATATAGGAAAGCAGAACTAAAGGCTCAGATACTCAGATGTTTTAGTAGTGGTACTTATAGCAAAGTAAAAAGCATCTTAGCCTTTATTAAAATAATGGAGAGACAAAGTCAAAGCCACTTTGTATATCTGTACTATTTGTTTATACCAATATACTCATGAACATTTTGATAAACATGTATTATCAAAATTTGGTAATGCTATAGAATCTTGTCATCAACACGCAGGGAAACCATGTAATCTGTCATCTAAACAGCCTATCCAAAATGAAAGTGGTGCTACTAGGGGTACACCCAGTGGGGAACTAGAATATAAGTTCATCTTATATCTTTGAAACACATATTCTGGGCGCTTGGAGGCCTTCTAAATCTGAGACTACTGCAGTAGTTTATACACTTCTCACATGACTCAGCGGAGTTTAAATTCCTGAGAGTTACTGAATTTGTTAGGATAAATAGCAGTGGTCAAGCAATAATGAGATTCGAATGCTGAAGTTTTGGTTGCCTCATTTGGCATACTTAAATCTATTTTATACAAAATGGAATTTAAAGGCATTATGTAGTCCTAAATTATATGTTGTTACTATTAGCACATCCTGTTGTTGCCACATAGTTTTCACAACAATTCCTAACATGCAAAACAGGCACTTGACCTTATTAAAACAAAAACTCAAGTATGAGAATGACTCTTTAGTCTACAACTTACAATTATTGGTGTTAATATGTTATTATTACCTTGGTTATATATAAATGTGTTGTATCGGACACAAATAATATTGGTAGTTTTATATTATGAAGAACAATATTTAAAACTGTATCTTTACAAATATATATTTGTTGGCAGAGATGTCTAATTACAAAAGATTTAATACTGATTATCTCTTTTTTTTTCTGCTAGTAGCAGGAGACCAATGCAATTATCTTGAAACAACAGAACAAAATAATTATAAGAAATTAGGTGTAAAAGATTGGTTTAGGGAAGTGTTTGGAAAGCAGATATTCTTTTTCACAGTACTTTCATTTGGATTTTGGAATACTGAGTGGTTGTTCTGTGTGGTGTTTACTGCTGCTGAGAAAGGAGGAATCCTCACCAGACACACAGAGCACTGGCAAACAGCATGGAGAAATGGCCTCAAAGCTGCGGCCACCTTACTCTGAGTAGTCCTGAGCCATCAGACGCATTGGTCCTTCAGTTGTTCAAGAATGGAATACAGGGATATCGACCTATCCCACAAGGCCATTGAAATGTGTAATTAATATAAATCTTTGCAAAGCAGTGGCTTCTGCTTGATAGTTCTCCATGGTCCTGAATAACCAGTTTCTGGGTTGCACACGATCTTCACATTGCCTTCTTTCTAATGCTGCCTATCTTTTCAGAAATTTCTTCCTGAAATAATACTTCCAATGAAGAAAGGGAAAACTGGTTATTCTAGTGTTTTTTCTTTAGTCAGTCCACTTAATATCCAACATTGACTGAAAAAATATTTGTATTTTTTAAAAATAAAATTGCCCTTTCTTTCCATACTCTTGAAAGACAGTGTTTTCTAGTCATGTTCCTCCAGAGCTCCACTTACAAAGCTCTCCATCCGCATGCACTTGGTCTCATTAGGCTTTGAGTCAGGGACTGATGAGTAGGAGGTTGAATAAACCATGACTGGTTAAGTCATAATCAATTATATCTAAATTCTTTCATAAAATATCACATTTAAAGCACTTATGAAGAGGCTGTAGCTTTTTAAAATTTCTTTTTTTAGCTTTCACTCTTTTTTATTAAATTTATTGGGGTGACATTGGTTTATAAGATTATATAGGTTTCAAGTGTACATTTCTGTAATACATGATCTGTATATTGCATTGTGTGCCCATCACCCAGAGTCAAGTCATCTTCTGTCACCACATATTTGACCCCCTTTGCCCTTTACTACCCCTCCCTTCCCTCTGGTAACCACTATACTGTGTCTGTGTCTATGAGTTTCAGTTTTAAGAGTTACCATGAGACCCCCCTCCCTTTGGGGGATATACCTGAAAAATTTGAAAACATTTATTTGCAAATATACATGCACCCCTATATTCAATGTGGCATTCTTCACAGTAGCCAACACTTGGAAACAACCAGAGTGTCCTTCAATAGATGATTGGATAGCTTTTTGGTTAATACAATTATATAGGTTACAGGAGTACAAATCTATAATACATCATCTGTATATTGTATTATGTGTTTACTACCCAAAATCAAGCCTCCTTCCATCACTATTTATTCCCCCTTTACCCTCTTCTACCTTCCCCACCCCCCTCCCCTCTGGTAATCACCATACTGTTGTCTGTTCACATGACTTTTTGAGAAATCGTACTCCTGATAACTGTCTGCTCCTAATCTTGGGTAACCGTCCATACCTAATGCACATATAAGATAGACATCACACCAATACTTCTTAATGCCAAGTCCTTTTCTGGGTTGTTTCCTTAGTACCCACCATTTCTCAGTCAGTTCATCTCACTTAAAACCCTCATACTACTCCTCACTGACTCTAGGTCCTCACTGGACCCACACTTAGCTTCTCCTTACCTAGTTCATGTTTTCAGTGGCTTTGGAGTGCTCAGAATTGGTTGCTATTATGACTACATTTATTTTTAAGAGAGAGGAAAAAAGAGGGAGAAAGAGAGGAAGAGAAACATCACTGTGAGAGGGAAACACCGATTGGTTGCCTCTCCTATGCACCCAGACCAGGGACAATCCCACAACCTAGACATGTGTCCTGACCAGGAATTGAACCGATGACCATTTGCTTTGCAGGATGGCGCCCAACCAAGTCACACTGGTCAGGGCATGACTGCATATGTTGAAATCACTTCATTTAACCAAGCATCCTGCAAAATGTCTTTGCTCATTATACTTGCATATTTCAGTCTTAATGTTGCTCTACTAAATAGAGGCTCATACACTTTCTGGGTCTGCCTTTTAGGAACACAAAGTTGAAGGTTTACATGTTTTTATTGCTTTCCTTAGCCTGGTGTATAAACACATACTCAGGAGTTAAATTCATTAACATGCACTTGTCCTCTCAGACAACCTAGGATGCCCACACGGATCCACTATTAGGATACTTGGAGGTTGGAAGAAGAGGGAATCCAACAACTGAGACCTCTGGTACGGATGAAAATTCTGATTGAGAACATAGAACAAGATTCTGATGCTTTTTCATTGATAAACTAAAATCCTTTTTTAAAACCTTTTTAGTTCACTTTAGAATTGAACTGTGAGCATCTTGTTATACACTGAAAAATAAAAATTTCATTCATAATAAAATATAAAGTTAACTAAAAGAGGTCTTTACCTTTTCCTGAAGGCACAGACAAGGCAGAGGTTCCAATTCTTTAGGAGATTAGGCCATTCATCATTGCTTGTTTGCTTGTCAGACATGGAAGTTTCTATCTAATTTATACAGTGCCTTTATAAATATGACATTATATCTAGACAGCAATTATGTTAATTTGTCCTAATTATGATATCATCTGCCTACCAGTAGCCAAACATTTTCACCTATAAAAACCTGCACTTACTGTTTTTCATGTTTGCAAGGCATGGTAATAATAACCTTCAAAAAATGGAAATATTTCTTGTGAATTCAAATAAGATAGAAATCTTCCCTCTTTTCCTCAGAATAAAGCTCTTTAAAATTTGTATTACACAGTACATGCTTATTATGAAAAATAGGGTTAACACATACACACAAAAAGAAAATTATAAACTGTGCTTCTACCAACCAAAGATATTGCCATAACATTAGATATATATTTTTTTCTCAAAGCACCTGAAACAGACACCTGCCTTTCTTCCTGAACACCCAGCACACATTTGGGGAATTTCCACTTTATGAGGCAGATGCTGCCTCCTATTTCAGAAGCACAAAATACAGTACTTATTTTCAGCTGGCCTTGCAGCTAAGCACAAGCATGCAGCCTAGACCACACCATTTTGATGCAGCTGACACAAACTGTGCTTTAGATTGCAATTTATTGAAGCAAAGCAGCAGAGATGCTGGAGAACCCGTTCCAATTTCTACAGGTTGTAGCAGCAGCATGAAGTGCTCAGTTCCAGTGATAAATGGTTTGCAAGTAACAGTGATTGTGCCCCGCAGTTCTGGCGGCCGTGTGGCTGCTTTCATGGCTCTGTGATGTTATTTTGTATAATGCCAGTGACTATGTGGCCCCAGGCATGTTCTTCCAGCTCTCAAAGAGAGTTTGTGTGTTACCTAAAATGTTATGTAAAGGTCCTTTTTACTAAGATTACCTGAGTTAGTTTCTATAGCTTGCAACCAAAAACTCTAAATCAGTGGATTTTTTTTAATTATGTGATTGGAATCATATTTCAACAAGTTTTTAAATATGGTGTAAATTCTACCTATGAGCTAGGATTTTCTGAAGGAAATTCTTATGTTCAATTTCAGGGTCCTTTGTGTTCCTGAACCCAATTCCAACAATTGTGTGTCCGGGAGAGTGAGGAGGAGAGCTTCACACACAACTGATTCAATTCAAATCTGACATCCTCTACCTAGAGATAGCATCAGATTTGATAGATAAAGAACTCAGTCTTATAAGACTGCCATTCTAACCCCACTCGCAATTCAGACACCAGTTAAAAGGCCAGTTTGTAACCTGACCCAACAGCTATACGTTGGAGACTCTGACCACTCACCCCCTTTATCAGAATGCCCATGGCAAGTCCAGGTTGTTGCCCATACTTTCAACTGACTGGCTGTAAAGCAGAGGTTCCATGACTTCCTCTTTGAGTTCAATTAATTTGATAGAGTTGGTCACAATGGTCAGAGAAACAATTAACTTACTAGATCACTGTTTTTTTATGAAAGGATATAACTGAGGAACAGCCGGATAGAAGAGATACAAAGGACAAGGTATGGGGGAGGGGCATGGAGCTTCCATGCCCTCTCCAGCGATGGCACTCTCTCAGCACCTTTGTGTGTTCACCGACCCAGAAGCTCCAAACCCAATCCTTTTGGGTTCTATGGGGGCTTCATCATATAGTCATAACTGATTAAACCATTGGTCATTGGAAGTTGATTCCACCTCCAGCCCCTCTCTTCTCCTCTGAGGTCAGGGGTTCAGATTGATAGTCTGACCTTCTAATTACATGGTTGGAGACTAGTTCCTATCTTCAGATGGGGTCCAAAAGCCACATCATTAACATAACAAAAGACACTGAGGGTTGTAGGAGCTCTGTGCCAGAAATAGTAACAATTTTATATATATATATATATATATAAATAATTGAATTTATTGGGGTGACATTGGTTCACAAAACCATACAGGTTTCCAGTGTACAACTCAATAAAGCATCATCTGTACACTGAATCCTGCGCAATCGCCCCAAGCAAACTCTTGTTCCATCCCTATTTCCCCACCTTTGCCCATAATCACAATATTACACAGGGTTATGTTATAGTAAAGGCAAACATTATAAAGAAATTCAGTTGCATTTGTAGAAGGGAAACCAAATTCTTCCACCATTTAAAAGTTCCTTACTGGGGTCTTCTCCCGCAATTGTTTTACTTGCTGATTTAATGTTTATTTTCTAAAATTTCTTTTAATATTATAGGTTATTGATATTCCCGCTACATTTTTGCTCCATAAAATCCCTAATTTTTTATTTTTAGTACTATTGATGTATAATTTACACCTGTTTAAAATGTTCAATTCAATGGCTTTCAGTATATTTACAGAATAGTGTAACCAACACAATAATCTAATTCTCATCATTCTGGAAAGAAACCTTGTACCCATTAGCAGTGACTGCCTCTTCCCACTCCCTCGCCCCTTCGGCACTAGGCAACCAGGCAGCAGCAAATATATTTTCTTTCTCTAGAGACTTACCTATTCTGTTTATTTTCATATAATTGAATCATAATGTGTGGTGTTTTGTGACTGGCTTCTTCCACTTAGCAGAATGATTTTGGTGTTCATCCATGTTTGTAGCACACATTAGTACTTCCTTTCATTTTATAGATTGTGAAACAATATTTCAATTTTATTGAAATATTATGATTTGTTTACTCATTTATCAGTCAGCAGACATTTGGGTTGGGTTGTTTCCACTTTTTGGCTATTATAAATAATGCTGCTATGAATATCCGTGCCCAGGTTTTTTGTGGGCATGTGTTTTCAATTCTCTTGGATAGATACCTACAAGTAGAATGGCTGGGTCCTATATAATTCTATGTTCAGCATTTTGAGGAATCACCAAACTATTTTCCACAGCAGCTGTATCATTTTATAATCAATTCAATTCCAACTTATTCACATGCAGTCCATTAAATTCCATCCTAGTGGATGGTAAGTAGTATCTCATCATGGTTTGATTTACATTTCCCTAATGACTAATGATGTTGAACACTATCTTATATGTTTATTGGACATTTTTATACCTTTTTTGAATCAGTGCATTTTCAAACCCTCTGTCCATTTTTAAACTGGGTCATTTGTCTTTTTGTTGTTAAGTTGTAGGATTTTTTCATATATGTTTCATATTAAACCCTTATCAGACATGATTTGCAAATATTCTCTCCTATTTTGTAGGTTGTCTTTTCATTTTCTTTATTATGTCCTTTGATGTACAAAAGTTTTTAATTTGGTTGAAGTCCACTTTATCTATTCTTTTCTTTGTTATTTATGTTTTTGGTGTCATATCTAAGAAACCATTCTTAATTCCAGTGTCATAAAATTTAGCTCTATGTTTTCTTCTAAGAGTTTTGTGCTTTTAATGCTTATATTTAGGTTATTGATGCATTTTGAATTAATTTTTGAACATAATTGTGAAGTAAACATTCAGTTTTTGTTAGCTCAGTATTAATGCCCCCACTCTCACTTCTGATTTCAGTTATTTGCTCTAATATTTATTATTTTCTTCCTCTTGGTAGTTTTGGGTTTAGTTTGTTCTTCTTTTCCTAGTTCCTCAGTAAATTTGGGTAATTAATTTAGAATGTTTCTGTTTTAATTTTTAATATAGCCATTTACTGGTATATATTTCCCTCTGAGCACTGCCTTTCCTGCATCCTATAAGTTTTGAAAGGCATTTTTCTTTTATTAATCTCAATTATTTTCTAATCTCCTTCTGATTTCTTCTTTGATCTTTTGATTGTTTACCTTCCACACATTTGTAGATTTTCAGTTTTTTTCTCTTATTGATTTCTAGCTTCATTTTGTATAATTTCAATTTCTTTTAATTTAGAGACATATTTTATGTTATAATATGTAACCTACCCTGGGGAATACATACTCTGTTGTTAAAGTGTGGAGGATATCACATATGTATGATAAGTTTCTTTGGTTTATAATGTTATTCAAGTTTGCTATTTCTTTTTCAATTATCTCTCTAGATATTCTGACCACTATTGAAAATAGAGCATTGAAGTTTCCAATTATCATTGCAGAATTGTTTGTTTTTCCCTTCATTTTCTGTCATATTCTGTTTTTTAATTCATGTACTTTGTGGCTCAGTTTTTAGGGCCTTATAAGTTTATAATTGGTATATATTTTTGATGAGTTGAGCTCCTATTAGCATATGAAGTCCATTTTTATCTCTTATAATAGTTTTTTATTTAAAATCTATTTTGGTTACCATATGTATAAAGTATATTTTTCCTTATTGAGTTATTTCTCACTGTATTAGGATTTTCCTCTATTTTTGGCTTTCAATATTTTCACTCTGACGTGTCTGGATGTGGATTTCCTTTTTTTATATTACTTAGACTTCACTGATTTGTAATTAATTTATTTTTTCAGTAAATCTGAGAAGTTTTTAGTTATTCTTCAAAAATATTTTTGGGCTTATTTTTCTCTCTTCCTTCCCAATGGTACTCTCATATATTGGTGTGCTTCATGGTATCTGATTTTTTTCCTGAAGGCTAATTCTTAATGATTTTTGTGTCTGTGTTTTTTAGGTTTAAATTTAGTTTAAATTTGCATTTTGTAAGTTTTTGAGTGTAGATATTAACATAAATACCACTATCCTTCTTTTTGAGTACTTGTAGTAATTGTAAATGGATACACACAATGGCTATTTAATTTCTCAAAGTCTTGCTTTTGTAGAACTTTAATCCCAAGTAACTACAGGAGACAATTTAACTAATCATGAAGACACAGCATGCTATTGATTATTAATGCCTAATTTTCCATTGATTAGGAGTTCAGATGGTCTTCAAGAACAAAGGCATAATTAAACTAAACCAGAATTCCCTGTGACCACATCTAGTATCAAGTACTGTAACAGAGTTCTAGTTAGAAACAGGTAAATCATGTTAGGTATTGCAAGCAGAGACTTTGGTTCTATTAATGTAAGAAGTCTGAAAGAGCAAAAAAAAAAATCATGTTGAGATAACCCAAAGATTCATACTTGCAGAAAACAGTCATTATATGGAGTTATGGGATTAAAAACAAGGAAGAGAAAATTTTGAGAATTCAGATGAGGTACCCCACTGGGCTGATGCTTACATCTCTGTGAAGGTGTCATAGACCTTCCGGTGTGGAAATGTGGTGTAGTTGGTAATGTCACAGCGAAAGGGGCACAGAACATTTATTACCATTGTCTTGGAGGATGCATGGCAATCTAGTGCTGGGGTTGTTGAAAGAAGCTAGTGCTAGGTGTCAATGGTTTGCTGCTGCTGGATGTTCACTTACCAGAATTTCTCTCCTTCTGTATCTAAAATCTGAATTCTCTCTAGTGACCTTTATTACAGAATCTAACAAAAAGTCAGGCAACAAATACCATATGATTGCACCTATAAGTGGAACCTAATCAACAAAACAAACAAGTAAACAAATATAACCAAAGACGCTGAAATTAAGAACAAACTGACAGTAACCAGAGGGGAGGTGGGAGGGGATAATGGGGGGAAAGAGGGGAAGGGTTTTCAGGAACATGTATAAAGGACACATAGATAAAATCAAAGGGGGTTAGGATCAAGGGTGGGAAGTGGGGATGGCTGGGATGGGGGGGAGTGGTAGGGGGAAAGTGGAGACAACTATACCTGAAAAACAATTAAAAATGTGAAAAAATAAAGCCAGGCAACAAGGAATTCTGAAGAGTGTATTTCATGAAGTCGCAGACCTGGTATCATGGAGAAGAGTAGCTTACAAGGGGGCTTGGTGGTGATACAATTGAAAATATCTGACATACTCTGACATTGAAAAATAATGAATATATAAAGAGATTCAATCTCTACTATACCTTATGTAAAAACTCATTTATTCATTCACTAAGTAATTTAATAATTATTTAATAACTGCATTCTTTAATATGGTTTATATATCAATTCAGGGGAGTAAGCAATAAATATAACGAATGAGTTAATTATATGGTATTCTAGAAAATGAGAAATGCTATGGAAAAAGAAACAGCAGAATGGATTAGGAGAAATAGTTTGGGGTGGGGTGAGGACTGGTGATATGAAATAAAATAATCAGGACTAGGCTCATTTGGCAAAGATCAGAAGAAGATGGAGCCTATCATGCAACTATCTTGGTGGACAACAAAAGGGACAGATAGTACCCGAGTCCTGAGGCTGTGTCGTGCCAAGAAAAAAGGCAATGTTGATGGCTTGCTCCCTGGATCCCAGTGAGCATGGGAACAAACAGCACAAACAGTAAGAAGGACCACATCATGAAGCTGTAAGAAGGCTTGGAGCAGATGAGTGAGATGATGTGATGCTGTTTGAAAAGAATCGCTCTGGTTGCTTTATGGAGAATCGACTTTAGAGAGGGCCTGGGGTGAAGACTATTGCAATGATCCAGGCAGGAGATGATGGTACCTTGGACAAGGAATGCAGCAGTAGATACAGTGTGAATCGGTAGAATACTGGATATCTTTTCAGAGCCTAAAGCTGTTCCTGATGTATTGGATGTTTGGTGGGCTGGTAAAGATATCCTGCTTCTTTTTCTTTTTCCACTTTTATGATGAGTTGTTGTGGTAGGGTGGGGGCTGTTTGCCTTGTCTCTGAGTGGGGTTGCGGGACTGGATCAAGATAGATGTCCCTGGCCCTGGCCGGGTAGCTCAGTTGGTTGGAGTGTTGTCTGGATGCGTCAAGGTTGTGGGTCCGATCCCCAGTCAGGATACATACAAGAATCAACCAATGAATGCATGGATAGGAGGAACAACAAATTAATGTCTTTCTCTCTCTCTCTCTCCCCTCACTCATCTCTCTCTCTCAAATCAATAAAAAAGTTAAAAAAAAAGAAAGATGTTCTTACTGAAAATGGATAGAGAGTGTGGATCACTGCTGCCACCTTACATGGATTGTCCCTGTGCTCAGGGCTCAGGGAGGAGGCACTGAGAGAGCAGCCAGTGATGCTGCCGAGAGAACCAGAAAAGAAAAAAATTCCTCTTTCCTGCTCTCGTCTGTTATTTCCTTATTTTTAACCTTAAATGGCTGTATGTGGGAGACCATTCTGCATGGTGTGGGCCCAGCTCCCACTCAGAGATGCACAGGACCCACACCCATGGATAGGTTCTCCCGTGGGGAATCAGGCCTGCTATGTACTTAGGCCGCTTTGAGTCTTGCTTTTTGCTAAAAAGTCCCTCTCCCTGAATTGAAACAGCAAATACTTACTGTAACTTCCTAAAATCCATGATAAACCTTCCAAGGATGAGTGTAACCAGTTCAACCGATTTTACCTTTTCATTTGCAAATATTTCTTTTCTGTGACATTGTAACAGGGTGCAGCCAGGAGTGGGGCCCCAAATAGGGATTTGGAATGGGGCCCAGAACTCAAGGTGTCCAGGAAATATTAGGATGTCCTCACCCCCTGACCCCCAGGTGTGGGTTGGGGGAAGGGACACATGGAGCAGGGCCATTGAGAGCTGTTTTGCATAGCAACAGCTTTGCAGCTAACCTCTGGTGTGGTCATTTAACATATCTATAACCTTTAACTGGTTACATAGATATGTTAAATAGCTGTGGCCATGCTCTGAGACAGGGGAATGGAAGTAACTTCCTCCCCAAGATGTAACTGGGGGGCAGGTCCCCCAAGTTACAGTGCCTGTGTGAGAGCTTGGCGATGACTGGCTCCAGGACATGGGGCCACGTGGCAAGTGTAGCCGATTGTGGGAGGAGTTGGAAATGGGGCTGTAGAGGAAGATTGGTGTGAGGATTTAAACTGAGATGGGGCAGCCACTGGGGGGAGAACCATGTGGCTTTGCCAGAGTGGGGACTCCTGTAGCCATTGTGCAGAGAGGACCACTCGGCTGTACCAATAGAAAGGAGAGCCACACGGCTTTGCCAGAGTGGGGACGCCCACAGCTTTAGAAGGGGGAACCACCACCCGGCTTTAGCAGAGATCCCGGTGACACAGCTGATGGTGCCAGGAACTGAGGGAGGCCTACCAGCCAAGATGGATTGCTGGGTAGAACTGGGGGCTGCCTGAGCCATGGACTTCTATTTCTTTTCCTGAGATAGGGTACCCCAGACTGGGCAAAGGGGGAAGGAGGGACTGTGTGTGTTTGTGGGTGTTTTAAGGGACTTTGGGATTTTGATGAAGACATTAAGTCACTACTTTAAGTCTGTATAGAGTTAAATAAACATTTCCTTTCCTTTTCACGAATCTCTGGCATTGAGAGATGTCTTTCCTATAAGGTGGTGGACATAACGAAACTGGGGGGCTCCTTTTGGTAATAGTATATTGCCCTTCAGCCCCCCTTGGCCCCTTGGTGTTCTGTAACAACATGATTAGCGGCATTGGCTCCTTTGTTTTCTGTAAAAGGTAACCACCTAAAGCAACCTGTGCCTAGTAAATGAGGACCATCATGTGAAGTGCTGAGAAACCCAATAAAGGCCAGTCATGGCAAGGGCCAAGGCTTTTGCTCCCCCTGAGAGGAAAAGCCGTGCTGTCCCTTTTCTTCCACCAGACTCAGTAGTCCGTGTGAATGTCTCATTTCATCCATAAAGATGTGGATGCTGCCGACCGGTGTCTGCATCATCTGTATCTTTCTTAAGAATTATGCTTAGTTTCATGTGTCCAAAGCCACTCCTATGAATTGGCTATTTTTAATGCTTTATCTGTACAGCTTTCTTAACTCAGGGCCCAGGGCCAGAGGCAAATTCCCAGAATACTGACACATAATCCATGAGATCTTGTAGGCCTCTGAAAACATCCCAGAGCTCGGTGATCACACACTATAATGCTACATGTGGTCCTCAAAGAGCTCTGGATGCGGTCAGAATGGGAAAGGTTTCTCTAATGTTCTCCCTGTGCACACAGTGATACTAATGATGTTTTTGGACATCTATTAGATGTTTGGTTAACATTTATGCATTAGAGCATTAATTCTTTACATCAGCACTTTGAAGAAACTATTATTTTCTCTTTATTGGTAAGTTAAAAGAAGCTCGGAGCAGAGAGTCACTTGCCCCAGGACTCCCAGCTGGCCGGTGGCGGCACTCGGATGTAAACTCGAGTCTGCGGGTAGACACGCCCCGACACCACAGCTCTAAAGTGCTGCACTCTGTGCGCCACTCCAAGCGCCCTTGGTCTGCATTCCAACTCACCTGCTCCTGCTCTCTGCAAAAAACATTTTCCTACATTTTGATAGCTTTGCTCTAGATAGATGCTGTTTTCAAATCAAAGTAATTTGAAAAATTAGACATTTTTATGAGAAAAAAACAAGGATGAAAGCACAATCATCTTGAGGGATCGTTGAGTGAGTGCATCTAGACACGATAGACTCTCCGTGACATATGTTTGCTAGCCAGTTGGAAAATACTAGACATCCTTTTACTTTTAATATTATTTTTAATGGTTTTATTAAAGAAAAAAGAATCTGTCACATGTATCACATAAACAAAGGGTATGAATGTATTAAACCTGTTCAGAATTACCACAACTTGAAAATATTTTATTCACTAGCTACGAACTGTATATACATTTATTTCTTATATACAAAGAACTTTTGCCAAGCTATTTTACAACACATAATTTCTGACATTGTACAGAACTACTGGGTGTTATTCTACATTCCTGTGTGGCCCTAAGGGAAATTATCACAACCTTATTATTCTACATAGTTAGTGTCATGCTTGATTTCCCTAACTTTTGGCACATTATCAACAATGAGTGGGAGCTCAAATTGTTACTGTTAAAAGTGTGAGCAATTGTTGTAATTCTCCTGCCTTTGTAGTTGATGGAAGAACATCAGACACTAATCAGAAGTTCGGACAAAATCTTGAATTAAGAAAAATCAAATTCAAATTACGAGTTGGTCAGCATTGCCTTTTCATATTTATTTTGTGAGTCTGAGGTATGATACTAAGCTTCTTAGCATTCTCCTGTGTGCTTTGTAAGGGTCAAGTTCACTTTGAAGTTGGGAGAGTCTCTGTTTCTAAGAGATTGGCAGGATCCGGAAAACAATGTGAAAGTGGCTACTGGTTCAGAAATGTCACTGTGGTCATGAAGTTGAGGGATGAATAATGCAGTGCCACAGTGAGTTAGCTAAAAACCAAGTGATGTTAGATAGGATTTTATAACACTTATGTTTGTTCTACGTTTTTACCATGCAGGTAATTTCGAAAACACTTTGTCCAGATACAAAATACTGAAAATAACAATGTTTACTATTTATTCATTTTTGTCTTTCAAAAAGAGAATATTTAAAACAATGCAAGGCTTTTTGATTCTTTCAGATTCCTCTCAAAATTGTGTATATTTTTCTTCTGCAGATCTAAATCCAAAAAATCCTGGAAGATTTTAACTATCTGTATGTTATTTCTAGCCAGTGTTTGCCTGTGAACAATAAAAAAGATTCACAGTGAACATTAACATCAGAGGGTAGGATGAATTTTGGATGGCAATTTTTCCAAACCCTGACAAATAGGAAAACTCTGGCATAGCTTTACTTAAACTGAGAGCTCCTGAAGCTGAGTTTTCGTGTGTAGTATTCTGTAATTCTCGGTGACAAAATTTGTACAAAAGGAGTAAAATGCTATCTCTTTCATATTGTATTCATTTATTTTATTGTGATTATTTTTCAAATATTGAACTTACATCCTGTTTTATTAGTCTTAGTTTAAGAGTCACGAGTGTTGAGTGAGTGATGTTTGCTTTCCCTCAAATATATTAAAAAGATACTGTCTGGCCTCAGGTTTTCTGTCATGCAAGAAAGATGATACTTAGTAAGTAAAACCATAAATCTACTTTAAAAGAAAGAAAAGGAAGCAAACAAAACAGCTGATTGGAAAAATTTTTTCCTTTGATGTCTTAGCAAGTTATACTGGATTCCCTTAACCTGGGAAGGAAATGGGAAGGCCGAGAGTTGCTTTTCGGATGTATTTTGTTGGCGGCTGACTGCACTGAACGTGAGGGCCAAACTTCATGTTTGCATTCTACAGCTGAATATGGTCCCACGTATTCAGAAGATTCATCAGTGTTATTTGTAAATTTGAGAAGATAATGTTTACTTTAAAATATTAGGCTTTTTATTGACACTTTCACATTGTATGACAAGCATTTACATTTTTTGAGTGAACATTTAACAACATTATATTCACAATTAGATACCAGATAATAATACATTGTTTATCTAAAGCATGCACATGTGTCATAGAGTTTACTGAGCTATTATGGCAACTCTGTAATGACTATTTACTATTTCAGCATTCAATTTTGAATTTACCTCTTTGAATATGTGCTTATTGGTGTAATCAGAAGAAATTCAGCTTAAACACATACGGTGGGGTTGTTTAGACTTTTAACACTTTGTAACAATTAGATATTTCTGGCCTTGGGTCCAAAATAAAGAGGAGGATTGGAAACTTTGATGTCTTGGCAGCAAGAGACCATGATTTGCTCTTGAATAATTGCATTTATCTTGTTGTTCAAAAACAAATAGTTGGTTTTATATTGGTGGAGAAATAGCAATCCTGTAAAATGTTACAGGTAATTAGTTCAGCTGGATAGCTTTCAAAATCCAACTGAATATTTTAAAGAAGTCTGTACTATATATCTGCATTCTCAGAAAGTTTCTGCTTTTCTGAGCAGAATTGGCAGTATCTCTAATTCAGAGAAAGATGATTCATATGCACTGATGTCTGAAAGGTAAATTCTATACTTAATGGCATACCTCGTTTTGTTATGGCTCCCAGAAGTGTGTCAGTTTATTTTGAAACAGATGTTCCTTTAGGACCATTAGCTCATTTTGTGGGGAGGGTTGGAGGAGGACTTCTGAAATATCTAACCAAACAAGTAGAAAGCTCTCTCTGTGGGCAGGTGTGCATTAGTTAACATGTATCCAAAATACTGTCCAGCTTTCTATTGTAATACAGTCATACCTCGGTACTCACTTGGCTTCAGCACTCATCAAACCCTGTACTCATCCCACTTTGATGAGAAAAAAATGTTTTGGTACTTGGGGTCTGCTCAGGACTCCTGGCACTTGCTAGAAGTTGAATGAGTCACTATACCGCCCCTCAAGAGAAGATGCTTCATCACTCCTCACTTGAACATTTGTTCCATCCTGCCAGCTTTGGCACTCATCACGAATTCCAGAATGGATTAACAACGAGTGCCGAGGTACCGCTGTACTTGATTCACCTTCCCACATCTTGCCTGATGTACTTATATGCATATTATGACATATAGGCAGTACCTAGACTTTTTGTTCCTAAGGACTTGGTTTTACATATATATTCTGATATTTCCCCCTAGCGCTTACTCTTTTCTTTAATTGAGAGAGAGATGAAGAAAAGGTCTGTATACAGTTTTTGAGGTTGATGTCTACCTTAAACTTTTCTCTTGGGTTATGGAGGAGAAACACATCTTTCTTTGGAGCTGGTAGATGCTCCGGTTTGCCATCATAACTATGCATTAGTATTTTTAATTCTTGCCTAAAAATTGGTAGCTAGTTTCAGAGACAAATGGGATTTTCTCTTCTTCATTAGAAGGCATGTTTAGTGTTTTTAAAAATCTACCTATTTAAAAAATTAAAAAATATTTATGAAAAATAAAATAAAGAATGTCATGGGAATTGCTTTGTGTTTTTAAGGTCCAACTTTGACTATTTCTTAGTGTGGCACTTTATGTAATGGTCAAAGAGTACATTATTATTATTTTTTCTTTTGAAGCCATTTCTCAGAAAAAATAAATAAAGAGAACCACATGTAGCAGCTTAATAATTTGACTAGATTTCCTTTTCAGTTACATTTCAAGGAGACAATTTTTAAATACTAAAATTTTAAATAAAAAATTTTAAATGATTCTACAAAACGAGTTCTCAAGCAAAAATTTTCATTAATTTTTACTCTTTGAGATTATTTTTCTATCGTTCTAGTGGGAAAATTAGTGATTTAATTTTTTTGTTTATAGCTGTAAATTAAATTGTTTCATTTTTTATAGATTTTGCTTTTATTCACAACATTGTATTTTAAAGCTTCTTTAATATTTTGGAAAATTGTATGTTACTTTAGTTTCACAAATATATATTGCAATTTTTAAAAGAGAAAAACAAAACACTTTCTAAGTATTTTTCAGATATATTTTTAAGTTTGTTACATATGATAATCTAGAATTTTCAAGGAATAAGTTTAAAGCCCATTTTATTTTTGAGGAAGGCAAATATCCTAAGAGTATCTCTGTTATGTTTATGTGCTACCTTTGTCGAGTGCAGCATAGCTGCCTAAAAATTGCCCTCCTTCTTCTGGACAGTGTGCGGGACAGGACGGACACGTGGTGAGGAGAACGAGGGCCCAGGATGCCCCACGGCGGCCTCCCGCTGCACTTCCACCTCAGGAAACGGATTTAGGAATACTCGTCCACGGAGGTGTAGGGTGAGCTGATGAAACTTGACGCGGTGGAGGCAGACTTGGAATTCCTGCGGGAGCTGCTGTGGAAGCTCGCGTCTCTCGGCTTCGCTCTCTTCTTCCGACCGCGTTGGGTGTTGTCGGAGTCGCTGGGGTCGAACACCACTGTCATGGATTCCATTCTGGTCACCGTGTACAGGCTGCTTTGCCGCGTTGGGTGAAACTGGGTGGTCTTCAGCTCCAGCTCATCATAGCTAGAAACTTTGATAAAAGGACACCAGCGAAATGCTCTCTTGAAGCCGGCTCGAAATCTGAGGAGAAGTAGGCCACAGGAAGAAAGAGTTGTGTTTTCAAGAGGAAATTTCTTTCAACCACCACAGAAAGCCCTGCTTAAGGAATTTCACCCAACTTAGTTTTTGAATCTGACTTTCCAGTCAAACACTTAGAATTTATGCCGTAGTATTTGTACTAGTCTTTAAAGTTTTTCTTGTTTGCTCTGAATCTTAATTTCCTGTCAGTGAAAAGGTCATCAAAGAGTAAAAACATAGCGTCAGGTAGTCAATGTGCCAAAGGAACAGTGTACATTTCTTCAATAATTTTATACATTTGCATAAGGGTAATTGAATTAGTCTTGCCAGGTAAGGGACTTAAAAATTACACATCTCAAAACAGTTTTTTCCAGGCATAATTACACACTTATAAATTAAATTTTTACTTAATGTTAGAATTAATTACCAAACTTGATTTTTTTTAATTTTTATTTTTTAGAAGAGTTTATTTGAGCCAAACTGATGATATATGTCAGGGAGCAAGATCACAAATGTTCCCTAATTCTGATGGTTTTTATTAGTCATATATAAGAAAGTAGAAAATCCCTGGCTTTGTAGACCATTAAATGAAGTTGATTAAAACAAATGTACTGCTTGTGACGGTCGCTTGAACTGATATATGGCTTATGCAATTAATTAAAAAAATAAGAATTAAGTACTTAATAAGTGTAAGGCACAGTGCAGTAGAGGCCCAATTGGAAAGAAAGCTCATACAGCTACATGAAGTTTGTACCTGTGCTCAGAGTAGCTCAAAGCACAGTCAGGAAATTAGCAACCCTGTGAAATTAACCCTACCCATCCATGTGCTGACCTTACAACTAAGGTGGTTTTTACCTGGAAATCACGTTTTACCTTTTTTTTCCCAATCTCAAATTTAACTGTAAATATTCCTATTTTTTTTTTGTGAAAAACTTCACTTTAAAAATAGATTTTCCCTGACCACCTCATCTTCTTCACACCGCATTTCCATGGGGCTTCATACTCTTTTTTTTGTTTGTGTGTGTGCTTATAGTTTTTTTTTGTTTTGTATTAATTTTAACTGTTGTTCAAGTACAGTTTTCTGCCTTTTATACCCATCCCAGTCCACCCCCACAGCCCTCCCTACCTCCCTCCTGTTTCCCTCCCCTCTTGTTTTTGTCCACGTGTCCTTTACGTTTGTTCCTGCAAACTCCTCCCCTTTTCCCCTGAAATTCTCTCCCCCCTCCCCTCTGGTCACTGTCAGCCTGTTCTCTTTTATTCACTAATCTCATTATGCAGGAAGGCTGATTGGAATTCCCTTTGTGTTTATTGTTACTTCCATCACACTTACAGCAACAACTATTTAGAAGCTTATTTACAAATCATCCCTTTCAGTAGAGCTCACTCACAAATGCCATCATCTGTGCATTTCTCTGAAGTATCTTTATTTCTTTGAGGACTAGCGCACGCACTGTTGTCAACTCACCTCCTGCAGTCCTGAGGGCATTCCTTTCTCTTTGGCAGATAAAATTATGAAAGGTTTGGAGGGAGAATAGGGCCCATAAAAAAACTGCACAGTTAGAACCTCTAAGAGTATTGTTTTGAGGATGTAATTGTGAAAGTGGGATATTTTATAAAGTAGGGGAGAGTCTACAAAAATATATAGCTCTGTGTTCCTCTTAGTGAATTTCTCAATTTTCCCTTCCTTTTGCACTTCAAATTTGTACCAGGAAGCTAGAGCAACACTATATGCTTCCAGTAAAGCCAGGAGTGACAAGACATTTGCATTTGGTAAATTTTTTTTTTACCTCTTATTCAGACAGCAGTAGATGATGGGATTGTACATGGTCGAGCTCATTGCCAGCCAAAAGCTGGCCAGGTAGACCTGCTGGATGTACTTCCACCGGTTTAGCTGTTGATAGATTGCAGTGAGGATGAAGTAAATGTGATAGGGCAGCCAGCAGACGGCAAATGTCACCACGACAATAATCATCATTTTTACAACCTAGAAGAAAAGGAGAAAAAGTCTTAAATATAAAATTGCAATAACTGCAAATCATATTTTCCTGACAGTAAAGTTAAATACATGGTGAGCCTGAGGAATAGTCAATATACTTTTAAAAATGGGAGGTAATGAAGGGTCAGATGCCTGTGGTAAGTTTCAAGAAAGCGTACTTGTGTCACCATATCGTCTTCGCTTAGCCTGATTGAATGGGTGGCACTGAATCAAACTGCAACAAATTTATTTTAATATGTCTGTCTACTAAAATTGTTCATGTTTCTTTGGGCAGTTTAGAATTAGTAAAATGTTTAGAAAATCTCAAATAAAATAATTTTGAGGTTTACTCACAGTCAGATCAGAACACAAACCAGAGAGTCCTGACATAAAGGGCCCATGCAGCACCTTAGAACTATGAAAACACATTATTTATGGACTGGGCTTGTCATTGGACTGCAGGCTGGAGAGTCAAATGAAAGTTGACAAGGTTAAGGGTCATAAGAGACGTGATTCTAGAAATAGAAAAGCATGAAATGGCGCCATGTGGAAGGTGAAACTCTCCCAAGGGCCTCATAACTGTGCCACTCAGGTGACCAGTGCTGAGCTGATAGAAACTGGCCACTAGAGCTGAAAACCCCTATCAACAGCTCTCAGAATGTCACATTGGGTAAACCATGTAAAGGCTTTAGATTTTCTCTGGACTCTTTAAATTGCATTTTTTTCTAAAGAACTGTGTTCAGATCCCTGCATTTTAACCCTCTATTTCCTATGCATATATTTGTGTAATACAAGTGAGAGGCATATTTTGCTATCATTTACATTTATACAATGCTTCACATATTTTACATTAATAAGTTTTCAATTGCACTTTAGGAAACTGAGGCAAAGACCAAAAGTTCTGACCACTGAAACAAAGATTTGATTCACAAAAGATTTGATTCATGAAACAAAGTTAGAGACTTTAAGCCTCAGACTCTAAGTATCTAGAAAACAATACAGAGAACAATAGTGAATATAGGACCAATTCTTTATCTTGAATAAGTTTACAATATAATAATAAATGAAACTAGACCATCTTCTTATACCACACGCCAGAATAAATTAAAAATGTATTAAAGACTTAAATATTAGACCTGGAAACATAAAAATCCTAGAAAAAAACTTAGGCACTAAAATTTCGAACATTGCTTGTAGTATTTTTACTGATATATTTCCTAAGGCAAGGGAGACAAAAATAAACAATTGAGACTATATCAAACGAAAAAGTTTTTTTACGGCAAAGGAAAACATTAACTTAATAAAAAGACAACCCACGGAATGGGAGAACATATTTCTCAATACGTATAAGGATTTAATATCCAAAATTTATGAAGAACTTATAAAACTCAACACCAAAAAACCAAACAGTCCAATTAAAAATGGGCAAAGGACCTGAATAGATACTTCTCCAAAGAGGACATACAAATGGCTAATAGACGTATGAAAAGATGCTCAATGTCACTAATCATAGAAATGTAAATTAAAACCACAATTAGGTATCACCTTACACCTGTCAGAATGGCTATCATCAATAAAATCAACAAACAACAAGTGCTGGTGAGGATGTGGAGAAAGGGAACCCTTTTGCATTGTTGGTGGGAATGCAGACTGGTGTAGCCACTGTGGAAAGCACTATGGAGATAACTCAAAAAATTAAAAATGGATCTGCCTTTTGACCCAATGATCCAACTTCTGGGAATTTATCCAAAGATACCCAAAACACTAATTTGAAGGAACATAAGCACCCCTATGTTCATTGCATTGTTATTTTCAATCACCAAGATATGGAAGCAGCCTGTGTTCATCAGTAGATGAGTGGAAAAAACAACCATGGGACATTTACACAATGGAATACTACTTGGCCATAAAAAAGAATAAGATTTTACCCTTTACTACAGTATGGATGGACCTGGAGAACATTATGCTAAGTGAAATAAGCCACTCAGAGAAACACAAATACCACATGATTCAGTCATATGTGGAATCTAATGAACAAACTGAACTAACAAGCAAAATAGAGACAGACTCATAGACAGAGAGCAGGATGACAGCTGTGAGGGGGAGTTTAGTGGGTAGAGGGATCAAGCAAAAAATTAAAAGGACTCATGGACACAGACAACAGGGTAGTGATTGCAGAGGGGAGCGGGGCAGAAGGGTGCTAAATGGCAATGAAAAAAGGAAAAAACTAAAATGCATTAAAGTGTGTTTAATGTAAACATGTAAATAAAATTGAAAATAATATTTATGAGAACTTATTAGTTTATTATAATCAAGAATGACTCAATGCATGTTAACTGTAGGCTCAGCAGATAATAGACTGAGTGAAATAATTTTTATTGACATTTCCCTTCTTAATATGTGAACACTATTCTATTCCTTGAACACAGTAGGCAAACTCCTGTCCACAGTTATTTCCCCTGGCTCCTCCCTCTAGAACTCTTACCCCAATATGCCCCCTGGCCAACACCCTCATCTCCTTCAAGCCTTTGCACAGTTCTCACTGTGTGAATCCCATTATGACCAACTCATTTGAGATTGCATTCTGTCCTTCCAGCACTCCCCCAAATACTTAGTTTGATCTTTAGTTTATTTGTTATGTTTACCCTTTACCTTGTGTCCCCTATGGGAGAATATAAAAGGACAAGAATTTTCTGCTGTTGTTTTTTAGTGATGTATTTTAGGCCTATAGAGAACTTCATGCATAAGGGTACTCAAAATTTCTTTAAATAAATAAAGGGAATACAAAAAGAAAGATAGGAAAAGACATATAGCTTGTTAAGTGATGTCCAAGATTTTACTCCATCATATTAATTACTGGCCTCATTTGTCCTCCAAATTTAAAATAGAGATGCGTATATAAAATGAGTCTGAGGTTTATTGCTATTTCCATTTTTTAGACAAACAAATTCAGTTAGAGTATGAGTGCATGAACAATATAACTGATATATTATTTCAGGTCCATGAAAGCATAAGTTTTAAATTTCATTCTGAAATTGCCCTTGTTAAGGGCAAGAAAAAATATGTCTATGACAATGCAAATGGTGCAGGCTACTATCTTAAATACAGTATCAGCAAATGAATATGAGAGGTTATTTGAATGTTTTTGTAGAGACTGACCACAAACTCCTTATACATGAACTTGTTTTCCAACAATAGCTGAAGAGCTACAAAGGCTATTGGAGTTTTTTAAAGTAACTTCCAATGATCGATGTGGAAGTCCAGAACATGGAGAAATTACAATGCATGTGCAGAATTTCTTTAAGTTAAGATGCACCTGGAATGGAGGTATCAGATAACTTACTGCTCACACATATACATGGTCTTAAGGACCGTGTTGCAAAACATTTATTAACTTATTAGAATATTTTCTTTAAAAAATCTAAAACACCCTAAGCAAAAGGATCTTTTATAGTGAAACAATTGATACATTTTATTTAGTTATTTCTATAGAAGATATTTAAACTTTAGACCTCTGCTCATAAAATCTTGTGGAGTGTTTTTAGATATCAAACTCAGGACCCCAGGTTTATGGGCAAGCTCGTGGGCTAATGAAATTGCCTTGCTTTGTGAAGTGCTGAAATCATACATTGAAATTGTAATCCTGTCCCTCATAAAATGTTACTGAAAGAGCACATTGAAACACAACCTTGAGCAATGGTAGATGTGCAAACGCTGTGAGCATTCCCCTGTGTGGGTCAGAGCTGGGCAATGGCCCCAGCACAGGGCTATAAATACTAAGCAGAAAAGTTGGTAGACTTCCTGAAACTCCTGAGATGTTTAGACAAGACAAGACACTGTGGCAGAAATGATTCAAATCTGTCACTATGTCTTGACACATTTTATTGTAACTTGATAGAAAGATTGATTGACAGTGACAGATAATTACTGGAATTAGTGGAGTGGTCACATTGTAAGATATAAAAATGTTGAATCGCTATGTTGTACACCTGAAACTAATATAACTAATATAATATTGAATGCCAACTATACTTAAATAAAAAATCTTTATAAACCAAATGAAAAAAGGCATATTTTAGGAAAAAGTTTAGTCTATAAATCCCAGACTCTGGCATTTATTATTTACTTACTAGACTTTTCTTGGGAAGGGGAATTTAAGAAAAATTCAGATAGAAACCTTTGAATGAAAGGAGATAGAAAAGACAAAACTAATTTCTGTCTGCACTGAGATAGTAGCTAATGGTTTAATTAAGATGCAGATTAAATGATAGACATAAACCCTTACTTTTCTGGGGGCTAATCAGGGAGTTTAGAAGGTTGTGTTTTCATTTTGAGTGAACAGATGCAAACAGAAGACATGATAAAGAGTGGTGTTGTCAGATTGGTGAATTACCTGCAAAAATCCTTTTTTGTAACTTCAGATTTCTCTTTTTAGAGTCCATATCCAGTATACCTTTGGTGCCTTTCATAGTCTCAGATATAGTAAAATAAAGTAAACTTTTGGGACTTTCCTATTAATCTAATTAGGTACAAATTATTTTATCAAAGATATATAATAAAGCAGTCCTGACTTTTTTCCAAATTTTTTATTGTGATAAACATAATATAAAATTTATCATCTTAATCATTTTAAGCATTCAGTTCAGTGATATTAAATAATTTGTATTGTGTGACCATCACTACTACCATCCATCTCCATAACTCTGTACCCATGAAATAACAACTCCTCATTCCCTCCTCTCTATTGCCATTTGACTTTTAAATAACAAGGGTTCCAAATGTTTTTTTTAAAGATTGATTGGGTGTTCATGCATCTGAATGACTTATCCAGGTTCGGAGGCAATGGACTTTATTTTCCATGGTAACATAGACATTGTGGCCATCCATTGTACTTGGCACAGGAACTTACTAGAAGGAGCAATAAGGGAGGTGGACAAGTGATGTAGCACTTACAGTAATATAGCTTACTTTTCGTAGTTAAGAATCCACTTTAATCAAATAGGCAGGGTTAAAGTGCATGTCGTCAGTTAGTGAGAAGGAGCTCCAGGCACCTTTTGTTCATGTATCAAAAGGAAAAACACACCCTTTGGTTTTTGTATTCTGTACAGGTTAGCCTGGAATGCCCGCAGCTGTTCTTATCTGCCACATTAAATTAGTGCAGAACAGATGATTTTGAGATTTGTGTTCTAAAAGAAGAAAAATCAGCCTAGGAAGCAAAATGAAATATTGTCAAACAGAAAATATATGTAGGAGTCATAGTCTTTTTAGGGCAGAATTTGTTCTTTTTAATGTCTGAATTGGAGATAGTCAGCTCTGTCTGACAAGAAACTTCTTGTGTTGATTAGAATGTCCTCAGAGTGTGGGTTTGGAAGAACCATCCCATCTACCACATATGCCCCATCACTCTGCTATGCTCTTTGTCAGCCAAAACATTCTCATGGACTGTTATATTTTCTTAAGTCAAAATAATAGGCCTGCTTATTTTAACTACATATTAGCAAATTAAAATATTTTCAAGAATAAGTTATTAAAAAAACTTTAATGGAAAGCATCAAAATCTAAAGTATCACTTACTTCCTGGGCTATTTAGGTTGGGATTTTGCTCCCTCGTTTCAAAGGCTGTGCTTAAAAATTTCATTTCCAGTGCGAAAATAAGAACTAAGTAGTAACACTTGTAAAAAAAAGTGCACAATGTTCCAGAAGATGAAATGAATTTTGCCAGTAACTTCAGAATTGGTGAGCATAAAGGCACATAGTGTTAGTGTTATCCAAGAAATTTGTTGCCAAATCCGGGATTTGCATCTAATTAACATTAGCTCAGAGCAATACCTGTAAGTAATTATGTCAAACCAGACAATGAGTGTTTCTGTGTGTGCATGTGGTATTGTTTAGGCTCTACATTAACTATGCATCATTTTTTTTTACACTAAAAAATTTGACAATTTTATGTAGGAACCGCCAAAGTTTTAGTGTTTAATATTTAATAGCACAACTGACCAAGATCCAAGATGTGAAGTTATCAAGTTCGAGAAACAGGGGGCGGGAGGATCACTCTATCAACTAACTATATAGAATGTGATGAGAAGAACGCACACTTTACAATATCAAACCTGTCTACGCATAGTAATTAGTTGCAAGGAGCCATTTGGTCTTCTCCTGGCTTGTAAAACCAATGTTCTGGATTTCGGTGTAAATTAGCAACCTTCAACTCTTCTGTGGAGCAGGTATCTTGTTCTCCCCTTCCAACTCTTCTACCCCGGCCTGGGTCATGAGGTCTGCGATGTTCTTCTCCAGGTCATCAATACGACTACTCATATCATCAATTCTTCCAATGATCTGGTCGGACATGGTCTGAAATTTATCTTGCATCTGTTGCAGGAGTGTCTGCACCACCGAGGTGAGATCCTGCACGGTCTTGGGGTCAGTCTCCGCCATCTCCCCGGTTCCCAGTTTGGCGGTGATATCTCCTCATTTTTAAGTAATTTCATTTTTCCATTGCAAACTTCAATTTTGAGAGCATTGTAAAATTTTAGATTTATGATAATCTGAAGCCAAAGAAAGGAATACAGCCATTTAAAGCAAGACAAGATGAAATAGAAAAGAAGTACATTAAGGCAAAGATAATAAAAAGTAGGATTATGGTTAGAGATAAAAATTTAGAGAGGCTTCTGGCTTATTATGGACTGAATTGTGTCCCCTCAAAATTCTTTTTTTTAAGTTTGCAAGGCTTATTTATTTATTTATTTATTTATTTATTTATTTATATTCTTGCTTTATTGAGATATAATTGGCATGTAACATTACGTAAACTTAAAGTGTACAATATGATGGTTTGTTACATGTACATTTTGTGAACTGATATCACAGTAGGATTAGTTAACAAACAGTTCAATCACCTCACCTAATTACTGGGTTGGCCAAAAAGTTTGTTTAGTTTTTTCTGTAAAATAAAAGGCACATTTTTCATTTTCACCAATAATTTTATTGATTTGGATATTTTGAGTATGTCAGCTATCTCCTGTGTGGTATAATGTTGATTGTTCTCAATTAATATCTCAATTTGACTGGTTTACCTGACTGTGGAGCATCATGCAGTGAGAAATCTTCATCACAAAACTTGGCAAACAACTTTTTACATGTTTGGCCAGTCCCAGCACCTCCTCCATACACTGCACAATTGTGTTTTGCATTTCAGTTGCCTTTTTACCTTTCTTGAAATAATAAAGTATAATATGCCAAAATGTTGTACATTTTATTCTATCTTTTTTATTAAAATAGCTACACAAAAATTCACCAATTTTGATAATTTTTTAAGTGCACAGTGATATGACAGCTGCGACAATACAATCTAACAAAATTGTTTTAAATGAAGTTAGAGACAACTAAATGCTGCTAGAGCCATTTTATGGACAACAAACAAACTACTTTTTGGCTAACACAATACATTATTATATGATGACTACAGGTAAGATTTACCCCCTTAGTGACTTTCAAGGATATAATAAATATTGCTAATTATAACCATCATGCTGTATATTAGATCTCCAGAATGTATTCATCTTATAACTGGACCTTCGGAGGGTCTGCAGGCAAAGTCCCCAGTGACTTGTTGGCTGGCTTCCAGAAGGAGTCCATGGCAGGTTAGTAGGAGTTGAGTTCCTTTGGTATGTGTTGTTCAGAGCCCTGCCTGGTGCTCTCCCAGTTGTTCACCAACCCTTAACTGTGCATCCCAGGTCTCAGTGCTCTGAATGGAGAGGGAGAGAACTGGCCCTCTTTGGTGGTGCCCTATGCAGCTGGGAAAGCCAGGCAGACACTTGCTCACTTACTCTTACTGGCCCCCTGGGAAAAATCTTGGCACTGAGCTGTGTTGACCTCGGGGAGGGGTTGCCTAGGTAAAGCCAAGCTATTCCTTTTATTGTCTTCAGTGTATCCAGTTTCAATGTCTTTGCTCCAGTTGTATTCTGGGACTTCTTTGTTGGACTCCCAGACTTCCACACAAGCTCTCTGGTACGTGGATGATTGTCTACACCAGTGTTTTCCAGGGGCTCCTGGGCCATGGCCTAGAGAGACTGGTACTCATTCACAGGCCACTCCAGGGTCCACAGCTGGCCTGAGCTCAGTATATTTATTACCTGACTCCCAGTAAGGCAGACTCCTCCCAAATTCCCTGACATGGTGTAGGTGACAGAATCAAAACCAAAGGGGCTGTAGTCAAGCCCTCAGGTGTGTGGAACTGTTTCCTGTCTATGACCAGGATGACCTTTGGAGAGTTGGCCTCCTGGTGTGGGCCTGTCTTCTCAAAATGACTCTCCTCATTCTTGGCCTGAGCCATGGTTTCACAATCTCCTTCCCAGATCCCTTTGCTCCCACAAAGGCACTTCTGTCTGTGGATGGATGCCAAATTGCTGTTGTTGAGTGGAGAGGTGAAGGGAAACATCTTATTCATCATCTTGCTGATGTCACACCCAAATTCATAAATTGAAGCCCTAATCCCCAGTACCTCAGCATGTGGCTGTACTTGGAGATAGGGTCTTTAACGTAGTAATTAAGTTGAAATTGGGTCATTAGTGTGGAGTCAAAACCAATATGACTGGTGTTCTTAGAGGAAGAGGTCATCAGGAGACAGACAGACATGTGAAGACAGAGGGTTGCAAACACCTGAACATCTAGCAGAGAGGCCTTAGAAGAAATCAACCCTGACAACACCTTGAACTCAGACATCTGGCCTCTAGTATTGTGAGAAAATACATCTCTGTTGTTTAAACCACCAGTCTATGGTACTGTGTTATGACAGTCAGAGAAGGCTAATATAGTGTTTGAAATACTGATGGTGACATATTATATGGCTGCATTCCAGCAAGGTAGGGGACAAAATACTATACAAAGCCCTAGTGAAAATGATTTCTGGAGAGGTATAGATTGCCTGTAGGACTGCTTTCAGGGATGTAAGGAATAGACCAGGATCTCTATTTTCATCAGTCTAGCCTCTCTTAGGTTACGTGTGGTCTTCTTCATAAGCAGTTTTCCCTTATAACTTCTTTGTAACAGAAATAATGACACACACACAGAAAGCTTGCTTGAGTGAGGTAATAGATGCTTCAAGGTTGCTATAAAACTCAAAAATCCAATTTACTCTGTCACTTGAGCTTAAACTGAAGAATGGTCCCTTTGATTAGGGCAAAAGTCTTCTTTGTTATCACACTTAGGTGTTCACCTTTGAAGGAGCAGAGCTGGCTTGTTAGTTTTTAGAGGAAGAGAATTAAAATAGGAAACAACCAGAGAACAACTTTTGTGATTTACAAAAACAATAGAAGTAGATTTATTTACCAGCATTTTAGGTATTTAAATAACCAAGACCAATTTTAACAAAAATATTTTGAAAGGAACTGCCATATATAAATAGTGGGAGTAAGTCAGGTTTTTGAGCCTTCCATTATATTAGAATAAGAAGGAATGTCAAAATATGGTTTTAAAAATGCCATCTACTTTAAAGGCATACTTTTTAATAATTAACACAAGAATGTAATGAAAGCATACTATTCACAACATATGGATAAAATTTGTAAAAGACCACTCATAAAGGGCTACAGAAAGGTAATGTGGCAATGCAAATGGAGTTTGAAATGTTTTGAGAATGTCCTGCTCTTACTATGGAGATAGGCTGTGTTGTTACATTGCAACTGAATGGTAGGGTGCCCATTCCTGACTTGGCATTTCAAATTTCTTTCACAAATTTGGGAAGGGAGAGCAATCTTTTATTTTTATTTTATTTTTTAATTAATTAATTAATTTTTTAATTGTTGTTCAAGTATGGTTTTCTTTTACTCCCATCCCAGTCCACCCTCCCAGTGCTCCCCATCTTCCTCCCATTTTCACCCCCCTAGTTTTTGTCCATGTGTCCTTTATACTTGTTCCTGTAAACCCTTCCCCTTTTCCCCTGAAATTCCCTCCCCTCTCCCCTCTGGTCATTGTCAGCCTGTTCTCTATTTCAGTGTCTTTGGTTATATTTGCTTGTTTGTTTGTTTTGTTGTTTAGGTTCCTGTTAAAGGTGAGATTATATGGTATTTGTCTTTCACTGCCTGGCTTATTACACTCAGCATAATAATGCTTTTCAGTTCCATCCATGCTATTGAAAAGGGTAGGAGCTCCTTTTTTCTTTCTGCTGCATAGAATTCCATTGTGTAAATGTATCATAGTTTTTTGATCCATTCATTTACTGATGGGCACCTAGGTTTGCATTCAGCACTTGGCTATTGTAAATTGTGCTGATATGAACATTGGGGTGCATAGGTTTTTTTGGATTGGTGTTTTAGGGTTCTTAGGATATAATCCTAGCAGTGGAGTTGCTGGGTCAAAAGGCAGATCCATTTTTAGTTTTCTTAGAAAATTCCATACTGTTTTCCATAGTGGTTGTACTAGTTGGCAATCCCACCAACAGTGCCCTAGGGTCCCCTAACCAAAGCAATTTACAGATTCAATGCAATACTTATTAAAGTACCAATGGCATATTTCACAGACATAGAACAAACACTTCAAAAATCTATATGGAACCATAAACAACCTGAATAGTTGCTGCAATTTTGAGAAAGAAGAGCAAAGTAGGAGGGATCACATTACCTGATACCAAATTCTATTACAAGGCCACTGTAATCAAAACAGCATTGTACTGGCATAACAACAGGCACTTGGACCAGTGGAAAAGAGCAGAGCCCAGAAATAAATCCAAGTTTCTACGATCAATTAATATTTGACAAAGGGGGCAGCAACATAAAATGGAGTAAAAATAGCCTCTTCAACAAATGGTGTTGGGAGAACTGGACAGCTACATGCAAAAAATGAAACTTGAGCACCAACTTACATCATACACAAAAATAAATTCAAGGTGGATAAAAGATTTAAATATAAGCCATGACACCATTAAAGTCCTAGAGGAGAACATAGGCAGGAAAATCTCAGATATTTCATGCAGCAATATTTTCACTGATATGTCCCCTAGAGCAGGGGACATAAAGGAAAGAATAAACAAATGGGATCTCATCAAAATAAAAAGCTTCTGCACGGCTAAAGAAAACAGTATTGAAATAAAAAGAGAATTGACTGTATGGGAAATCATATTTGCCAAT
>CM052538.1:77762232-77779237 GCA_028533065.1 Trachops cirrhosus | reverse complement strand
CACTTCTATTACCTTATCTTTTCTCCACTATCTTCCTGTAGCTAGTTTCTGCCCATACAGGCCCTATGCAACCGGCCGTGGTGCTCAGTGCCTCGGAGCACTGCACTCTGTGCCTCAGCCGGGTGTCTCAGCACTCACTCAGAGAACTATCAAGGTGATACTGGTGGTTACAGCGTCCTTGGAGAAAGGCAAAGTCATTGGAAACTTCTGAAGGCAACATTGATGAATCAGTCAGTGTAGTTGTGTCTACTTTTAGTTTTAGTAAAAGGTTTATTGCTATTTATATTCATTACAAAACCTTATGAATATATATGAACTTATTTAATCTTCATGACAAAACTTTGATCACAACATTTCTCCATTTTTATGGATGAGAGACTGAAAACCAGAAAGATACAGTGATTTCTCAAAATCCTAAAGGCAAGTTCAGAGCTAGAATTACTGGATATTTTAATTCTCAATTGGCCAGGGTTCATTTTATATAAATTCTGTTTCTCAAGATCCTCAGAAAAAGCCCTTGCTTCTTTTCTCATTTAGCATGCTAAGGTATACTTAAGCAAAGGGTAGTAAAATAATCTTCATCTACCAAGGAATAGCCTGTTTGACCTTTATGTGAGATAAGATATTTTCCTTAAATGAGAAGTTGCATGAGAAAAGAAGTTAGAATGTTGGAGTGGGTCAGAAAACTTGAAGTCAGAATGTGGCTTAACTAATGCTGTGTGAGTATGGACACATTAATCTGCACTAAAACTGTAAAATAGGGGCTCAGTGCTTCAAATATTTTATGTGTCACCTACTGTCACATCCTTCATTTACACAGAGCACATTTTCAAACAAATGGAAAAGAAGTATTAATCCTTGACAATCTCAAATGTCATTATACCTTGAAGCCACAAAGCAGGTCTGCTTTAAGGATTACTGTGTTTTGTCTGAACTAAATAGTTATGGGTTAGGGTTTAAGTTCTTTTGACAGTCACAGAGTAGAGAGAGTTAGGAGGATTTTTATATCAATTACCTATTTTGGGAAGAAAGAGTAACTGAGTAAGCAGATGCATTCAACTGCCAGCCTAATTGACAGCTTGGCAGAGCACCATCTGATCCTTCTCTGTCACAGGAGTTGCAAGAAGAGATGTGCTATCTTGAGACTGTGCCTGGCCTGATGAAAAGGGCTAGCTGTCATCATTTGCCAGACCAACAGAGTTCATCTCTTGCTATATGTTGACACAACATGTCCTTTTTAAAACACAGTGTTATTCATATATTGTGGGCTGAAATGTTGAACCAGCCAGAGTCTGCAGTTGGCTTTTTATCTTATTGGTGTTCATATTTTAATTACTTTTTGAAATAGCATAAATATAAAATATTTAAGATTACTATTTTCTATACAAAATCTAGTAGAAATAAGATAAGTCATCCCAGACAAGAAAAAGCTACAAGAATTCATCACCACTAAATCAGTATTACAAGAAATTTTAAAGGGGCTTCTTTAAGGAGGGGCAAAAAGATCATAAACATGAATAATAAAATGGCAATAATTACATACCTATCAGTAATCACTTTAAACGTAAATGAATTAATGTTCCAAAGACATAAGGTGGCTAAAAGGATAAGAAAATAAGACCCATACATATGCTGTCTACAAGAGAACCACTTCAGATTGAAAGACCAACACAGACTGAGAGTAAAGGGTGGAAAATGATTTTTCATGCAAATAGAAACAACAAAAAAAGATGGATAGCAATACTTATATTAGACAAAATATACTTTTCTATAACAAGAGGCAAAGTATATTTTATAATAAAGAGATACATCCTCTAAGAGGATGTAACCCTTGTAAACATTTACAAACCAAACATAGGAGCACCTAAATATATAAAGCAAATATTGGTGGACATAAAGGAAGAGATTGACAGTAATACAGTAATTGTAGGGTAGTTTAACATCATATTGATATCAAGAGATTGATCATCCCTACAGAAAATCAATGCAGAAATAGTGGCCTTAAATCACACATTATATCAAATATATTTAATTGATATTTTTAGGGCATTTCACCTCAAAGTAACAAAATATACATTCTTTTGAAGTACACATGGAACATTTTCTAGGATAGACCACATGTTATGCCACAAAACATGTCTCAATAAATTTAAGAAGATTGAAATCATATAAAACATCTTCTCTGATTGAAATAGTATGAGACTAGAAATCAACTATAGAAAAAAACTGAAAAACACACCCACACATGGAGGCTAAATAACATGCTAATAAATAAAGAGTGGGTTATCAAAGAGATTAAGGAAGAAATTAAAACATACATTAAGACAAATAAAAATGAAATCACAACAACCTAAAATCTATGGAACACAGCAAAAGCAGTTTTAAGAGGGAAAATCATAGCAATGCAGGCCTACCTGAAGAAACAAGAAAAATCTCAAATAAAAAAATATAACCTTACACACAAAGAAACTAGAAAAAGAACAACAAACAAAGCCCAAAATGAGAAGAAGGAAGGAAATGAAAAAGATCAGAGTGGAGATAAAAGAGTTTAAAGAAAGAATACAAATGATCAATGAAATCAAGAGCAAGTTCTTTAAAAAGAGAAAATTGACAAAACTTTAATCAGACTCATCCAAAAAAAGATGAGTCTGACTACCATATTTTTGGACTATAAGATACACTGGCCACTCCCTCTGCCAAATTTGGGAGGAAAATGCAGTGGTTGACCCTGTTTCTGCCTCCTGTGACTGCGTTCCACTGCTGCTCGCCCCCACCCGCCACAGTGAGCCAGGTAAGCTACATTCAGACTATAAGACACACTTGCTTTCCTCCCAAATTGGGAGGGGGGGGTGTGTCTTATAGTTCCAAAAATATGGTAAATAAAAAGATGAGTCTAACTAAATAAAATCAGTCATAAAAGAGAAGTAATAACTGACACCAAAGAAATAATATGAAAATACTACAAACAATTATATGCCAACAAATTGGACAATTTGGAAGAAATGAATACATTTCTAGGAACATACAATCTTCTGAGACTGAGTTAAAAGAGAACAGAAAATCTGAACAGATTGATAACTTCTAACAGAATTGAATCAATAATTAAAAAAACCCACAGTAATTAAAAAAATACTCCCAATAAACAAAGTCTTGGACCAGGTGGCTTTACAGGTGAATTTTACTAAACATTCAAAAAATTAACACCTATTCTTTCAAACTACTCCAAAAAATTCAAGAAGAGGAAAGGTTCTCAAGCTCACTTTACAAGGTCAGCCATTACCCTGATGGCAAAACTAGACAAAGACATTACAAAAAAAGAAAAATATAGGGCAATATTCCTGAAACATAAACTCAACAAAATATTAGCAAATGAAATTCAGCAATATATTAAAAATGTCATATAAAATAATCAAGTAGAATTTATTCTTGGGATGCAAGTTTGGTGTGATATCCACAAATCAATTAATATGATATACCACATAAACAAAATAAAGGAAAAATCATATGATTATACTTAATCATGCAATTAGATGCACGAAAAGCATTTGACAAAATCCAGCACCCATATATGACAAAAAGTTTCAGCAGAGTGGGAATAGAGGAAACATATCTTAATATGATGAAGGCCATATATGACAAAACCACTGTTACCATTATACTCAATGGGGAAAAGCATTTTTCTTAAGATTAGGAAGGCAATGATGTTTACTGTTTTTATTCAACATAATAGTGTAAGTCTTAACCACTGCAATCAGACAAGAAAAAAAAATAAAAGGTGTCCAAACTGGAAAGGGAGAAGTAAAACTATTATTATTTGCAGATGACATGATACTATATATAAATAATCTTCAAGAGTCCACCAAAAAGTATTAGAACTGATAAGTAAATTCAGTAAAGTAGCAGGACATTAAATTAATATTAGAAATCAGTTGTATTTTTATGTGTTAATAATGAACTGTCAAAAAGAGAAATTAAGTAGAGAATCCCATTTACAATTTTATTAAAAAACATACCTAGTAATAAATTGAACCAAGGAGGTAAGAGACCTATACTTGGAAAACTATAATACATTGAAAAAAGAAATTGAAGAAGATACAAATAAATGGGAGCATATACAGGGCTTATGTATAGGAAGAATTAACATTATTAAAATATTCATAGTACCTAAAGAAATCTATAGAATCGATGAACTAGGACAAATAATTCAAAAATTTATATGGAATCACAAAGACCCCAAATGGCTACAGCAATCTTCAGAAAGAAAAACAAAGTTGGAGGTATCACACTGCCTGGCATCAAACTACAGTACAAAACTACACTAATAAAATAGCAGGGTATTGGCATAAAAACAGACGCATAGATCAATGGAACAGAATACAGAGTCCAGAAATAAACTCATACCTATATGGTCAATGAATCTATGACAAAGCAGCTAAGATCATAGAATGGGGTAAAGACAGTTTCTTCAATAAATGGTGTTGAAAAAACAGGATAAACACATTGTAAAAAAATGAAACAAGACCATCTTCTTACATAAAAATAATCTCAAAATGGATTAAAGACTTAAATGAAAAACTCAAAATCTTAAATCTTCTAGATGAAAACATGGGCAGTAAATGCTTTGACATTGCTATTAATATTATTTTAAAAATAATACCTCCTTGGGCAAAGGAAAAAAACAGGACCACATCCAACAAAAAAGTTTTTGCACAACAAAGATTACCAGCAAAATGAAAACACAACCTACTAAATGAGAGAAGGTATGTGCCAATGATACATTTCACAAGTGGTTAATATTCAATATTTATAAAGAACTCATACAACTTATCACCAAAAAATCAAACAATTTAATTAAAAAATGGTCAGAGGACCTAAATAGACATTTCTCCAAAGTGGCCAATAGATGTGTAAAAAGGTGCTCAATGTTACCAGTCATGAGAGAAATGCAAATTAAAACCACAATAAAGAATGAACTCACACTTGTCTGAATAGCTATCATTAATAAATCAGCAAACAACAAGTATTGGTGAGGATGTGGAGAAAAGGGAACACTCCTGCACCTTTGGTGGGATTGCAAATTAGTGTAGCCACTATGGAAAACAGTATGTAGATTCCTCAAAAAACTAAAAATGGAACTACCAGATGATCTAGCAATTCAATGTCTCGGTATGGGCTGGCCAAAAAGTTCATTTGTTTTTTTCCATAAAATGCCTCTAGTAGGACTTTGTTGTCTTTAACTTTATGGCTTGTCACCTTTAAGTTATAACCTCTAAAAACATCATTATTTTTCTCCTGGACCATTGCAATAACCATCTAATTGTATCTTGCTTCTAAACAGTAGTTAGAGTGACTTTCTGGAATAAAACCAAATTTTTCTGTTGCTCAAAACTTCTGCTATATTTTGCTTCTCCTGCCCCTATTCTACAGCTTTATCCATTACACACTCCATTTGGTTCTTTCTCCTCTAGCACACTTGTTTTTGATCCTTCAACACATCTATCACTTTCCTGTTCCAGGCATTGCTCATGTGGTCTTTCCTGCCTGTGTACTCTTTTTCTAGCTCTTTGTTTCCTTACTTGTTCTCACTGATTAAAGCTCAGCTAGAGCCCTGGCTGGTGTAGCTCAGTAGACTGAGCGTGGGCCTGTGAACCAGAGGATCATGGGCTCAATTCTCAGTTGGGGCACAGGCCTGGGTTATGGGCCAGGTCCCCAGTAGGGGGCGCATGAGAGGCAACCACACATTGATGTTTCTCTCTTTCTCCTTCCCTGATCCTCTCTCTAAACATAAATAAAAAAAATATTTTTTTAAAAAAAGCTCAGCTAGAATGGCATGTTCTCTAATGGGTACTTCATACCACTCTGTTTAAAGGTGACCCTCATTGCACTTATTCTTTTTCATACTCTATTTCCTTCAGCATTCCTAGCACAATTGATCCTTATTTTGTTCATCCAGAGGGTCTCTGTGCTCTGTTTCAATGTAAATACTATGAGGGCCTTGGACATTTCAGTTTTGTTTACCTTGTATCTCCAGAGTTTAGAAGAATACACACAGCCCCTGATGGTCCTCCTATGAATAAATGAGTAAATAAATACCTGAATGGTATAGTAATGTGTAATTAGAAATGGAATGATTGACATTCCCCTACATGGCATGGGGCTATGGTATCTTGGAAAAAATATATCTTCAACTAAATACAGGCTACTGAAATAACATTATCAAGTTTCTCTTCATATTCTCTCTATATCACATAACTAATTAATAATAAATGGCTAATTTTGTACTAAGTGATATGGTTTATAATGTTGGTCATATTTTTAACAGTCATAGGTAGTAATAATCATAATAGTCTTCACATAGGTAAAGTGTGGTATGGTGATAGGTGAATGGAGGAAGAGCCAGGAGCTATGGATTCTAGTTAGAACTTTGCTAGCAAATTATCTGTGAGATCTTGTATAATTATTTAATATCTTTAAGCCTCAGCTTTATCATATGTAAAATGAGACTAATCTCATAGCATTATCATAAAGATTATTTAAAATAATGCTTTTAAACATCCGAGAAAGACTGTCAAAATTACAATACTGTTTTAATAGCTAAAAATATAATAATAAATACCTTAGCTCAGGCTGCTATAACAACATATACACAGTGGTAGCTTAAATAACAGACATTTATTTTCTCACAGTTCTGGAGGCTGAAAGTCCTAGACCAGGGTGTGAAAAGGTTGGTTTCTGGTGAGGTGTCACCTCCTGGTTTGTAGGTGGCCACACCTTGCTCTGTGTCCACATGACCTCTTTGTATACTCCTGGAGAGGAGCGAATGGGCTCTCTGGTGCCACTTTTTTCCTATTGGATCAGGGCTCCATTCTTATGACAGAACTTAACCTTAATTATTTCTGTATAGGCCCTATCTTCAAATATAGTCATATGAGAGGTTAGAGCTTCAACACATGAATTTTGGGGTGACATAAATCAGTTCTCCACAATAATAAATGTAAGATACAGTATCAAGTTCTCATTTATGAATGTGTTTAATTCTATTATTTTCTAGACTTTCCATTTGATTTATTATTTATTGATATTTTCCAGAAAGTCAATGTATTTCTTGTGATATTAATTTTAATATATGTACTAATATATCATAATATACCATATTGATATACCATAATTCATTGTTTGACTGTAAAAATGATTCCCAAATTTAGAGAAACATAAAACACACAACTTATTTAGAGAGTTGCTGGAAGAATTCTTTACCTGCTATTTTAAAGTATAGGTTTTACTAACTTGGTTCTGTTCAGTGTTGAAGCAAAGAATTTAAATGGCTTATCACATGACTGATCCCTGTATGTGTGGGCACATGACTTCATGGAATAGTTACAAACCAGCCTTGAAGTCTTCATTGCACAGTAGTGCACTACACTGTTAGGAGCACTAGACGCAAAGACTTTGATTTAAATCTAGGCCCTGTTTGTAAATAGCTCCATAACCTTGAGAAAATTACTTAATGTTTCTGTACATCAATCATCTTATTAGTATAGAAGTGACAAGAACCCTCATCATGCAGAGGATTAAATGGGAATGTGAATGCCAGGCTCATTAATACTCAGGACATGCTGATATATTCTCTTTTACTTCATTCCCAAGATCTGATTAATTTATAAGCATATTTTAAGTTATTGGCACCATGACCCAAAGTGATTATAAATGTACCTTTGTAGAGGCAAAGGGAGACTATGGTGATAGGCTGACGACAATGAGTAAAATGAAGATAGGGTACTTGAAAGTCAAAAAAATAAGTCAAGTTCTGTGGCAGAAGGTGTGCAAATAATAAGGGTTTTAAAATCAGCTATTTTTTTATATCTGAGTCCCTGCACTCTCTGTGAATGTGTGTGTGTGTGTGTGATAGAGATCGATGAGAGGGGGTGGGGGCAGCATCAGATCCATGGTTTCTATTACAGCTTAAAAAAATAACAAAGTTAGCTCCCGATGTTGTGGCTCAGTGGACTGCATGTAAGTCTATGAACTGGAAGGTCACTGGTTTGATCTCTGATCAAGTCACATGCCTGGGTTGTGGGTAGGGTCCCCATTTGGGGGTGTGCAAGAGGTACCCAGTAGATGTTTCTCTCACACATTAATGTCTCTCTCCTTCTCTTTCTGCCCCCACCATTTTCCTTAAAAATAAATTAATAAAATCTTTAAAAAAAATAACAAGGTTAATTACTTAACAGTCACAATAGCTCTGTCACTTCCCCCACATAGCATATTTCTATAAACTAAGAGGATAATAGGTATTCCTTGAAAAGCTTTACTATAGAAAAAAACTATTAAGATGATTACTACAGGAAGAAAAAGAATAATCGATGATCTGTTTTTGATTTTTTATTTTAGTTTTATAACTAGAAAATTAGTAATGTGAAACTTTTATTTTATTTTTTAAATATTTATTTTTAGAGAGAGGAGAGGGAGGGAGACAAAGAGGGAGAGAAACATCAATGTGTGGTTGCCTCTCATGCACCCCCTACTGGGGACCTGGTCTGCAATCCAGGCATGTACCCTGACTGGGAATCGAACCAGCGACCTTTTGGTTCACAGGCCCATGCTCAATCCACTAAGCCACAGCAGCTAGAACTGAAACTTATTTAGTAAAAAATTAATTTAACAGCCCAGGCTGGTGTGGATCAGTTGGTTGCAGCATCATCCCATAGACTGAAATGTCGAGGGCTCAATTCCCAGTCAGGGCACATGCTTGGGTTGTAGGTTTGGTCCCAGTTGGGGCATGTACCAGAGTCAGCTGATTGATGTTTCTCTCTCACATGGATGTTTCTCTCCATTTCTTTCTCGCCCATTCCTTCTCCAAAAGCAATGAAAAAATGTCCTTGGGTGAGGATAAAAAATTAATAGAACAATAGAAAGACCATAAATATTTTTAAAAGTTAAAGAAATCAATACTTACATTCTAATAGTCTTTTAATTGTGAACTGTAAGAGGTAGAGAATAAAATTAATCCAAGACATATAATCTCAGTATCTTTTAAAATTGAATTTATTGAGAGTGACGTTGGTTAATAAAATTATACAGGTTTCAGGTACATAATTCTACAACACACCTTCTGCACATTGTGTGTTCACCACCCCTAGTCAAGCTGCCTTCTATCACCATTTATCCCTCCTTTACAGTCTTTCACCTGCGCCTGTCTCCCCTTCCCTCTGGCAATCACTGCATCTCTTTCTATTAGTATTTGAAAATCTCAATTAGAAGTTCTTCTGAGAAAATAAGAAACTAACTTGTTTATATGTTTACTTCCTTAGATGCATGAGTAATTTCTGGAAAGAGAACTATTCTCTGCTCTAACAACTCCAGAAATATACTTTAAAGCATCAAATCTAAGTGGTCTTCATAATATGACAAGAAAATTGAAAGTGTTCCAGAAAATTAAATTTTAGGGATTTAGTTCAATCAGTAATTTCAGAAATTAGTGACTTGTGCTAGAGGAAACTCCTAGACAGGATATTGGAAAATACTAAATTATAAGTGAGATATTAGTACAAGTTTGTGGCACTATACAGCACAAAAAATACAACTAAAGAAAAAGGACAGGCTATATTATAAAGATCTTTCTTATCTTAGAAACATCAATATGTTATAGGGTTTGTATATAACAACATAAGTACATATACTGAGTATTTTGTGTCGTATATAGTATATACAGAGTACTTTGCATATGTATATACATATATATACATGCATACATTTTCCTCAAGAGCAACTTTAAGCTATGGAAAAAATATAAACAACAACTAAAACGTTTCATGGCAGTGGAGAGTAACTAAAAGTAGGTTGAAAATGGAGGCTACACAGCCTGGGTGAGTTTCATAAATACACAAACTTCTACACTCTTGCGGCTGCTGCAGCACACATGTGCAGGACAAGGCTATGAGCAGCTCAGCAGGTGAACCACTGCTGAAAGGCTCTGAGAGTGGACAGATCTTAGCAACCACTCCTCACCGGGGACTAGGTTAGGGTTCCAGTCTCACCCAACTAGGAAGTTTCCCTCAGTAAACAACTTGGGTTTTTCTAGAAGGCCTGGGCCTTATGGGTAAATATTATGCTTAATATTAAGAGATTACCTCCAAGACTAATAGGAAAACTAAAATAGAACAAAGTACAAAAGTATAAAATGAAACTTCCAAAAATTTGAATGATCCATTAGTAATTTAACAGCATTTTGTACCTGAAGATAATGGCAAATTAGAGTATACCTATAACTCTCTTACACAAAGGTTCAACATAAATAGATTAATCTTTTCTCCTTATACAGAAAATATATGAATAATTCTTTACTGTCCACTTTTTTCTACTCAACTGATATAACCTGGTACTTTAGTTAATCAGAAAAAGAATAATTGTGTACAAAGCGACGCATTTCAGAGAAGAGAATCTGACATGTGCTATTAAATTACCTAAAGACAGGAACTCTGTGACTTTCCCCCAGAACTTATTCCTGAACTCCTCTTTCCCTCTTAGGCTATGGGACTTGAGGAAGATAAAAGTCTTCGTTTAAATCATTTGCTCAAAGCTGCCTAAATTCTAAGATGTCTTATAGGAAGATAGGAGAACAATGGAAACTTAGTTGTAAGGTATAGGGTATTCTTATTCAATATATTACAGATGACCCCGAAATAATGTGAGTTGACATTTATTTGCTCAAAGCACTGAAGTTAGAGCTCACTGTACAGCCTTTCCTAGTGAAAAGTCCATGGTCTGGCAATGGAGTATTCCAGCAGATGCCTTGTGAAATTTTATGGCTTGAGGTAGACTGGTGTTGTGATGGTGGAGCCCTGGCTTGTGTTCTCAGCCAAGTGAATGAAACAGCACCTTCTAGTTCTCCATGAAACTATGCTTTAAAATAAGATACTCTAGCCCTGACCAGTATAGCCTAGTTACTTGGGCATCATCCTGCAGTGTGAAAGGTTGCTGGTTCGATTCTCAGTCAGGGCACATGCCTGGGTTGTGGGCTGGTCCCCAGTTGGAATATGTATGAGAGGAAACCACACATTGATGTTTCTCTCCCTCTCTCCTCCCTTACCCCCTCTCTAAGAATAAATAAATAAAATCATAAAATAAAATAAAATACTCTATCTTAACTGTGGCATATAAGCTGATGGCCATAAATAATCAGTTTTCAATTTTCAGTGAAGTAATGTACATGAAGGGAATTATTATTTCCTACTTGATTTTCTCTTTTAATCAGTATGGTAGCATTTGAAGGACTTGCTGTTTTTTCCCACTAACATTGAAGTGCCTATCCCTTTGGTATGCAACTACTATTCTGTTCATCATTTTCAGTCCTTTCAGGTGCTCTTCTCCTTTACAGATTTAATATATGAAGCATGTCTATGTTTCCTTAAAGTGTCAGTGACAAATCATTTTCATCTGGGCTTAGTTGGCTGTGGCAAAAGGATTTAGAAATTCCTATTTCAGAGATTTGTGAAATGCTGCCAGATCATGTTGAAGAATAATGAAATAATGAAGCAGAAATAATCTGAGGATAATACCTGAGAATAAAAAGGTAGGAAGTATACAATGTATTATTTCACCGGTTCTGAATATTTCCAAATAAAAAGATGAATGACAGGTTTGTGAGAATGACAAATGATTTTAAAAATCCATAAATTTGTAAATATATTGAGTAAAGCATATAGAAATACAAAGACTCACCATCCTTTTGGGATTTACTTCCTCAGCAAAGTAGGAGAGAGAAGTCTCTGAATTTTTTTCAGAAATGAAATAAATATGAAAACAGTAGCAGAAAGACACCTGAAAAGGCTTAGCGCAAGTAATTAGAATCACATCCACAAAGGGCTTGTACAACATAGTGTGAGAGAAAACACCAATGCTACTTTTATATTTCTAAGTTCTCCTGACTTGAAGGAAAGTGGAACTGAGTATATGAAAAATGTTTTGTTTGCTGAGAAAGGCAATGTATGCAAATGGGGATTTGCAAGTTTGGAATTATTTGAATGAAAAGAAGAGTGCTACAGTTTGAGTTGTAGGAAGAGCTCTAAATTTGTCTTTAAAAGTTGTAGTAAATGGTCTTTGTGGAGTAGAGAAATGTATCAGGGAGAGGGCTGCAAGCTGGAAAGGCGGAGAAGGAGATGAGGAGGGAGAGACACACACAGGACTGCCTGGGAGCTGACTTGATCGGAAGTGCCATAGAGGTTTTATCCTCTTAGAGGCAAATTCTCCCTTTGAACTAATCTACAAAATCCTCAGTAAAATTCACATTTTTCATTCAAGACATACAAAAATAAAAAACAGTGATAAAGATAAAGTTAACTAAAATCTTGGTCACATAACCCTGACTGGTGTAGCCAAGTTGGTTCAGCTTTGTCCCACAAAGAGAAAGGTCACCAGTTCAATTCCAGGTCAGGGCACATGCCTGAGTTGTGGGTTGGGTCGCCAGAGGGGTGTGTTAAGACAGGCAACCCAGCGATACTTCTCTCTAACTTGGATGTTTCTCTTGCTCTCTTTCTGCCTCCCTTCCCCTCTCTCTAAAAATAAATAAATAAAGTCTTTAAAAATAAGAAAAAAATAAAGTCTTGGTCACATAAATAATGGTAAATCAAAACAGTAGATTACTGGGAAATGGCTATCATAAAAAACCCGAAGGATAAGAGTTACTTATAGGCGTTATGTTGAGGGAGGCAGGTGTCAGGCTAGGCACTTTAAAACACATTGTCCATTCTTATGCAAAAGTGGAAAGGTGAAATAATTTTAACAGAAACTATTTCCTCTAAGACAGGAATGCAGAAAGTCAAGTGAGAAGGGCTCAATAATAACTGCCAACTAGGGATGAGAAAAAGAAGGATAATGTTCAAGTTGGACAAACCGAGAAATAGTTTCCTCAATTTTCTTTCAGCTAAAAGATGTGCTGTTAGAATGGAGTGGAGAGAAGCACTACCCTAGTCCTTTAATTAGTAGCACTCACACTTTCCAAGGAACTCGTATCTTCAAAACAGAGCAGAAATCCTCCTTGGTGCCAGGAAGCTCCCATAATCCACAAAATGACTTAATCAGAAGGATCTATTTTAAAAATCTTAAATAATGACTTTATTATAGGGTAAATTGTGTCTCTCTAAAATTCATATGTTAAAGCTCTAGCCCTCAAGTATTTCAGAATGTGACTGTATCTGGAGATAGGATTTTAAGGAGCTAATTAAGTTACAGTGAGGTCATATGGGTGGACCTTAATTTAATGACTTGGTGTCCTAATGAGATGAGATTAAGATGCAGAGAAACACAGAGAGAAGACCACAGGAAGACACTGGAAGAAGTCAGCCATTTAAATAAAAGGTATGGAGAAGAAACCTTGAAGAACCAACCCTGCTGACACCTTGATCTTCTATCCTCCATAATGGTAGGAAGATAAATTTCTCGTTTTGGGCCACTTGGTCTGTAGTACTTTGTTATAGCATCTCTAACAAACTAACAGACTCTTCTTTCCACCTTCCCTATCTCATCACCTCCTCCACTTCTAAATCACATGTGGCAGGTATCATGACATACACTGCATTTATGTTCTGTTACTTAACCATGGAAAACCATATAGTTACACACTGCAATTCACATAGCGGCTCCTATGGCTGAAATGGTAACTTAACCTGGTACATTTTACTGGTCTCTTCCAGCAGGGAGAGCCCTTGACTATCAATCCCTATGCCCTAGCTCTCACCCAAAGGAACACTGAGAAAGAAAAGCCTGTCCCTTGTGTATTTTGGGGGTTTTGGAAAGGGTTTTTGTTTTTAGGGAAATCATTTATAGCAGATGTTACTTGCTAAGGGCCTCGCTGGGCAGAATGTGAGGCTCGCGGAAATATGTGTTAGGCCAGGAAATATGCTGTGGAGATTTGCAACACTTAAGCCTGAGAGTATACTGTGGACACAATCGAGCATGCTGGATGCTCTCTGTCATCTGACTGTCTGTCATTTTTGGCCAGATAGTTTATATTTGATGCAAAACAGTTTGTCCTGTACAACATGGAAGTAGTTTTCTGTTTTAGGAAAGAAAGGAGGCATCTTTTCCCAGCATAATTTAATGTTAAGGAAATTTGGAATTTTATAATGAGTATGCATAATATATGCATAAGATAAACTCTTTACTTGCCAGATTTTATTTTGTTTACAGAATGCTATATCAAGAATCTATATAGTAAGGATAATCTTATATATTTTTCTTATGGCAGGTGAAGAAATATTTTTATTTAATGAAATAAAGAAAACTTTCAAGAACAGTTTAATTAATTCAGCAATAGATATGCAAACCTTGTTTTTAGTCCTGAGATTATTAATATACTCTTGAAGGCATTCACTTTGATCTGAAGATTCAGGCTATAGTCTTATCTGTGTGTGCTGGGATGGGGGTTGGAGTACCAGTCAGAACTCAGGAAGCTTAAATTCTAGAATTGGCTCTCTCTTTCAATGATTTTTGACTTTTAGCAAGACATATTACATAGCTTCACATTTTTCCATGTATTTATACCACCTTCTCATTTTAATGACAAGGTGGCTGATTCATAAAACCTTATTCTTTCATTCATTTATCACTTTGTCTGTTCATCTATCCATCCATCCCTCCATCCCTCCACCCAGAAGGCATTATGCTAGGCACTGAGCACACAATGATGAGTAAAGCACATTTCTTGCTCAGTATTCTACAATAGAGTCAATAATTTACCTGTGATAAAATGTCCCACATTTCCTATAGACATTTACTTTAATCTAATTTACACTACTTTATTTTTTCGTTTTCTTTGTTTGCATACTCTAACAGAACTTGAACTTATTATTAAATAAAATTTAATTTTAAACTGAAAAATTGTAAATGGTTATTAGACAATATATCATTGTGTACATAAGGAAATACTTCCTGTATTCACACATAACTTAATCAAAATTATTTAAGTTTACACATAAAGGACGCATGGACAAAACCAAAGGGGGTAGGTTCGAGGGTGGGTGGGCCAGAAGGCTTCGGTGGGGGCAAAATGAAGACAATTGTACTTGAACAACAATAACAAAAATAAAGAAAATAAAACCTACTCAAGCAAAGTAAAATAGGAGAATATGAATAACATGTAGAACTGGGTGTGAGTCTTAGGACAGGGAGGAGACAAAACGTTTGTGGCAATTTACTAGATAAGAAGTAGGAAACATTGAAATAAATTCTAACAAAAATCTTTTCTAGAAGCTGTACTAAAAGCTCATGAACAAAGAAGATAATACATTTAAGAACAGAGACTGGCCTATTTCCAGATAAGAGATTCTATATAGAATCTTTTTAGCATTACCAAAAAATATGAAGATGGATTATCCCACTATGAATGGATCATTCATAGATAAGAGAAAGGGGTGAGATTTACTGTGAGTTACATGAACACTAGAATTAGAAGGATTTAGTTTATAAAAGGAACTTATTTTCTTAAAATTTATGTCTTAAGTATATGTTGTAGAAAAAGCAAGAAAGCATTAGGATGCTGATATTCTGAGCTAGTCTCCCTCTTTTTTTTTCACCTCTTTGACTGACCTTATCTATAATGTACGTTAACTCTATAAAGGGATATAAAAAGATAGTAGATTATTACTTTGACTTCTTTGTTAGCTTGGGATTCAAACCAGATTCCTCTACTTATTTGAAACATAATATCAAGTAAGTTAAACTCTCTAAGACTTGGTCACATCATTAGTTAGATAAGTACAATAATGCCACAGAGTGTTAACAAGGCTACTAAATGAGATAACAGATGTGACTAGCAATGGGTAGGTATATGGCCTTATTATAATTAAAGTAATCAATTAGTAAAGAAACACTGAACATCTGAAGGAAAATACGTCCAGATTTTATAATCTAACTAGCTACCTGTTTCTAAGTGAATAAAGTAACAGAAATCCATGGTAGTTTATTTACTATGAATTTAAATGAGATAATTTCTGTGTTTAGTTGAATCATTAAAAAATGGTAGTTTTTTAAAGCTCATTGTCTTAGGGTTTAGGTTAATTGTGTTTGATTTATTTTTTGACCACAAATTTCCTCAAGTTAGCTCCTTTTGAATAAATGGGGCCTTTCAAAATAGAAGTTGGAGAAAGTATTGAGTCAGCACCAATCAATCACAATGCTGAATAATCAGCAACAAATGAATCTCCTGCTGACAAATGGTTAGAAGCTAAAAGACCACACACTATTATGAACACAGGCCATATAAATAAGACACAAAATGAAATAGAAATAGAAGACAGGTGGTATCCACTCTCTTTCAAGAGCACAAAAATAGCTGCATTAGTTTTCCGTTAGCAACTCATCATTTTAAAGGATACTTTATTAACCTGTATTCTCTGGGAGCCTCTATCAGAGAGGAACAATGCTATTGGTGTGTTTTTCTGCTTTGGTTCAAATTTTATTACAAAATTAGAAATAATAAAAATAGAAGTAATGAAATAATATAAATAAAACCTGGTAGTTCTGGCAAAAGGATTTTTCTCTGTTCTCTGACTTGGGTTCCTGGAGGTGGGGGTGTGGAGATTTCCAGGAAGGAACGCTGAGAGGAGCAGAGGAATTTGGTCTAAGGATACACAGTAGATGGTGTGCCTACATTCACTGTTATCTCATTCAGAAGGAGCGACAGAATGTTCTTATGAACATTTCTAATCAGCGTACAGAATGGTTGACAGAAAGCCGTGTTCACAGATTACAGAAGTGGGAAACGGTTCCTGCGGCAATAACATCAGCTGTCATCTTCATCAGCACATGTAGGCGTTCCCTCTGCAGGAACACACTTCCCGCTCCCCACAAGCCGTTTCCACCGGGCTGTATTCTCCTAGAGTGAATTTATCTTCTTCACCAAAATTGTTTTATTTTCTCACAGGCTTCCTATTTCCTGTCCATAGTGTCTGAATTGTCTCAGCAATTGAGTCTTTAAATAGAATTTTTCATTTCTTCTTTTTTTTTT
>CM052538.1:77741695-77756090 GCA_028533065.1 Trachops cirrhosus | reverse complement strand
CACCCCAGCCACCCCCACCTCCTACCCTCAATTTTACCCCCCTTTTGCTTTGTCCATGGGTCCTTTGTACATGTTCCTGACAACCTTTCCCCCTGATTATCCCCTCCCACCTTCCCTCTCATTACTGTCAGTTTGTTCTTTATTTCAATGTCTCTGGTTATATTTTGCTTGCTTGTTTGTTTTATTGATTAGTCCACTTATAGGTGAGATCATATGGTATTTGTCTTTCACTGCCTGGCTTACTTCACTTAGCATAATACTCTCCAGTTTCATCCCTGCTGTCACTAAGGGTAGGAGCTGCTTCTTTCTGCTGCATAGTATTCCATCATCTAAATGTACCACAGTTTTTTGATTCACTCATTTACTGATGGGTACTTAGGTTGCTCCCAGCACTTGGCCACTGTAAATTGTGTTGCTATGAACTTTGGGGTGCATAGGTGCTTTTGAATTGGTGTTTCAGGATTCTTAGGGTATAGTCCCAACAATGGACTTGCCTGGTCAAAAGGCAATTACATTTTTAGATTTCTGAGGAAATTCCATACTGTTTTTCACAGTGGCCGCACCAGTCTGTATTCCCACCAACAGTGCACTAGGGTTCCCTTTTCTTCACAACCTTGCCAGCACTTGTTGTTTGTTGATTTTATTATGATGGCCATTCTGACTGGTGTGAAATGGTATCTCACTGTGATTTGAATTTTCATCTTTCTGATGCCTAGTGATGCTGAGCATCTTTCATATGTCTCTGTCATTGTTTGCAGATGACGTGATAGTGCACATAGTAAATCCTCTAGACTTCACCAAAAAACTACTTGACCTAATAAGTGAATTTGGCAAAACAGCAGGATATAAAGTCAATATTCAGAAATTGAAGGTATTTTTGTATACCAACAATGAAATATCAGAAACAAAAATCAGGAAAAAAATACCATTTGTGATAGCAACAAGAAAAGTACCAAAGAACAAACTTAACCAAGGAGGTAAAAGACCTGTACTCAGAAAACTTCACAACACTGGAGAAAAAAATTAAGGAAGACAAACAAATGGAAGCATGTACTGTGTTCATGGACTGGAAGAATTAACATCATCAAAATGTCCATACTACCCAAAGCAATTTGTAGATTCAATGAAATCCCTATTAAAGTACCAATGACATATTTCACAGATATGGAACAAACATTTCAACAACTTATATGAAACCATAAATGACCCTGAGTGGCGCAGCAATTTTGAAAAATAACAACAAAATAGGAGGGGTCACAATACCTGATATCAAACTGTATTACAAGGCCTCTGTAATCAAAACAGCCTGGTACTGGCATAAGAACAAACACACAAACCAATGGAACAGAATAGAGAGCCCAGAAACAAAAGCAAGTTCCTATGGTCAATTAATATTCGACAAAGGTGGCAACAACATAAAATGGAGTAAAAATAACCTCTTCAACAAATGGTGCTGGGAGATTCAGGCAGCTACATGTGAAAAAAAAATGACACTCAACCAACAAAACTTACGCCCTACACAAAAATAAACTCAAGATGGATAAAACACTTAAATATAAGTCGTGACACCATAAAAGTCCCAGTGGAGAACATAGGCAGGAAGATCTCAGATATTCCACGCAGCAATATTTTCACTGATATGTCCCCAAGAGCAAGAGACATAAAGGAAAGAATAAACAAATGGAACTTCATCAAAATAAAAAGCTTCTGCATGGCTAAAGAAAACATTAGCAAAATGAAAAGGGAACCAACCATATGGGAAAATATGATTGCAAGTGATACCTCAGACAAAGATTTAATCACCAAAATATATAAAGAACTCACACGACTCCACTCCAGAAAAACAATCCAACCAAAAAAAATGGGCAAAGGACCTGAACGGACACTTCTCCAAGGAGGACTTATGGAGGGCTCAATATACATATTTAAATAGACATTTAAAGCTAATGGGTGCTTAACTTACAGGAATTTAAAATCTATAATATTTGCTATAAATTGAGGATAAGTTTGGTTGTGTTGTGAGGTATTCAAAGTGTTTTTAAAATGATAAAATTCATGACATAAGAGTTTATTAATGTGCTTGCTAACATATTTTTAAGTGTCTAGCTCTATACATGTGAATCAAATGTTAGTTGATCCTACAGATTGCCTCCTAGAGCTTAGTAAGCTATTTGGAACTATAAAATTTTAAAATATTAGATTAAATTTTATTTTAAAAGATCTTATTTATTTTTAAAAATATCTTGCAATTTTTTTCAACTAAGTTTTTTATTGCACAAATGGTCAGTCACATTCCACTTCAAACTCCAAGAAGCATTTTTCTTTTTTATTTTTTTGTACTTTTTATTGTTGTTCACATGCAGTTATCTCCATTTTTCTTATTTATTTTTAGAGAAAGGGGAAGGGAAGGTGAAAGAGAGAGAAACATCTATATGAAAGAGAAACATTGATTGGTTGCCTCTCTCACATGCACCAACCAAGGACTGAACCTGCAACCTAGGTATACACCCTGCCTGGGAACACAGCAGGTGACCTTTTACTTTGTGGGATGACGCCCAACCAAGCCACACCAGTCAGGGTGGAACCACAGAATTTTGATACTGATTTTCAGGTTCAAAAGTCTAATATTTATAATAAAAATATGTCTAGAGGTATTAACTTATTTCTTCAGACTAATATTTAATCTTTTTAATATTTAGTGCTGGCTAGAATGAGTAGTGTTATTTTCAAACTGAGTGTATGCTTAGGCAGGGCATATATAAAAATTAAGTGGGGATGGTTAATCATCTGAAAGTGTCATATTAGTTTACGTTTTAGATACTAGATTCTGTATAACTTAGACATGTAATTTGTTTCTACTGGCTGTCCTTCAAAGAATTTAATCTACAAGTTTTGAAATTAAGCACAACGTCTAAAGATTGTGAGGAAGGAAGTGAAAATAATGCTTCTCAATAGTTGCAAAGCTCTTTTCAGGGATTTGACTTACATTTTTATTTATTCTAGTTCATGTGCATTTGGGAGCTCAGTCAACATTTGCTATGTTATTACTAGTTGTTGTTTTTCCCAACAGTCAGAATAAATTTGCACTATTGTAATCAATACTCTCTTATTTTTATCTCTGAAGTCGAATCTGTAATCTGAAAGGTGTATTTTCTAGGAAGCAGGATATAATTAAATGGCCCATCCAGGGTAGGATTTGTATCTTTGGCCTAAGTGAACCTGTTAAAATATAAATGTAGCATAATTACTAGAAATAAATCTGTTCCAAACCACACCAAAAATATTTTAATTTCAAATAAAAGAAGAAATTAAGAGAAAATCTAATTATATTTTTTAAAATTAAATTTTTGGAAAAAAATGAGTGCTACTTTCAAGATACTGGTGTTTGTATCAATAAGTAATGGAGAGAGAACTAGAAGGAGAAGGTAACTTATTATAAGTTCATGGCATGAATGTCATTTTGTATTATTTCAGTCTGGAACAAAATCTGAGAGAAAGACATATGGACTAAAAAATTTAAGTGTCTTACTTTTTTGAAATATTCTAGAAGGGTCACACTCTCAATCTATATTGATATTTATATTTTAAAATTGTGGAGTAGTGAAATCAGGAGGAAATATTTATGCCTCACTTTCATCAGTTGTACAGAGGCAAAACCAGAAATATTCCCTCTTGTTTTTGTTCCCCCTGGAATCAATGCAAAAATTTAAAAAATTATTAAATTTTTATTGCTTGCTAGAAATATAGTACAGTATATGAAGGAAAAGAACTATAATCTACAATTACTAAACTTATTTTAATTTGTCTAGAAGTGAACAGGGGAAAACTGTTTAAGAAAAAAAGATGCCTAAACCAATAAGAAACAGAAGACAAGAAACTAATTTGGTAATAGACAGAAATTATTCTGAAATACATAGAACATCACATCAGTTATTTAATGTGGTGATGCCTAAAGCACAGCTATAAGAAAATATGCCCCCAAAGAGCATCTTTCAATATAAGCAAGATGTTACCAAATGAGCGCTGAAATTACAGAAGAGAAAAAGAAACTGTTCACTTAAGACAACCAAGTTATTGCAGATCCCCTAGTTTAAGGATTCTTAGGTGATAAAAGCATAATTTGGTTGTTTGTGCACTTCATTTTTAAGGTGTTTTTTAAAAGAGAAATAAAATTATAAGGTGTTTTTTGAAAGAGGAATATTGCAGGCTGAAATGAATAAATTGATGTGGAAAAGATCATGTGTTTTCAAATACTAGAGATCATAATAAATTGTGAACCAAACGTAAGTCTTGTCTACCATTACATGTCAATAACAGAAGAAAAACATATTAGTATTAAAATGGAATCCATTTTCTACATTATATTTTTATAACCTGATTGACTTGTTAAATGGGTGTTTGCAGGTGAGGGGTTTTAAAATTGTTGAGTGTTTTGTAAGGGAAGTGTCCATGTAGTTGGTTCTATATAAATAAATGAACCATAAATAGAAATAAATGATAATCGGCCTTATATACATGACTCTTATCCTTGGAAAACCTCTTAGGTTTGCATTAGGTACATGACAATTGGAGAGAGGAAGATGGAATAGATGACTTTGATTCTTTTGAACTCGACAAATTTATCAAGAACCTTAGAGGGCTTCTTATTTAATGTGAATGTTCAGAAATAGGCTTTATAATGTTACCCAGTAAGTTGTAGAAGAGTATTAATGCAACTCTCATCTTTTAACCAGACATGTGGGCTGGCTGTGCAGAAACCAGGTGAGGGGAGAGGGAGGGGGTGAGAAGTGTCAGTGATGGGGGAAAGGAGGGGCAGATAAATGGATATTAGGGAATTATTGTACACATTAAGATAGATGTCATTGTAGGGATCAGAGAAGCTCCTGGAAGATTATAAAGTCTATCAGAGGCATTCTTTTTCATAAAGGAAAAAGATAGCTAGAACAGCAGAAATATGGTCAACTGAGACTGCACAAGTGAAATTTCAGAAGTTTCGTGGGGAGTAACTGAGAATACTCTAAATTAGGTAATAAAAAGTCTTTCTGTAGGGAAGTGACTATTCTATACTATTCAAGTGATATTGCATGTGATCAGTGGCTTACAGAAGACAAAAAAGAAGTAAAAGAAAAATTGGATGAAAAGAAAAAAAAGTAGAAGCAAAGCATCAAATTATATTATACAGAGTTAAAAGGCCACAAGTAGGTTTTCTCCTCTGATGTGCCACAAATTACACAAATGCTAGGTAAATTACATGGAACAGTACCTTTCTTTTAGCCTTTAGCTGCTCATGATACTTGTCACAGGTATCTCCTGGAATCTCTCCTCCCCAGAGAGTGATCCCAACGATGGTGTATGTGATGCCCATGATGAGCAATGGGAAGCAGTACACCAGTATAATGACGATGATATGGTAACTGAAAGAAATGCAAACAACACACACAACATGCTGAAGATCATATTGGGATGAAATAGTGAGACTTAGACTTCATTCCATTTTAAATCATGATTGAAAATGCCAAAGAATATTTCCATTTTTTCTTTAAGCATTCATTTCACAAATCCATCAACGCACCATTCTTTTGTCACCTGTAATTGTCCACATGCTACCAGCTGATCTTTGTCAATCTTTGTATTATACCTGAAAACCACAGGTGAGCTATAGCGTTCATTTAAACCACACCTGCCCCCACCTTGCCTAGAGGTTCAGAATAAATGCCTTTTATCTGTTTGGTAATTGTTGAACTAACCTAATTAAATATATTACTAGAGGAAAAGAGAGAGGACAGAATAAACTAATCAACTGATAGATATTTTCTCCTATGCACAGCTATTCTAGATATCTCTGTGACATTATTTGTATTTGAAATAAATTGTTTTTCACCCAAATGAAATAAATGTTACCAGATACCATGAGCCACATTGAATTCACAAGCTATGTGACTGTGATCTTAAAAATCAGACAAAGACATTAATATATATTTTTCCAAAGTCATGGCACATTTGATTACTAATTTGGTAAATAATATACAGACATGTCAGTCACTACAAAGTCATGACACTATAAATTATCAAAGTAAATTCTAGGATTTTATAACTTTCAACCAAAATTACAAGGAGGCAGTTAGGAAGGAATAGAAGGTAACACATAATACAACAGCACAGTTAGAGTTGGTATAAACTTCTGTGTGGCTTCCACTCTCTTAGTAAGACTTTAAAACAATTCAAGGGTTTGGTATGTTAATCTCAATGCCTGTTTTGTTTTTTTATAAAGGGAATCAAACCTTCTAGCTTCTTTATTTCCTGATATCTTATTCAGTATCAACATAATTTCAATGGGGAAGTGATTCAGTCAACAAAAAATGAAATTTTATTATAAATTTTATTTTATCATACAACTAAGATTTATTAATAATAATGGATAGAAAACAGTTTAAAACTGCCGCTTGCTCTTCTTTCAATAAAAACTTCTAAAGTTCCTTAAAAACTGGACTCTTGGTAGAGCAAAGTTTGATAAAATGACTGTTTTAAAAGATGACCATTATATTTGTATTATTTGTTATTTTTAAGAGAACAATGGGTTTTTACATAAAAATTATATTGAAATAAAATTTACATGATTATAATTAAAAATACAAATAAATTGCATTTTTTCTATTTGCTTTTCTTTTTGAGAAATTTTTAAATGAAATTTATTGAGGTTATATTCATTAATAAAATTATACAGGTTTTAAGTGTACAATTCCATAATACATTATCTGTATAACTCATTGTTGCTTACCACCCAAAGTTAAATCTTCCATGACTATATTGTTAACTTCCTTTACCCTTTACTACCTTATCCCACCTCCTTTCCCTCTGGTAACCACCAATAACCGTCTGAATTTTTGTTTGTTTCTTTGTCCTGTTTTTTTCACTTGTTGCTTTCAGTTTTATATCTCACACATGAGTTAAATCATATTGTTCTTGATTTTTTCCTGTATGAGTTATTTCACTTAGCACGATATTCTCAAAATCCATCTAGTTGTTGCAAATGGCAGCATTTCATTTTTTAAGGTGGGCCCAAAATATGAAATGCCAGTTTCTATCATATATTGTAACACTCCTATTTTCTTTTCAACCCAGTGTAGAAGTTTCTTTAATGTTAAAATAACACAACCAAGAAACTACCAGGACTCCCCTTCTTTTCAGCCAGCCTTCTTAAAAGAGCAATCCACATTAGTTCCTCCCTTCTCAGTCATTTCTCAGTCAATAACAACCCTACCCTTTTTGGGCATTGCTTTCTTTTTTTTAAACTATATTTTATTGATTATGCTATTACAGTTGTCCTATTATCCCCGTTTCATTCCCCTCCACCCTGAACACCCTCTCCCACCCACATTCCCCCCTTTAGTTCATGTCCATGTGTCGTAAGTTCTTTAGCTTCTACATTTCCCATACTATCCTTGCCCTCCCCCTGTCTATTTTCTACCTACCATCCATGCTACTTATTCTTCATACCTTCCCCCCCTGCTCCTCCTCACACTCCTCTGTTGCTAACACTCCATGTGATCTCCATTTCTGTGGTTCCATTCCTGTTCTAGTTATTTGCTTAGTTTCTTCTTGTTTTTGTTTTAGGTGTGGTTGTTAATAATTGTGAGTTTCCTGTCATTTTACTGCACATGTTTTTTATAATCTCCAATGAACTTATCATCACCTCCTCTAGGAAACTCTCCAGAGCTGCTCCATATATAAATCATTACATTTTTCCAATTATTAATCTTTGAAATTTACACCAATTTATTGATTATATCATACTGTATTATAATATTTTAACATCTTTTTTCCCAATAATGTGTGAGATATTAAAGAAATGCCTATGTCTTATTTGTATAACTGGTGCTCCCAACCTATACAACTCGTTAAGTATTCAATAAATTAAATTGAAAATCATAATAGAGAATTAACTTACATGAAATGTTGTTTGGGACCTTCTGGCCATTGCACATAGCAGAGAGTACGCCCTGGCATGACTTTGATTTTGGAGTACAGACACTGAGGGAAGGCAAGTAGAAATGCTAGAATCCAAATACTGCCAATGACAATCTTGGTTGCTGTGGCAGACAGTCTGGGTTTCAAGGGATCAATAATGGCCATATACCTATACAATAAAAAAAAAAACATTTTGTCAGTCTCTTGTTAGTAAAGTTTAAAAAGTTTCAAAGGTGTTTTAGTGGCCAGGATTTTCTTTCTTCTGGTAAACAAGTTGGTAAGGATTTTGCTTGTGTGGAGGCAGCCCAAAGTGATAGTTATGATATAGTCTTTGGAATCAGATAAATTGAGGTTCAAATCCTATCCTGCCACCTTTTAAAATCTCTTTAAACTTCAGCTTCATTATTTTAATAATAGAAATAAGAACATCCACCACTTAGGGATGAAGCCAAGATCAATAAAAATAATGTAAGTAAAAGGTATTATTTGATGTTGTGCCTCACATATTTATGAATTTATCAGAATTCACAAATGTATGCTGAATGAAATTGGAAAGATGAGAAATAAGTGCTTAAAATATGAACTTAGTACTTTCAAGACCTCCAGTTTTTCTCTATATGTTTCAGTTTTTAAAAGAAAATTCTAGATAATATGGATAATAACTACATGATTGACAAAGAGGAATTCTGTGAAGGATATCATCAACATTTCCATCTAAAAGCATGAAGCTCAAAAAAGAAACTTTGCAGATTAGAAGGGACTGGCAGGAAGTATTTAAAGTGATGAAAATCAAGAGCCTACAACCAAGATTACTCTATCTAGCAAAGCTATCATTTAGAATTGAAGGACAGATAAAGAGCTTCTCAGACAAGAAAAAGCTAAAGGAGTTCATCACAACCAAGCCAGTATTATATGAAATGCTAAAGGGTCTTGAAGAAAATAAAAAATTTGAATAAGAAAATGGCAATAAATACATATCTATCAATAATTGAATCTAAGAAACAAAATAAATGAACGAGCAGAACAGAAACAGAATCATAGATACAGAGATGTTCTGATGGTTGCCAGATGAGAGAGGTATGGAGGGATCAGTGAAAAAGGTGAAGGGATTAAGAAGTACAAATTGGTTATCACAGAATAGTCATGGGAATGTAAAGTACAGCATAGGAAATGGAGTAGCCAAAGAAGATATATGCATGACTCATGGACATGGACAAAGGTGTGGAGATTGTCTGAAGAGTGGGTCTGGGTAGAGGGGACCAAAGAGGGAAAAGTTGGGACAACTGTAATAGCATAAACAATAAAATATAAATTAAAAAAAATAAAGGCATGAAGTTCAGGGTTTAGATAAAGATGAATAAATCAAGTGTAACTGAGGCTATGCCTTTCTGTTAACCCCCAAATTGAATACATATTACATCATGAAAATCTGCATAGTATCTATCTATATAAATATACATAATTTTTATAAAAATATATTTGAGGCTCTGAGAAACACACTTACCTATGATTTTTTAGAGTGCAGTTATTTTGGAAAATTGTTAATCTCTGAATAATAGAGCAGAAAATAATATAAAAATTAATTATTTTTGCATTTCTATTAATAAATTACATTATGCTTTATTTTTACTATTGGCCATTTTGTGTTCTCAAGTATATATTGATTTATGCAAAATTTCCAATGGCAATGCTTTTATCAAAGAATGAATATTACTTAAACCAAAAACATTTTAACCTTAAGAATAAACATTTCATAATAAGGATAATTCATTAATTTGTTTATTGCTTTGTGTTTTTGTAATTATTAGGTAGAACTAGATTTTCAGTAAGTACATTGGAACTTATCTATATACTGTTCATAACAATAACTTTAGTTGTAATTTACTTAAAGAGAATATTCTTAATTTATAATGTATGACAGTTAATAGATAACAGTGAATGTCAGATATAAAAACAATTATAAAAACAGTGCCTTGGTAAAAAATGAAAAACTTTGAAGACTTTTAGTAGTACAAAGAAACAAACAAAAAAACCCAGTACATTGGTTTAAGAAAATAAGGTGAACCATAGAAAGAATATAAAATGAAAACTGTTTAAAATTCACCTCTCATGTTTATGTTGATGAAAATAATAGCAATATTTATTGTTTGCTAACCACTACCAAGCAATTTATTACATATATTATATTCATTTGATACCCAGAATAATCCAATCAACCCAATAATAGCTTTGTTTTGCAGAAAGAAAACTGAGACTTAAAGAAATTAAGTAAGCCCTGGCTGGTGTGGCTCAGTTGGTTGGAACATTGTCTTATAAATTGAAAGGTTGCAGGTTTGATTCCTGGTCAGGCACACACCTGGGTTTCAGTCCTATCCCTTGTTGGGCACATCTATGGAAAGGCAAGCAATTGATATTTCTCTCTCTCATTGACCCCCCTTCCTCTTTCTCTAAAAGCAGTGAAAAAAAAATGTCGTTGGGTGAATATAAAAAAAAAAGAAAAGAAATTAAGTAAATTGTTCAAAAATGACTCAGATGGTAAGGGCTAGGATTCTAAACCAATTCTGCCAGTCTTCCAAGTTCATATAGATATACAGATTATGGCTTTGATGTAACCATTTATGTAAGGAATTGTGAGAGGAAAAATATTTAAGGTAGATGCCTTGCAAAGTATCAGAAGTTGTGTTTTGCCTTATGAATTCAAAAGAATTTATGTACAACATAAAAAATTAAAGTCTAAAATATAAATATAATAATTGTAGTTGGGCATATCTGTTTCCACTGCAGCTGATTATAAGTCACCGTAGTGTCTCTTATTGTATTGAACTGTTATTTTTCCAGTGTTTCCAGAGTCAACCACAGCACTTACCAATCCATTTTCTTTTCCTGAACTGACTACTTCTCAAATTCTATTATAATATTTTGCTTTTTTGCTTGCTCTGGCATTTATGAACACATTTGGATGTTTAGACAGTTGATTTTTTAAAGACTAAAAACAGAAATTGAGTGATGTGAGCAGGGTTGGGATTCTGTACAGCTACACTAGCATGGATAATTCAAAATAATCTGCAAATCTCTTATAGATGTTTTTTAGTCAATTAGTTTAATGATAGAGAATTTTTTCACTGACAAGTAGGATATTATATTGAAATAATTTACCAGTATATGCTCACTAATGCTTTCATAAAAGTAGACATTTTGAAACTTCAAGCTGACAGTTTTGTCATTTCTGGTCTGATCTATCAGATATTCATTCAGCTAAACGTTTATTGAATGCCTGCCGTGGTATTCCAGACACTGTAGTTGAACAACAGGGAGGAAAGACTCTACAGACCTCATAGTCTAGTGAAGTAGATAGATATTAATCAAGTAATGTTGCCAATAACTGTAAAATTATACATATGGTAATGTTACAAAAGAAAGATATATGTGGTCATCTGAATGCATTTACTGGGAAAACATATTTAGATTGTGAATTAGTCTTTCCTAAGAAAAGTCAGTTTGGTTTGAAAATTGGAAGGATGACAAGGCAAGGTGGCAGAACAGGGAGGGTTGCAAAGATTTCTCAGAGAACAAGCACATGGAAAACTCCTGTGTTAATGGTGTGTTTTTATAGGTTGAATTTTGTCCCCTTAAAAAAGATATGTGGATTAGTCAAGGAACATCTATGAATGACCCATGGCCATGGACAGCAGGGTGGGGTTTGACTGTGGGAGTGGGAGGTGGGCTGGGCAGAGGAGAGCAAAGGGGGAAAATTGAGACAACTGTAATAGAATGACTATAAAATATGTAATAAAAAAAGAAATGTTGAAGCCATAGCTCCCAGCATCAGAGAATGTGACTTTATTTGGCAATAGAATCTTTATAAAGGTAATCAAGTTAAAATGAGGTCTTCTGGGTGAGTCCTAATCCAATGAGTTGGTACAAAGGAGAAATTTGGAAACAGAGAAAAATATATGGGGGACACCATGTGAAGGTGAAGGATTGAGTGATGCATTACAAACTAAGGAATGCCAAACTGCCAGTAAATCCCCAGAACACAGGAAGAGGAAAGGAAGGATTTTCCTTCAGCTTTCAGAGGGAGCTTGACCCTTACCAGCACCTTCATTTCAGATTGCTAGCTTTCAGAACTGTGAGACAAATATTTCTGTTCTAAGTCACTCAATTTGTGGTACTTTGTTATAGCAGCCCTAGGAAACCAGTATGAGTCAGGGTGAGAGAAGTATTATAAACTTGAGTAATTAAGGGCCAATGTAATTAAAACACAGAAAGTGAAGAGGGAAAGTGATTTGAGACAGAGTTGTAATGCAGGTTAAAGATTTTTGTCTTATGGAAGGTAATTGAGGTGATTCAGTCCAATTTTAGTCTGAGGAATGGACTGAAGGATGGAAAGAATTGATGTAGGGAAACAAGTTACCTGGCTATTGTTCTGGTTCGGGCAGGAGATGATTGGTACTTGAGATAGAGTGTTGCTACAGGAGATTGAATTATGGTAATAGTCTGAGAAAAGTAAGAAATGTTGAAATATTGCAAAAGGGCAAGCCAGTTGGCCAAAGAAATGGGTAGAATTGCCAGGCATTGCTTGAGGACCAGTTTGAAATTGATGATTAGAAATTCATTGTAGCATTAATATTTCCTATTCTGTGACTCTCTTCAGCAATAATAACTTGCTCAACAGTAGGCATGAAGAAAATGGCTAATTAAGCTTATCCAGAGTAAACATCTTCAGGACCTTGAAAAGTGATTGAATCTCAGATATAAACTCATTCAAATGTCAGTACTTTATTCTTCCTTTAAAGAAATATATACCTTCGATGTGTCACATTAGCTTTTCCTTGGGTTTTTTTCTGAGCTTCTCACTACCATTCTTCCCTCACTAAACAGATTCTTAAATATGTTAGAGTCTCTTGAATATGATTATTTCAAGAATGGCAGCTAAGATTTGATGGATTCTTACAGTATCAATTAGGGCATCACCTAAAAAGTTTTAAAATCATTTTTTATTTGCTTTTTATAGAGGCTGGAATTCTCAGAAGCATCCATTAGAAGCTCATATTTTTAATAACAATTTTAAAATAAGTTTTCCTTTTTACTTTAATATCTGGCTATTTTGCTTTACCACTTATTATTTTTCTGATACAATTGAAGGGGTCTTTTCTGTTTACTATGATGCCTTTTGCACAATACTACTTTTGATATAACATTACTCACTCTCAATAAGTGAGCCTTTTCCATTTTGCAATTGTTCTTGGTATCTGGCTTAGTTTCTTTTTTGATAACATTGTTATTAAACTCTGTTTCTCAATCTTGCTTCTTTCAAAATGAAGACAAAGTACAGTATTCCAATGTTGACTTGATTATATTAACCATGCAAGGAATGTTTGTCTGAAATTATATGAGTTTTACTGTTTTCTAGTTTGATTCTGGCCACAGCAGACAACATTTTAGTATGTAAACCACAAATATAGAATGCTGTCTGGCTATTGACGGTATAAAATAAATATTATTTGTTGTAGGTGCTCTTGATCCATAAAATTTCAACTCTGGGTTATGGTATTAGGGCATTTTTTGCTTTGACAATTTACTACAAATACAACTTTTCATGAAACTTCAATTTTTTGACAAATTTTATTGTGTACTTTTTCATAACTGTTTTAAATGAAATTAAGAATGACTCTATTAACTAATCAATTAATTACAAGTATTGCCTTAGTGAATTTTGAAGTTATTGAGTATTTATGAAAGTAAACCTATATATAAATATTCATATGTGTACATATATAATAGGAACTTCAAAATATTATCCACAAAAAACAGATCACTTGTTGATTTACTCAAATTTTTGATATACATAAAATGTATATGCTGACATTTGAGGAAAATTATATTTAAAGAATAAGGCATAAGAATAGTGAAAGTATTTGACTTTACTGTACATGCTTTTTTATCTTTATATTTTATTTTATTTTCCCAACTTTACTGAAGAAAAATTGATCAATTGTATATATTTAGGGTGTATAGTTTGATGTTTTCTTAAGTATATTTTATTGGTTGTGCTATTACAGTTGTCTTTTCTCCCCATTTATCTCCCCTGTATCCCCCTACCCTTCAGCATTTCCCCGCCCTTAGTTCATGTCCATGGGTTTTACGTATAAGTTCTTTGGCTTCTCTATTCCTATACTATTCCTAACCTCCCCTTGTCTATTTTTTTTATATATTTTATTGATTATGCTATTACAGTTGTCCCATTATCTCCCCTTAATTCCCCTCCACCCTGCACACCCTCTCCCACCCACATTTCTCCCCTTTAGTTCATGTCCATGTGTCATAAGTTCTTTAGCTTCTACATTTCCCCTACTATTCTTGCCCTGCCCCTGTTTATTTTCTACCTACCATCCATGCTACTTATTCTTCGTACCTTTCCCCCCTC
>CM052538.1:77654658-77734117 GCA_028533065.1 Trachops cirrhosus | reverse complement strand
AAAATAAAATAAAACACTTAAAATTAAAAAAAGGTGGGGTGAATCCTTAGGTAATAAGGATTGGTAATAAAAAGTGGTAATAAAAGATGTGGATACAGCTGGGCTTAGCAAATTTGCAGCAATTCTGAAAGGAAAGTGTGGTAGATAATAACCTAAAGTTTTTCTCCTCTTTTTCCTCTCATCACATGCAGGTGTATCTATCCCATTAGGCAAAGCCAAGAAGAAGCCAGACAGTAATGGACCCCATCCATGCAGTTAGTCCACAGAAGTAGTCAGCCAGATGGGAAGGGGGCAGAAAAATTGTGGAATAGATAGAGAGTAGGTCTGAACTGAAAGATGGACTTGACCCAGATCAAATATCCTTTAACAGTTTCACATCTTTCACGTACTGGTTTCCTTGCTGAAAGGATTTCCCTCTTGTTCATGCCTTATTCTAAAGTTCTACAGCTGGTTTCCACTCAGATTACAGAATGTTCACTGTAGATTCTGTCCCTTCTCTTAGTTTTAACCTCCAGCAGCATTATGCTCTTACTTAGCATAGATACTGATTTTATTCTTCTCCGTGTTCTGTGGCACCTAAAAAGTATCTGTAGTAGTCAATATGATTTTTGAATAGTGACTGCAAGTGGTTGTGGAATAGTTTGTACAAATGGTGAGTGAATAATTGTTTACAAATGAGAACTTCAGCACATATACAATTTTTTAAAAGAATAGTTTTCTTAACTTTGCTAAAAGGAAATAATAAAATAAACAAAACATGGAGTGTGATTATGAGGTTAAAATGACATTGAATAACACAATGTATACAGAGACAGATAATGTCAGTCTCAGGAGACAATCTAAATTATTGTAAACTATGTTGAATAACATGAAATTATCACTTGGGATAAAAAATAGCTATAGTGGTAAATTGAGACAAAAACAAGCAAAAATAACTTATTTAAAGTGGTTCTTAAGTATTTGTGATTGGCATGGAAAGAAAAATAAGCTTATGCTCAAAATCTGACCTAAGGATTTAAAAATCTTACTTTAATATTGTCTCTAGCTCCTCAACAGAAATTTATTCTATCAGGGTATTAAGGTATAGGGTTTTTTTTTTCTAAATCTCCCTTTTTAAAATAATTTCCTGTATGAAAGTAATGAGTAATGAGATCTATGCAACTTCAATCAGGGAAATTTGTGATTCAGTGATTAGATAAAAATATTTAATGTTACTCTTATAAGTTTGTAAGTTCTTCGGGTATACTAGAAATTAATTCCTTTCAATGTTGTCTAAACTGGACCTGACAATATCAAACTCCTTTCTGAAGTAAATAATGGAATGTAGCAGTTCCACTATGTTATCCTTAAACTCATAGAGATGATGGTGCCCATAAAACTGAGAATATTCACATCTTTTGGTATTTGAATTCTTTAAAAAAATGTTTATTGATTTTACAAAGAGAGGAAGGGAGGGAGAGTGAGGGAGGGGGGAAGAGAGAGAGAGAGAGAGAGAGAGAGAGAGAGAAACATCAACATGAGAGAGAAACTTCAGTTGGTTGCCTGTCATATGCACCCTGACCTCACCCCAACTGGGGATGAAACCCACAAACTAGGCATGCACCCTGACCAGGAATTGAACCCCCAAGCTTTTGACATATGAGATGATGCTCCAACCAACTGAGCCACACTGGCCAGGGCCAAATCAGTGGGTATTTAAGTTGTGATAGTGTAAATGCTTATTTAACTGTGCTAATGGATGAAAGCAGATAATAGATAACCTCTAAACTTGGAAAGTAAAGATGGAAAATAAATGTTATTTCATACCTAAGTTTTAATTTTAACATATTTTATGATATCTTAATAAGGTAATTTGAGCACAAATTATTCAATGATAGAAAATGATAGTAAAACAATTTGTATTGAGTGCCAAATATTTGCAGTCATTATCCTAAAAGCTATGAATATAATACTAAACAAAATAGGTATTAGTAAATAGAGTGAAGAAAATTAAAACAGCATAAGTATATGGAAAATGACATGAAGCTACTGTTTCAGACAGTATTCAGTTCGTACATGAGAGACACTGAGTAATGAAAAGTTATTCCTTGTAAAAATAGCTTCTCTGTCATCTCATAACCTACAAATGTAAAATAATTTTATTTTTATAGTCTTTCTTTTTTATTCTCGTGGACTTTACAACTCAGTAGGGCAGACAGACAAAAACAATAAACATTACAGCTGAAGTAATTATTTAGTATGTTAGAAGGCGATGCATGTGTTAAAGACAAAAATAAAGTGATTTAAAATAAAGGAGTCAGGGTCTGTAAACAGCTCAGGGAATGAGTAACGTGGCCATCTGGAGGACGAGAGTTTCACCGAGTCTAAGATCCTGAGGTAGAAACATGCCTAGTGTATTGGTGAAATAGAATGGACCAGTGATGGTGGAGCAGGGTGGTGGAGTGGTGAGTAGGAGATAAGGTCAGAGAATAACAAATGACCCATTACTATACATTCTTATAGACTATTGTAAGGACTTTGATTTTTACCGGGACAGAACTGAGGAGCCATTAGAAGATTTGTGGAGGGGATATAAGATCTGATTCAGTAACAGGATCGCTCTGGTTGTTGACGAAGAACATACTAAAGAGGGACAATGGTAGGAGGAGGGTAACCAGTTAGGTGAGAAATGATGTTGACTTGAACTAGAGAAGCAGCAGTAAGCATCTTAAAAAGTAATTAGACACTACATATACTTTGAAAGTAGAGATGATCAGATTTGCTGATGGATTGGGTATGGAATATGAAAGAAGAGATGAGTCAAGAATACTTCCAAGAATTTTAACCTGAGGTTGAAATTTTGAGCCCAGAAGACTGCAAGAAGACTGAGTTTTGCAGCAATATCAGGAACTCAGTTTGGGACATGTAAAGTCTGAGATACCTAATAGATTTCCAAAGGGTGCAGTGATGGAGGTGGTTGGATTTAGGACTCCGAAATACAGCTGAGGGGTTCAAGCTAGAGATATTCATTACAGTATCACTAGGGTATGGGCTATGTCTATTTTGTTTATCCTGGTATGCTTCATAGCTCTATAATGTTTTGTACTTAAAAGATAATAAATATCTGTTGAGTAAGTGAAAACAAATATAGTGAGTCATGCACTGGTAAATGTTTTAACCATGAACAGTCTGAGAGGAAAAAAAGCAAAAACCAAAACAAAACAAAGCCCCTGATTTTTAGTGTTTGCAAATTTCTGTGCTATAAATACTACAATAATTTTGAGCTCCCAAAGTAACATCACTGGATGCAAAGTTGGGAAGAAATGTGCACAGTTGATTCCTTCTAGCCAGTAAAAAACATCTCCAAAGCCCAATTAAGTTTCCTACTGTTTAGTAATATGATCAATACATATTTTCCTTACTTACAGGTGTGCATGAAAGAGGGTTTTAAATAACCTTGATATGTGGACTGATGTGAAATTAAAAAAATCTTATGGATGATAATACAAGCTCAAAATAGGAGACAAGTGAATATTTAAAAACCCATGTCACATCCAAAACTAAGAGAAACCCTGAGCTATTTATCCCTGTGCTATTAGGCAGGCTTCTAAATTACTCCACATAGGTGAATTATCTTTACATAATTCCTGGGAAAAAGATTCCGCAGCTTATAAAGTAGTTTATTATAATGTTAACAGTACTCTTGTCCAGAGTTGTCTTCATGATTTCTAATTCAGCCTACAAATTGCATTTAAGATGCTGCTGCAAAACATCTGCCACAAAAATATCTACATAAAGTTTAATCAAGTTGTTCTCTTTTGGAGTCCAAACTGTTTGGCATGTATTTCAGAGTCATTATTGAGTTTTTTTTAAAGCTTTTATTTATTTATTTTTAGAGAGAGGGGAAGGAAGGGAGAATGGAAAGGAAAGATACATCAATATGAGAGAGAAACATTGATAGGTTGTCTCTGGTACCTGCTCCAACCAGGGACCAAACTTGAAACCTAGGCATCTGTCCTGACTGGAATCGAACCAGTGGCCTTTCACTTTGTGGATTAATACCAAATGAGCAACACTCATCAGGGCTATTACTGAGTTTTTAAAAGGCATCTACTTAATTAATTAATATTAACAATTTTTACTGTGGTAAAACAGATATAATGTAACATTTGCCATTTAACTATTTTTAAGTGTAGAGTTTGGTGCTATAAAGTACATTTGCATTGTGCAATCATCATCACCATCCATTGTCAGAACTTAAAAAATTTATTTTTTCCATGTAAAAATGTGCATTTTGTTGTTTATATATTTTATAATAATAAAAATATGATTATAAATATGTATAAATATCATATATAAATATGTATATATCAATATAAGATGTATACAATCATAAAAATATATAAAGAAAATAAAATTAACCAAAGTCTCATCATTGAGCAAATCCAATCTACATTAATCTTATTGCATATGTAGAATTATATCAGACTGTTAAGTTCATGGTCTAAAAATTCCTCATGTGTTTCAGGTCCTTCTGAGTCTCAAATGGCATTCAGTCTCTGTGTCTAATGAAGTGGTGGAGCTGTTGCCTGTTTGCAGCATTTATTTAATGTACCACTGAACATGCATTAATAAAAACGATTTGTGCTCAGAGTGGTGAGGCACAGGGAAGAAGATGTATGGACAGTACATCATCCTGGACAGACACTTTAGAGTTGAGCCCCAGGGAGCCAGAGTTGAAAGTAGAAGATGAAAGGACATTGGCCATTAAGAAATTGTTAATGGAGAAAAAAAAAGGGACAAGATCATTTTTTCAAATTATATTTGAAACAAAAATAGACATCAAAAATATTTCAGGCAAAGAGCAAGTTTTGCAACTTATGAGTTTTTCAGATTTGGATGCAATGTGCCTAAAACAACAATCTGGAGAAGAACATGGCTTCTTCCTGTGGAGAAACTGTTAAGCTCTGTACCAAAGTGTTGACATTGTCTTCCTTTCTTTCTTCTTTTCCTCCTCCCCTCCTTCCCTCCCTTCCTCCAGCCCTTCCTTCCTTCCTTCCTTCCTTCCTTCCTTCCTTCCTTCCTTCCTTCCTTCCTTCCTTCCTTCCTTTCTCTCTCCCCCTCTTTCCCCACCAGTTTCCCTCTATCCCTCCTTCTACTCCTACTTCTTTTTCTCCTCTTTCTCTCTCTCTCTCTGGCCAGGGTGTGGTGGAGAGAATGAAAGTCCTAAAGATGACTACTGATTAGCTCTTATCAGACCTCCCTAGAAACTCTGAAATAATTGGGAAAATAGCAAGATATGGTTTATAAGTAATGGTTATAAACTAAAAATAATGGATATCCAAATCAATGTTACCACATTTATATGCATGTGTCAGGAGATGTGGGAGAATTGATGTTATATTCAAATATATGTTTTTTTGATTCTTGAATAAGAACTACAAATTATAGAAAGTGCCGATGACTCATAGAATTTCCTAAAAGTAATCTTTTCTAAAACACAGTTTTAGTTACTATTTTGCAAAGAACCCGAAGGCAAAGTAAATGATCTTAGGTTAAACTCATCAAGTTCATCATCTAGGCTAAAAAAAAAAATGAGCTAAGTCTTACTGTAACACTTAGACTGTTAACTGCATGGGCAATGGCTTTCTCGGAAGTAGAAAGGAATATGGAGATTAGCTCTGGGAGCTAGAGTTAAATACTGATAAAGTAGTTTAAAAAATTGACTAAAGTGTTTGTATCCAATGATATTTATAGCAATGCTGTAACATTTACCACAATATATTTAAGTAATTTCATTCATTTATATTTATCTACTTTATTGTATAAATTATGTGCCTTTATAATCCAGAAGAAAACCAATCAGATAAGAGAAAAAATTGGAGCTCTTCATTCAAAAATGGAAAATGAAGTCATGAATTTGGATGAGATTACGTGGAGTGAGGCTTCACAATTTGATTTATGACTGTATTTCTTATTTGTCCATAATTAATTTCAAAAGAATTAGAGGCTCTATGAATATTTTGCATAACAGTTAGCTTTATGAAAAAGAAACTTCTTAAAGAAATTTTAAAACAAATATTAACATATAAGATCAATTTTTATCTATGTGAATAAAAAATATAACTTAGTTCAGTTAGATGAAATATTTCTTTTAATAATTATTCATGTCAGGTGTGTTCTAGTGTTTAAAGAATGTAAAGTATTTTTCTATCTTTGTTAATATTTTTGAACTATTAAATAAAACATATTAATATTAAATTACTTAAGGTTCTCAGGTAAGAAATAGTGAATTATCATCTTAAAAATTCTTTAATGAAATGTTCCAATCAATACTGGACCATGTGCTCTAAAATTGTCCTTTACTCTATGTGAATAAACCTTCTTAGAGTTTCTAACTATATCTCAAAAATGTGCTTAGAAAATATTTTCTGGTTTCTAATATCCCCATATATTGAGTGATACATCATAAATGAATAAAAATGACAATATTTTTATTATATTATCTGTTCTATTAATGATTTTCTAACATATACATTCTCAAGATATAGGTACTATAAAAGATGTGACATATATTTGTATATACTATATGCTACATTATGTATAGTATAAACAAGCCCTAAATTCTAATTTAATTGAAGGAAGAACTTTGTCTAGGTTAACTGTGCAGCCATTACAACTTCTCAGGAGCTGTAACAGTGTAGAAGTTCAGGAGAGCATGGGCCTGGGAGTCAACTGCAGGGATTTGAATCTTGGCTCTACTGCATGATCCTGGGAAAGCTTAGCATCTTTTAGATGTTATATTTAAATTTACATTACAAAATGGCAAATTTGGGTGAGATACTAGAAAGAAAAAGTGACTCTTTATTGGCAAATAATTCCACTGTGTGTGTGTGTGTGTGTGTGCGCACGTGTGTGTAGGGCTGGTGAAGTAGCCTGCCTGGCAAGAAGGAACTGTGCAGAACTGAAAGATGGTTTCTTGACCAATAAAGACAGTTTTTCAGGAATTTCCAACAAAGCAGAAGGGAACACATTTCAGGATAAGACCAGAACCTGTGTCCTCACATTGCAATCTTTAGTAGAGTTACCAATATTGTACTTATTTTTAAAAGTAGAAGTAGAAAGTGAGCAATTCTTCCGGTGCAGAATGAAGGGTCAAGCACTTCAAGGAAGACTCAATGCCTTTTTCTCAACAAAATGTGTAACCACTGGCTTGAGGATCTCCATTGGCAAAATACAGGTGTTCATGAAGTCAGTATCTCCAGTCCTTCTCAGGTCTAAAATTTCTAAGGTCATTGGGGCTTGCAAGCATTTTGCTGCAGCTGAAGAGAAGTCAGATGTGCCAGAATCAAAGAGAAAGTAGTTTTCAAGCTCAGAGAGCCTTTTAACTTTAGGCTGAGGGATGGAGTGAATTAAGTGTTTTCTAGTGGGATACAATTCAGTTTATATTAAATGGGCGAGAAAACAGTCACAATTAAATAAGTCAGATGTTCACCTTGCAGTCTAAATGATGTATTCTTCCTTTTTTTGCCATAAATTTCTCTTTTAATTAACAGGAAAATTTCAGCCATGTATCAGTGAGTTGTAGTCTAGCAGAGATCACAATTTAATAAAAAAGTATAAACACTCCTATGAAATTCTTGTTTATCTCTGGTAATCAATTTATCTTGTTATCAGCTTTTTATTGTATAAGATTTTTTCTTTTTTGTTTTTGTTAAATTACAGTTATTCCAATTCCCCCATCCCCCGTTGCTCTCCCCTGCCCCGCTCCCCATCCCCTACTCCCTTAATCAGCCTCCACCCTGTTGTCCATGTCCTTGGGTCCTTTATATATGTTCCTTGATGAGACCCTTCCCCTTATTTTCCCCATTATCCCTTTCCTCCCCCACTCTGGTTGCTGTCATTTTGTTCCTTATTTCCATATCTCGTTCTATTTTGCTCATTTGTTTGTTTTATTGATTAGGTTCCACTTAGAGGTGGGGTCATATGGTATTTGTCTTTTGCTACCTGGTTTATTTCATGTAGCATAATGCTCTCCAGTTCCATCCATGCTGTTGTGAAGGGTAAGAGTTCCTTCTTTCTTTCTGCTGCGTAGTATTCCATCGTGTAAATGTACCACAGTTTTTGATCCACTCATTTACTCATGGGCACTTAGGTTGCTTCCAGCACTTGACTATTGTAAATAATGCTGCTAGGAACATTGGGGTGCATAGGTTCTTTTGGATTGGTGTTTCAGGGTTCTTAGGGTATAATCCCAGCAGTGGGATCCCTAGATCAAAAGGCAGTCCCGTCCTTAGATTTTTGAAGCATGATGCATTCCTTTATCAATAAAAACTAACTAGGGATTAAACACCCATGAAGATTATTTCAATAAAACATTAATAGTATAAAAATATAATTTCTGTGAGTGTGCACTGTTAACTATGTACTATATGAGCCAAGGAGTCCAGGCAACCATAAACAAAGGACCACAACTCACCTGAATTTCCCCAGAAAGTTCATCATTGCAAACTTAAATCTATAAAATAACTGAAAATACAAGTTTTTAAGGTTTTTTTTCCTAGTTCATCCTTGATGTAGAGAGATTTTTTGCACTAGTAAACTACTGGGAGTTCTAAGAACTATTATATTTGTATAATATTTGATTTTAAAAGTTATCTTAAAGTCTTCTTTATTTCTGTATTTCTTTTTTGTTTTTTAAAAGATTTTATTTATTTATATTATTTATTTATTTATTATTTTAATTGTTGTTCAAGTACAGTTTTCTGTCTTTTACTCCCTTTTTTGTTAACTGTGTACTCAAAGGATACTTCTTTAAATAATAGATTTTAAAAAGATTTTCGGTATCCAAACTGAGCATGCTTCAGAGTTTGTTGCAAATTTTATGTTCCATAAACTTTTTATAGTCTTAGTAATTGAATGTTTTCTAATAAAGAGTAAATAGCATTTATTAATTTCAAGCCAGTGAGTGTAAATAGCATCACGTTAATCAGTGAGGGTAATTTGAAACCAGTGAGTGTAGGTAGCATTACATTAACCATTAAAATAACACCAAGCCTATTTCAGATTTTGTATAAATGCTGGCAGACAATATTTCTTACTTGAAATACCACCAATTTTACACACATTAAATTTTCATCAAATTTCATAATGCATCATTAAAATGTAAAGGATATTGGGACAATTTCATAACATGATATGCTAGTGCCTCCTCTCTTCATCACAACGTTAAAAGCCATATGCTTACAATAAATAAAAAAGACAAAATATAAAAATAAAAAAAGAAACAAAGACAAAACAGGGAAGGTATGCAAACCAAAGCAACATTCATTTATATTAATTTTGTTAGAGCAAGGTTACAAGCAATTTTACCTGTTGCCCAATTTGGGGCTGATTTAATTGCTTCTTTTTATTTCTATCCCTACAAAAATGAAGGATTGAGACATGTGGAAAATCAGATATAAACGGGAAAAGGATGATTGAAAGTTTCAGAGATGGCCAAAAAAGTGTGATTTTGTGCTTATTTCTTCTACTAAGTGGCAACTCACCACTGCTCCTTCAGTTTAACACTCTGAGTCCTGCATTCAAAACAGTTTCTAAAGATGTGATCAATACCTCCATGCTCACTATTTTAAAATAGTAAACACAAAGGATAGACTTATGGAAATAACTTTTTCCCTTATTATTTTCCTTATAATAGTGACTTAATGTAGTAGGAATTAATATTAAGCCTTATTTTATTTTGAAACAGGTGTGCTAATGTCAAAAAAGTATACTTTTCTTTCCATGGGTGAGAATATTGAGATTTGCAGTTACAGTAAAATCACCCCCTGTATCTCCCATGTGGCTGCCAATCACAGAAGTGAGGCTGGAATCAACTGGTGTGGTTCATTTTTTCACATAGTGTTGAATTAAAGTGTAACCAGCTTCAATAATATGTGGGGATTTAACACTGTCTTAATACAAACATGCATATTTCATAATGTTCAACATGAGAAAGCAAATGCACACAGAACATTTTAAAACTTAAATAGGAGAACAAACATTGGAGGTCTATCCAGCTTTTTTATTTGAGCATCGCAGAATCTCCACTGTAGATAAGAAACAATCTAAAAGTTAAACAGCTACAAATGAGTGTGTCTAATTTCCTTTCTTTAAAATATGTATTGGATTTCTCAGGGTGATATTGGTTAATAAAATTATACAGGTTTCAGGTATACAATTCTATAATACAATATAATAGATATTGTATTGTGTGCTCACCACCCCAGGTCACCTTATCCCCCTGCCTGTCTCCTTACACCACCCTCTTTACTTTCTTCTACCTCCCCTCATCCCTCTTTCCCTGTGGTAATCACCATAATGTCGTCTGTGTCTCCGAGGTTTTAATTTTTCTTTACTTAATCCCATGACCTTTTTCACTCAACCTCTCAACTCCCCTCCCCTCTGACAGCTGTCAAGTCTGTTCTCTATTATGCTGCGGGTTTTTTGTTGCTCATGATCTGCAAGATTTGGATGCAATCTTCGAGTCACAGGATTTACCCAGCTCGTAGCCCCTGCAGATTACTGGATGTGGACTCTAACCCTAGACGGTGCGGAAGCTGCTAGCTGGCAACAATCTTTAGGAGGGAGTTTGTTGCCCTGCTGGATGGATGTTCCCTGAGTAGGTAGCGAAACCAGTGTTGAACCGGGATATTGATAGGGAATGTGTTGTGTGGGATGAGGACCAGCAAACCAGAGAGCGGAAGGAAGGGTGGAGGGTGACTTCATCTATTTCTCTGAATGAACAGGTTCTAACAGAGAGATGGAGGGCAAAAAAGCACGTTTTACAGAGACATCAATTTTGCTACGGTCGTTTGAAGTCATTTGAGAAATTTGCTAGTATTAGGCATTTCTACTTTTGTTCTACTTGGAATTACAGATTTTCCCATATTCCTCATTCAGTCCTTTGAAAGCTCTTAAGGGAGTCACGGGGTTAGGGTGGGCATGGAGGGACCATGGAAACAGAAACTGGTTCAGGCTTTGGAGGACTACAGATGGGTCCCTGACCTCCTTTCTCCAAGAACGCCTTCCTAGTCCCTTTCCTTTTATCAAACCCATCTTGTCACCGTTTCCTTTGTAACATTATCCCCCAGCCCGGCTCTTTTCCTTCCCTTCTCCCTCCTCCTTCCCGGCTTTCTTCTCACCTGTCCACCGCAATGGCCGTCATAGAGTAGATGCTGGCGAACACCGCTGTGATAGGGAAGAAATTCTGGAAGCGACAGTAGTTGGCGCCGAAGTACCACTCGCTGTGAAGAGCGTAGATGAAGTTGACCAAGGTGTTGAAAGCGGCCATGGAGGCGTCAGAGAAAGCCAGGTTCACGAGGAAGTAGTTGGTGACGGTCCTCATTCGCTTGTGGGCCAAGATGATCCAGATGACCACGAGATTCCCGAAGACCGCCACAGCCACCACCACGCCGTATGCGAGGGACCAGAGCGCGATGCGCCAGGACGGCTGCACGAACTGGTTGGTGAGGTTGGCTCGGGGCTGCGAAGGCGCGGGGAAGGTCGTGGGCAGTCCCAGCGTGGAGGGCGAGGCGGAGAGATTGCCGGTTTGGGCCAGCAGTTGCAGCCACTCAGCTTCAGCCGCCCCTACGGTTGCCCCAGCCGCAAGCGCCTCACTCAGGTGCCCGGTGTCAGCGCCCGCTCCTCCCGCGCCGGCTGTCCAGTTCGCGGCTGCAGGGAGAGAGGCCATCGCCCTGGGTCTGCAGCCCCAGATATGCCCACTCACCCGCTGATGGCGCGAGCCGAGTCCCCTGAAGTTCTTTGCTTCCTGGGCTCTTTGCTGCTGGGCGGGCAGCCCTCCGCACCCCGTGGAAGCGCCCCCGGGAAAGTACTACTCCCCTAGCTAGGGCAGGAAAGCTTTGAATCAGCAAGTGATGAGGAGCACGGGCGCCACTTTCGCCGAGGAGTTTGCTACTTTGGCAGGCTGGCAGGGTGAGATCGTTGTAAAGAGAGATACTAGGAGCTGTCACCAGCGGGGATCTCGGGGTTCGTCCCACCAGAGCTCCCTATACCCGCTAGAGCATCCCGGCTTCCTCACTTCGGCGCACTTTATAGCCCCCAGCTTTAGTGACGTAGTGGGGGCCGCGGAGTTGACCAATCCCTTTGCAGGCTACGATTGCGCTTCTTTCCTCCACCTCCCGCTCCCCTTGCGGAGTTCGTTCATTCACTACCTGTCGCCAAGCAGCAGCAGCTTGGCAGATGGACGTGCTTAAGGAGGGGCCGCATTCTCAGATGTAATTAAAATATCTCCAAGATCGTTTCTCCTCTTTGCACTTCGAGATATTTTGTTGAGGTCCCTGCTCTCAGACGTTTACGGTGAGCTGTTCTTTTCTGAACCAATTAAAACATTCACTGGTAAATCGAAAACATCGCAGGGGATTTTTCTGAGCGTGCGTGGATGTAGCCCGCTGCGGGCTGTGGGCATAACTAGCCTCGCGCCCGGTGTTAGGTGTTACTGGCTTTGGGAATCTCACTCAACTTTCTGCATGTGTGTTTATGTTACCACTTTTCAGATCTCTTTTTCTCTCTCTCCGTTTCTCTTGGAGGATTCTGCCCTGGTTGAAATGCCACAAGGACAGAGAGTAAATCAAGAAATCCAAGATGCACTTTTTGAAAAACAACAAGACTTGGATTTATTATTTATCTGGGATAAACATACCGTGTAAGTAGTCTAAATAATACACTTGGTTATATAGTTTTGTAGATTTGGCTCATTGGTTTTTAGGGTCTGACCACGAGGACATACTGATGAAGGTGAGCAGCAATATCCTTAGTTTCCTGGGCAGGTGTGCAGGCCTGACTTCCGAGCTTCGCCTGGAGCAAGTGAGCTGGAGTGCACTGTGGAATGCAAGCTGCAGAAAGTAGTCTGTGCTTAGACAGATTTCATAGGCAATTACCAGTATGTTCCAGAGTCGATGCCCTCCTTTATGAATTTCCTGGGGGCAGGTGTGCAGGGATTTAGTGTCAAACATAATTTAGCAATCTCCTGAAAACATTTGAAATCTTTGAACCTCAGTTTCCTCATTTGAAAGTGAATATTTTTAAAAAATCTAATTTACAGGGTAATTAGGAGGGTGAGCAATTTCAACAGAATTCCTTCAATAACACCAGCAAGATGGAGACCTCTATAAATATTAGCTACTTCCCCGTTGAACATTTCATTGAAATGTTTTCAGGTGAAATGAATTGCAGAAAATTTTCTTTACTTCAGAAGAAGTTACCTTCTGATTGGTGAATATTCTATATTGTTTAGTTTCCCAGTTCAAAATAGATTCTTAAAAAATCCCTTAATGACTGTTGTACAAATGGGTGTAGGATGACTGGTAATGAGTGGTGTTTCTCCTTTTTATAGTTTTTATGATGAAAACAATATTGTATAGAAATAAGTTTGAGGCAATATGATAATTACATTGGCACAACCCTTCAGTATGCTTCAAAGTAAATGCATACTGAAAGTGATAATTTATAAAGGGTTATTATTTCCCAGAGAAGCCTGTGAAAATATTTGATAAGTCTTAAGTAAAGTTTCACATTTTCTTCTCACTAATTCTACATAAACCATTTTCTTTTAAAGGCAAATTGATTCTTTCTGCCAATTCATCATCTAGAAATTACTTGAGTTACACATGAAAGTCTCTTTCTTTCTTAGTGAAATCATGGGAGAATTTAAAAAAATTCCTTTGTAGGTTACACACCATTTATCAAGATTATGAAATGGGTCATGCATATTTTGATAAAATATTTTTAAGTTTTAGAATTACTTAGTTGTATAAAATTCATTCAGCTTACACTGTTTCTTTACTTATCTGCACAGAGTATCTAAGTCTGTGATTCTGTTTTCCTTGGATTCACACATGAGTGGAGATGATATGACAAAAAGTAAGTGATGATGATGAAATTAGAAGTAGTTACAATGCAAGCGGCTTACAGAGGTCTTTCCCCTAAGAGGAAGAGAGGAATCCAAGTTGTGCCTTTCCTTCTAGATCTGCCTTACAAAGAGAGACTCTCCTTGTACCCCAGAGTAGTAGTGAGGGTGAGCCATTGTTCCTGCATTGCTTCAGTCCTTCCTCGGGTATGAATTGAGCATACTTCTTTCCAGGGGCTGTGCCATGTAGTAGGGATGTGGTGATAAAACAGTCAGATATGAACCCTGTCCTCCTGGAGGCTGCAGTCTAGCAGTATCTTTGACATCTAAGCAATAGTAGAATAGAAAGGTACAGAGAAAACTGGAGTGTGTGACTGAGTGGAAGGATGCTGTGCTCACTGTACTCTCTGGATTCTGCCAACTTCTCTTACACATGTCTTTGTGAGAATGAAATCAAGTGCTGAAAAGACAGGCATACTTACCAGATGCTTACACATTAAAAATCAGAAGCTTTAGGAGATAAGTGGAGGCTAAAAAGAAGGGTTCCTGACTAAGAGAATTTGGGAAATCATCTGCCCATTTGGGCTCCAGAATCTGACCCCTGCTCCTCCCTAAGACCACTCTGCTGGTTTAATTATCCTTCCTCATCATCTCTCTCTTCTCATAAAAACTCCAAAGCCTTAACCATGGATCACTGAGGGAAGAAGAGAGGGGCAGAGGAAATGGTAACAGATCAGGTGTCTCTTAGCAAAGGATCCTATAGTCTTGCATTTAAAACTTGTGAAGTGGTATCTCATGTGGCTTTAATTTGCATCTCTCTGATGGTTAGTGATGCTGAGCATCCTTTCATAGGTCTCTGGGCTCTCTGTATGTCCTCCTTGGAAAGGTGTCTGTTCAGGTCCTTTGCCCATTTTTTAATTGGATTGTTTGTCTTCCTGGAGTGAAGTCGTGTGAGTTTTTAATGTATTTTGGAGATCAAATTGAGGGTCAGAGGTGGGGGTGGGGGGAGTGGGGGAAAGTGATGGCAGGAAAATGGAGACAACTGTACGTGAACAACAATAAAAAAATAAAAACTGTGAATGTGTGAGAGCATACACTTATGCAAGTGTCTAAGAATACTGGGAAGTAATTCAAGCATGGTGCTCTAGGAGACAGTAATGGGTTTTAGATAATAATGACTAAATCTTGGTTTGACTGCATAGGTGTAATACAAATTATAACCATTTATGTAAATGCTTGCTCTTTATTCCTAATGTCCAAGACGTGTTTACCTATTTTCTTATGCATAATAGATTACATTTCTTCAAAATGTTATTTGTTCTCCATATTTTTGCTTAGAATACTTACTAGTAATTTGCCCCAGTAATGTGGTAACAACTTATAATAATAAAGTGGAGACTGGTCATGCCTTAATTATTATTTTCTTATCTGACAACTCAAAGAAACGGTATGGCATATTTTATAGTCTTATCTTATTTTAATAAGCTTCCTCAAAATAAGCATAATAAGGCAGAATTTCAGGTAGTGTTGCTGGCTAGTTGCGGAGTTAATTTTGGAAAGAAGAGCTTGTCAAAATTCCAGATTTCTTTCTCTGTAAACTACCTTTAATTTCACAGTTCTCCCGCAGTTTTAGTTTTAGTATGTTTGTTATTTCCCATTATGTTGAGAGTTTTTTCTTTCTTATTAATTTCATATCCTGATAATCTACCAAGGGTGTCAAACTCATTTTCACCAGGGGCCACATCAATCTCATGGTTGCCTTCAAAGGGCTGAAATAATTTTAGGACTGTATAAATGTAACTACTCCTTGAGTGTTTAGGAGTTGAAATTACATTAAGGCCTTTGAAGGCAACCGTGAGGCTGATGTGGCCCCCTGGTGAAAATGAGTTTGACAACCAGGTCTACACTGTGACCTTATTCATGTTTTATTTCCTTTTATTACTTCATCATACTTGCTTTACAATTATATTGGATTGGTTCCACCCTTGAAATTTTGTGTGGTCCACAATCCAGCTATTGAACATTGCTGGCCATCAGTCAGTCATTCCACAATCAATACATCACCACTGAATTGTGTAAATAGGTGCTCCTTAAAAATTCTTGCTCTCTGCCAGACACCTTAGTCATGTGGGTCTGTAATCAGTTACCATTTCCAAGAATTTCAACTATTCCTCAATATTCCTCCTTTTTTGTCTTCCCTGTCAATTATCTGAGCATCAGCTAAAATTTGTCTTTTCCTAAAAGCCATTCATTCACCTGTACTACTTGTTTTTCAAGCAGTCCTCTTTTATCTCTCTTCAACATCTCATTCTTCTTTCTTTAGGGTTGAAACATATCTAAGAATCTAAATTAAAATAACCCTTTCCTGACCACATTTCCTTTAGTTTCCACTTTTATCTTTCTTCTTCTATTCCTAGATGAGGTTCTTCAATAAAACATATAAATTCAATATGTATATTTCTTACTCAAAATATTATCCTTAAGTATTAAATATTTAATACTCTTCTGTCAATGCACTGTCCTATCAATTACCTGCATGTTAAGCCAAATAGTCACTTTTCATACTTAACTTGCTTAACCTCTCTGCAGCATTAATTTCATCAATTGCATTAGTTTCCTAGGGCTGTCATAAAAAAATCATAAAGTAAGTGGCTTAAAACAACAGAAATTTATTTTCTCATAGTTTTTGAGGCTAGAAGTCTGAAATAAGAGTGTAGGCAAGCTTAGATCTTTCTGGAGGCTCTGAAGAAGGATCTGTTTCATGTCTCTCTTATAGTTTCCATTGGTTGCTGGCAATCTTTGGTGTTCTTTTCATTTTCCAAACCAGTATACTTGTCTTGACTTGCTCCATCTGCAATGATCTTATTTCCACATAAGTTCCTGGGGATTTAGGCTTGAACATATTTTGAGAATGGGGACAATTCCACTCACAACAATCTGCCTGCCCTCTGATACCCCAAAATTCATGTCCTTCCTATGTGCAAAATATTCACTTCATTACAACATGTCCAAAAGTTTTAACCATTCCAGCATCAACTCTAAATCCAAAATCTTATTTAAATATCAACTCAAAAAGCCCCAAATTTCATTATCTAAATCAGCTATGTATATAACTGGGTATATCCCAAACCACCACAAAAGTCCTTTCCACCAATGGATCTTTGAAACTAGAAAATAAGTTATGGTTCCAGAATAAAGGATGGGACTGACACAGAGTAGAAATTCCCATTCAAAACTGAAGATAATGAAAGGAACAAAGGGGTCACTGGTTTAAAGCAGGTTCACAGCCAAGTAGGACAAAATTCTTAATGCCTGAGAATTAACCTCTGTGGCTTAATGGTCTTTCCTCTGGGTCTGGGAAGAGCCCACTGGCCCCTGCCTCTGGGCTCTTTGCAGTGGTCTCTCTGTCTTAGTCCCAGGTGGTTTTACGGTGCTAGCCCAAGGAGTCCCGTCCTCCAGAACCAAGAGGTGGCACCCTGCTAACCTCTCAGCCATCCTCAGGGTTGTTCTTTTCTTTTCTTGAGAGAACACACATTTATATCCCTGCATCTCATTTCCTTTTTCCTGCTTACAGAATTCCCAAGTCCAACTGCCTGTCTTCATTTTATCCTCCCTCTCTTGCCCTCAGTACATGATGGCAGTGTTTCTGCTGAAATGGATGGTTGGATGAAGGCATCACATGCTTAATCTCCTCCTCAGTAGTTTGTTAGCCATACTCTTGGCATTCTCTCCAAAACATTTTTTGAAATTTGAACTGTTTGAGAATTTTACAAACCTTTTGAAACTCTTGGGCTTCTATTTGCTTAATGGTTCCTTTTTCAAGTTATCTCTTTCCTCTTGCATTCTACTACAAGCAGCAAGGAGAAACTAGGTCTCACCTTCCATACTTAGCTTAGAAATATCCTCAACTAAATATCCAGGTTCATGAGTTACAAATTTTACTTTCTACCCAAAAGCAAAATACTAATTAGCCAAGTTTATAAGAAGGATAACCTTTCTTCCAGTTTGCAATAACCTATTTCTTTTGAGATCTAATGAGAGTCTCATTTAACAATTAAATTTCTAACAGTCTCTTCAAGGCGATCTAGGTTTTTCTATTATGTCCCTCAAAATTCTTCCAGCATCTATGCATTACCCAATTCCAAAGCTAAATACACATTTTAAATATTGTTATTGTAGCACTCCACTACCCCACAATTTAACCCACAACATTATTATTTATTTCCTCATTATTAACTTTCTATCTCTCTGTGAGGCAACAGAGCAACTCTCAACTGCTTCCTCCTTTCTCCTCATATACAAACAATGTATTTTGAGACACCCTTCTTCTGAATACCACCTATATCTATTGTTTTCCAAAGATTCCTTTCTTGATCCTTTGCTTTTATTACTCTATATACTCTCCCTGAGATATTCACTTCATGCAAATTTGTCTTTGCTACCAGTCAGCTTGAGATCTACCAAACTTACTTCTCCCTGCTTGTATGCTCGACTACCAACTGGACACTTCCCTTCTGATCTTCTACAGTCACTTCAGACTCAACAGGACCTAAACTGAACTACTCTTCAATGTCTTAAATTCGTTCTTTCCATTTTACTTATGTTGATATTGATAAGAAAATAAATCTGGTTGAATTTAGTTACCCAAATCAGAAACTAGAATTTCTTTTTTAAAAAATATATTTTATTGATTATGCTATGACAGTTGTCCCATTTCCCCCTGCTTTATTCCCTCTGCCCTGCACACCCCCTCCCACCCACATTCCCTCCCTTTAGTTCATGTCCATGGGTCATACATATAAATTCTTTGGCTTCTACATTTCCTACACTATTCTTACTCTCCCCCTGTCTATTTTCTACCTACCATTTATGCTACTTATTCTCTGTATTCTTTCCCCCTCTCTTCCCCTCCTACTCCTTCTGACAACCCTCCATGTGATCTCCATTTCTGTGGTTTTGTTCCTGTTCTAGTTGTTTGCTTAGTTTGTTTTTGTTTTTGTTTTAGGTGGGGTTGGTAATAATTGTGAGTTTGCTGTCATTTTAGTGTTCATATTTTTTGTCTTCTTTTTCTTAGGTAAGTCCCTTTAACAATTCATATAATAAGGACTTGGTGATGATGAACTCCTTTAACTTGACCTTATCTGGGAAGCACTTTATCTGCCCTTTCATTCTAAATGATAGGTTTGCTGGATAGAGTAATCTGGGATGTAGGTCCTTGCCTTTCATGACTTGGAATACTCCTTTCCAGCCCCTTCTTGCCCATATGGTCTCTTTTGAGAAATCAGCTGACAGTCTGATGGGAACTCCTTTGTAGGTAACTGTCCCATTATCTCTTGCTGCTTCTACGATTCTCTCCTTCATTTTAATCTTGGCTTTTGTAATTATGATGTGCCTTGGTGTGTGCTTCTTTGGGTCCAACTTCTTTGGGACTCTCTGAGCTTCCTGGACTTCCTGAAAGTCTAGTTCCTTTGCCAGATTAGGGAAGTTCTACTTCATTATTTTTTCAAATGAGTTTTCAATGTCTTGCTCTTCCTCTTTTACTCCTGGCACCCCTATGATTCGGATGCTGGAACGTTTAAAGATGTCCTGGAGGTTCCTAAGCCTCTCTTCATTTTTTTGGATTCTTGTTTCTTCATTCTGTTCTGGTTGAATGTTTCTTTCTTCCTTCTGCTCCAAATGAATGATTTGAGTCCTTGTTTCCTTCCTGTCACTGTTGGTTCCCTGTATATTTTCCTTTATTCCACTTAGCATAGCCTTCATTTTTTCATGTAATTTGTGACCATATTCAGCCAGTTCTATGATCATCCTGATTACCAGTGTTTCAAACTGTGCATCTTATAGGTTGGCTATTTCTTTGTTGCTTAGTTGTATTTTTTTCTGGAGCTTTGATCTGTTCATTCATTTGGGCCATTTTTTTTGTCTTGGTGTGCCTATTACATAAGAAGGGGTGGAGCCTTAGGTGTTCACCAGGGTGGGGCAACCCTGTAGCTGCTTTGTAACACTGTCCGAGAGGGAACAGTGCCTCTTTCTCCATCTCTGCCAGTTTTCAGTCACTTCCTCTGCTACTCACAAACAAAGTTGGGCCCTTCTGGTGCTGATTCCCAGGTGGATGCACTTGTGTACATTCTAGAACCCTGTGGGTCTCTCCAACGAACTCTCCTGTGAGGCTGGAGTTTCTCCTGCTACTGCGTCAATCCCCAAAGGTGTTTTCAATCAGTGGTTTGAGGCTTTATTTCCCCGAGCTGGGGCCCTGGGTTTCACTCTCTCACTCCCCAGTTGTTCCTCCCAGTTTATCTGCATGCAACTGTGGGACTGCCCAGTTTGCAATCTACTGCATCACCCCATCCACCAGCCACAGTTTTACCTGCCATGGTCCTCCAGCCGCCACCTTGCCTCGAGTCCTCTCTGCCTGGCTACCCATCTCTGCCCCTCCTACTGGTCTGGATGAATTTTTCTTTTTTAACTCCTTGGTTGTTGGATTTCCATACAGTTTGATTTTCTGTCAATTCTTATTGTTTTTTGTTTTTAAATTTGTTGTTGACCTTCTTTTGGTTGTGTGAGGAGGCACAGTGTGTCTACCTATGCCTCCATCTTGGCCAGAAGTCAGAAACTAGAATTTCTTATATCAATTTTCTTATTTCTAATCCCTACCGATACTTCCTTAGATCAAATCCCTATTACTTCTATGGTGGGCTCTGTGACATACTCATAATGAATCACACTGATGAATAGATCATGACTGATTTCAGGCAGCACTGTACTTATACTATTCTTTAGAATAGTTTTAGAGAGATCTTTCTAAACATAAATTCCTCAGTGGAAAGTAGCAAGATTCATCAATATTGGACCTCTTTATCTTTTACTTATCCCTGGAATGGCTTGTCTCTTTAACTATCTGAAATTAATGGTAATTCTTCCAATTATACATCATGTCTTCATAGTTCAAGTCCCCCTTCCTGGAATACCCTTTTCCTTCTTGTTTCTTTATATTTATTATCTGTTTTTTAAAAATATTTTATTTTAATCATTCTCTTTTTGGAGAAGTTTTCTATGATGAGGCAGTCCATTATAGTACCCTCTTTCTGTTGTTAGCTTAGCTCATTTCATACCATCTGGTAATTATTGATTTATTTCTATATCTCCCCAGTTAAACTGTAAGACATTCAAGACCTGGTTATGAGGTTTATTCAGCTCACTAGCTGGGAACCTATAACAACTGCATGTTAGTGTAATTACTAGATGCTTAGCAGACCAACTTTTCTTTCTATATATAATATTAAATTAACAACCCTAAATTGGACACTGAATTATTTAAGAGTACATTTGATTTACACAGTATGACCTTTAAGAAATAAATTTATTTTATTGGGCTTGTTATTCATAATTTATGTTGTATTACAACTAGTAATTTTGAAGTTAATTTGTATTTTAAATCATGTTAGAAAGAAATCCTTTATTTTTTTTATAGGAAAATACACTGGTATGTTTTACATAAGATATAATACACTTGTCTTTTCTTCTTACTCCAGAGGACTTGAGGTTCATACTCTCCATTATTAGTAGATTTACAGAAGGTCATATCAGATTTTATTTTGAGTGGGTTTATAGTCACCTAAAGATGCTTAAATATTCTTATGTGTTCAATAGAATGGCAGAATTTTATGTATTCATTATATTTACACACACAGACACACAGAATATTTGAATACTACATTCATTTCTTATAACAAAATACCATATTAAATATCCATAAAACTTTAATTCCTCTTTTATATAAAGTATATAATTGGGAATGGTGATTTCTTTCTATTACTGGGTAACTTTAATTGAAATGTTTATCTCATACCCTCTAATGACCTATTATTGGAAAAAAATAATGTGTCCAAAATTATTGGCTTATTTACCAGTTTTGCTAGTAATACCCTATTCTTACAGATATTTTCTCAAACAACTATCAAGAAAATAAATGCTATTTAGATATTTATAGTTCACATTTCAAGCAGTGACTTAGAAAAAGCTTCTTGTATTCAGTTAAAGGGCTTTGTGAAATCTCACTAAATAAAAGTTATAAAACTCTACTATATTGACTGGGAATGTGAAAATTCAAATTATCTGGAAGTATAGTTGGTTTCCCCACTTTTTCAAATGAATCACTTGTGGAAGGGAAACTGTAATAAGTTTTTTAAGGGCTTCTGTTGCATGATACATGGAAATAGATTAATTTCATATACATTTAACTTTCCCCAAAATGCACTAATTTAATAAAAAACCCTAAATTAATGCTTCTCTTTTGGTTCATTTTGTCCTTTTGTCTTGTGACTCAGGTCTGATGTTCATATCACATGCAGTGAGTTGTCATCCATCTACACATTGTATTTCCCACTGCGGCTATGTGGGAAACAGTGCCCTGTAGCTTAGGGGAAAAGGACTGTACGATCTTTAAAAAACAGAAAAGTACTTTGAATACATAACTCATTTATTTGGTGTAATTTTTTCTTTTTTAAAAGAGAAAATATAACATGCTCAAAAGTTTGGATATTTATGAATTGACCTTTTTTATAGGCTTTATTTGAAAAGATGAGAGGTTTTGGAGGGGTCTTTTAAGATGGGAGACCTCCAGTGGTGTGAAGAAAAGCTACTCAACATTGACTCAGTCAGAATATTCCTTGAGCACCTATTATATACTAGATACAATTCTAGAATAAGAAGTTATAAAGAACTTACGCTTTGATGCAGCCTAATATAGATTTTTTTCTAAATATATTATACCTTTTCCTTGGGAATAAATACTAAGAAAATATTTCATTGACTACCTTTTAGAGATTAGTTATTTTAATTAAAACTAACCACCATTTATGAAAAATTTATTCTGCTAGGCAGTATACTGACACAGTTATTAATTCATCCTTAAGCAAAACTTAGGTACCTGAGGTGTCCATCCTAGAGATGAGAAAACAGAGGCTTTGAGGAGTTTAGTTGTCTAAGACCACAGAGATAGTAAGTAAAAAAAAAGAAACTTCATGGTGTCAAGAAATGAAATCACTTGCCATGTTTAGACAATGTCAATGTTGAAGGTCAATAATACTAAAGGAGGGTTTTAAGTTAGAAAATGACAGCTAACCTGTTATATATATAGACATTACAAATCAAGCACTGGGTGGGAAGCAATGAGTAAAGGGACTATTAGTAAAGATATGAATCCCTCCCCACTTCAAAATAGTAAACATGCTTAAAATAATAGCCCTCAGTGCTGCTGTGTAAATTATTAAGGAAGTAGAAATAGCTATGGTACATGGCAATATATATCCAGAATCTTAATAATGGTCTCAGTCTTTGAGTCCAACAACTTTACTTCTATTGATTTGATCTAAGGAAGTAATCAGAAATTCAGACAAAAGTTTGTGTGCAAGGATGTATATTGCAGCTATATTTAAGAGGTCAAAAATGTAAAAGGCATAAAATTAAATGATTTTGGGAGGTCAAAAAAATGAATCCTGCTATCTTCAAAATAGGCTTTCATCTTACCCTTTGAAGAACGTATTTTAAATGCCCTCAAATTATCCAGAGGTGATGGTTGCACAACATTGTGAGTATAGTAAAAGCCACCAAATTGTACATTTTAAATAATTAAAATAGTGGATTTTTTCTTATTTGAATTTTACATAAAATTTTAAAACATGAAATTTTATGTTATATGAATTTTACCTAAAACAGGAAAACTTCCTTAAAAAGTGTTTAGGAACATTCATCATGTCACAATCAAAATTTATTCAAAAGAAACAAGTCAAAAACTTTTTAGTTTGATGTAGCCCCATTTGTTTATTTATTTGTTTTTTGTTTCCCTTGCCTGGGGAGATATATGCAATAAAACATTACTACGAGCAATGTCTGAGATTTTGCTACCTATATTTTCTTCTAGGATTTTTATGGTTCAGGTCTAATATGTAAGTCTTTAATCCATTTTGAATTTATTCTTGTGTGTGGTATGAGAAGGTGGTCTAGTTTCAATTTTCTGCATGTATCAGTCTAATTTTCCCAACATAATTTTTTGAATAAACCATCTTTAGCCCATTGTATGTTCTTGCTTCTTCTGTCGAATGTTAATTGACTATAAAGGTGTAGGTTTATTTCTGGGCTCTCTATTCTGTCCCATTCATCTATGTGCCCATTTTTATGTCAGTACCCTGGTGTTTTGATCATTATGGACTTATAGTATAGTTTCATACTAGGTAACATGATTCTTCCAACTTTGATCTTTCTCAGCATTGCCATTGTTTTGCAGGGCCTTTTGTGGTTCCACATGAATTTTTAAATGTTTGTTCTAGTTCTGTGAAATATGTCATTGGAATCTTGACAGGAATTGCATTGAATCTATAGACTGCTTTGGGTAATATGGACATTTTAATGATGTTAATTCTTTCCATGAACATGGTATGTGCTTCCACTTATTTGTATCTTCCTCAATTTCTTTCTTCAGTATCTTATATTTCCAAGTATAGGTCTTTTACATCTTTGGTTAGGTTTATTCCTAGGTATTTTATTCTTTTTGTAGCAATTGTGAATGGGATTGTTTTATTATTTTCCCTTTCTGTTAGTTCATTATTGGCATATAAAAATGCATCTGGTTTCTGGATATTAACTTTGTGTCCTGCTACTTTGCTGAATTCATCTATCAGTTCTAGTAGTTTCTTGGTAGAATCTTCAGCATTCTCTATGTACAGTATCACGTCATCTGTAAATAAAGACTGTTTTACTTCTACCTTTCTAATTTAGATGTCTTTTATTTCTTCCTCTTGTCTGATTGCTGTGGCTAAAACTTCCAGTATTATGTTAAATAAGAGAGGTGAAAGCAGACATCCCTGTTTTGTTCCTAATCTTAAGGGGAATGCTTATAGTTTTTGCCCATTGAGTATGATGCTGGCAGTGGGTTTGTCATATATGTCCTTTATTATGTTTAGGTATGTTTTCTATAATCTCACTTTACTGAGAGCTTTTATTATATATGCGTCCTGGTTTTTTTATCAAATGCTTTTTCTGCATCTGTTGATATGATCACATATTATTCATCAATAAAGTATAAAGACAACCCACAGAATGGGAGAACATACCTGTCAATATATCTGATAAGGGGTTAATATCCAAAATTTATAAAGAACTTATGAAACTCAACACTTAAAAAATAAACAACCCAATTAAAACATGGGCAAATGACCTGAATAGACACCTCTGCAAAGAGGACATACAGATGGCCAATAGACAATGTAAAAAGATTCTCAATGTCACTAATCATCAGAGAAATGCAAATTAAAACCACAATGAGATATCTCTCACACCTGTCAGAATGGCCATCAACAATAAACAAACAAACAACAAATGCTGGTGAGGATGTGGAGAAAGTGGAACACTTTTGCAGTGTTTGTGGGAATGTAGACTGGTGCAGCCACTGTGGGAAGCAGTATAGGGATACATCAAAAAATTAAAAATGTATCTACCTTTTGACTCAGTGATCTCATCTAGGAATACATGCAAAGGAACCCAATATACTAATTCAAAAGAACATAAGCACTCCTATGTTCACTGCAGCATTATTTATAATCACCAAGATATGGAAGCAACCTGTATCCATCAGTAGATGAGTGGATAAAACAACTATGGGACATTTACACAATGGAATACTTCTTGGCCATAAAAAAGAAGAAAATTTTACTATATGGGACAGTATGGATGGACCTGGAGAATGTTATGCTAAGTGAAATAAATCAGTCAGAGAAGGACAAATATTGTATGATTTCACTCACGAGGAATCTAATGAACAAACTGAACTAACAAAAAAAATGGGGACCAACTCATAGATGGAGAGCAGGATGACACCTTGTGGGTGGGGGAGGTTAGGTGGTGGAAGGAGTGAGCAAAAGGGAAAAAGGACTCATGGACATGGACATGTGGTGATTGCTGGTGTGAGGGAGGTATATTGCTAGGGAATGGAGGTATAAGGGGGCTATATGGGAAAGGAAAAATACAATAAAGTTTAAATTAAAAAATGAATCAAGTTAAGATGTACTCGAGTGAAGTTACTAGGCCACTGGATCTTTAGATATTGAACTAATATATGCAATAGGCATAAAATATCAGCTGACCCTAAAATTAATAAATCAATCTTGTCTTAGAATTTTATACGACATTATATGCTGGTAGAAAGTTGAGGAATTCTTAAAACTTTTTAGAGAAGAAAAAATGTGTTCCAATAAATTCATCCCATTGAGTAAACTCATTTTCAAGTACAAGGATAACAGAAATACATTTTTAAACATATGGGGACTCGGATATTTTAGTACTGATGTGTGTTTTGTAGAAGACAATATTTCAACAAACAGACAAGCAAACAAGCAAGCAAGCAAACCAACAAATAAACAAACAGATAATCTCTTTGGAATTAAAACCCATCCAACAAAAGCTGACTGGAATAGCTACGGTTTAAAGACTGGGCTCATGGACTAGAGCTGGGTGTGAACCACAGTGATGACTCGGAGGTGATCAATATACTCACTACTGATGTTTCTAAACATATACATGCCAACAAAGTCACAGATTACAAGTGAATCAGCTGCTACAGTCTTATGCAAGAGAATAGATTATCAAAGTTGCCCTTGAGAATCTTCTATACCACATATAAAGTATAACACACACACTGCATTTCCCAAGGCACTGAATAGCTAGTCTTTAAAATGGAATACATTGCTGCTTCTTCAGTTTAGCACAAGATGAAGTGTTAGATTGTATTAAGAGTCCAGATTGTATAAAATGAACATTTATATGCTAGAGTCATACTTATTTGTGCAAAACCTTTTCATAAGAGCTGGAAATGACCATATTGAAGATTAATAGCTCCCATCCTCTTCCTCTGGAGCTACATTATATAAAAAAACATGAGAGGTATATTATCCCCAAAATGTAAATTATTTCTCTTCCTACATTTTTCCCTTTCTCCTCACCTCTCATTCCTTTTTTCCCTTCATTTCCCAACTATACTTATTTTAGAAAATTATATGATGTAATTCCATAAATTATATAGTAATGGTAATTTTGTCACCTGCAGTTTTACCCTCAAGTACTTTGGAGACAATTTTCAAAAGAAACAAAAACATATTTATACAAATTCATTAAAATAATTTTAGCAATAATATTTGTTTACCATTTTGTGTAAGAGGAGAAAGGATCCTATTCAATTAAATATGGAGTCATAGGTCAGACATCTGTTGATTATCTGTAAATACCAGGATTTCTCAGGCTGATTCAAGAGATACAGGTGACATAATTAAGAGAAAAATTAATCTTTCAAAACTCATGAAAATTTAAAAAATGTGGCATTGTGTTGGGGTGTGAAGAGCAGTAGGTAGATAGTTAGCTCTTCTTAGTCTTCAAAATAAGAGCGCCTTGGGGAGCTCTTAATCTCTTAATTGAATCATAGTTAATCAGTACATTTATAGGATTCTATGATTGGAATATAATTTCTGTGCTACACATTCATTTGCTATCATTTAAAGAAGGAACTGGAAATTAGGGTGTACAGGAGGTGCTGATATCTTAATTTACATATGCTTTATTTATGGTTGGTGTAATTTTTTATTTGAAATATAAATTCTGCATAAGCTCCACAAGAATGAAAGCATATTAAAAATAATATAATTTTTAGGGTAAATTGGCTCATAACTATGCATAAAATTTTGTGGGTATACATTTATTCTCAAATATTCTTAGTTTTCTAAGAAAATATCTAAGAACATAATATACAATCAAATCAGCATTTGACATGGTTTAATATAAACATGAACTAAATTAAAAAATCAAATATAGCTCTCTGAGGAATAATTTACATTACAAAGTTATTGATCAAGAGCTGAAAAGAAAGCATGCACTGTCAATGTATGCATCTTATTTAAAAATTATATATATTGCATGATTGTACTAATATCTTATGTATATTTAAAATATTCAAAAATTAAAAGAAAATATGAGACCATTGACAATAATTTTAAGAATATACATGAATATACATCTCAGTATATAGTCTCCATTTGCACAAAGTAGATTTGGTCATGAATATGAAAATTCTCCTTCCTTCCATAATTTTTAAAAAATGATTTTAATGACACGCATGGGCATTTCCCACACACAACCTCTACAAATTGTTATCAACCTGCTACTTCCATGACTGCCTGCACAGTTGGGAGTCTGCAGGTGTGTACAGAAATGGCTACATTAGCTTTTACAGTATTGAGATATTGATCAAAATATAGATATTTTCCATTTCTTCTCATAAAGTCCTATTCTTTTTTGGTGAATTTTTGGAGTTCCTCAGTATCCCAACTAAAGAGATAACACTTTATAGGGAAGTTATTGCAGGTGATAGTCTGCATGTGATTGGCAAAGCAGAGAATGATGACTCCATGACTGAGAAGTGATGCATTTTTAATATCTGCTGAGGCTGCCTCCAGTCTCAGGAGCCTCCTGCTTCCGTAGTCCAAAGTTTCTCCCCAGTACCGATTGTAAATTTTGTTAATGTTCATTTTGTAACTAAACTACATACATTTTGTGAGGGGTCCCTAATCCTTTTTCTCTATGTTCACAGATTTTATTTATTTATTTTTAGAGAGGGGAAGGGAGAGAGAATGAGAGGGAGAGAAACATCAAAGTGTGGTTGCCTCTTGCGCCCACCCCTCCCACATTGGGGACCTGACCCACAACCCAGGCATGTGCCCTGACTGGGAATCAAACAACGACTCTTTGTTTCACAGGCCTGCACTCAATCCACTGAGCCACACCAGCCAGGGCCATGTTCACTGTTTGTTTTTTTTAAATAACTTTTTTTTCTTGAATGGAAGTCTTTCAGGAACATATATAATGACATTATAGCAGACATGCCTGGTCTATGATTGTTATTATCTATATTTTATGAGTGAGAAAACTAACAAAGGACCAGGAGTCAAATCCAAGTGCTTCAAGAGCAAAGCCCACAGTCTTACTCACACACTTCTGGCCTCATTTTAGTTGACAAGTCATTGGAAGGAGGCTAATGTGGTTTTTCTATCTCAAATCATCAAACAGAGAGTACAAAACAGGGTAAAACAAACAGTACTCCAGCATTCCTTAAAAGTGGAGACAGTAAAAAGAACATGTTTTTAAATTATTTGTATTTCAATTTATATTTAATTTATATTAGCATACCAGTTAGATATTTTGGATGAAAATGAGTTCTTATCAATTTCCCCCAGAAACAAAGCATCCACGAAAGTATTTTACTTGATGTTTCGTAAACTTGATGAATCTGAACATTCATAGATTCCTGATAGGATCAATTTACTTGAGAGACAAATATCAGGGATTTCTAGTAAACTGTGGCCCCGTATCTAATGGTGATGGAGTCTATGATTTACATAATTACATGATCAAGGGCATGAAGTCTTTCTCTCCCCTCTCTGCCAATTCCCCCTCCCCTCTCCTTCCCTCTGCTCTCCTCTTCCCTCCTTTTACTTCCCTTCCTTTCTTCATTTATTCTTTCTTTTTTATTAACTGGAACTCCAATATTAATTTTATAGGTATATTTTAAGAAAAAATCCACTTTTAACCTATGGAGTAAATTAATTTTAATTTAGTGCTTAGACATGGGAGAATTATATTCATTTTGAGATAGCCCTTATAGTCTCATTATTTTTGTGTTTTCTGTGGCAAAAAAAAATGCCCAGGGTAGTTGAACCTTTAGATTCAAAATTCTTGTAGGGTTTTGAAAATGTATTAAGTTTATATAAAATAAAGCAGTATGAAAATCTGAAAAGGCTGAAGAAAATAATATTTAAAATCTCTCAGAATAATAACATTTATAAAACAATAGAAAGAGGGCATCATTTTATTCTGGGTCTAACCCTAGCATCTCTCCCTATACCACTGGTCTCCATGTGAGGTGTATGTATTCCATGCAATGCAGGAGATGGTTCACTGGGATGTGGTAGGACATATTAAAAATTATTATTTGTATTTTATCTTGTTCTTTAAATGTTTTATATTATTGGTGCTTATTTTAAAATTTACATACTATTAAATTAGAATAAAGATATAGAGTATACATATGTGTGTGTGCCATTATTTTTTTCAGTTAGTGGAGATCTTTATGCTATGCAATGCTTCCCTTTCATGTGTCAAAAATAATAAACAAAGCCACTTTAAATGCTGTGCCAGAAAGACTGCCTTTGCATGTGTTATGCTTAAATCTTTGGAATGTTAAAAATGGGGCAAAATACCTTTGGCCTGGGACTAAAGCAACCTGTGATCCAAAGAACTGTTTGCAAAGATAACAAGAAAGCAGATATATGACTACTGGACTGATGACTAAGTACTGGACTGAAAATTTAAAATGTTGTTTAGAATTAGCATCACTTTGTTAGCTTATGTGCACCAATAGAAATGCTTTTCTTCTATTGATGTAATTGTTCTGCTTCCCTGTCTCATGAGTGTCCATTGCCTTTGTCTCCTAATCAGAACACTGTTTGAGCTTCTGCCTGATCCAGTGCTTTCCTGAATAGCTATTCTTATCGAGTAAATGCTTGCTGTCTCTATGTTGAAAGGCCTTTTTTATTTTTAGTTTAGCACCTGTTCATTTCTCCCACTGCCACTATATTCCCCAGTCACAGAGAAGGTGCACTGCTTTCTGTTCCTGGTAGATGCCCCCTCTTCCACACATTGACTTCAACTGGAAGGGCTAGAAGGATGCTGGGGCAGCAGAAAACCACATTTACTCTTTTGTTTTTGCCTGCCTCCCGAGTCCCAGTAGAAATGTGAAAAGTGAGGTTACATATGGATTTTTTCTAACCTGAGGAGATTATGTTTATAATTTCCACTCTACATGGTAGACTCTTAATCCAACCCTGATGTTGTGCATTCTATTCAGCAGATATTAATCTTTTATCCAGAGATTTAAATGTATTTTTCTGGAAATACTAGATTAATAGACTTATTGATATTTTTGTAGCTTATTGTGTTAGGAGAGATCAGGAGTAATATTTTGGGGAAAGATGGGGTCCCAAGTAAATTATTTTTAAAATGGGAAAATTCTGATCCTAACATTTGCAAGGATTATCACTGCTCTTTTTTGATTGCTATAATGTATTATTTGGTAATAAAAATGTTATCTGCTGAGCTGTAAATAAGACTGTGTTTCTGAAATCTTTAGAGTAAACTTATAAAACAATGTAGTCTATTTGTAGAACTAACTCTTCAGACAAAATTTTGTAGATCCAATTGTTCTCCCTGATCTTAGAAAAAAACTGATTGCTTCATTTGCATAAATAATTTCCTTGGATTGCCAAATAAATAAAATTAAGAGAGAGCAAAACTAACTCCAGGTATTCAGGAGTCTCTTATTTTGGAAGGACTGTGAGATCCATTAATGTAAATTCCTTAGAGATGGAGCAACGAAGTCATCAGGAGTTGACAAGTCATTTATGGTTGCATAGGTAATATGGGTTGGGGGTTGTGAAGAAACTTTATTAGTATTGCTGGACACTGGTGCTTAAGGTACTTTCATAATTAGCAGGTGCTAACTAGTTATTGGGCTTTAATTGAAATTCCTTCTATTGTTGAAGAGCATACAGTTATTTTGAGACCTTAAATACCTATTATGGTATGTGTTACATCAGCTCATCATTTGAACAGGGAGGGAAACACTCAAAGACTTTCCTCAGTAAGTGGAAAAGGCATATTCAAGAACATGCAACATGAGAAACCACTGTAGCTGTCTTTCTTTAGGTCCCACAAATCTTTCTGAATAATTATCTAACATTCTGGCTAAACTAGCTTTTCCCAATAATCAGATAAATGAGGATGCTAAAAAAGGAACATGACTTACAGATGTCCCAAGAGTGGAGGGTTGACCCTTAAACTGGAAAACACATGTGCTGTGACTGTTTGATAATATAGATTTTTATGGTATAGATTTTTAACATTTATGAAGCAATAGCCAATGAACTACAATATATGAGCCACAGATAACTGGAAAATAAAAAGAATCTCAGTGGTGCTATGTTATGGAAAATGCTATAGATTTAGAAGGGGAAAATCAAAGTGCAGTATATTGATGCCCATCAGAAATGTCCTCCAAATTCAGAAGGGGACTGGAATCAACCAGTAGATACTTTGATGGATTCTCTAAAGTGGCCTTTTGGATACATGAGATGAGTGGGCGTGGGAGCATCAAGCAATGCACTGACTGGCAAGGAAAACTATGTATCCTACTACCTTGAATCTTAAAATATTTGCTTGTTTTTCAAAATGAACATCAGAAGCTAACAGAACCCATGGGCTGAATATTGAGCAGATCCAAGAAGACCCATAATTTACAGATTACATTGGCTCATTACCCATGACATTGGGTGGATACCAAAAAGACTTGATCAGGTTAGATACTTATTGCAAATTTAGATTTATTTATCCATTAACTAACTAAAACACCTCTAACATTGTTTAATGTCTAAAGAAGGAAATAGTCTGACTTTCTGCTTACATAGCATTTGATCAAGGAACTTATTTTATTGCAGGTGCAGTAAAACAATGCACTGAAAAATGTGTATCTTACCACCCACAAAATAGTGAAAAATTAAAATTTGAAATGGGCAATTAAAACAGCTGCTTAGTATATTGAAAAGTAATGAAGAACTAAAAATATGGCTCAGTATTGAATAAATGTGTGTAGATACTATTCTATTGTTTTTTTTTGCTGAGGGTATTATAAATAAAGAACTTTAATATAAAGTTATTTTGCTTATTTTTTATAGATAAGCTTTTTATTTCCATTTGTAAACTTGTATGATTATCATTTAATGTAAAATAGAAGTTTGAGAATATGCTTATAATATTCCAGAGGGCAAAGGATAAACTTTGTGGAATTTTAAATCTCTTCAGCAACAAATGTAGAAGATACCCAGTATAGAATATAAGAGCTAAATATTCAATTGATTATAATGGCCAGCATTTCAAAACATCATTCTTTGTTTTATCACTTAAAAGATTATTTATTATGTCTCTGCTACTTCATATACATTTTGTTCTAATATAATGTATATCCATTTAATTTTGTTTTTCTTTTTTATGAGAGATTAACAATTTTAAAGAAACTTGTATACATAAACAACCATTTATACACAGAGTATTTGTATTCTGATTTTTTTACTTCAAAGAATAACAAAGTACATGAAAAGTGTATTTTAAATGTATTTTTTGTGTTTAAATATGTACCATAATGTAAATAAAAGGAAATAGTCCTCAATATTTTCTCAGGAAAATGAACTGAATGTGTAAAAATCTTTTACTAATTTGAATGATTTTTAAAATCTCTGATATTTCTACAAAGATATTTTTGATCCATAGAATTGGAACTAAACAATATTTTGAACAAAATCCTATTTTTGCTAACTTACTAGAATAGCTTTACTAAAGGAAGTCATCTGTCAGAGGAGAAAAGAAATAGTAATAATGTCCTTGAAGCTAGAGTCTATGATCTCAGAATGCATGCTATCCTTGGCATTAGTTATAGCCAACTTTATCTCCCATTTTGTACAGTATTTTAAAAACTATTTATGTGGGATGGTTCTTGTTGCAGTTAGCACCCACCAAAGAGTCTGAATATAGCTTGCTTATAGTGGAGAGGTATTTTCTCATTAGTTTTCAGAAGCACACCACAGAAAAGCATATAACAAGACTATACCACAAAAAGTAAGCTAGCAAGAAGAAGGAAACTTGTGATGCCATGTGGACTTCTTGTATTTCTCTAAGGGCTCAGGATTTTCAGTGTAAATGTTTGTGGCTATATTACATGATAAAGCATAAGTATAGCTTTACAGATTATACTTATACTTAATTGGCTAAGATCCGATTTTGGATACCTTATGAAGCTATAACTGCTGTTGGAGGATTTGGGGTAAGAGAGAATATTTGGGATATTCTCTCTTTGCATACATGAATTTCTAAAATTGATGAAGAGAAAAACATAACTCATATTTTCAGTATAGTTATATTCTTGATTGTCCTAAACACTTTGTTTTCTCCCTGTGTTTTTCAACCCCCATACCGATGTCATAGAGAACATCTTTGAAACCTCAGGGGGCAAAAGTAGGAGAGAGTGAACTGAGGTTTTATTTTTCTCTCTTCAATAAAATGTGATTTTATATTTAGGGGCTTTATTTATCATTCATCATTAAAAAGTATCATTTATCAGAAAAAATTTATCATTAAAAAGTATAAAAAAAACTGCTCAGAAGGACCTGATAGTATCGGTTGAGGGAGGTCATGATAATCACTTCAGTACACAGTAATTTGTCTGAATAGACTGTGAAGCTAAATTATTAATTTGCATTTCAAAGTTTCATGAGCTCAAATTGAATTAAATTTATTCTTCCTAGGAAATCATTACAAGATAATACCAATTAACTCCTTCTTCTAGGAGAATATTTAATAGTGTCATTTTGAAGTGCTTCTTAGGATTATTATAGGATTGGGCCAGTATTTTTTCCACTAAAAATTACTTAAATCATTTCTTCCCAAAGCATGTAGATAAAATTTACATAGAATAGCCCTGGCTGGTGTAGCTCAGTGGATTGAGCGCAGGCCTGCAAACCAAACGGTTGCTGGTTTGATTCCCAGTCAGGGCACATGCCTGGGTTGTGGGCCTGGTCCCCCGTAGGGGATGTGAGAGACACAACCACACATTGGTGTTTCTCTCCCTCTCTCCTTTCCTTCCCCTCTCTATAAAAATAAAAATAAATAAAAAATTTTAAAAAATTACATAGAATACAATGTCCACGGAAGAATAGCACAGATAGAAGACAGCACTCTCAGATGCAGAAAGGCAGAGAACTTCAGCAAAATAAAAGTGATTTCATTAACTACCTAGTTGACCATCTTGAATTGGAGAGTTTCTTAGTCTAAAACAAAATTTAAGTAGCTATAAATAGGCAGAACAAGAAAACAAGAGGTTAGGCAACTATTAGGACACTAAGTCTGCATTGTCTAACATAGTAACCTCTACTCTCACATGGCTCGTGAGCCCCTGAAAGGTGGTCAGTCCGAAATGAGATGTGCAGTGAGTGTAAATAAATACACACTAGACTTCAAACACTTACTATGAGAAAGTAAATAAAAATATCTCATTGACAATTTTATATTGATTACATATAGAAATAGTAGGGACATATTGGTAATGGGTTATTGTCTGTGGGACTAGAAAAAGGATTTGTAAAAGCCCACTCATAATTAATTTTTATGCACACATAAGAAACTATGTAACTCAAACAGTAGGATGTGGTTCAGTCATTTTCAACAAATATTCTGCTATCTTTAAGTTTTTTCTGTATTTTTAGCATTGGCACTATTACAGATGTCCCCATTTTTCCCCTTTGCTCACCTCCATCCAGCCCCTGCCCACCCCTTGTCTCTGGCCATCACCACACTGTTGTCTGTGTCTGTGAATTATTTTTTAAAAGATTTTATTTATTTATTTTTACAGAGGGGAAGGGAGGGAGGAAGAGAGGGAGAAAAACATCAATGTGTGGTTGCCTCTCAAACACCCGCAGCTGAGGACCTGGCCTTTGTAGGCCATGTGCCCTGGCATGTGCCAGGGCATGTGCCCTGACTGAGAATGAAACCAGTGACCCTTTGGTTCTCAGTCCGGTGCTCAGTGCTCTGAGCCACACCAGCCAGGGTCTGTATGAGTTATTTATAATCCTCTCCATAAAAAGCATCTTTCAGATATTGAATTGGATGAAACCTACCTGATTATTACAGCCAAAATTTTCAGGCCTTGAATGGACTAAATGATGTGAGCAATTTATGTCCATATTTTTGTCAAAATGAGACCTTTTTCTGTTTACAAAATTTTAGTGGCTAACACCAGAGCCACATATAGAACTTTTGTGTCTCTGGTTTTAATTACATTAAATTTAACAGTATTATTGAAAAATAATTATTCCTATTATACAGAACCCTTAAGGGGAGTAAAAATTAAATACTGTGCCAACAAATACACAATTAATTCATTTTTATGATATATATATATTTTTGGAGCATCTACACTGTGTGGCACTATGTTAGGAAATATAATAATATTAAAAGGCCAAATGTATCATACACCAAGAGAGGTCTCAATGGGAACCAGGGAAATGGAAAATTGCATGTGTTTTTGTTGTGTACAATATACTTTGTGGCACTCATGAAATACTTACTGTGTATCAAGTACTATTCCAAGACTTTACCTTTATTACCTTATTGTCTTCACATTAACCTTATGATAGGAGTTAGGTACCTTTGTTATCATTATTTTATAGATGAGAAAATTTAGGCTAAAAAGGTTAAGTGACATAACTCCCAGCTATTTAAGTGGATGAGGAAGAATTCAAACTCAGCAGTATGTCTTCAGCAAGCATACATTTAACTCGGCATATTGGGAGAAGGAATGTACAATGGAGAAAACAGCATGTGTGAGTAGGACGATAAAAACCATGTAACTAGGGAAAATTAACTGGTCCTGCTGTGGGTGCTTGGTTTGTATCAACTTGACTTAGATTCTTTGGTTGCGACAAAACCAATTCTTGCTAACTTAAGCAAGGTTTTTGTCTTGTTTTGCTTTATTGGTTTGTTTTAGAAGCCTATTTGGTTCACAACTTTAATAGAATAGCTTGAGAATAAGACTCAGAGCTACCCTAGGTGTTCCACACATTGCAACTACATAAATACACCCCATAAATTTTTCCCCTTGCATTACTTCAATAACTTCGTATTGATATCAATAAAGATTCAAGGTGCTGGACTCTGTAAACTCTTGTAAGATAAGCTATAAGGACTGAAAGAACTGCAAAGCAATTTCAAACTTTACAGAGTAGGCTTGCTGTTAGTGGCATTAGTTGTGCAATTATGAATCTATATTTTAAGAGAACTGTAAGATTGAGTATATTTAGAACTAGGGTTCTCATAGTGGGAGACAAGAAGTACAAATATTAAAAGATAGAAATTTAGGGAGGACTCAGAATGTTGGGTTTGAATTGCTGGTATCAGTATGAAGTCGTGACTTAATTTCCTTCTTACTTAAGGAGCCTAGAAACCATATCCCACTATCAATACGTAAAAATAGAGGTCAAATATTAGTTTCTAAAGACTGTTCTCCACTAAAAAGAAAGAAAGAACAAAAACCAGAAGTTAATAAAGAATTACCAGCTTACAAAACTGGGATAGATAAAATAGAAGGTGCGAAAGAAAGGTGTTCAAAGATTATAGAATCATAGCAAAGGGCAGAGAGCCAGCCTGAAGAGGTCAAATTGGACCAAGTCAGCATCAAAAAAATAAAAAATAATAATGATAATAATGTATAATATATTGAATTATGACTCCATGTTAATATTAAGAAAAGTGTGGGGGAACAGAAGACTTTTCTTTATAGAAAAATGGCAACAAGACATATTATAAGGAATAACATAGTTTAAAAAAACAGCATTTTGTAGTCACAAAGTAATGTTTAATTTAGGCAACCATTATTAAATGATGCTCAAATGCACACAAAGAACGAAATGTACATATTGTTTAATGCCTCTATTCACATGTTTTTATTTTTTCAAAACCACATTGTTTAAAAATATTTCTTATGTTCAGAGAATTTTCAGTTTACTTTATCATAAAATTGATTCCTCATGAGCTACATGACTTGAGAGAGGTGTTATTTAATGACAATTCAGCTTTTGTGGAGAGATGTGGCAAACTAGGACAATAGGTAAACTCAACCTCAAAACCCTCCCCCCCCACAAAATGACTATTGCCAAATTGCTTAATGCAATGTGACAATGAGACAATTATTCTAAAAGAAATAAGCCATATGGTGAAAGACAAATGCCATATAATCTCACCTGTAAGTGGAACCTAATCAACAAAACAAATGAGCAAGCAAAATATAACCAGAGACATTGAAATTAAGAAGAAACTGACAGTAACCAGAGGGAAGGGAGGAAAGGGCTAATGGGGGAAAATTGGGGAAGGTCTGTCCAGGAACAAGGATAAAGGACACATGGACCATGACAAAAGGGGGTAGGTTGGAGGGTGGGGGGCAGAGATGGGTGGGGTGGAGGCTGTGGTGGGGTGAAAATGGAGACAACTGTACTTGAACAACAGTAAGAAGAAAATGAAAAAATAAATAAATAAAATTACCCTGAATAATTTTCAATGAAACATGAGTTTATAATAAAAAACACTAAACCTAAAAGTAAATAAAAAAAGAAATGTGATGATATTCTCTTCTATTGCATTTTATTTTATTTCCAACAGAAGCAGCTTCAGACAGAACTTAATTTATGAAGCAGAACGACAGTTAAGAAATTTTGTAGAACAAATGGTTATATTTACATAAATACTGTGGTCATTAGTCAATTACCTTGAGTCCCTTTTACACCATACACACTTTTTAATATGTGAGCTAGTAACCAAGCTAACTGATCATTAAATTATTAAAAAATTGAAAGCTATAGTTTGTTCTTTAAATTGTTATTGTTGCAATGAAAGAAATTTTGAGGGACACTGTACTTAATAGATCAAAAATTAAATAATTCATGAAAATATTTTTATCATTTATAAACTCAAATTGTTTATTTTAAGGAGGCTGAGATGAGTGGGGAAGGGCTGATGATAAGCTACTATAATTCTGGATGAAAGGTGCTGGGCCCTTAGCTCAGTAATGGCAGTGGATAGAGAGTGTTGGAGACAGTGTGTAGGGAACAGATTTTAAAAACTATCAAGAAGAAGGGATAACAAGCAGTAACAATTTTCCCACAATTGTTTAGAGGTGCAAAGTCTTCAATGTAATTGTACTTAGTTGTATTTTGATATTCTTATTTATTAGTTGTATAATTCAGGGGAAATCACTCAGTCTCTTTTTGCTTCAGTTTCTTAATTTGTATAAAGGAGCTATTAGTATTAACTGCTTTAGGGTGTAGGGTTAGAGGCAATACTATATGTCATAGATCTCATGTTGGATACATATTTAGGGCTCACTGTTAGTATATTCTTGACTTGATATAGGGTAAGAAAGGAGAAAAAGTGTCAAAAAATTTAAAAAAACAATCTACTCTAGACTGAATCTTAGATGTCAGTACATTTTCTCTTTCAACAATTGGTTGCTATCTGTTTATCTATTCTATTTTTCTCTCATGAATTTCGGTGGCTTCTCTTTCACTGTCTTGTTATAACACAGTGATTAGCTCAAAAGACATGAAAGACAGCTTGAAGGATCTAGAGGATTCATTCTCTTTATGGTGATGCTACTATCAATTTATATGAAATCCAAAATTTTAAAGACTATTAATATATTTTTGCAGATCAGAAATGTGTTCTCTAACCAAATGAAGTATTGTCAATATAAGTTTATGTAATTTTAATTTCATGTAATTTCTGTATGTATATGTAATTTTAAGTAATATCACGTGCTATGATAGCAGTTTTCTTAGCTTTAAATATCACCTGAGTAGTGTATGAATGTGCTACCACTCATCATATACAAAGGTAAAATGAGCTAGTAATGGGATCAATGATATGAACTGAATTACTGAAGCAAGATGGAGTTCTAGCACATAAATTCATCTACATCTATATGTAAACACAGGGAGAGATAAAGAATGTAGATTTTGGCAAAAAAATTTACTGATGGTGAAATGTAAATACCGATTATTCCTAGGACACTCTTGAGAAGAAATATCTTTGTTTAAAACTTCATAATTTACCTGTTTTTTCCCTAAGGGTATTGTAATTATTTAAAAACATTTTTGTCCAGAACAGTTTTAAATTAACTGGAAGTTGCAAAGATAATATGGATTTCCCATATACCTCATAACTATTTTCCCTACTATTAAAATCTTATATGAGAATGATACATTTGTCAAAACTAATCAAGTGATATTGCTATATTATTCTAAACTGTATATTTTATTCACATTTCCTGAGTTTTTACCTAATGTCATTTTTTTTTTTGTTCCAGAATGCTGTCCAGGCTACCATAATACATTTAATCATTATATTTTTTTAGGCTTCTCTAGGCTGGAACAATTTCTCAAACTTTTTTTTTTGAGTGACCTTGACAGTTTTGAGAGCTATTTTCTAGAATGCCTCTTAATAGGGGTTTTTTGGATACTTTTCTAATAATTAGACTGGACTTATGTATTTGGAATTATGTTATGTTATTATGTATTTATGTATTTTGAAGTTATGGGTTTATTGGATACTTTTCTAGTAATTAGACTGAAGTTATGTATGTGGAGTTATAATTAGACTTGAAATTGTGTATTAAGAAGACCACAGAAATAAATTGTTATTCTCATCATGTAATCTCAAGGGTACATGCTATTAATATGATTTACCGCTGTGGATGTTGACCTTGGTCCTTTGACGAAGGTAGTGTTTGTTAAATTTAACCACTTTAAAGTTACTCATTTATTTTTAGCAATATAGACTCATGTATATTTATTTTTTACTCTAAATTATAATTTACTACCACTTTATTTTTATTTTTTTGTTCAAATTTTTCTAGCTTCAGCCCTTGGGAGTTCTTTCAGCTATGTCCCTTTGACAAATTGCCATTTTTCTGTTATTATTTTTAGCCTTTAAAATAAAATTTCCTAGCACTCTAAGATACTGTAGTTTCATCTAGTATATTCCCTGCCCCAGCTTGAGAATCAGACATTTATCTAAGGAGCCTTGTTTTCTTTGATTGGAGAATGGTATTAGAAACCAAAATCTGGGCTCTATGTATGCTCGTTGCTGTTGGGGTGTTCTTGTTCTCAGTCCTCTCAAAGAAAAGAGCAAGGAAATGTATATACTAGCCTATGTATATACTCACATCTGTAAATATTTTTTATGTATCTATTTTTCTCTCTATTAGGCTTAGCATGTACTAATGTCTTTAGCTCTAATGGAATACTACATAGGTCTTTCTAATCTTCTCTTTGCTTGTTTATAATGTTCCATTCTGACTGTGATAAAACTGGGTCTCACCATCAGCCATCAATTTACTCAACTGTTTGATTCCGTTATACATGTATAGTGATTTCAGAAATGTTAACTTGTACCTCCATGAGAAAATGCCTGTACCAATCAGAGTACAGTGATTATCTGTAGTTTCTTTTGCTTTTAAACATACAGTCTCCAATCACTTTCAAAGTTACTTAGCTCAGAACTTTCTCTTCTACCCTCATAAATGAGGCTATTTAATATATTTTCAATATAGTTAGATTTCTTTTTGTCACAGTTTGTATTCCATCCTGGTATCCTCCCAATCTTGTAAATGATTTTTAAATTTAAACTTACATACATTAAGACTTACTCTATGGCCATAAATTACCAGAGATTTAGACAAATGCATCCAGTATTGTAGTTCATATGTCATAGTTTAAACACCGTAAAAACAAGCCCCTGCCACAAAACCCTGGCAACCACTGATCTTTTAACAACTGTTATAATATACTTTTCTCAGAATATCATAAAAATGGAATTCCATGACAGTTTCAGACTGAATTATTTCATTTAGAAATATACATTTACATTCATCCATGTTTTTGTGGGGCTTGATGCCTTATTCCTTTTTTATCATTGAATATTATTCCATTATGTGGATGTGTCACGATATGTTTATCCATTTTCTTATAAAAGGGCATGTTGGTTGCTTCCAGTATTTGGTGATTATGAATAAAGCTGCTATAAACTTCTATGTGCTGGTTTTACATGAACATGAGTTTTCAAATCAGTTACATAAGTAGCTAAGAGGCCATTGGTGAATCATGGTATTACTATGGTTAGCTTTGTAAGAAATTGCCAAACTCTCTCTCAAAGTGGCTATCCATTTTACATTTATACAGCAATGAATGAAAACTTTTGTTGTTCTGAATTCTTGCCAGAAATTTGTATTGTGAACTTTTTGTATTGTAGCTGTTCTAATATATATGTAGTGTTTCATTTTGGGGAAGGCAGATCTGGAATCTGAGTAGCTAAGTTACATGGGTATAACAAGCTTGTGTGACAGATCACCAGTGAAAGCCCTAGATGTTGAGGCTCAGGTGAAATTCTCTGGCTGGCAACACAGGCATGTGCTCTCACACATCACTTCTGTGTGACTCCCCAGGGTAGCACACCTGGAAGCATGTTTGTATTTTCTCCTGAATGTTTCCTCATGTACCTTTTCTCTTGCTGATTCAATGTGTCCTTTCATTGTAATAAACCTTATTCATGAATATAACAGCTTTTCTGAGGCCTGTGAGTCCTTCTAGTGAATCATTGGGCTTGAAGATGGTCAAGACTTTATCACATGCCCTTAACATACTAATCACAATTGCTTGGTATTTCCTTTTTGATAGTTCCAACATGTGTGTCATACTGAATCTAGTTCAGGTAATTGTATTGTCTTTTCCACCTGTTTATTTTTGTCTTTTTGCATACCTTGTGACTGTTTGTTGGGAGCTGTACAAGTTGTATTGGGTAATAGAAAATAAAATAAATTGGCTTTTAGTGTGAGGGTTTATGTTCACCTGCACTGAAATTGGACTGTATCTAGTGTTTGTTGTAGCTCTAAGTACTAGAGGCTTCAAATTCCTTTACTGTTCTTGCTTATGTCTTTTTCTTTGTCCTAGAGGTGTCTGTACATATTGTTCTGGAGAGTGTGTGCTTTGCAACTCTTTCGGTTGTAATCACTATTATGATACTGGAGCCCATTTGCTATGATGGTAAACTGTGGGGCAGGGAAAATTTCTATAATCTTTTTTTAAAGCTTTTATTTATTTATTTTTAGACAGAAAGGAAGACAAGGAGAAAGAGAGGGAGAGAAACATCAATGTATGGTTGCCTCCCACGCCCCTCCTACTGGGGACCTGACCCACAACCCAGGCATGTGCCCTGACTGGGAATCTAACCGGTGACCCTTCGGTTCACAGGCTGGTGCTCAATCCACTGAACCACACCAGCCAGTGCTATAATCTTTTGATTAAATCTTCATTCAGTTTTTTAGTGGGACTTTGCCTCAGGCTGTGGCTTTTACAAGTGTGTATGACATTCGTTCAGTTTATAGCTTTTTCCTTTTTAACCATGTCTCCTTCTCTCTTCCTTGTCTGCAGCATATCTAATTTACATCTTTAAAGCCCTTTCTGCTTCAGTTTTCCCCTGTAACTGATACAGGAAGGTAGGAGGGTCTATAGTGAGCAGGAATCCCTTTCACCTGGCTGAGACAGGCTTTTAGAATTGTGTTCAAGCAAGATGCCCTTGGAGAGTCAGCTTTTGTTTGAAAAAGGCTTTAGGAATGTTTTACAATGGATACTCTTCCTCTCACCCTGACAGAGCCACATGGGGATGTTCCCTGGTCTTCACAGTAAGTACCTGGTAGGGTTCTTTGGAGGTGAAGCCCATGAAAGTATGAGTTCCTCTAAGGGTATATCCCTATTCTCATGCTGTTCCATCCTCAGTTTCCAGAAATTCATCAGAATTACCATATGCTTCTTTAGCTTTATGGTTCTACACACTTCTACTCTAGGTAAACAAATCTTGGTTTCTGCATCTCTCTAGATGCAACTCATTCTCCAAGTTTTTTGGTGTGGCAATTTTCCTATGACCTCAATTATCAGCTGAGTCTAAACCAAGTCACTGATTTTTTGTCCAATGTTTTTTTTTTATTGTAAAGATAGGAGTAAAGACTTCTAAGATTTTATATTTAGACATTTTCTGGATGAAGCTCAGATGTGTACAAGGTCTGTCTAGAAAAAGTCCAGCCATTGTTAATATAATGAGAATGGTTTATGTGACATGGATGTAATCTGGCAGCCAAGGAGAGTAGACTGGAATGTGCATGCATGAACAATAACCACTTCACTGTACTAGTCAGTGGGGGTGGTGGATGCCTTTGAGTGAGCATGTGTACTGTGAGGCTGTTGCATTCAAAATGACTGAGTGAGCAGAGCAATGAATCTCCCTCAAAATTTGTGTTAAGCTGGAACATTCCTCTGCAGAATCTATTCAGATGAATCAGCAGGCCACAGTTTAATGTGACTTGGTATTTTATCTGGATTATGGGAGTCACAATGAGAATAAGGAGACTCTAACTATAACCACAGTCTAGGAAAAATTATTGGTGGCTTGGGCTATAGTGGTAGAAGTAGAGTTGTTGAGACATTGTAAGATTTCAGAAATATTTAAAAATAATGTCAACAAAACAAAATAGATGTGAGAGTTCATAACATTCTGCCATAGTTTCATTTCTGCACATCCTTCCCATATTATTTTAACATTTTTGTATACTTCATGAAAAATTGAGACCTCCCTGCCAACTCTGCTCTTAAACAGTTTATAAAATAAAATATTTTGCTCAGTGTTTAATAGACTTTTCATATTTCAAGTTAAATTAAATAACAGAGCTTTAATAAAACATTTTAAAATTCAGAAAATTAAACACCATTACAATAGAAATATTAAAACATTTGGCAGAATTATACTAGATAATTTCATCACACAAGTTAAATACAAATAATTTTCAAGTACTAGACCATGAAACTTAATTTTTTATTTCTTTTTAATTGTTCATCATGCCCTGGCTGGTGTAGCTTAGTGAATTGAGTGTGGGCTGGGAACTAAAGGGTCACCTGTTCGATTCCCAGTCAGGGCACATACCTGGGTTGCAGGCCAAGTTCCTAGTGGGAGATGAGTGAGGGGCAACCACACGTTGATATTTCTCTCCCTCTCTTTCTCCTTCCCTTCTCCTCTCTCTAAAAATAAATAAATAAAATCTTAAAAAAAATAACAAAAATAAAGTAAAAAACCAAGGGGGAGGGTGGAAGCAAGGGAGGGAGGTGAGTTTGGCTGGGGTAGGGGAGGGGTGATGGTGGGAAAATTCAGACAACTATAAGTAAACAACAATAAAAGAATTTAAAAAATATAATAAAATAAAATTGTTCATCATGATGAAATCACACTCCTGCTAAGTTGTTAACACAAGAGGATAAATTTAAACCTATTGACTCTATGCTGGACAAAAATAGGGAAACAAAATTAACATCAGTAATTTTACTGGGGGCATAACAAATTATAATACATTTCAAATGAATAGCTACCGTATATTTATAATGTATTATAATTCAACTTTTGTTAAAAAGAATTTCCCAGGATCTTTGTCCTGAAATAATTCTCCATTGAAGATTTGCTTTGGTCATTCTATTTCAAGAATTTGTTAACATCACAAATTACAGTAATGTTTTTTTACATGTCTACACACATGTACAGATATGTTAGCATATATTGCTATCTAACTTTGTCCCCTTACTTTGCTTTATTCTCTTCATAATTTATGTAGCTAAAATGATTTGTTTTGCAACTATTTAAAACATTTTCAGCTATTATGGGTCATATTAAGATGAACATATTTGTACATAAACCTTTATCTTTTTTTCTGTTTTTACCTTAGTTTTAATTATTTTTCACTGAATTTTGAGTCAAAGCTCTGAGCACCTCTAAGGATCTTGATATATATTATTAAATTGCTTTTCAGAAAACTTACAAGAATTTAGTATCTACCAACCAGTGTGAATATGCCTATTTCATTTCATTCTCAACTACAGAATTCATTAAATATAAGTCACTACTCTATCTCTAAGACCTCATAAGACTGTTAGCAGGTTATAGGTATCAAATATTTTTATGACCTCTATGCAAATATGTCAGGAACATGGTAGAAAGCAGTACAAATTCACATAAGTTTATATTAATACTTTTTTTTTCATGTGGAGGAATAGGGATGGCATGGCTACCCTCTCAAGGGGAGGGTGCCTCCGAGTGGCCTGGCCACTCTCTCAAAGGAGAGCGCCCCAGCTGCCACCTCAATAGGCTTTTTATTAGGTAGTATTGGGTAGGTGAAGGGATACAGAATGTGGATTTATCATCTAGCAGGCAAGATCAAAAACAGGTAGATAGTTCAAAGAGCTCACGCTGAGTTTTGGGGCTGGTATCACCTAACAGATACAGGATTAGTCTCATTTCCTGCCAGAGCCTACTTTTACCATCCCCTTACCTAATAAATTGGGAGTCATTGTGAATGTGATTGGTAAATCAAACTTATAATACTTCTAATATATATTGAATTAAGCTGGCATTTGGTCTTTTAAAAAACAGAACTGTCAGTTTATTAACTTTAAATTTTACTGCTACCAGTAGGGAAAAATCTTGGTGAGGATTTCTAATAAATAAACTGAAAAAAGTTAAATGTGGAAAATGTTTAATGACAAACTAACATATCAATAAACAGAATATAGTAGCATAAGGAGTTAATATAGCTTCTGTTAAATGTCTCTTTGTGGTTTTGTAGTAGAAAATACACTAGCTCTCTGGACTGAGCAAAGTTGCCCATTCGCATCTCAACTTAGGCCAAAACTTGAGGTGAGATTTTAGGAAAAAAAGAAAAGTTTCTTAAGGTCTCAATTTTTTCCCCTTAGATTTCTGGTATTCACTTCAGTTCTAAAATACTGTGAGCATGCATTTCTTATGGATGAATACATCTTATATAATCAGACTCCATCAAAAATGTGGATGCACTCTGATTAATTTGACCGCTTTTTTTTTTTTTTTTTGCTGGATACTTAAGTTGTATTCACTTGTCCACAATTACAAATATACACTCTTATATGTTGAACTATAGACCCATGTTAGTAATACTCTTGGGAAGATATATATGACATGGATTTGTTTGGTCTTACTGAATACATGATTTTTAGGACTATGTGAAATAAAATTTCTGTCTTGAAAGGCTATTATCATTTTATGCTCTTGACAATAGTGTATTAGGGAAACTATTTTCCAATCAAGCATTAAGATATTATTAAACATTTTTTTCACCAGTCTGATGGGCTAATAATATTATCTCCTTATGGTTTTTAAAATATTTTTTGTCTACTGATTTGACTAAAAATTTAGTTGACAGTATCTAGTGGTGATGAGGGTATGAGAAGCAGGCACTTTCATACACTCTTGGTGAATCATAATGGGAACAATTTTTAGGAAAACAGTGTTTATCAAGTATCTATCAAGATTTTAAATAAACATATCCTTTGAGCCAGCAATTAAACTTTTTTTGTTATTATATATTGGTTTCAGGTGCACAGCTTAGTGATTAGACAATCACATACTTTTTACTGTGTTCCCCTTGATATTTCCAGGGTCCCAAGTGGCACCATAAATAGTTATCACAAGATAGTTGACTATATTTCTTATGTTTTACTTACTTCCCTGTGGCTATTTTGTAACTATCAATTTGTGCTTCTTAGTGTCCCTTTCCTTCTTCACCCAGCACCCCAACCCTCCCTCCCTTCTGGCAACCACCAGTTCTCTCTCTCTGTGTCTCCAAGACACTATTGATTTTGTTTATTTTGTTCTTAGAATCCCACATAAAAGTGAAATCATGTGGTATTTGTCTTTCCCTGAAACTTATTTCACTGAACACAATACCCTCTAGGTCCACCCATGCTGTAACAAATATTTGGATTTCATTCTTTTTATGACCAAATAATATTCCATTCTATATATGTACCACAGTTTTTTTTATCCCCTTGTCTCTTGATGAGCATTTGGGTTGATTCTGTAACTTGGCTATTATGAATAATGCTACAATGAACATAGGTGTGTGTATATTCTTTTGAGTTATCATATTTTGCTATGTATAGTGCACATTTTTTGCCCAAAGTTTTGAAGGTAAAATTAGGATGTGTGTTGTACATCAGTAGTACTTGTAAAACCTTGTTTCTTGTGTTTTGTAATTATTTGTTACATAAAATTTCTTGTACCAAAATATGTTAAAATAAATGCTGAAATTCATTCATAATATAAAAAACAAGTGTCTAAATATAAATAAGTAAAAAAAGTAAATTAAAAAATTAAAATGAGAGATTTTTTTTTTCCTGAAAGTTTGGGGCAAAAATGTGGTTGTGCATTATACATGGCAAAATATGGTAGTGTTTTGAAATTCTTTGAATAAGTCCCCAGAAGTGGAATCACTGGGTCATATGACAGGTCTCTTTTTAAATTTTTGAGGAATCTTCATACTATTTCCAATAGCGGTTGTACAAATCTACATTACCAACAGTGCACAAAGGTTTTGTTTTTCTCCACATCCTCGCCAACACTTGTTGTTTGTGTATTTATTGATGATAGCCATTCTGACAAGTGTGAGGTGATATCTCTTGTGGTTTTAATTTGCATTTCTCTGACAATTAGTGACATTGAACATCTTTTAATATGTTTATTGGTCATCTGTATGTTTGGAGAATTATCTACTCAGGTCCTCTACCTATTTTTAAATTTTGTTTGTTTCTTTATTTTTGGTGCTCAGTGGTACAAATAAGTTCTTTGTAAATTTTAGATATTAACCCCCTATCTAATGTATCACTAGTGAATTTGTTGTCCCCTGTAGTAGCAGGTTGTGTCTTTGTTTTTTGGATGGCTTCCTTTGTTGTACAAAAACATTTAGTTTGATGTGATACCATTTTTTAATATTTTTTTGTTTCCCTTCCTGAAGAGGTAAATCAGAAAAAATTCTGCCAAGAGAATTGTCAGAGACTTTGCTGCCTATCTTCTAGGATTTTTATGGTTTTGAGTTTTACACTAGGTCTAATCCATTTTGAGTTTTTTCTTATATAGGGTATAAGGAGGTCTTGTTTTATTATTTTGAATGTATCTGTCCAATTTTCTCAACACAATCTATTGAATAGACTGTCTTTACCCCATTGTATGTTCTTGCCTCATTGGTAAACATTAACTGACCAAATAGACATGGGTTTATTTCTGGACTCTCTATTCTGTTCCATTGATCTATGTGTGTGTTTTTATGTCACTACCATGCTGTTTGATTACCTATGGCCTTGTTAGAATAGTTTGGTATCAGATAGCATTTTACCCCAAGTTTGTTCTTCTTTCTCAATATTGCTGAAGCTATTTAGGCTTTTTTTGTGGTTCCATATAAATTTTTGGATTATTAGTTTACTTTTGCAACATTTTCCATTGGTATTTTGACAGGGATTTTGTTGAATCTGTAATTGCTTTGGTAAGTGTGGGCATGATAGTGATGTTAATTCTTCCTATCCATGAACACATTATATGCTTCCATTTATTTACATCCTCTTTGATTCCTCTATTTAGTGCCTTATAGTTTTCTTACTATAGACCTTTTACCTCTTTGGTTAAATTTATTCTTAGGAATTTTATTTATTTATTTATTTATTTATTTATTTATTTATTTGGTGCTATTGCAAATGGGATTGTTTTCTTAGTTTCTCTTTTTGATAGTTCATTATTGGTGTATAAAAATGCCACCAATTTCTGAATATTAATTTTTTATCCTGCTACTTTACTGAATTTGGTCATTTGTTCTAGTAGTGTTTTAGTGAAGTCCTCAGGCTTATCTATATACAGTATTATGTCATTTACAAATAATGAAAGCTTAATTTTTTTCTTTCCAATTTGGATGCCTCTTATTTCTTCCTTTTGTTCTGATAGCTGTCACTCGGACTTTCAGTACTATGTTGAATAAGAGTGGTGAGGGTGGACATCCTTGTCTTGTTCCTGATATTAAGGAGAATGCTTCTTGTTTTTACCCATGGAGCAAAATGTTAGCTATGGGTTTGTCATACATGGCCTTTATTACATTGAGATATGTTTCTTCTATTCCCACTTTGCTGAGAATTTTTTAAATCATAAATGACTGCTGAATTTTATCAAATGTGTTTTCTGCACCTGTTGATATGATCATGTGGTTTTTATCCTTCATTTTGTTTATGTTTGTATCATGCTAATTTATTTGTGTATATTGTACCAACCTTGCATCACAGGAATAAATCACAGTTAATCATAGTGTATAATCTTATTAGTTTATTGCTGGAGCCAGTTTGCCAGTATTTGTTGAGAATCTTTGCATCTATATTCATCAGGGATATTGCCCTATAATTTTCTTTCTTTGTAGAGTCTCTGTAGTGGTCTTAAATTTGTATCTTCTTGATAAATGGTGAAGTTGAACTTTTTATCTTTTATTAGTCATTTGTATTTCTTTTAATATTAATTACCTGATTCACAACCTTTATGCATTTATCTATAGACATTTATAAATTTATGTATTTAGGCATTTATAATTTAATTTGTACATATGAGAGTTTCTAAAATATAAATATTAATTTATGCTGCAAATGTTTTCCCAAGTGCTCATTTGTCCATTAACTTCGTGCTGTATTTGTTAAAAAGGCAGTTTTAATGTTAGCCAAATTTGACAATCTTTATTATAATGATGTTGAATTTTATCCTTGGAAAAGTATTTCTGCTTTAAGCTTTTTTTCTTAAATGCTTTTATACTTGTGTGTGTGTGTTTAATGCACATTTGTAGCCTGTCTAAAATATGATAAATAGTTTAAGGTAGAAATCTAATATTGTTTTCCTAAGTGAACAGCTATTGTTGCATAATTATTTATGAAATAGTGTCAATTTTTATGCATGTTAAAATAAATACCACATTTATCTTATATTAAATTCTCTCATTAACAAAAATTTGTACCTGTGTTCATCATTCTGATCCATTAATACTATTTATAGTTCTATATAAAAAGCACATGTATATGTTTTTAATAACCTTTTAGTGTTTTCACTGCCTTGTTATTATTAATTTTTAAATTAGCTCTTCTTGAAATTTTTTCCCCTAAAATTACTTTACAGTTAGTTTTCAAATTTCATGAGGAATCCTTTCAGGTTTTGTTTGGGATTACTTTGAATTCATAGACTGTTTTTGGAGGAAATAATATATATAAAATATCAAATTTGTCCATAGAAAAACATAAGAAATCTCTACATTTATTTGTAACTCTTATTATGTCTTGGGAGGGAATAATGGGGGGAAAAGTGGAAGGGTCATCAAGGAACATGTATAAAGGACACATGGACAAAGCCAAAAGGGGGTAGGATCAAGGGCAGGAGGTGGGGATGCCTGGGGTGGGGGGGTGGTGGTGAGGGGAAAATGGAGACAACCGTACTTGAACAAAAATTAAGAAAAAAAGAAACATTATAGTATTGTTTTTTGGAATGTTATTTGATCTTAACATTTTTGGTAAGTGTATTCTTTGCATTTTTGTAATTTTAGGTTTGTGGAATCAAAAAAGCTAAAAGAAAACTTTCTTCTTTATGTGATTAGCTTGAATTTAAAACCCTATTATTTTCTCTTCTATTAAAAAATGAAATGAAAATATTTACCCTAACAGGAATTTTTAATAATTATATGAGGTGATATATTCATGTACAAAACACTTCACCTACTTGAAGAATTAGATCAATATAAGGTTATATTACTTTGAGAGTTTGAATATAAGGACTAAGCCAACTTTGTCCAAACTTCTCTACATCTGAGAGTTTCTGTCTGACTATTAACTATTTCTGGCTTCATTTCCTATATTCACAATACTACCTAGGCATCTAGAAATTCTAAATATTATGTTAACTCTAAAAATAAACAGTAAGTGTTATACTCTTTGCTTGTCAGGAAAGTCAGGTTTATAAGTTAGGAATATAGTTTCAACAGAAAACCCTGAACAATAGTTCCTGTTACATTTTTACATGAGAGGAATTTAGAGGTGGACACTTGCTAATGTTAGTGCTCTGCTTATTAATTCCAGGGGGGACCTTGATTATCTCCATTGTTACACTCTGCCACTCTTGATGATCTCTATTCAGTACCAAGGTGATTGCTATAGCTTATGGACTTCTTATTCTCATCAAAAGCAAAAAAAAAAAAAAAAAAAAGTGCCACCACTGAGAAAAAGGAAGAAAAAGAAAGAAAGAAGGAGAGAGAAGGAAAGACAGAAAGAAAGAAAGAAAGAAAGAAAGAAAGAAAGAAAGAAAGAAAGAAAGAAAGAGAAAGAAAGAAAGAAAGAAAGAAAAGAAAAGAAAAAATAAAACAAAATCAGGGGCACTTCCTGCAGTGTCTGTATATTTTTATCATGAAAGTAAGAGCCTTCTCTTTGGAATCTTTCCTTGTGCAAAGACAATCTTAGGTTTGAAAAAAGACTGAGAAATGAGTTTTAGCTCTGTTAACCTTATAAAAGAGACAGGGAAGGATAAAGAAGGTTAAGGAGTTTTATAACTCAGGGTCAGGCCAAAGCATTTTCACAGTAGTTTGTATGGAAAATAATACAAGAATTAATTAATAATAATACAAAATAAACTGTGTTTTGCATATGCACAACTGTAAACTTACTTTTTCTTCACCCCCTGTATTTTTTGGTTCAACCACTCCACATTTCCAGCCAAATAAACCTGAAAGGAAATGAGCTAAAATAAATGTTCATTGACTTATGATTTATTATCACAAATTATATTTATTTTCATTTTTTTAAATGTATCTTTATTATTAGTAGGTCAAGTAAGTACACGCAGAGAACTTTATGACATTTTCCAGAGGATCACAGATAAATAAAAACATTTTTTAAATGTGGAAGCAACATGGGCCACCATGAATCACGTATTAGTACACAATTTCCACAATTTGTTCCTCTCAGTATGATTCACCATTGAAGCTGGGAAATATTTCTATTAGGAATACTAAGAATCATATGAAGAATGAAATAAAAAGCACATACTTAAGTAGATTTTAGTGGATATTTATAGTAGTGGATATACTATTCTAATGCTGAGTAATAACCAAAACAAGGGAAATTGAACAAATATTCAGGGTGTCTACTATTTGATAGGCAGTATCCTAGGCAGAGTGAATAAAATCTCCAGCAATATAAACATAATGCCTGCTCTCTTATAGTTCATTGTTCAGAGTATGAATAAAGGAGTAGCTCTGTTTTAAAAATGTATGTGCATAATATATAATCAAGACCAAATTGTAATGTATTATTAATTCCCACTTTTATTAAAAAAAGAAAAAATTAGACCTAGGAGAAAAGATGACTTAAACAATGAAATAGAGTTAGGAAAAGATCAAATATTGGTCAAATAAGCTTGAACACAAGTGTATTACATTCCCTACACTATCAAACAGTGACAAGTTGACATTACACCAAAGTTTATTTATATTTTACCCCATTAAAATGTTTTCTGTCCCTAACACAGTACTGTGCATATTAGCCAAATGGTGCAAGTCTTACTTTTAAGCTTAGTGAATCTTGATTTTGTCATTTATAGAACAGAGAATAAATTCATAAAATTGCTATAAGATTTCACTGAAAGAATACATATAAAATTACTTCATTATAGGACCTAGAAATGGTTGTTTATTAAATGATAAGGAGTTTGTGATTCACAGTGAGTCTACAAGCCTTATAAAGTTAGGGACTCATCATTAGTTCTTTTCAACATGAACACAGAATTGTGGATGCAACAAGGGCTCTATGTGAGTCGACTATCTGGTATAGACAAAGAGCAAGCAAAAATTTTAATCAATTTAAACAAATGTCAATTTTTCTTCTATATCAAAATGTTATCACTAATAATCTGGTAAATGTAAAGTAAAACAGTGATGACAATTATTTACTATTTACACAATTGTGGGGAAAAGAAAGAATCTCTTGTCATAAAAAGTGAGCATTGGCACTCTTGCTGTGACTCTGGTAATGCTCGTGTGGGCATCATATAAAAAGCCTGAAATGGCACTTTTATTAACACAATAATTATAGTATTATCAGTTTGTTACTAGAAATTATCACAAATTTCATAAAAAACAGGAGTATGTAATAATATTCATTATAATAATTTTTCTAATAGTAATACTCTGAACTAGACTATTAAACATATTTATTACTTCCATACAAAATATTAATATGTCCTCCTTGGAGAAGTGTCTGTTCAGATCCTTTGCCCATTTTTGAATTGGAGTGTTTGTCTTCCTGGAGTGGAGTCATGTGTGTTTATATATTTTGGAGATCAAACCATTGTCCGAGGTAGCACTGGCAAATGTATGTTCCCATAGGGTTAGTTCCATTTTCATTTTGCTGATATTTTCCTTAGCCATGCAGAAGCTCTTTAATTTTATGAAGTCTTACTTGTTTATTATTTCCTTTATATTCCTTGCTCTAGGGGACATATCAGTGAAAATATTGCTGCCTGGAATATTTGAGATTTTCCTGTCTATGTTCTTCTCTAGGACTTTTATGGTGTCACAACTTATACCTTAGTCTTTTATCCACCTTGAGTTTATTTTTGTGTATGGTGTAAGTTGCTGGTTGAGTTTAGATATATGAAAGGATGCCCAACATCATTAGCCATTAGAGAGATGCAAATTAAAACTGCAGTGAGATACCATCTCACACCGATCAGCATGGCCATCACAAACAAATCAACAAACAATAAGTGCTGGCGAGGTTGAGGAGAAAGTGTAACCCTAGTGCATTGTTGGTGGGAATGCAGACTGGTGCAGCCACTGTGGGAAACAGTATGGAATTTAGACAAATACCATATGATCTCACCTATAAGTGAAATCTGATCAAGAAAATAAACAAGTAAGCAAAATATAACCAGAGACATTGAAATAAAGAACAAAATATAACCAGAGACATTGAAATAATATAACCAGAGGGGATGGGGAGGGGAGTAATGGGGGAAAGAAGGGGAAGGGTCATTAAGGAACATGCATAAAGGACCCATGGACAAAGTCAAAGTGGGGAAGGGTTGAGGGTGGGAGGTGGGGGTGGTCTGGGCAGAGGAAAGGGGTGGTGGAAAAATGGAGACAACCGTACTTGGACAACAATTAAAAAAGAAGGAACACTACAGTAAAGAAAGGGACTCAGAAACTGCATAGCCACATCTCTAGCCAGTTTATTAAAGAAAAAGAGAAAGGAAGCATTTGCAATTATCTAAAACTGGAAATAGAAGAGGGTCTATAAACACAGGTAAAGATAGGTTTTTTTAAGTTAAAAATATGATGTGCAAAAATAAAAAATAAAAAGGGAAAAAAACAAAATATAAATATGCAGACCTTAAGATAAATTATCTTTCTTTATTCCTCACCTGAGGACATGTTTCCATTGATTTTTGGAAAGAGGAAGAGAGAAATATTGAGGTAAGAGAGAAACTTCAACTGGTTGCCTCCTGTACAGGCCCCACCTGGGGGCCAAACCTGCAACCCAGGCATGCGCCCTGACTTGTAATCGAACCAGCAACCTTTCCATGCATGGAACGACACTCCAAACCACTGAGCCATGTGGTCAGGGCCAGATAAATTATTGTAACAAATACTTAATAGCAAAATAATTTTCAAACCTATTATTAAATTAAAAAGCACTGTTGATTTAACTGCCCAGGCACTGTAGTAATCACGGCTATGTTTGTGTACGCCAAGAACTTTATCAAATAACATTGGAAACCTGTGTTAGTCTCCTACAGAGTGGCTTAAGGCAACACAGATTTAATCACAGCAGAGTTCTAGAGGTCAGAAGTGAAAGCAGTCTCACACCTCTGGGAGACATCTCACTAGTTATGGTTTATTATCCATTCTCTATGTTGATGAATTTGTTTTGTTGGTATTTTGTAGAGAACTTTTGTGTCTATATTCATGGGAATATTCTGTCATTTTATTGTTATATTTTTGTTTAGTTTTGGCTTCAGGGCAATGCTGGTCTCATCAAATGAATTGTTATGTGCATCCTATTATTATGTTTTCTGGAAGAGTTTTTCAATAATTGCCATTAATTCTTTTTTTTAAGATTTTATTTATTTGCTTTTAGAGAGGGGAAGGAGAAGGAGAGAGAGAGAGAAACATCAATGTGTGGTTGCCTCTCATGTGGTCCCCACTGGGGACCTGGCCTGCAACCCAGGCATGTGTCCTGACTGGGAATCGAACCTGCGATGCTTTGGTTCGCAGCCTGCACTCAATCCACTGAGCTACACCAGCCAGGGCTTGCCATTAATTCTTAATTAAATATTTGGTAGAATTCACCAGTAAAATCACTTAGATTTGGACTTTATGAGTCAGTTTTTTAAATTGGTAATTCTTTTTCTTTATTTGTATTGTTCTATTCAGATATTTTGGTTGTTTCGGGTCATTTGTTTTTAGAAAGTTGCCCATTTCACCTCAGTTATCTAATTTTATTGTGTGTATATGGTTGTTCATAGTTTTCCTTTATAATATTTTCTGTTTCTGGAAAGTGGTAATAATGTCTCCTCTTACATTTTTGACTTGGGAAATTTGAGACTTTTCTCTTTCTTCTTAGTCTATCTAAAGGATTGTCAATTTCATTGATCTTTCAATAACTACATTTAGGTTTATTGATTTTCCTTATTGTTTTTCTATTCCCTCTTTCAATAAAAGACTATATTTATACAGGTTATAAATATAACCAAAGGTTAGTCTATATAAATATAGACTATATTTATAGTCTATATTTATATAGACTAAATCATTGGATTATACCTTTTTAATTATTTTGACAGTCTTAGATTTGTAATTGGAGTGCTTAAACTAATTAGCTTTTAAAGTGATTATTGATATGGTTATAAATCTATAATTTTGCTATTTTTTCCATATGTGTTTGGATTATTGCATATTTTTTGTTATTTAAGTGGTTGCATAGTGTAGTATACATTTTTATAGTTTAGCTGAGTGGTTGAGATTTTATAATGTAAATCTTTAATTTATCACATTAATCATCAAGTGACATTATACTACTTCAGATTTATTATGAAAAACTTAAAACATTCTATTTCCCTCCAGATTTTTGTGCTGTTTTACCATCTATATATTTCTATAAACACCAGAACACCATTGCAATTGTTTTGGTTTAAACAGTCAATATTTTTATTGTACTCTTTTTGTTACTATTTCCAATGCTCTTTATTCCATTGTGTATATCCAGATTTTACTTCTGCCTGTAGGACTCCCTTTAACATTTATGGCAGCCTGAGTCTGCTGGTGATGAATTTTTTCAGCCTTTGTATAGCTGGAAATTTCTTCATTTTGTCTTTGTTTGGGAGACAGATTTGTTCCAGTGCTTTAAAGATATTGCCAAAATATTCTATCCTCAGGCACATTTTATGTGAATTTTCTCTTGTCTCATCTTTGTACCTCCTTACATAATGTCTGTGTTTTCCCTGGCTGTTTGAAATGTTTTTTTCTTTACCCCTGATTTTGAGAAATGACTACTGTATGCCTTGGAATTTTTATCATGTTGTGTGTGTGTGTGTGTGTGTGTGTGAATCGAGTTCATTAAGCTTCTTGGATCTGCAGGATTATAGTTTCATTAAATTTGATAAGTTTTTGGTCATTATTTCTTCACATTTGTGTCTAGTTCTTCTTTTCTCTCTTAGGAATTCCAATTACACTTAGGTCAGGCCTCTAGGAACTGTTCATTTATTAGTTTTGTTTCTCTGTGTGCATCATTTTGTATATTTTCTATGTTATGTCTTCAAGTTTACTATTTTTTCTGTAGTATCTAATCTGTAGTTAATCCTATCTAGTATATTTTTAAATCTCAGACATTAAGTTTCATCTTCAGTAATTTGATCTAGAACTTTAAAAACAATTTTCTAAGCATATATTTTAAATGTTTAATTTAAACATTTTATACCTATACTGACTTTTTGTACCTATAGAATGCAGTTATAATATCTCTTAGATGCCCTTATCAGCTAATTTTTATCTTAATATTGGTACTGAGTTTATTGGGTTGATTGATTTTTCTCATTTGGGGTTATATGTTCCTGCTAATTTTGAATATCTGATAATTTTTTATTGGATATTGATATTGTGGATTTTATCTTTCTGGGTGGTGAGTAATTTTACATTCCTACAGTTTTTGAGTTCTTAGGGGGAAGAAATTGAAAATAATTTGTTCTTCTCAATAATGCTTTAATTTCCTCAGCTATTTATTGGGCCAAAGGAACTTTTAATCTGGGTTGAGTTTCTTCCCACTACTCCACTACTGAAGCAAGACTCACCCTTCTGAGTACTGTGCCCAAGAATGAAGTTTTCAAGTCTGGCTTATGGGAGCAGGCATTCATTATTCATGACGCTTTATAAATGCTGGGTGCCCTCCCCAGTAATGATTTTGAATGTTTTTTCCCCTGCATTAGTCCCTTAAATCTATATTTTGATTAGAACTCTGCTGAATATTTTTAGAAGATACTGTGCATATTAGCATGGTTTCCTTTAATGAAACTCTCTTCCCTCAGTCTTTCCAAACCCTGAGCTCTGTCTACTTCAGTCAGGGAGACCACATGGCTCCACCTTAGCTCTTCCTCCTTCCCCTCCTCCTGCAAACTCTCCCAGGGCAGGAGGCTGGGACAATGTAGGACTCACCTTATATGTTTCCTATATTTTTCCTGATGTCCAGTGTCTTGAAAACAATTGTTTCACTTATTTTTTTGTTTTACTTTTGGTTATTTCAGTGGGAGTCAATCCTAAATCAGCCTTACTCCTTGGTGGCTAAAGTGGATGCACCTTATCTGGCCCGTTCACTATAATTTTCATTTCTAGAAGTTTGATTCAGGTATTGTTTTATGTGTCTTAGGCCTCTACTTAATATATTTTCCTTTAAGTCTTTAATATATGGAATCTATTCATAATTATTATTTTTGCCTACTATCACTTGCCTACTATCACTTGAGTAATTGTATATTAAATTTTCTTGTTATGGGCTGTATTTTCCTTCTTCTTTACATCCGTGCTAATTGTTATTGGAGGCTACACATTCCGAAATTTACTTCGTTGGGTGCTGAATGTCTTTAATTTTTATAAATATTGTTATAGCTTGGTTTTGGTATATAGCAATGTTACTTAAAATAGTTTGATTCTTTTGACTTCATTATAAGTATTATTAGGCAGGACTAAAGGTATGTTTATTCTAGGGGTAATTTTTCTAATTCTTTTCACGCATGTATCAATGAGTACTCAACTGATTAATTTATGGTGACACTCTGGAGATTGGTAGAATTTTATCTCTATGAATTTCTGTCCTCTCTTGTACCTGGAAACTCTGGCCACTTTGGCTTCCCAGGCTTTAGTTTTGTCTCTTCAGCCTAGGGAGACGTCTAAACATTGCCTGCAGTGCCCCTTCTCACACCATGGCCTATAAACTTCCTCCAGGCAGGGGGAGGGTCAATATTAAAGAGAATTAAACATTAGTTCAGAAGAGTGGGAGAGTAAGTGGAACTGAGGAACCTTTATTAGGCAATATTAAAAGTCCTTTGGAGATTTAAGATCAAGACGTCAAAATGGACCAGTCAGCATTTTTGTCTTGCCCTCTCTCTGTGTTCTATGGTTCAAAGCCAAGCGTATGTAAGGTCTCAGATCTACCAAATAGGTATGTAGAAAAAAACAGATGTAAGAATTTATTTACTTTTTATAGTAATATACCGTGTTCATTATTTTATCTTCTTTCAAAAAGAAAAGGTAAACTATATATAGTTATGGTACTTGTCTCTTTTCATTTAGTTACATTTTCTCCATAATGTCTTATTAGTGAGATATAGATGCATTTAAATGAAGAAATATACATTTTGATAGAAACCTGTTTTTATTATTTTAATAGTTACATGTATATGAAACATTCTATAAAATATGGAAACATGTACTAATGGTAAATGTATGAGACTTTGGATTTGAACGCATTTTATGTGAACTTAAGTTCTGCCATTTGCATTTGTGAACTTTAAAATGCATTTATGCTTTCTAAATCTCTGGAATAACTCACCTTTGAAGGAGAAGTACCCTTAAATGAATGAGATAACCTTTGTTTTAGTTTCTATAAAAAAATCAAGAAGAATTTTTCCTTCCTATAGAAAATAGAGTATTTAATAAAAACTTATTATCAATGGATTATGTAGACATTAGGATAATTAATCTTGGAGGGACAAAGTAGTATCCTTTCTCATGGGTTGAGTTTAATAAATTTCATTACACCTAAGAATTTCTGTTCAAATAATTAATAATTTCACAGGAAATTTTACTGTTTTGTGATATCTTGTAATTCAAGTTTGTAATATATACTAAATATTTTGCAGGAGAATTTAAGGAAAGGAACCATATCAAAATGGTAATCAAAAGTTTGTTTTGTCAAGGTAGAAATTTATACTTTTGTGAATATTCTTTTATAAACCACATATCTAATGAATAGCTCATAGCATTTTTTTCTCCACTAAAATAGGCATTTGAATGAACTGAGTGAATCAAATTATAATTTTCTTTTATGTTGGTATGGACAATTCAGAGGTAGCATTTCTCCATTTGCAAAAGGAAGACTTCATCAGAAAGTGAAAAAACAATAAATGGTATAGAGTTTGAGAGCTTCTACCTTTATATCCCAAGGAAAAGCCGATGCTGCAAAAACTGACATTTAATTGGGAGCCTCCAGAAGAGAGACAAAGTTTTCCTGGTGGGAAAATAACCAGGAAAGTCAAATAAGCACTTCCTACTGTAAGAAGTGTACTTCCTTTCCATCACAAAGGTAACTAATAAGAGAAAAGGGTATTAAAATTTGGCTAAGCTCAAAACTGTATTTAGCAATTGGGTAATTTCTATTAAAGATAATTGTGTTGAAGGTTATTTCTTTTTTTCCAGGATTTTGCTGTAGAAGAAAGGATTTTCACAATTGTCTACATTAATCCTTCAGAAAAAAAAACATGAAAAAGTAAAGTGAATGTTAAGAATAGAATGAAGCCTGGAAGAGACAAAAAATACACTATTTTAATGTCCTGAAATGATACCACATAAAATACTATTTAAAGATGCATACTGTAATCTATATTTCAACCATCAAAATAACAATAAGCAGTTATAACTAATTAGTCAATACAAGAGATAAAAGTGAATAAAATACTTAATTTCAAAAGTGGGCAGGAAAAAAGTATAAAGTAAACATGAGATAAAAATAAAATAACAACATTGCAAATTTTAACCTGACAATATCAATAATTATGTTGAACATAAATAAGGAACACAATTCAAAGGTATAAACTGTCAGGATAAAAAATCAAGACCCAAGTATATGCTACCTACAAATCTTATTTTGTACTCAACTTGACATTTCTAAACTTCATTAAATTTACTATCAGTCAGAACATCCTTCAGAACAGAACATTTTCAGTGAGGCTATGGCAAACTATTTTGGTTTGACATTTAGGACTCAATTACTTTGGAAGGACATTTGTGCATAGAAGTAGACTAAGTCATTCATATTCTATTCTGAAAGATATCATAGCTTTAAAAAAGTGAATTCCAATCCTACTCCTTATGTTTATTAAATGCTCTTCATCTTTAAACTTATATTTGTGAAACAATAACTTCCTTTTAGATTACTTTTACTCAAGAAATATAACAAATGCTAATATCCATAATTTAGAAGTTAAATTAGCAAAACCAAGAGAACGCTCTTTTAGTGAATGCTAAGACATAGGTACTATTCAAGCAAACTTAGTAAAACAATTAGCCACAGGGTTCCATGTACTCTATCAATAATTAGACACTGACACTGTCATTTCCTTGGTAAGAATGTGGACTAATAAAAGAAAGGATTAGAGAGGCTAAAACATTGAATGCCTAGTGAGTATGTGGTTAGGAACATTTTTTTTCTTTTTCTTTGTTTTTTGTAAAGCCTTTAATTTAAGCTTAGTTCAATGATAGAGTATAGAACTGAGAATAGATTGGAAGTTAAAATTCTGGCTAGTTGTACACATGAGAATGTTAATAGATGCACAAAGGTGTTGGCAGTGTCAGCTTTTATTGTAAACTTTCATTGTAAGCTTTAGAAGACAGCTAAAATTTACTAGTGTTACACTTTGTATACTGTTTTCTTTTTTTTTTTAACTTTTTATTGTTGTTCAGTTACAGTTGTCCCTATTTTTCCCCCATTACTCTCCCCTGCCCTACCCAACCCCTACCTCCCACACACTCAATCCCACCCCCACCCTGCTGTCTTCTTTGTCCTCGGGTCCTTTATACATGTTCCTTGACTTGATCCTTCCCCTTCTTTCCCCCTTTATCCCCCTCCCCCTGCCCACTGGAAAGAACAAACTGACAGGAACTTTTTTCTTTATCTTAGATCTTTTGAAAAAGTTACTGGTATTCCAAGCACTATAACATTTTAATTTCAATATTCTTTTAAAACAGAGAAATTTTTTATGGTGATTCTTCAAAAATAAATAATATCGTTACATGAACTAAGCTTTATAAAGAAACACAGTTGATGTCAGAACTGAAAAAAAAAAAAACAAAATAGACATCTTTCTTCTCCTGTAATCTGTGACCAATGCTGTATTTCCCAGACCTCCCTGAGATCACCTCATCTCCCAGTCCCACCTAACCCGTCACTGTGAAAACGATCTTTCATCCTTGTTACTCTTACACATACACGCTGTCTTGGCTCCTTGTGGTCCTGAAAATCAGATTTGCCCACTCCTCTCTTTAGATTCCTACTTCCTTGGTAATACTTTATATTTTTATTAATCTTTAAATTATTGTTTTTGAAAGGAAGTTTTTATTTTTTATAAAGAAAATTATTTTTTGTAACATATTTTATGTCAGGTATTTTTAAACTTCTTGTGCTATAAATCCCTTTGGCAATCTGGGAAGATTATATTTTATCTGAGAATAATTTTTTTATATTGGCTATTTTTAGAGTAGTTTTAGGGTCACAGCAAAACTGAGGGAAAGGATGGAGGTTCCCCCTGGACCCCTTACTCCCATGCTTGTATAGCCAGCTTAGTTCTCAACCTCCCCATGAGACCAGTACATTTATTACAGCTGATGAACCTGCAGTAACGCAGCATACTCATCCAAAGCCCACAGTTTACCTTCTGGTTCACTGCGGTGCAGTACAGTCTATGGGTCTGGACACATATATGACATATATTCATCATTATTGTATCCTACAGAATATTTCCACTAGCCTAAAAATCCTGTGTTCTGCCTAGTCATCCCTCCCCGCCACCCGTATCAACAACTATTCTTTTTCAAGTCTGCATTGTTTTGCCTTTTTCAGGATATCAGATCATATAGTTGGAATCAGTATGTAACCTTTTCCATGTTTAGCTTATTTTGCTTAGCAATATTTACTTAACATTCATTCATGTCTTTTCATGACTTGATAGCTCATTTGTTAGCACTGAATAACACTGTATTGTCTGGATGTACTGCAGTTTATCCATTCACCTACTGAAGGGCATTTTTCTGTCTCCAAGTGTTGTCAATTAAGCTACTGTAAACATCCATGTACAGGTGTTTGTATGGATATAAGTTTTTAACTCCTTTGGGTAAATCCTAAGGAGGACGATTTCTGGAGCATACTGTAGGAGTATGTTTAGTTTTGTAATAAATAACCAAACTGTCTTTTGAGGTAGCTATACTATTTTGAGTTCCTACCAGCAATGGATGAGAGTTCTTGTTTCTCCACATCCTCACCAGCATTTGATGTTGTCAATGTTCTAAATTTTGGTCATTCTAACACTTATGTGGTGGCATCTCCTTGTTTTAATTTGCATTTCCCTGGTGACATATGATGTGGAACAGCTTTTTCATATGCTTAGTTGACAGTTACATGTCATCATTGGTGAGGTGTCTATTAATGTCTTGGCATGTATTTTAATTGGGTTGTTTCTTAATGCTGAGTTTTAATCCTTTTTGATATATTTAAGAAAACATTCCTTTATCAGTTGTAACTTTTGCCAACTATTTTCTCACAGTCTGGGTGTTGTCTTCTAATTCTCTTGATATTGCTTGTATGTATTCTGCTGTTGTTGGTTGAAGTAGCCTTTAGGTTTCCATTGTATTCAGTTGACTGATGATGTTGTTGAGTTCAACAATGTCTTTACTGATTTTCTGCCTTCTGGTCTGTCTACTTCAGAAAGAGAGGTTAAAGTCTCCAACTATGATAGTGTATATTCTACTTCTCTTTGCACTCTCATTAGTGTTTGCCTCACATAATTTGACACTGTGTTGTTAGGTGCACACATGTTGACTGCTATGTCTTCCTACAGAGTTGGCCCTTCAATCATTATGTGATACCCTGCTTTATTCATAATAACTCTGCTTCCTTTGAACGCTGCTCTGTCTGAAATTAATATAGTTCTACCTCTTTCTTTTGATTAGTGTTAGCATGTTATATTTTCCTCCATCCATTTACTTGAGATCTATGTGTGTCTTTATATTTAAAGTAGGTTTCTTGTAGACAAGAAATCACTGGGTCTCATTTTTACTTTACCCTAAAACTATCTGTCTTTAATTTGTTTACTTAGATTATTGATGTTCAAAGTTATTATTGATATATTTGGATTAATATCTGTTGTATTGGCTCCTGTTTTGTATTTGTTGCCCTTGTTCTTTGGTCTTATTTCTGTCTTCCACTTCTTTTCTGCCTTCTGTTGTTTTAATTAAGTATTTAATCAGATTCATTTATGTGATTTTAATTAAGTAATTAAGTTCTCTTCTTGCTTAGCACATTGTTAATACTACGTTTTTTCTACTTTCTTTTGTGATTGCTTTTGAGCTTGCAATAGAAATTTACAGCTAATTTATGTTCATTTCCAAATAACACTATGCCATTTCACAAGTAACTTGAGTACCTTATAATAACAAAATATTTCTGTTTGCTCTATTTGGTAACTTGTATCCTTGCTGTCATTCAATATACATGCATACCAATCAATTAATTTGCTGGTATTATTATTTTGAATAAACCATTCTCTTTTATGTTACTTAAGAATAATAAAAATAAGCTTTTATTTTACCTTTTCTTAATTCACCTTTATTCTTTTTCTTTTGTCTATGTAGATCCCACTTTCTCACCTATATTATTTTCTTTCTCTCTAAATAACTTATTTTAACATTTCTGGGTAAATGACATTATGTACAGAAATCCAAATGGAATGATAAATGGCGAAATTACTATTTTTTTCAATTCCTAAGGAAAATGTGAGAATGGAATAAACAGGAAGAAGAGAAACAGTTTTAGAATTGTGTCCTGGTTTGCCCTTCTCTGAGCCTTGCCTGAATTGTGGAATATGTTATATAAGTGAGAGTAATTGAGGGTTGGAGAAGACTCATTTCACTTATAGTTCCCATTTGGGCTGTGGGGCTTCTCACTGGCTGCCCTGCCCCAACAGACATGCAGTTACATCAGAGTAAATTTGGTGTAACAGCATGAGTTGAGCAGAAAAAGGGAGAGGGTGAGGTTGTCTTTCTCAGTCATCTTGGTTTCCACAAGGTATAGACACAGAACCAAGGAGGTGATTTTTTAAAAGTGGTCTCTATATTTGGGGCCTAATATATAAGGTAATAGTGTAACAGTCTTATAGAACAACCTGGCTGAGCCAAATAGAAGACATACTTGATTGTTCCCTCACAATTAACATCAGGAAGATTTAGCAAAACGTTATTACTAGTCTTTGTCTAAGTCAAAAGATATGAGGTTACCAGTTACAAATCATATTCAGGTGAAAGGGCAGCAACTCCCAAATGGACATGAGACATCACCCTAAAAGGAGACACTATGCTTGATGACTTTGTCCTTTACCAAATGCCCTAAGTTTATGTAGGTCACCTGTACCTCTTTACCATTCACTGCCCCTTAACTCCCACTTGAAACACATCGGAGAGAAATAAATGAGGGGAAGGAAAAGATAGAGGAGAGACTAAGCATTTTTAGATTATACTGAATAATACCTAACGGGAATATTAAAATTATTAGACTTAATGACTTAAACTAGATTGAACATCAAAAATATTTCCTTAGCCCTGGCTGATGTGGCTCAGTGGAATGAGCTCTAGCCTGTGGATTGAAAGCTCACTGGTTTGGTTCTCAGTCAGGGCACCTGCCCTGGTTGGGGACATGTGAGAGGCAACCAGTTGATGATGTTTCTCTCTCATATCAATATTTCTCTCCCTCTCTTTTTCCCTCCCTTCCCTCCTCTCTAAAAATAAATAAATAAAATCTTTTCCTGATAAATAGCATTTGGGGAACTAAAAATGACTGATTCAGCTATATATAAAATAAGTAAATGGTAAATAAGTAAAATAAGTAAATTCAGCTATATATAAAAATAAGTAAATTTTCTCAGGCTGGCTGCTCTGAGAAAACTCTCAATGATCCTCACCCCCTACAATGCATGACCTTGTGTAAGTCCCTCTCTTTACACATGGATGGGACCTAATACCTTATTTCTAATAAAGAGAACATGGTTAAAGTGATGGGGTGTCGCTTCCAAAATTAGGATACAAAAGACTTTGACTTTCACCACTCTCTCTTGCTGGCACTGTCTCTGGCCCTTTCGCTGCTGAAGAAAGCTGCCATATTGTGGACTGTTTGCAGGAGGTTCAACTGACAAGTACAAAAAGGAGGGCTCTGGCCCACAGATTGAGGCAATGAAGCTTTAATCACAGTGCAGGAAGAATAGAATCCAGCCAACAACCATCTTAGTGAGTTGGTAAGTGGTTTCTTCCCAGTTATGCCCTGAGATGCAGGCTTATGTGAGTCCCAGGCCCAGAGGACCTAGGTAGGACCTACACTACACCTGGATTCTTGATTGACAGATACTGTAAGAAAGTAACATTGTTGTTTTAAACTGTTTAGTTCTTCAGAAAATTGTAATACAGCAATAGAAAACTAATATATTAATCTATTCATTTTTTTCTCACTTGAGTTGTATAAAATGAGTTGTCTAATGCCATAGACTATATACGAATACTTTTCAGGGGAAGAGATGAATATTGGCAAATATACATGTTTGGTCAATCATCCCCATTGATAAACGTGTCAATATTACATTTCCAAGATTTTAGATCTTGGAAACCTAACAATGTTTCATCTTTGTCTTGTTTTATTTTCAGTAATACAATTTTGGCCATTGGATTATAATAAGATTAAACAGAGACTAGGATATTGTATGAATTATTTACACACATATAAAAATGGATGAAAGCATTATATGCAAAAAAGTTAGCAATGAACTTGCATCTAATAAAGTGGTACCAATACTCACATAGCAGTATATTTTAACTTGAAAAAACCCTAATTATACCATGTTTTTTAGATATCATGACTTATTTAGTTATACACTTTCTGCATTATAAATGTCCTTGTTCCTTCCCTTCCTTTCCGTTTTTGTTCTTATAAGCTGTAGCATAAGGTCATTGTAAATGTAAATATTGACCTCAACTGCTTAAGAATTATATTCTGTCTCTACCTCTTACTAGTTTTAAGGCCTCAGGAAAGATAACCACCTTGATATGCCTCAATTTCCCTCAGTAAAATGAAGAAAATAGTACCATCTTTTAAAATAGTAAATTTTATTCCTTGTAAATTATTTAGAAAAATAATATAAAAAGTAACCAGTATTTTAATCAAAATTTCAGAATTATTGCTTTCACAATGCCTAATAATCTCCATCATTTTAGGAATAAAGTTAAATTTATGAGGATTATGAGTTTATAATTTTTCAATTGAATTATGACACATTCAGAGAAGTGCCCAAAATATATAGTGTAGTTCAAACAAATATCCATGCTCCTTGGGAAGAAACACCTTTATGTTCATCCCCATCATTATTCCCCCAAATGACCTCTATCTTGACGTGTAACACTATATGTTTATCAATGTATCTTATCTCATTTTATAAACTAACAATGAACTTGAATGTTATAAGAGAGTTTCAGTTCCCACATAGTTTTAAAATACATGTTCGTATGTAGCTTGTGTGCATGTGTGTGTATTTAAGTGTTTTACTGTGATAAATTTCAAACAAAAAAAATGGAGAGAATATTGCAGTGAATTTCCATGTCCCGTTACCCAGCTACATAAATCATTTAATCATGGCCAATGTCATTTTAATTATATTCCAACTTTATTGTTCTGCATAGATTATTTTGGGTCAAATCCAAGATGTTATATTTCATCCTTTAAGGATATACTATTTAGAATGAATCTTTAAAGAATAAGGAACCTTCTTTGAAAGCTCAATGAAATACCCTACCATATCTAAAACATCAACAATATTTCTAATCATACATCAAAGCTTCCTGTTTGTAGTGTGTTTGTGATGTTGGAATTTTTTGAAAACAATATATACACACTACATTTGTTTGCAAGGCTTCCTTATCTCTCTTTTTAGTCACTAGGTTCTTTCTACATTTTATTTTTTCCCGTGCATTTTATTTGCTGAAGTAGCTGCAGCATTTATCCTAAAGTTTTCTACATTGTCAGTTTATTGATCATATCCCTGCAGTGAGAACCATGCTTTTGATTATCACATGTATCAAAATTTTCCATTGTAGAGTAAGGGCAGGATACCATAACACTTTAGGATTCTTCCCATGAATGCAGAAGTTTTTGTATGCACATGCACAATTTGTGAAAGTGCAGGTTATTTGAAAAGTTGAAAGTGCAAATCAATAAGCCACTTGTAGTATGGTTCCAATGTACTTTTTTTTCCTGCTGAAAAATAGTTCATTTATAATACTATTATGTTTAAAAAATGTTTATAGCTTAGTGGATTAAGCGCGGGCCTGTGAACCAAGAGATCATGGTTTGATTCCCAGTCAGGGAACATGCCTGGGTTGCAGGCCAGTTCCGAGCAGGGAATGCACAGGAAGCAACCATACATTGATATTTCTCTCCCTCTCTTCTTCCCTCCCCCTCTGAAGATAAATAAAATCTTTTAAAAAAAATAAATAAATAAAATAAAATAAAATAAAAAATGTTTATAGCCTCTTTTCTGACATCACTCACTTTGGTGTTCACTTCAGTTTCTTCTTTAGAAAATGTCAATGTTAAAAATTTAAATAACTGCAGGATGCCATTAAGATCTACACTCTTTTTCATCATTTGGGCCAAAGGTACAACAGTTTTTAATTTGCTTTTGTTGAATCCTCACAGAATCAAATCAAGACTTTAAAACCCTCTCTATCCCCAAATTTGATTTCACATTCATTTCCCCCCATTTCTAGGCTCTGAGTAGATACATTACTAATCTTCTTAATTTTAGTTTCCATTTCTATTAAATAGGATTAAAACTGTATTTTGCCTCATAGGATTAATATGAATATTAGTTGGGATAGACTTGTAAAGTTCTTAACAAGAATTGGGCACAGAATGAAGTTCTTACAAAGTGTTAACTAGCAGCATGTTCTGTTAGCAATAATATAAAGATGCAAATAATACTATAATCTTCCAATTTGTCCAACCCACCACTCATAGATTCATTTTCCTGAAGTCCATGTCTTGCCCCACATTCACTGATTCAGAAATGTTTTATCTCACAAGCATTTATATGAACCATTGTTCCAGATGCTGGGAACAGAGACATAGATAAGATAGTGATCTTCTATTGAGTGGCTTACAACCTGTCTCTCATTTTAAGAAGTTTTTACTGATACCTAATTGCCTTTGAAAACAATTTTAAAAGTCTCATATTTAAAGTTATCCTCTATATATGCACTAACTGGCAATCTGACCTCATGTTTTCCACTACTCTGAGACAATCAAATTGAATTACATATTGTAACTAAATGATCTTAAATCTTTCCCATTATTTTTAAAAATATGTTATTTGTTAATTTTTTTAGAGAGAGAGAAACATTGGCTTGTTGTTCCACTTATCCTTGCATTCATTGGTTGATTCTTGTATGTGCCCTGAATGGGGGTTGAATCCGCAATAGAATTCCTTTGTGTAAATGTACCATAGTTTTTTGATCCACTTATTTGCTAATGAGCACTTAGGTTGCTTCCAACACTTCGCTATTGTAAATTGTGCTGCTATGAACATTGGGGTGCATAGGTTCTTTTGAATTGGTGTTTCAGAATTCTTAGGGTATAATCCCAGCAGTGGAATCTCTAGATCAAAAGGCAGTCCCATTTTTAGTTTTTTGAGGAAATTCCAAACTGTTTTCCACAGTGGCTGCACCGGTCTGCATTTCCACCAACAGTGCACTAGGATTCCCTTTTCTCCACATCCTCACCAGCACTTGTTGTTTGTTGATTTATTGGTGGTAGCCATTCTGACTGGTGTGAAGTGGTATCTCATTGTGATTTTAATTTGCATCTCTCTAATAGCTAGTGATTTCGAACATTTTTTTAATGTGTTTATGGGCCCTCCATATGTCCTCCTTGGAAGAGTGTCTGTTCAGTTTCTTTGCCCATTTTTTAATTGGATTGTTTGTCTTCCTGGTGTAGAGTCATGTGAGTTCTTCATATATTTTGGAGAAATTAAGAAAGACAGAAACAAATAAAAGCATATGTGGTATCATGAATTGGAAGAATAAATGTCATTAAAATGAACGTATTACCCCAAACAATCTATAGATTCAATGCAATCCCTATCGAAATACCAGTGACATGTTTCACAGATATAAAACAAACATTTCAAAACTTTATATGGAACCACAAATGACTCTAAATAGCCTCAACAATTTTGAGAAAGAAGAACAAAGTAGGAGGGATCACAATACCTGATATCAAACTATATTACAAGGCTACTGTAATCAAAACAGTGTGGCACTGGCATAAGAACAGACGCATAGATCAATGGAATAGAACACAGAGCTCAGAAATTAACCCATGTCAATACTGTCAGTTAATTTTTGACAAATAGGGCAGGAACATAAAGTTGAGTAAAAATAGCCTCTTCAATAAATGGTGTTGGGAGATTTGGACAAGTATATGCAAGAAAATGAAGTTAGATCATCAATTTACACCACACACCAGAATAAACTCAAGATGGACAAAATAATTAAATATAAGTTGTGATACCATAAAAGTCCTAGAGGAAAACATAGGCAAGAAAATCTCAGATATCCCAAGCAGCAATATTCTCACCAATATAGCTCCTAGGGCAAGGAATATAAAGGAAAGAATAAACAAATGGGACTACATCAAACTAAAAAGCTTCTGCATGGCTAAAGAAAACATCAACAAAATGGAAAGGGAATGAACCCAATGGGAAAACATATTTGCCAATGAGACCTTGGACAAGGGTTTGATCTCCAAAATATATAAAGGCTTAGACATTTCTTACATTGACAATTCTAACTATTTAAACTCATTAACAAATTTTACTTCAATTTGCACTGAAACAATAATTAATGGAAAATATCCCAAATACCAGGTCAACTGTATTTTTTTGAATTGTTTAAGTGCTTACTTTAATGAATTGAAGTTTTCTTCTTTCTTCAGGACAATTCTTTGGGATATAAGACTCTCAGTAAATCTTTTTCTCTCAAATCCACGATTCATATGCTGTAGAAATGAGATTCAACTAAACAACAAAGGCTATGGGAATTTAATTAGCTATCACCAGTGACTTCTTTTCTACTCCTCTGCCCACTGTTAAGAGCATAACAAAACTAAATATATTCTTCTTTATTAGCAACTGTCAGTGAATTTTTTTGTATCTCTTAGTGAAATTTTGAATTCAGTACAAAGTGTTTTACAACTTTAGCATAAAGTATCACAGTACTTGCAATTTTCTCTACTTTGGAGTTATTTGAATTACAAATATGTCTGGGAGGAAATTCCTAAACTATTGTCTTGTGGTTTACTTAGTGATTTTCTATATGCAAACAAATATATTTGACTTCAGCACACACTATGACCACCCAGCTAACAGGCAATATTCATTTCAAGAAATTACTATTTTGTACTGAAGAGCACATTGTTAAACCAAAAATGTAGTGGGACATACTAACACTTTTAATTTTGTGTTGGTGGGGAGTGGAGGAAAACTGATTACTTCACAGGACTGTTGTGAAGGTTAAAATAATCTGTACCTGAAAAGTCAAAACAGCATCTGTCATATAGTAAGCACTGAACAGATAGTTCTGGAATAAAGTCTGCTGAATCGTTATTGAATACTTCTTACCTATTGTTACCGAGCAAACCAAGGCTTGGCCACTTGGTACCTTTACGTATAATAGTGTTGTAGTGTTTACATACAATAGGGTGCCTTGACCCAACAATAGTGTTCAAAGAAGTAGGTTTTATTAAGAGGGTCTTAACCTTGGGAGGGCTGAGAGCACTTTTTTTCAGAGCCCTCTTCTCCCACCAGAGCTTCCCTTGCTTCCCAAAAGGCTATAAGCCAAAACCATGCCAGGAAATTCACCATCTGCTCATCTGTTCATCAGCTGGTCATGCAGACCGATTTCCATCCTTTTTGGAAAGTGCACTTGTGGGTTTCAGAGTTGACATCCTCTCACTGTAGCTCTCTCCTTCAGGACCTGGGGTGCACTGTTCTCAGGCTCCATGTAGTGATTCAGGAAAACATGCCATTTTACAGTGGATCATGGGGGAGTCCAAGGAGACACACATCCAAGTGAGTGGCTTACAGAGGTATGTCAGGGGTGTCCAAACTTTTGGCGTCTCTGGGACACACTGGAAGAAGAAAAGTTGTCCTAGGCCACACATGAAATACACAAACATGAAAACTGATGAGCAAAAAAAGTTTTAAGTAAATTTATGATTTTGTGTTCAGCCACATTCATAGCCATCCTGACCGCATGCAGCCCATGAGCCATGGATTGGACACCCCTGCTACTTTAAAAAAACAGAGGTCTGCAACTCAGCGTTTCCAGTCACAGTTCAGCTCCAAGCATGCCTCATAAGTTTTGGTGGCTATCCAGGTCCCCACAGCTCCATTAACTTTGCCTACATCTTCTCCAGGCAGAGCTCCTCTCTCAATGCAGACCTCACGACTTTCTGTCTTTCTTTTTCTCCCGGAAGACCTTGTGGCGCTTGCTCTCTCTCCCTCTCTCTGTCTGTCTCACTTTTTCTTTCTCTGCAGACCTTGTGGCTTTTTCTTTTTCTCCTTCTTTCTTTTTTTTTCTTTTTCTTTGGCAGAAACTGTGGCTTCCCTTGACCTTCATTAGGCCTTAATTTAAATGCTTGGCCTAGAATTTCCTATGTATCTTATATCTGCCCTTCCTATGGTGCGCTATTGTCTGCCATTATTGTCAGTTTCCTCGCCTTTTAGCCTCTTCTGTCTGACACCTTTAGTCAGAGCAGGAGTCCCCAGTGACACAAGGGAATCAGGGTAGGCATCCACCCCCACCCCCTCCCCTGGCTGTGTCCCTGTATGCCTTCTTCCCTTCAGGAAGGCATAACTATTAACCTGCCTTTTGTTATGCAATGTATGTTAAACACTGTACCTTCCACTCAGTGGGCACCCCTCCCTGAAGGCAGGATTGTGGGGGTTGTTCCACTATTATCAGGGGATGCACAGTCTGTACCCTGTTACACTACAACATGGCATATTGTCAGGAATATATTGCTGTGTAGATGCTCCTGACTTGAAATTTAGGGATAAATAACCATCAACTTTAGGAGTAAACTAGAAAAGTATCTTCCAGGAATGAGAAAACACAATTACTCCTTTCACCAAAGGGAGCAGGGTAGTTATGATGGAATGAAAGAAGCTCAAAATGTGTTAGGGGAAAAGAAAGAGGTGAGAGAGGAGTCTTCCAAGAAAAGGAGAAAGAGGAGGTCAAATTATGTTGGCTTTTGTTGACTCTATTAAGCATTTTTATGTAAAAAAGGAGAGAAAGGCATTTAAAGTGTATGTATTTGTATGTAAATATGGTCATGTTTGTATTTCAATTGATTCTCCAGCCTCCATTATCTTCTGTTGGATGAATAGACTGGAGCTAGATTTTTTTTTTTTAAAAAAAGAAGGGTATATTATGTAGTAAAAAATATAGTAAAAGTGCTTTTTTATTTAGAAAAAAAAACTTATTTGTTGGAGGTGATAAGAGGAGGGAAAAAATTTAGAAACATTTATGATGTAAAGTCAACTGGAATTGGTTATGGCTTGCATATGAGAGAAAAGAAAGGGAAGCATCAATAACCAATGCTTAAATTTCTTATTTTGATCATTGTAGAAATGTCGGCACTGTTCCCTGAACAATGGTGTATGGAAAAGAACTCAGGTCTAAAGGAGGAGGAAAAATCATAAGTTAGCTTCTATACATGGAGAGTTTGAGGAGGTTTTGTGTACCCTAAGTGGATATGTAAAAATTCACTTAGGATTTTTCATTTGAAGTACATTTTTTAAAAAGGTGTATTCATTTCTTAAAAAATGCTTTTCTAGAATTAGTGAGATTGACAACACATTAAATATTATAAGATTTAATAGATATATACTAACAAAAATGTATATGTGTGTTTGTCAGAAGAAATGTACTATATACTTCAAGGCAGAAATATTAATAATAGCCAAATTCAATCAATTTATAGTGAATAAATAATTGTAATATATTCACAAAATTGTATGAAATATAGCAATGGTAATAAATGGTTCTTAACAATTTTGACTAGAATTATTTTGTATAAATCCCCCCCCAAAAGTAAATGACAGCCAAAAAAAAGAGGCAAAAAAATTTATTTCTGGCATTTGAATTGAGAGGGGTTCTTTCTTTGGAATCTAAGGTTTTAAAATGTGATTTGGTTTTGCTCTTATATGCATGCTCTAGAAAAAAATCAATAGAAGGCAAGTAAATAACTGATTCATTTGTTATTTGAAAAAAAGGATTACTGAAATATGTCAAACACAGAAAGTGCACATAAGTATGCAGGTTGATGAATTTTTTAAAAACCAGGATCCAGAATAATAATAAAAAACATTATTTGTACCCCAGAAGTCACCCGCCTGTTAACACCCTTCAGTAATGACACCCCCCATGGATAACCACTGTGCTAACTTCTAACATCATTACATTGGTTTGTTTTTGAAGAAAAATATAATCATACACCACGTAGTTTTAGTCTGTAAAGCTCCAGGAGGCCCAGGGACTTGTTTTAATGTATAAACATTAAATGCTATAAAGCATCTGTAGTAATGTCCTCGCTTCATTAATATTAGTAATTTGTGTCCTCTCTTTATCTGCTGTCAAGAAGCTTATTCATTTTATTGATCACTTAAAGAAATAGTCATTTATTTATCTATTGATTTCTTTTTTTCAATTTCTTTGACTTTGGCTCTAATGCTTATATTTCCTTTTCTTCTACTTATTATGGATTTAATTTACTCCTCTTTTTCTGGTTTCCTAGGGTAGAATCCCCATGAGTGATTTTAGATTTTACTTCTCTCATACATCCATTTAATGCTATAAATGTCTCTCTAAGCACTGCTTTCACGTTATCCCAAATATTTTGATAAGTTCTATGTTCTCATTTTGATTTAGTTCAAAGTATTTTTAGATTCTTGAGAGTTCCTTTTATATTTACTCCATTATTATCTTTGAGTGCGTTGTTTTATCTCTGTGTTTTTGTATTTTCTGGTTACCTTTCTATTACTGATTTCTAGTTTAGTTCCATTTTGGTCTGAGAGCAAATATTGTGTTTCTATTCTTTTAAACTTGCTATGGTGTGCTTCATGGCCCAGAATGTGAGCTATCTTGGTGAATGTGGTGTGTGGGCTTGAGAAAAATATGTATTTTGCTATTGATGAATGAAGAGGTCTACAAATGTCAATTTTATCCAGTTAATGGATGCTGTTGTTGAGTTCAACTATGCCATTACTGATTTTCTGTGTGCGAAATGTGTTCATTTTTGAGAGAGGGATATTTGAAGTAACCAACTATGACAGTGGATTCATCTATTTTTTTCCTTCAGTTCAATCAATTTTTACCTTACATAGTTTAACTTCCTGTTTTCTTTATTTATTTACTTTTCCCTCCACACATTTATGTTTAATCTATATGTCTCTATATTTAAAGTAGGTTTTCTTATTTCTTATAGAAAACATAATTAGATCTTATTTTTGATCTATTCTGACAATCTCTGTCTTTTAATGGATACACTAACAGCATTGACATTCAAAGTGACTATTGATATTTTTTAATTAATATCTACCAATTCATTCTTGTGTCTTACTTGTTCTAGTTCTTTGTTCCTGTTTTTGTCTTCCACTTTTTTCACTGTTTGTGATTTTAATTGAGCATTTTATATTCTGTTTTCTCTTCTTTCTGTCATATTGGTTATACTATGTTAAAAAATCTTTAGTCATTTCTCTAGAGTTTGCAATGCAGATTTATAGCTAATTCACGTCCTCACTCAAATAGCACCATACTACTGTACAAATAGTATGAGTACCTTATAATGACAAATAATCCTAATGTCTCCTTCCTGTGTCTTGTATCCTTTCTGTCCTTCATTCCCCTTATATAACCCCATACCATATGTATACAATCATTTTGCTATTATTTTGAAAAAATTGTTACGTGTTAGATCAATTAAGAATAACCAAAAGTTTTTAGTTTACTTTTATTTAATCCTTGCTTTATGCTCTTCCTTTCTTTATGTAGATTTCAGTTTCTGATCTATACTACTTTCCTTCTCTTTAAGGACTTTATAAAACACTTCTTGCAATGCAAATGTACTGACAACAAATCTCCACAAATTGTGTTTGAGAGTCTTCTCCTTTACTTTTGAAGGATATTTTTCAGAATACAGAATTCTAGGCTGGTGGTTTTTGTCTCAGCACTTTAAATATTTCACTCTATTCTCTTTTTGCTTCCATTGTTTCTGAAGTGAAGTCAGATCTAATTCTTATTTATGTTCCTCTATATGTAAGATATGTTTTTCCTCCAATTTTTAGGATCTTTTTCCTTATCTTTGATTCTATATAATTTAAAAATGATATAGTGAGGTGTAAATTTTGTTTTTTTTTTTAATTCATCCTGTTCTCTGAGCTTCCTGAATCTGTGATTTATTGTCTGACATTAATTTGAAGAAATTCTCAGTCATTATTGTTTCAAATAATTCTGTATCTTTCTTTCTTCCTTTTTGATATTTAATTATGTATGTAACAACTTTTTCAGTTGTCTCAGAGTCCTCAAACAGTCTGCATTGTTTTTACCTTTTTTTTTAAGATTTTAGTTATTTATTTTTAGAGAGGGGGAAGGGAGGAAGAAAGTGAGAGAAACACCAATGTGTGGTTGCCTCTGTGCACCCCCTACTGGGGACCTGGCCTGCAACCCAGGCATGTGCCCTGACTGGGAATTGAACCACGCTGGCCTTTGGTTTGCAGTCAGGCACTCAACACACTGAGCCACACAAGCCAGGGATGATTTTTCAATATTTATTCTCTTTGCTTTTTAAAAATTCAATTGATAAATCCTCTAGTTTAGAGATTCTTTCTCATCAGCTGTATGCAGTATATTTTAAAAAACCTATCAAAAGCATTCTTCATTTTTATGACAGTTTTTTGATTTCTAACATTTCTTTTTTCTTAGTATTTCAATACCTTTGATTATATCACCCATCTGTTCTTGCATGTTGTCTATACTTGCTATAAAGCCCTTAGTAATATTAATCAAATAATTAATATAAAGTCTTATTTTGGTAATTCTATGCCCATGCCATGTCTGGCTCTGATGCTTGCTCTGTCACTTTAAAATGTGTTTTTGCCCTTGGCATGCTTTATAATTTTTTTTGGATAGCTGGACATAACGTACTGGGTAATAGCAAATGCTGTAATAGGCCTTAAATGTTGTGGTAGTGATGTGTGGGAGAGTGGAAGCATTCCTATGATTAGATTTCATTCTTATAGTGAGCTTATGCCTCTGAATGGCAAACTTCACAAGTGTTCTAACTTTTTCTCTCCTTTGAAGTGGGATAGGAAGGCTAGAGTTAGCTGGAGTTGTTCATTCTCCTTCACCAGGTCAGGTTGGCTCTGGTAATATCCTGACAGCTTAGGCTCTGGTTAAACAGTTTCCCCTGAGGGCAGGCCTTTAAAAAACATTGTACTCTGATGTATTGCAAAGAGATTTCATCCTGCTAGAAGTCCAATATTGTTCTCCAACTGTTATTATACGAATTTTGTCAGGATCCTGAAAATAAATCTCACCGTACAGTTGGACTCTCCCTATGACTGGTGGCTCTGGATTTTTTAAAAAAATTTTTTAACTCTCAGAGTTGTCTGCTTCAAGCCTCCAGCGATTTGTCAATTAAAGTTTGGGTTTCCTATCCTGGCACTGGCTCCCGTGGTGTTTTATTCCCGTGTGTCTCTGTGTTCCAGCCCCTGTATTCACTTGTCTTTCTTTCCAATGTAGCAGGCAGTGGTTTTCCCTGTGTCCTCCCCTCTCCCATTGATCCAAAAATGCTTGATGATTTTAAGTCTGTTAAGCCTTTTATTTAAAGTTTGGTGGAAGTGGCAACTTCCAAGCTCCTTACTTGCTGAACTGAAAGTCCCCATTGTGTTTTCTATCATGTCCTATATGACTCTATCATATTACTTCTGGCACAACAAGATGTTTCAGGTTCATTTGACATTTTTCCTTACCCAGTATTTTAATCATCCATTGCCCCATTAAGCTTGTTATTCTGGGTGGTGAATTGTATTTAGAAATCAAGATCTAGACACTAGTTGTTCTCGTTGCTATAGGATGATCATTGCATCCTGACTTTTACTGAACTGATGATGATGATGGATAGATATAGAAGATAGGTTACCAGTGAGTAACCTGATGAAAAGAAAAATCCAACTTTAAATTGGAGTAGTTTGTGCATTAATGTTTTATGAACTTGTCAATTGTTGGATTTAAGCCTACCATTATATGAAATTGCTTCTGCTTGTCCTCTTGGCTTTTTGTCCCACTCTTCTTCCTTTCTTTCTCTCTTTGATATTATTTGAATACATTTTTAGACTTACATTTTAATTTATCTATTGCATTTTAGCTATTATTCTTCTTATTTTTAATGGTTGTTCTAAAAAATACATTATTTAAGTTTTCATAATCTAATTGAAACTACTTATTACCACTCTATTTGAAATGTAGAATTCCGAGACTTCCGGCCAAGATGGAGGCATAGGTAGACGCACTGTGCCCCCTCGCACAACCAAGATATGGACAACAACTATATAGAAACAAAATAACAACAAGAAATAACAGAAAATTGAAGTGCCGGGGAGTCCGGCAACCAGTGAGTTGAAAATAGACTCCATCAACCAGACCGGTAGGAGGGGCAGAGTCGGGCAGGGTGAGGGACGTGAAGCAGAGACCTGAGCAACCAGAGACCTGAGCAACCGGGGACGTGCGCAAGTCCCCAGCAGGCAGACCCTGGGCACACAAACTGGCAGCAGGCAGACTCTGGGCGCACAAGTGTCAGTGGCTGGCAGGCCAGGCTGGGAGGTGGCGACCTGCAGACCCAGCAAGGCGGCCATTGTGAAGCGGGGCACTGCGCGCAGCTCAGGATCCCAGCGCTGGGAAATAGAGCTTTGGGGCACTGACTGAAAAGGAAGGTCCCACAGGTGCACAGGCCCACCCACACCGGAATTGGTGCCAGAGGGGCCCGGTTGGCTTGTGGAAAGCGGCGGAAGGTTCTCAGGTTCTACAGAGAGCAGAGTAAGCGCCATTGTTCCTTCCCAGACCCCGCCCCCATATACAGCGTCACTACCCAGCGACTGGAGTGCCCTGACCTGGTGAAAACCTTAGGCCCCACCCCTCGCTACAGTAGCCTGTCAAGACCAAAAAAACCCCCAGCAAAACAGGGCTCAAACAGATGAGGATTGGAAAGCCCCAGAACCCATCCTTTT
>CM052538.1:77628444-77654158 GCA_028533065.1 Trachops cirrhosus | reverse complement strand
AAAAAAAAAGAAAAAAAAAGAAATGTAGAATTCCAGTAAACTTATAGGTTCATTTTACTAAAGATTTAAGCGATTGCACCTATGTAATGAAATTCCCACAAAACCCTTTGTATATTTGGAGACTCAGAAAGAATGGCATACTCAGTGAGCACGGAGGCTCAGTGCTCCTTCCCAGTAACTTGCTAGGCATGACTCTGCCTGGCTGTTTTTGAGTAATGTCCTTTTATAACAAACAGTATAGTAAATAAAATGTTTCTCTGAGTTCTGTAAGCCTTTCTAGCAAGTTAATTGAACCTGAAGAGGAGGTTGTGATTTATAGTCAGTAAGTAAGAAGCACAGGTTATCAACCTGGGCTTGCTGTTGGCAGCTGAAGTGGGGACGTCTTGTGGGAGCCCTTAACCCCTGAAATCCGATGCTGTCTCCAGGTGGATAGTGTCAGAATTGAGTTAACTTGTAGGATATCAGTTAGTGCAGGAGAATTGCCCAGTAATGAAAAACAAACTCAAACATCAAAATTAGGAGCAGAACTGGACCTACTACCACAAAACTAAATCTCTCCCTTTCCTTTACTGCCAAATTTCTAGGAAGACATTCTCTGTTTCTTGTTAGTTCCTGTTTGTTATTGTCTAATCCAATAAGAACAGTAAGTCCACCATCTTATTTTGCCTTTGTGGGACTTTTGTCATATCCTCCTCTATAGCCATGTTTTGTGTCCTTTGCGGACTTTTTTTTATTTTTCCTTTCATAAAATTGGTGTACCTTTGTTCTCTCTTTGACCTTCTAAATTTTGACGCCCTCATTTGCCTATACTGAATTTCTCTCTTCCCATCTTTTTGCTATGTCATAATAATCCTGGCCCTAAATTTGTCCCTTGGTTCCAGATTGATGTCTTCACTCTCTTTCACACATATGAGTATCTTACAAGCAAGTAAACAGCATATTCCGAAATAACCTCCCACACTCCTAAACAAACATCCTGAATTTTCCGTTTTGGTGATTTGTATGCCCACAATTACCTAGCTCACTAGATGTAATGGGAGGTTCCTTGGGATTCTCATCAATCAGTCACCAATTCCAGTGCTTGAACTTTCTAAATATGCTGCCCAGCCACACGCCTCTGAATCGTTCAGTAGCCTCAGTGTCATTCTCCGTAAAAGAAAATTACTTGTTGCAATGTATCTGTCAACCTATGGGTAGAGTTTTTTTATTGCTAGAAAAGGTATGTTTCTTCTTTGAAGTTCTATAGATCAGAGAAATCAGCTCATTACTTGTAGGTTTTCATATCTTTTTACTGAATTTATGTTATTATATAATGAAGAACTTTATTTTGAATTGATATCTAGGTACAAGTCTGGGTAGCTATGTGGCAATAGAACAAGTTGATTTTTATATCTTTTGGAGATAAATCCATGTTTTCTACTACAGTTATCTTCTTTAAAATGCAATAAAATCACATCTACCTGCTGTTTAAAAGTGTTCCCTCTTCCCTTGTAAATTGAGTAAAATACAAATGTCTTGCTCTGTTGGGGAAGATTCTAGTCTGCCTTTCTACTTTTCTGATATTTTCTCATCACATTTTACCATCATCTTATATGCCCACCCTGGCCGGCTCATGAAACACCCATGCTTATACTTTTTCTTCCACTTTTGTGGGAGTCAGGCAATGTAACACCTTTTATTTCCACTGTAGCCCCTACAATAATGAATCATAACTCATTTTTATTTGTATCTTCCAGATGTGAGTAAATAATTGTAGGTGCTTCATTTATCATTTGTTTAATAAATATCTTGGAAACAGACATGCAGACGTCCACTTGGTCTGACCCTAGAAATTCACATAGTATAATAATATGAAGAAAGCATTGTGACATATATGCAGAAACTATAAGGGACACAGGACTTACTTCTAACTCAATAAAGTTTAGCAGTTATGAGGAGAAGGAAGTGATGGTCATGTTAAACATGAAGTAAGATACCTTAGACATCGTCAATGAACTTTCAGTAGTATTTTAGGTGTACAAGAGAGTGTTATGTATTTGTAAATGGGGTGCCATAATGGTAACATTGAGTTCATGGTTTCAGGGCATTTAACTTATCCTTGAAATAGAGAAAGTTGAGATACTTAAATTTAGTAAAAGTTTTATGCATAGTTTTTTGTTATCTAAATTAACTGTTTATTCTGGAATTATTTAAATAAAATAAAAAATAAATCTGCAAATGTCTTTTTTGCAGGTTAAAACTTTTGGCTTCCAATAGAAGAAGTGTTCTTTTTGTGAACACACTTATCCATAAATATTTGTGTTTATAGAGCAAAATGCTAAGCATTCAATCCCGGAAGAGACTAGACTATTGCTCAGGGATATATTGCTGTCTAATGGAGAACATGAAACTTGTAAACAAATCAATTATAGTATGTTGTATGAAGTGCTATAGTAAAGGCATGATGAGAGATCATCTGAGGACACAAAAACTAATGAGATCAACAAGCCATGCTGGATTATCAGAGAGAGAAAACGGTGCCTTCACTTTCTAATCTTATGTGGACTCATCACCTGAATTACCCCTGCTACAATCATACACTGCTTTGAACTTATTATTTCTATTGGAACACATATGTTACAAGGCTTTCTTTTCTATAGAATGATGATGTTACATTTCTGTTTTGTTCCAAGTAGATAATAGAGTATCACATTTAAATTGTCTTCAAAATGAGGGCCCCTGAATTTAAATCCACCCCATATAAACTCAATCTCTTTATGCCTCTGTGTCTCCATTCATTCAAATGAAGATAATAGTAGTGCTTAGAATTCCGACTTGGTATGATGATTAATTGAGGTATTGTAGGGTAAGTTACCTAGACCTTACAAAGCACTCAGTGACTGCCATTATTAGAGCAGGCTCACCATTATCATCAGAATGAGAATTCCTTAAATACAGAAACAATGTATTTTGGGGGCATACTTTGGGCACGCACCAAACCTATCCCCTGGTAGAATGAATGTCCTAAAGTGTGCTTGGTTTAGATTATTTTAAGATTTTTGCTGACATTTTAAAAATGTGTATGTGTAAATGTTTAAACACATTACTCTAAGTTACCCTGGCACTCCCATATTCAATAATAAATTCAGCATCCAACAGCAGTCTATTCAAAATCAAGATTTTATATTTCATAGAGTATAGCCAGCAGCGATGACATTAAAACTCCATCTCACTACACAAACATCATTGACTGTAAGACATGATAATCTCACTGTGTGAATGTCCTTGCGCAAGGCTGATGGGCTGATGACATATATAATAACAGTGACACCTTGTGGTTTTAGCTTGGCTGCCACCGGATCCTAAGCTTTACTTGTATATTTAAGGAGATAGCCTAAGGTTCTACTCTCAAAGCTGCATCCAGGTAAGCAGGATATGAATCAAAGATGCGTGTGTTTAGCCACTTGTTTTAATGATTGCTCTTATTGTTCTTTTCATATGAGTCTTGGGGTATTTTAGGGGTCAAGGAGCGTGTTCCAGACCTCTATTTTACTCAAGACTGTAAAAGATAATACACATTTGCTGTTTAGCAGCCCCAAATTCACTCTGTATTATTTTGGTCATAGTACTTTAATTTTGTTGTGCTGAAAGTAACCTAAATACTTCCAATGAAACTTATTTTATCCCCAATTCCAATCGTGGAATTAATGACTGTGGCTGAATCATTCAGTATTATCTATTCTGACCATGACAGTTTGATAGATGAAAGACATGGACCAAGTCAGCCAATCGAATCAATGAAATTCAATTCCAGAAGTTTTTCTTGAGTTATTGGGGAAAAAGACTTTCTCTTACTAGTTGATGTGGAAAAGATGTAGCAATGGAGGGAAATTGGAACAACTGTAATAGAACAACAAAAATGAATAAACAAGATGTAAAAGACAGGAATTGTGACAACTATTTTGTAAATATGTAGGCCTGAGAATACAGCCAGATTAAGGGGTGCAGTTTAGAAAGATTAGCGATAAGATATAGAATCCTGTTTGAATGATTTGAGACTTGTATCATGAACACTTTTTCTTTAAGTAAATTTCACTTGGTCATTCCACTTGTAACAAAAATTTACTAATGTGCTTTTTCTTGTATATTTTAATGACCTAACTCCTTAATTTTGCTTTAATAAAAACAGAGTGGAGTAACAATGGATATTAACTAATTTTGCTTCCAAAAGGTTATTGCCTGCTTTGTCCCACACTCTGTAACTATGCTAACATTCTCCTTTCCTATTTGATATTTGAAATAACAAAATCATAATAAAGAAATGTCCCATACAATGGTTACTGATATTCATGTTTTATGTCAATTTAGTCTGTGTCATGTGAAGAGTAAATTTCATTTCCTCTGGAACAGGAAAGCATATTTCTCTAAATAAAAAGATATATATATGAAAGGGAATGGTGTTTTGGAACTAATGGACAGGTCATTCAATGTGGACTTTCTGTATTCACTAACCAATCACAATGTACAATATATACATACACACAATGGAAGAAAGGAAAGAAAGTTTCCTTTTAAAGTGACCAAACTCTGAGCCACCATGAATAGACTGTTACCTACTTTGAGTTTTATGGAGCATAATAAAAGAGAAGTTTTTATCTAGGTTCTTGAAGTATATAGTGGATTAATTTTTGATGATATTAAGATGTATTTCTCAGTCTCAGTGGAAGGAATAAAGCTCTACAGAAATAAAAGGACTTTTTTTTAAGAGAGAATTTGTCTAAAACATTTAAGACAAAATAAAATGTTTTTAAAAGATTATAAGACCAAGGAAAATGGGGACAGAATCATAGATGGAGAGCAGAATGTCATCTTGAAGGGTGGGAGAGTAGGGGGCGGAGGGATTAAGCAAAAAGGAAAAAGGACTCATGGACATGGACAACATTATGATGATTGCTGGGGGGAGGTGTGTATAAGGGGACTAAATGGTAATGGGAAAAATACAATAAAGATTAAGTTAAAAATATTGTTATACATTTAATAATTAAATATGTTGATGATCCTTTAAAAAAATTCTAAATAGGCTCTAAGATTTTCATTTTTTCTTTGATAATATCTCTTGATATCTTTCTCTTTAGTCTCAAGTGGAATGTTAATTTTTCAGAGAAGCCTTATTATTTTTTTCTAATTAAACCTCCATTATTCTCTATCACTTCATTGTGTTTTTCTTCCTACCAGTCTTAAAAATTTATATTTCTTTATGTATTTTTTTAGCTTCCTCTACTATTATATTTCAATGTTCAAGAACTCAGATCATTGTCTTCCATGTATAGTTTAATGTCTGGAGCATCATAATAAATAAATATTTTGTTGTTAAATTAATACATTTATTGACCTATTTTCTGAAAGGTATTAGATTAATTGAAACTACTAGAAATTTACCTATGTTTCTGATAGAAAACTCCGAGGAGAAGACCAGAAGAGAAAAAACTTGTTTGCATGGTATCCTGACATACAATTCAGCTCTACTGATTTTTTTTCAAGCAAGAAAATTTGGCAAGGGAACAGAATAACCAGATATTTGTCCAACAAACATCAATAGGACTGTGTATGTCATAAGTTCAGGTCATTTCTTAAATTATGTGAACTATTAAACTAATGTCCTATTACAGAAACAAGGGGTGAGAGAACTGATTAATGGGTAGATAAAATGACTGAGCTGGGAAAGAGGGTTGGTGCTATCATTTGCTTTTACTTTGTGTATTGTACTTAATAACTAGATGTGATGGTTAATTTTATGTGTCAATTTGTCTGTGTCACAGAGTACCCAGGTATTTGGTCAGAGATTATTCAGGGTGCTTCTGTGAGGGTGTGTTTGGATGAGATTAACATTTAAGTTGGTGGAATGAATAAATTGGATTGTGCTCCCTCATGTGGGTGGGCCTCTGATCAGTTAAAGGCCTGATCAGAAAAACAATCTTACCCTCCCCCAAGTAGGCAAGCACTCCTCCTGCCTGACTACCAGAATCTAATTTCCTCCTGTCACCACGTGTTTGACCCTTTGACCCTCCTTATCCTCCTCCACCCTCCTTCTTCTCTGGTAACCACCATTCTGTTGTCTGTGTATGAGTTTGTTTTGGTTGTTCATTTGTTACTTTTTGTTTTCTATCTCACATATGAGTGAAATCATAGGATCTTTTTTTTGTCAGTGAAACTTATTTCAGATAGCATGATACTCTCAGGATCCATCTATGTTATTGCAAAGGGCAATGGTGATATTTCTATTTTTAATTACTAAGTAGTATTCCATTGGGTACATGTACCACATCTTCTTTATCCAATCATCAGTCGAAGGATACATAGGTTGTGTCCATGTCATGGATATTGTGAATAATGCAGCAATGAACATGAGTATGTATATCTTTATGATTAAGTGGTTTCACATTTATTGGGTAGATACAACCCAGTAGAAGAATTGCTGGGTTATATGGTAGTTCTATTCTTAATTTCTGAGAAACATCCATACTATTTTTTGTAATGACTGTACCAATTTACATTCCCACCAGCAGCATTGAGAAATTTCTTTATTCCTCTCCAACACTTGTTATTGCTTATCTCATTGATAATAGACATTCTAGAGGTGTGAGGTGGTATCTTAAATGAGAATATGTTTAAACTTAATAAGTATGTCATATGCATTATCTATATTCTCTTGAATGGGATATTTCCCTTACAATATTATTTTTCTCTATACAATTCAATATTTAGGATATTTGCCTTAGAATGATCTTCCTTCACTATAAAATTTAACACATTTCAAGATATATTTATTTTACATAATTAAGAAACCAAATGTGATTGAGAAATAAATGTCATTATTAGGAAAAGCATGCTTACATATTTTCCAATAGAAAACAACTAATTTATTAAAGAAATGTAATAAATATCAAGCTAGGCTGAGAGTATACCAATGGACATTTAAGACTTTTAAAAACAGGGTCTGGCTTAGTGTGCGTATTCTGAACTACCCACTCTGATCTGCCAGTATCTCTCTGGGGCCCTAGAATGTAAAATATAAAGTGGACGTGAGTGAGGGCACAGTTTCACATCAATAAAAAACAGAGTGACCAGACATGGTCATAAATTGCTGGGTGTAGGATGGCAGAAATTATGCAAAAGGACAAGACTGAGATGTTAACAAAAATGGCCAGCAATTCATGACACAAAGGAAAGGCAAATAGATATAGACAATGTGACACACTGTAATGTAAAAGTTAACTCTTAAATTAACATGTAATTCATTTTAAGTTTTGGGGTTAATTTGTTTTTTATGATCTATAATATTTTAATTTTATTCACACTTGTCAATATAGTTTCTAATCTTTACTTTGAAAGCTGTGGTTTTGAGCATAGATATTTATGTAAATTCCTGGGCTCAACTCTTTTGTCTTTCTTAAAATAAAGACTACGTTTTTAGAGAAGTTTTAGATTTACAGCAAAGTTAAGGCAAAGATACAGAAATTTTTTACATACACTCTGCCCTCATACATGCAGAGCCTCCCCTACTGTCCATACCCCTCACCAGAGTGGAACTCTTCTTACAATTGATGAACATACTCTGGCACATCATAATCACCCAAAGTTCATAGTTCACATTAGGGTTCTTTTTTAGCAAATGGTTTATGGGTTCAGATAAATGTATAATGACGTGGATCCATCATTATGGTATCAAACAGAGCGGTTTCAAAGCCCCCAAATCCTCTGTGCTCCACCTACTCACCTCTTTCTTTCCCCACATCCCTGGCAACTACTGTTCTCTTTACTGTCTCCATAGTTTAGGTTTTTCTAGAATGTCCTATAATTTGAATCATACCATATACAAGGGGGGACGACCCTAAAACTGGAATTTATTTATTAAAAAAGTGTACATTTATTCTTACATGTTTAAACTTTAGTCACCTTCAAAGTATTCTCCACTTGATGCAATACATATATCAAGACTTTTTTCTACTGCTCAAAACAGCTTTTGAACACATTGATTTTGATGCCTTGTAGTGCTTCTGCCATTTTTTGCTTCACCTCTTCCACATTGGGCAGACATTTCCCTATGAGGACTTTTTTCATCTGGGGAAAGAAAATAAGTCACTTCAGGTGAGATTGGGTAAATAGGGAGGGTGGGGCATGGGGGCATGACATTTTTGGTAAAAAACTGCTGAACACTCATAGCATTGTGGGCAGGTGCGCTTGTAAATCACCTATCATGAAAAGTGTAAATGCTTTGAAAAAGTCTTTAAAAAAAATTCACTGAAGCCCTGGCCAGTGTTGCTCAGTGGATTGAGAGCCAGCCTGTGAACCAAAGGGTCACAGTTTGATTCCCAGTCAGGGCACATGGCTGGGTTGTGGGCCAGGTCCCCAGTAGGGGGCGTGAGAGGGGCAACCACACATTGATGTTTCTCTCCCTCTCTTTCTCCTTTCGTTCTCCTCTCTCTAAAAGTAAATAAATACATAAAATCTTCAAAAAATTCACTGAAGCCGAACACAGCCTCTTAGAATAAGCCCAGCTGGTACACTGATACAGATGGTTTCCTAGAACACTCACATAGCGATGGAAACCTATACTACATGGGGCCCAGCCCTCAGGAGAGAATTCTGGTATTTTTTTGGTACCCCCTCATATAACCTTTTCAGATGATCTTCCTTCACTTAGTAATATGTATTTAAGGACACTTTATGTCTTTTCATGGCTCAATAACTCATTTTTTTAGTGTTGAACTATATTTCATTGACTGCATATACCACAATTGATTTATTCATTCATCTGCTGAAGGACGCTTTGGTCACTTTCAAGTTTTGGCAAACGTAAATAAAGCTGCTACAATGATCCACATGCAGATTTTTGCATGGCCATAAGTGTTTCATTTATCTCAGTAAATATCAAGGAGTGTGCTTGCTGGATTATATGGTACGAGCATGTTTAGTTTTGTAAGAAACCACCAAGTAGCTGAACCATTTTGCATTTCCATGAGCAGAGGATAAATAAATTTCTGTTGTTTAAACCATGGAGTCTGTAGTGCTTTGCTATGGAAGCTCTAGAAAACTAACACAGGAAGCATTTTCTTGAACTTGTTTGTTGGATAATATGTTATTTGTTGTACAGTGTCAAATTCTTTGATGAAAGTCAAATGAGAGAGGCTAATCACTTTTTTATGACTCAAAGTCATAAAGAAGTCATAAAAAAGCCATAAAAAAGTCATACCTGTGGTATTGACAATGTAATTTATTTACCTGCTTAAATGAGGACAAATGTTTATATTCTTTGGTAGTAGGTGTTTAACCAATTTTTTTCTGATAGTGGAAACTCACTTCAGCTAGTCTAAAGAATCAATACCACATCTAAATAGGAATTTCTCTAAATTCTAATCTAGTTCATTATCTCACCATAAAATGTTCAAAAGATCAATGTCAAATCTGTTTATGCAAGGCAACTACTATGATAATCAAGTAAAATAACAGTAAAAATTATATTTTAAAGATCATTGCAATTCTTAGTTGCTAACTGGCTTCTGCTTTTTTCATTTGTTATTCACTAAAAGAGGGAAATTGAGACAAGAAATAGGCTCATATTTTTAATCATTGACCTCTAGGATGAATAAGTCAGAAGGGAACAGTTTTCTAATGTGCATGTAATACTAGAAGAGTAGGCTGGAGAAAAAAGAAGCAAGTCTAACTCTCTTGTCAGAGCCTGTTGTTCACATCTTGCTTGAGAGCAAATGATTGAAACCAGACCAAATCCCCATGCTTCCCTGTTAGAAGTACAATTAGGAACCGAGGAACAAAAGTAATCAAGCCCTGCTCCAAGAGGTGCTGTTAACATCACAGCCATCCCCATCCACAGCTTCTTGATGGTTAACGCCCTGTGACAATGACAGATCCTGCTGTCTTGGGACAAAGAATAAGAGAATACAGGTAAAGTTTATGTTTATTAATCCTTTTTTTGCTCATGAGCCTGCTTATTAAAAATTTAATAAATGTGTTTGTTACTTGAGGATGGGTTAGACAGCACTGGAGTGATTTCTTTCCTTAGCATTTAACACTTCTAGCTAATTCAGGGGCCAAATGAAACAATACCCATTATAAATGATGTGGTTTTATAAGCAGGCATGTCAAATGCCATAGACATTTGAATTAAATTTTCTCTCATTCCATAATTACTTAATAATTATCAATTAAGAGTGTGGCATGAGCACATGGTGGCTTCCCATCTGTGCATTTCTTCCTCCCAATTTGTAATTGACATTAATTTAGTTGATGGTGATGGTATTTAGCCAAATTAAACTAATTAATAACAGTCCACTAGGTCAAGGCCTTTCTCTGTGTATCTCATGCTTACTCATCAGTAGCTGGCTTCTATAATATGATCAGATTTGAGTAGAGGAGAGCATTTTGGGAACTTAAACATTTTGATGAAAACTATTGAAGATTCCCAAATTTTTTATTTCTTATGCCAGAAAGTCACATTTACTTTATTTTGAATATTCATTCTAAACATTACTAAACATTCCAAGTGTTCTTTTCCTTAACCTTTTTCAGGTTTTATTTAATATAAACAGTAATTATAAATACCTCTTTATGATATACGCATACAGTTTTAAAATGATGTAGTTTTCTTTATAGTGCGGTATACTGCTAGGTAGAAACATTAGCCTTGAGTACTAGCTCACCCCCAGTGAAAGCTACTGCTATTTTTTTTATGTGATAATGTACTACTTCCTCTTCTAATGAAGAAAAGCTCTTGGACTAATTCCTGTGCAAGTTGTTATCAGACTAAGTGTCAAAGTGGAGGCTGGTGGGTATACCTACTGGAAAAATTGTAAAATATTTTTATATTTTATGTATTTTATTAAAGGCTAATAAAAAGTTACCATAAAAAGTTAAGTACTAACATTAACTGTATTTAAATCTGAATTCTATATTTAAGATCAAAACCTCAAAATAAGAAAACTAATTATGCAGAAACTGGACTAAGCAGCCCCTAGGCTGTCTCCTGACTTTTACCCTTCCCTAAGGTTCTTCCCTCCCAAATAAAACTGTCAAACTCCCACCACAAATAAGACTTTCAAAGCTCTAGCTTTATCATAGATACCACACTTCCCATGGAACTCCACTATATAGCTAAAGCTGCTAATCAGCTTTAAAAAGAAAGAATAGCAAAGTAAATGCAAAAATACAAGCTTAGTTTACTAAAGGCAGAACCTAGCCAGGATTCATGGACATCATTTCAGTCTCTTGAGCTACATAGATACTAGCCCAGTAGTTCTCAATTTTTTTGATCTTCAGACTACTTTGATTCTTAAATATTATTGAGAGATTCTTAGAATATATTCCTAGAAATAGAATCCCTGGGTCAAAAGGCAGTTCTATTTTTAATTTTTTGAGGAAACCCTATACTGTTTTCCACAGTGACTGTACCAGTCTGCATTCCCACTAAATGTGCATTCAGGTTCCCTTTTCTCCACAACCTCACCAGGACATATTGTTGATTTATTGATGGTAGCCATTCTGACAGGTGTGAGGTGATATATTATTGTGGTTTTAATCTGCATTTCTCTGATGATTAGTGATGTTGAACATTTTTAAAAAGATTTTATTGATTTATTTTTAGAGAGAGTGGAAGGGAAAGAGAAAGAGAGAAACATCAATGTGTGGTTGCCTCTCACACACCCTCTACTGGGGACCTGGCCCACAACCAAGGCATGTGACCTGACTGGGAATCGAACTAGCGACCCTTTGGTTCACAGTCCAGCACTCAATCCACTGAGCCACACCAGCCAGATGAACACTTTTTCACACATCATTGGCCATCTGTATGGCTTCTTTGCAGAAATATCTATTCAGGTCATTTGCCCATTTTTTAATTGAATTGTTTGTCTTCCTGGTGTTGAGTGGTATAAGTTCATTACATATTTTGGAGGTTAACCCCATAACTTTCTTTTAGGTAATTAAAGGGTTGTTTTGATTTTTATCTACTAACTCTCTCTTCCCCTCAATTGGTTCAGAATCTGTCAGGAGAAAGAGGAGTCCAATAGGTATCTTTTCAAAAGAATAAAGACATGAATCCAAACAAAAACTTATATTTAAGTTTACACAGGAGCTTTGTTTATATCAGACAACAAAGAGTAACCTAGGTGGGTATTCACTTGTGAACGGATAAACCAAATGTGGTTTATCCATGCAATGGAATACTACTCAGCATGCATGCAACATCATGGATGAATGCCAAAAACTTCATGCTAAGTAAAGGAAATCTACCACAAAAGACTACTTTTCATTCTACTATATGATTGTATTTATATGAAATTCTAGAATACACAATGTTATAGTGATCAAAAGGGGGTCAGTCACAGCCTGGGAAGCAGGGGAGAACTGGAGAAAGATTTCAAAGGGTCACAAAGAAGTTTTTGAGGTGATGGAAGTTTCATGTAACTGGATTTTCATCATAATTACATTTGTACACATTTATCAAAACACTTTATATTGTGAATTTTAAATAGATGAATTTGACTGTGTATAAGTTATACATCAATATGCTATACATCAACGATGCTCAAAAATAATCCATTAATAATGCTGAATGAAATATTACCATGTTCACTATGAATAATACTAGAGACATAATATCCTTTTATAAGAAGTTAATGACAAAAGCCAAAAGTGACAAAATAGAAGTGTAGATATCAGAACAGCCATGCTTTATTTTCTCTATTTTTATCGTTGTTCAAGTACAATTGTCTCCATTTTCCCTCACCACTACCATCCATCCCAGCCATCCCCACCTCCCACCCTCAATTCTACCCCCTTTGGCTTTTCCCATGTGTCCTTTACACATGTTCCTTGACGACCCTTCCCACTTTCCCCTCCATATCCCCTTCCCCTCCCCTCTGGTCACTGTCAGCCTGTTTTCAATTTCAATGTCTCTGGTTATATTTTGCTTGCTTCTTGGTTTTGGTGATTGGGTTACACTTATAGGTGAGATTATATGGTATTTGTCTCTCACTTCCTGGATTATTTCATTTAGCATAATGTTCTCCAGATCCATCCATGTTGTCGCAAAGGGTAGGAGCTCCTTCTTTCTTTCTGTTGTGTAGTATATTGTGTAAATATACCATAGTTGTTTGATCCACTCATTTAGTGATGGGCACTTAGGTTGCTTCCAGCACTTGGCTATTGTAAATTGTGCTGCTATGAACATTGGGGTACATAGGTTCTTTTGAATTGGTGTTTCAGGGTTGTTAGTGTGTAATCCCAGCAGTGGGATTTCCAGGTCAAAAGGCAGTTCCATTTTTAGTTTTCTGAGGAAATTCCATACTGTCTTCCACAGTGGCTGCACCAGTCTGCATTCCCACCAACAGTGCACTAGGGTTCTCTTTTCTCCACAACCTCGCCAGCACTTGTTGTTTATTGATTTGGTATGATCACCATTCTGACTGGTGAGAAGTGATAACTAATTATGGTTTTAATTTGCATCTCTCTAATGGCTAGTGGTGTTGAGCATCCTTTCATATGTCTCTGGGCCCTCTGTATGTCCTCCATGGAGAAGTGTCTGTTCAGATCCTTTGCCCATTTTTTTAATTAGATTGTTTTTCTTCCTGGAGTGGAGTCATGTGGGTTCTTTATATATTTTGGAGATCAAACCCTTGTCTGAGGTATCATTTGCAAATATATTTTCCCATAGAACAGCCATGTTTTACAGATGAACTTTGAGACACTGTCCCAAAACTAATGAAAAGAAGTACAATTAGCTAATAGAATTTTATTGCTAACATTGTATTAAATTGGTTTTGGGCAAAAAAAGAGAAAAGTTTAAAATGTGGCATACAATGAATTTTAATTCAAATGGTGTTGACTTTTTTCCTTAATATTGTCTGGGCATCGTGCCACTATATAGTTATATAGCTCATTAAATAATTCTTGTTAATTTCATATGTATGAACAATAATCTCTTACTGGTTTTTCTATCTGCTTTATATTAATCATGTTATTATATAATTACTCTAGGAATATAAAAACCTTTTAAGGATTCAAAATTTAAATAAAACACAATGTAGAATCCATGTTTTGGCAAGTATAAACTATTTTTAAATTTTTTTTATTTTATTGTTATTTTTTTTCTATTACCACTTATCACCCTATACCTTTTTCCAGTGATTTCATCTGACAAGAGAATTCTGATCTTTTGAAACTGTCACATAAAATGCACACATTTGTATAGTGGACATGTAACATAATCAGGCACTTATACTAATTGACTACTAATAGGAAATATTCATTTTCTTTTTGAGGGTACCATCATTTACTCATTTTCTTTCTTTTTTCCAAGGTGAAAGTTCAAGATAATCTAATGCAAAACATGATGTATGTTCCCTGTGAATTAGTAATTTGGTATATAAGTCAGTGACCTAGACCTATGGTACACTCTTGATGATACTATTATGAACTGGATTGACACATCTGTATGAACCACATGTTTTAATGGTAGTGCTGACCAGATGAAGATTTATCGATTTTCTAGTTTTTTTATTTCCCACTCATCCCAACATTTCTCTTTATAGTCACTGAAAATGGAGAATATAATTTTATATAAATAAGCCTGATGGAGATTTTTGTTCACCACTGCACTATTTCTGGTAGCAGGAGTATAGGTGCAAAAACTGTGTTCATCACCTACGTAGTAGATAAATATTAAGTGGAGTGAGTAATGATGAACGAGATATATACATGGTAAGAACAGTAGGTATTTAAAATGATTATTGAGTAAAAAGGAAAATAGGTTACTACAAATATGCATGTAAATTGTTTATTTAGTATCACATGTACTCATGGTTGGCCCAAAATAACACTACATATTATTTGCTGAGGATCAACATCTACCTGAAGAAAGTTATTAAATCCAAAATACTAAGTGTATATGTAGGAAAATAAATGGTTATCTGAATGGAGAATGAAGAGAAAGCAATACCACAATAAAACTATTCAACAGCATTATCTAGAAACTATTATAATTTCTTGCTACAAATTTAAAAGCAAGTATAACAATGGTGAACACCTGACTTTAAAAACAATATATAAAAACTAAAGTATCATGAAACTGATAATCCGAAGGCTGAGTCAAGACCCTGCCTTGAGAAAACAGATTTCAGTGACAGAAGAATGATGATTGATTATTGGTTTCTATGGCAATAACTTCATATTCTTTGCTTGTGTTGTAAGAGCCTGTCAGACTAACCAAACTGAGCCCTTTGACACAATAAGAATGACCTGCCTAGGATTCCTTTGTCTTTATGGTGCCCAGTGGTGGCACCCATTTCTGGAGAAGAGACTGTATGTAGTGAACTGATGCCATTCAACATATCTAGAAAAGGACTACCTCTCTCTGCTTACATCTAGGTAAAGAAGAGGAGCTCTTTCATCTACCCACAGCATAAAGTCATTTTCTCTCTCTTTTTGCCGCAGATCAAGTGGACCAGATTTCCTACCTTGTATTTTACCATCTACAAGCTTAACCAACACAAGCGGTGTCATCATCTGGAATGAGTTTCTGAAGAGCCACGTCCACCAACCATGAAAAGTTAAAAAAAATGCAATTCATTTTGGAGGACTCAAGAATTTCATAGACCTAAATGAACTCAAAAAATAAGAGTAGGCAATCCTATTGAAACAGTTCAATTAGAAATGTAGAAAAGAAACACAATTGTAAAAGTAATGAAGAAACAAGTACAGTATAAAAATACCTTTTGGAATTTAAAAGCATGATTTTCAGGTTAAAGTACAAAACTTGGAAATTGTGAAAAGATATGTTGCTCTTAAAAATCTAGCTAATGTTCTAATGTATGTATATATTTGGAAAGATACAATACATCTGCACAATATAAAAACTGAACAAAATAAAATATCTGTGCAAAATATAAACACTATATATACATAGCGAAAGAAGGAGAGAGAGAGGGGAGAGAGGGGGAGAGAAAGAGAGAGACCCTTTCCAAACAGAGAACAATGTAATTGGAAGATCTCACAGTTCTCTTGCATGAAATTTCCTAGTGAAATCTCTGAACCTCAATAATAGAGACAGAGTGAGTAGGTTACATACATGGATGAGAGCATCAAAATGGTCTCAAACTTGCCATCTAGAAATTTGGAAGATGGAAAATAATGAAAACAATTCACAGAGCTTTAAAATAAAAAGACTAGGTTTCAAGAATACTAACAAGACATCATTATCACAGGAGAGTAGGAAGAAAAAAATACTCTTTCTTATAGTTGCTCATATTTAAATTTGTATTATTTAAAAAGAACATTTTGAAATTTAAATTTAATATTAAATTGAGAAAAAGGGAGACACATAATTAAATAAAAATTATTTGATGATATAAAATAAGAATTAAAGCTGAAATTTATAAGGAAAGCAAATACTATAGTCAAAATTCCAAACAAAAGCTTGTTTTTTGGAAATAAGAGTTAATGATCCAAACTGTTTATAATGATCAATTTTAATCTAAATGCACACACGAGGTGTTCTGGATCAGAGATGAACTATGTATTAATTACCTTACAGGAAATGAGCATCTTAGCCTCTGTTGCCTCAGAGCTCACTTCTGGGGCAATACAATGGCAGCCAGATGGAAGAATCACCAACTCCTAGGCTACGGGCCAGGCACTTGAGAGGGTAGTAATGGAGAACAACAGATTGTCTCTTTCATACTCAAGAAATAGACAATTCCCTCCTGAAAGGAGACCAAACTAAGTTTTACTCCTTTAAGGTAGGATGAAAAGGATCCTTCCTTCTCACGCTAATATTTTGGGGTGCAAATCAATCTTTCCAAGGGACTGATAAACTCATGTCTCAATTTTTTTCAACTTGAGATGACTCCAAGGTCTGAATTTCTTACTATTTAAAATGTAAGTACTGAGGAAGGTCCCCTTCAGTTCTAACTGAGGCTTAACCTAGAGATCCAATCCAGGTGTACCAGCTTGGTGCTCAGAACTGAGCAATTCACTAGGCAAAGGTCTGCAGATCTAATTCTCATGGTACATGAAAAGTAAAACACTCCAGGGAAAGTAAAAGCAAACGTGCCCTATCTTTATATCATGTACCATTTTTATCTCTCATGAGGCTAAAGTTCCAATAGGAGCACTGAGAAATCCAGGGACATTATCTTTAAACTGCTAAAAAATTAAAGAAAGATAAAGAGAAAATCTTGAACAATAAAGAAAAATTTTGGTGGCAGCTAGAGGAAAAAGACACATTAGATAGAAATAAAGCCAAGATTAGAAAATCTTGTGAAGTGTAAAGTACTGAAAGAAAACTCTTAGGTTTGAATTCTATAATTTAAAAAAGAAAGACACCTTTCGAGATAATAAAAAACTGACTGAATTCATAAATAGTTTGTCTGACTCAAAAGTAATCTTAAGGGAGATTCCTTACATAGGGAGAATATGATCCAGTCAGAAACTTTGGAAAGCTGCTTTGCAGTTTCTTGTAAAGAAAAACAACATAAATATTCAAAATTTAGTAACTTCTGGGGAAGCTACAATAACTCCCTCCCAGGACCAAACTGGAATTACAAGTAAATTATAGAAAAATCATCCTGAATATCCCATTGAACACTAGCTGGAGAGAAACCTTATAACCAACACTTATACAACCAACACTTCACACAATGAGACTGGTAGAAAGTTCAGAAGGGGCATGAGAAGGCTGGCTGGGCTCCCACAGGTAACAGCTGAAGTGCCAAGGGATATTTCAGTGGCCAGGGGGCTCCCCCTGAGAAGTGTGGGGTTTAAACTGCATCATAGAGCACCAGAACTAGGAAAGGAATCCAAATAACATCTGACTGTGAAAAGCAGCAGGTTTTCTGTCTACCAGGGAGAGGCAGCTAGAGATGCAGAGAGCCTCTTACAGGGCCAACGCAAAAAAATTTTGTTGGCAGCCACTTACCCTGGGCTCTGGCAGAGGGAGGGTAGAGCAGACTAGGGATGCATGAGGAGAGCCTGGGGGTGGTGGCTCTGGGGAGAGAACTGAAGGGTCAGCAGCCAGGATCCCTGTGCTGAATCATTCTCCATCCCGTCTTTCTCATCTTTCTCGGGCAGAGCAATGCCCTCCAGGAGGCAGCCAGGTGGAAGGCAATAGCTCCACCCACAGAAATCCTTCTTGACCCACCCGGTGGAGCTTAAGGGCAGTGTAAAGAGCAAGGAAAACTTAGCAAGAACAAAGGATTGTAAGGCAGATGCAATCTAACATGTTTGGTTTGTAAAGCTACTACTGTTGAGCCAATCCCCAACCCTGTTCCCGCCTACGGACTTTGTGAGCGAATAGCTAACTGCCACGTCTACTTCTGTATAATGCTTGCTTGCCCGCCCATATATAAGGACTTAGCCGTAAGGGCAGCGCGTGACTCTCATCTGCAGCCCTGCGGGTACCGTGTCTCCGGACACTTTGAGAGTCCGCCCCTGCGCAGGTAAAACTTGGCCAATAAAGTAACATCTCTGAAACCCTGAAAGTCTCCGGCATCTGTTCTCACGGTTGCTGAATGCAACAGGCAGCAGCTGAAGAGTACAGCTGGAGGCAATTTCACTGTTTAAGCCTAACAGAAAGCCTGCAGGTGAAGGCAACTCTCTGGGAGATTTGAGACTGGAGCTGACCCACCTTCATGCCGGGTGCTGGTGGAACCGGCCGTGATGCACAGCCTGTTCTGTCTGCACACACGCAGGCCCAGCACAGGGAGCCGCCCACTGTGGGTCACTGGAAGCTCCAAACAGGTTGCCCAGGGCCCATCACTGGCAGGGTTTGACTTAGGCCTGCCCCAGAGTCTTTGCATCTCTACCAATACATAGAAACAAGCACAAAGAGGCAGCCAAATGGGGAGACAAAGAAGCAGGCCCCAAATGCAAGAACAAGAGAATTCTCCAGAAGAACTAAATGCAATGGAGGTAAACAATTTATCAGATAGAGAGTGTAGAGTAATGATTACAAGGATACTCAACAGCATGAAAAAAAAAGAAACCATACAAAAGGACCAGTCAGAAATGAATGCATTTTGAAGTCCCATTTGTTTATTTTTCTATTTAGAGTTTTTCTTTTTCTCTTTTTATGCTCATATATACATGCATAATTGATTTTTTATATCAAGTGAAGCAGAAAATTTACTTATTAACTCACTAATTAACTAACTAAAGAGTTTATAAATTTTATTGGACTTTTCTGTGGATATAAGTATGCCATCTATCAGTAATGAGAATTTTGCTTTCCTTTTTAAACATCTATTCATTTATTCGTTCATTCATTCATGCTTTTTTTTTTTTTCCTTGCACTGACTGAAATCTCTACTAGTGGTGATTTAGGCATTGTTTTTTATTACTCATTTCTGGGGACATAATTCAAAAAGTCATCATAAGTATAATGTTGTTTAAAAATATAGCAAATGCTTTTTATGCAGATGAGAAAATATTTATCATGCAGTATGTTATAGTTATTATTAGCTGTTATCATGAATGTACATTGAATATTAACAAATGCTTCTCCATCTCTCAGGATGAAAATGATTTTTTATTTTACCTTGTGTATGTGATAACTTGCAGTGTTCAGTTTTTCCAATGTTAAAATCAACCTATATTACCTTAATAACAATAAATTATTCATGATGTATTAAGGCTTGAGTCTATTATAATAAATAAATATTTAATGTGCACAAACTTATATTTCAGCAGTGTCTTCCTATGAAAACACCGGCACAATCAAACTGATGAACATAACCATCACCCCCCAAAAATTTCTAGCACCTTTTGGTAATTTCATTTCCCCTACCTCCCAGGCCTATTCTACCTCCGACAATTACTAACATACTTCTTTTGTACCTGCATAATCTCTAGAATTTGAATAAATGATATCGTACACTATATACTTTTTGGTCTCGTTTTTTGTATTCCTGAGGGTATTTTGAGATTCATCTATGCTATTGCAGGTAGGTATAGAGAGTTCATTCTTCTTTATTGCCCAGTAGTATGAAAGTGCCACAAATAGATTATTGATTCATCTGTTGAAAGGCCCTTGACTTATTCAAATCATACATTTGAGTAAACTTCTATAAACATTTGTATACACTTCACATAGACATGTGCTTTCACTTCTACTGGGAAAACACTTAAGTGTTGAATGACTTTACCATATGGTGGGTGAGTAACTTAAAAAAATGCTAAATGGTTTTTCAAAAGGGTGGTACCATTTTACCTTCTGACAAGCAGAATACAAGATTTCCCGTTCTTTTATTTTCTTGCTAATACTTGGTATGGTCAGTCTTTTTAAATTAAGTCTTTCTAATAGATATGTAATGATATGCATTGTTTTGATATGCATTTCCACATTGACTAAAGGTGTTGAGAACTTTTTCATGTGTTTATTTGCCATTCATATACATCCTTGATTAGGTGCATATTCAAGAACTTTGCCTTTTTAAAAATTTGAGTCTTTTTGGGTTTAGACCATTTACATTAATGCAATTATTAACATGGTTAGGAATAAAATCTGCTATTTTTTTTACTTGTCTGGGTTCTTTTAGTTCCATTTCTCCACCTTTTGTCATTCCCTTTCAATTAATAGAGTGTATTTTAGTATTTCGTTTTATGTCCATTGTTGGATTATTAGCAACAATGCACATCTTTACTTCACAGTCTGCCTTCAGGTGACAGTATGCCATGTCATGTGTACCATAAGGACTTCATAATGTTATACTTCTACTACTCCATCTCAGCCTTTGTGCTGTTGTTTTCATATATTTTACTTTTGCATATTCTATATACTCAAGACCTCACTGTGTTTATTTTTGCTTAAAAGACATTTAAAAAAGATTTAAATAATTAGAAAAGAATAATACACCTCAACTCATTCAGTTACCATTTTTGTTGGTCTACACTATTTTGTGTAGATTAATATTTCCATCTAGAATCATCTTCTTTCTTCCTAAAGAACTTCTTTGCCATTTCTTGTAGAAATAAATCTTTATTTCCCATTTATTTTTTAAAGATATTTTTACTGGTAGTAAATTGTAGTTTACATGTTTGTTTAGTAACTTAAAGATGTTAGGTTGCCATCTTCCTGCTTGCTTGTTTCCAGTAAGACTTCTCCTTTTGTCTTAAGTAGTGTATGGGCTATCACTGACTTTATTTTTTCACACAGTTTAATTTTTTTCTTTTTTTCACTGCTTTTGGGAAATTTGCTTGTCACGTATTTTACATAATTTTATTCATGTTTCCTGTGTTTAGGGATTGTTAAACATCTCAGATCTGTGGGCTTAATTGTTTTCATCAACTTAGGATAACTCAATTAAAAAAACTTTCAATCACAGTCAACATTCAACATTATATTAGTTTTAGGTGTACAGCACAGCGGTTAAACATTTGTGTAACTTGCAAAGTGATCCGTCTGATATGTCTAGTAACCCCCAGCAGTGTACATAGTTATTACACTATTGGTCACTATTTTCCCTTTGCTGTACTTTACATCTCTCCAGCTATTTTATAACTGCCAATTTGCACTTTTTAATCCCTTCTATAAACATTATATTCTTCAAACATTTTTCATCCCCTTGGTACTCAATGGATCCTAAGTAATTTAGGACACTTGAAGTTGTGCTATTATTCATTGATAATCTGTTCAGTGTTTCTTCACTCCTTTTTTGGTTTAATTTTATATAGTTTCTATAGCTGTTTTCAAGTTCACTAATGTTTGCTTCTGAAATACCTTGTCCCTCTTTAATATAATTCAGTGTTTTTTTATCTTAAACACTGGGGATTTTGAACATATACAATACATATGGAATATAATTATTTAATATTTTCTGCTAATTATCAATCCATGTAAGTCTAAGCCAATTCAAATATTTCATTTTTCTCATTTTGAGTTATGTCTTTGCCTTCTCATTATTCTTTGTAATAATTTTTTTTAGATATCAAATATGAATTTATTTTATTCAGTGCTGAGTATTCATATAAGAGGGGGAACAAATAAAATGGAATTATCTGCTGGGGGGCAGGGCCCCAGGCTTCCCCTCCTAGGTGAGTGTTCTAGGAACCCATCTGTATCAGTGTACCAGCTGGCATTGTTGTGAGAGGCTGCACTCAGCTTCATTTAATTTTTTTTGAAGATTCTTTCAATGCATTTGCCCATTTCATGATGGGTGATTTATGAGTGCACCTGCCCACACCATGATGAGTGTTCAGCACTTTTTGACCAAAAATGGCATGACCCCCATGCCCCACCTTCTTTATTCACCTGATCTCACCCTGAGTGACTTTTTTTGTTTCACCAGATGAAAAAAAGTCCTCAAATAGAAACATTTTGCCAATGTGGAAGAAGTGAAAAAATAGCAGAAGCACTTAAAGGCATCAAAGTCGAGGAGTTCAAAAACTGCTGAGTAGTGGAAAAAACGTCTCGGTAGGTGCATCAAATGGAGAGTGCTTTGAAGGTGACTGAAATTTAAACATGTAAGAATAAATACACAATTTTTTATAAATAAATTCTAGGGGTTTTGGGTTCCTCTTTCATATGCAAGGTATGGCAAAAGTAGACTTACAGCTTTAAGTATGGGAGAGAGTTTATTTTTGTATTGTTATTAATTATTGTATTATTTTCCATATAAGCAGCTGTGAACCTATTTTTGTCAGTCCCTGTATATATTTCAGACACAAATATGTATATACAGCTATATATCACCTATCATCTATCAATCAATCTATTAATCTATCATCATTGATTCTTTAGCTTTGTTCTGGGATGCAGTTAAATTACTTGAAAACTTAAGTTTATTCCTTCAATATTTGCTTTTGAAATTTGTCCCAATCACAGTGTTTAATCTGGGGATACTTATTTTCCACCACTTTGGAAAGGTCTTTTCAAGGATGCTTCCCAATGTTCCAAGAATTATGAGGTGTGTCATTCTGGCCCCTGTGTGAGTTCTGGGTACAGTTCCCTGTAATTATATGTGTAGTGCCTGCCTCAACTTTAGTTAGTGTCATCACACATGGACTGATTAGTATTCTGAGGAATACTCAAGGGAATCTTTAGAATCTTTGGAATTTTCTCTGTGTGCTGCTCTCCCCTCTCTGTTAGTCTACCTCACTGGCCTCCCACAGCTGTAAGCTTCATCCTAGACTCAGAGTGCCTGCCAGGCTCCCCCTGACTTCCCTGCTTCTGCAGTGCAGGCTGGAACCCTCTCCATGCAGTAAGTGAGGCAGTTTTAAGGTTCACCCCACTTACTTCCTTTTGATTTAGTGACATCATCTTTCATTTCCTGATGGGCCCTGTTTTGAAAACTATTCTTGCACAGATTTGGTCTAGATTTTTGGCTGCTTCAGGAGCAATATTAAACCTCATCTCTGTTACTCTATCTTGACCAAGGGTAGAATCCTTAGTGTCCTGTTATTATTTTGCTATTTTGATATCTAGCTTATTTACACCACTGTAGTTTGTAGGATGAAAATTTTTTTGGAACTATGGTATACCACCATTTTGTAAATTTGAGATAAAATGCACTAAATGTATGTGAAAAATGCATTCTGTCCTGAAAGGGTAAAAATGATAGTGAAATACCAGTTGGTTCAGTTTTCTTAAATATTGTATTTTAGATCTGCAATATCCTACTAATTTTTGATGGTTCTTCTATCAGTTACTGAGAAAAACATGTTAAAGTCTGTCACCAAGATTATATATTTTTCTATTTTACCTTTAGTTCTTTAATTTTTAAATAGCCTTTAAGCTATGCTGGTAGGTACATATTTAAAATTTATAATTGAGTTATCTTTCCGGTGATATGACCTCTTTAGCTTTATGAAAATCACCTTTTTCCTCTTGTAATGCTAATTTATTGCCTGATGTCTACTTTTTCTGATAATAATATTAGAAAAGCACACAAACGTCATTTTAGTTAATATTTGCATGAATATTAATTTTCATTCAGAGCATGGCAAGGGGCATTTCTGTCTAATACCAGATTTTTATAATGAGCAGTCTTTGGTTGTGGGCTTCCTAGAGAATTAGCCAAGACTTTTTCCCAGTTACCCTCAGTTTAAAATTCTTCTAACCCAGTCAACCTCTCTCTCTCATTTCACAGTTGTCAGAATTACCTCGCCTGTGCCTGCTTCTGTTCCTTCTTTACCATCAGTGAAACAACTCCTCTGGTATTATATATTCTTTGCATTTCTAATTCTATTTTGGCATCTTATTTCTAGAGATATCAAATTGATGAAGTTGGTTATATAAAACTTGAAATTCCTCCCTAATGTGATTCTGATTTCTACAATATTATGTATAGATAGTACTTTTTATTAATTAGTAGCAAAAAAGACTTGAAAGTGAATTTGGTGAATTAATTGATGCTTATAAATAACTGGAAACTAAATCTAATAATATTTTCCAGGGAAAAAAATCTCATTTGCATATTAATAGCTGATATTCTAAGGCTGGTCAGATAGCCAGCAGGAGGTGGCAGGTCCAACTTTAAGCCTCGAATTGTACATTTACTAAGATTCCACACTACTTCAAAATAGCCTGCATTTGAATCATTTATTGGTGTTAACACAATGTATAGAAGAAATAATTTATTATATATGCACAGTAAAAAGAATAGAAAATAGTCCCAAATAGTTTGCAAGTTGCTTTTAAAAGTAGACTTCCTTGTATTTGCAGTAGAAATCATTTGAGGCAGTATTTTTCAAAAGAAAAAAATGGTGGCTTTTGAACAAATAAGGATTTCTTTTTATAAAAATTAAATACACTAGACTTCTGGCCAAGATGGAGGCATAGGTAGATGCACTGTGCCCCCACGCACAACCAAGATAGGGACAACAACAATATAGAAACAAAATAGCAACCAGAACTGACAGAAAATTGAAGTGCATGGAAGTCGGACACCCAAGGATTTAAAAATAGACACATTCATCCAGACCGGTAGGAGGGGCGGAGTTGGGTCAGACGAGGGACAGGGAGTGGAGACCTGAGCAACTGGGGCGGCACGCAAGTCCACAGCTGGGCACACAAGTGGCAGTGGCTGGCAGGCCAGGCTGGGGGGTGGCGACCAGCAGACCCAGCCAGGCGGCCATTGTGAAGCAAGGCACTGTGCGCAGCTCAGGGTCCCAGCACTGGGAAGTGGAACTTTGGGGCACTGACTGAAGAGGAGGGTCTTGCAGGGTGCACAGGCCCACCCACACCAGAATTGGTGCCAGAGGGCCCCAGTTGGCTTGTGGAAAGTGGCGGAAGGGTCTAAGGTCCTACAGAGAGCAGAGCAAGCACCATTGTTCTTTCTCGGACCCCACCCCCACATACAGTGTCACTACCATGCAACTGGGGTGCCCCACCCTGGTGAAAACCTTAGGCCCCACCCCTCACTACAGGAGCTCGACAAAAAACAAACAAACAAACAAACAAAACCCAGCAAAAAGATGGCTCAAACAGATGAAGATTTGAAAGCCCCAGGTCCCACCCTTTTAAGCAATCAAGAGATAGCCAACCTATCAGATGCACAGTTCAAAGCACTGGTGATCAGGATACTCACAGAATTGGTTGATTTTGGTCACAAATTAGATGAAAAATGCAGGCTACAATAAGTTTAATGAAGAAAAATGCACAGGGAACCAATAGTGATGGAATGAAAGATGGGTCTCACATCATTGGAGTGGACCAGAAGGAAGAAAA
>CM052538.1:77590264-77627944 GCA_028533065.1 Trachops cirrhosus | reverse complement strand
GTAGAAGGTAAAGAACTTATGACACATGGACATGAACTAAAGGGGGGAATGTGGGTGGGAGAGGGTGTTCAGGGTGGAGGGGAATGAAGGGGGGATAATAGGACAACTGTAATAGCATTATCAATAAAATATATTTAAAAAAATTAAATACACTAGAAGACTTACAACTAATTCTTCACATCTCTGTAGCTTTCTTCTAAGGTCTTTGAGAATAGCAATCAATCAAATATCTTTGTGCCTGTTTCTCTTCACCGTCTCTTTGTCAGCTGTTCAGCAGACAGTGATCGCAACCACTCAGTCATTAACAATATTTGATGTTGACACCAAATGCCATTAAGCATCATATTTTTAAAGACTATAAATAGACTAAACAATCATTTTTGACAGTGTATATTTTTGTAAATGGGTGGTTACCTACAAATCATTTGTTGTTTTAGGTACTAACTCAATAGAAATAGCTTTGCAAGAGCAATGAATTAGAGAAGATAGGAAGGCTATTTAGGTATTGTTAAAACTGTGGTTCTACCTTTAAAAATTGTAGAATTAGACATAAACTTGCACTTCATAACAAAAAAATGAGATAGAAAGATCATACAAGTTTAGAAAATGGGACGATTCATATGTCTTATTTTTAAGGTTTCTACAATCTTTTAATTGTATGTAAGGATATCAAGCATCTACATATCTGACATAATTATTTACCACTATTGCTATTATGTTGCTTCTTACATGATAAAAATAACCTTAATATGTAGAATATCATGATGGAATTTCAAATGCCTTATTTTATATTACCTAGGACTGGCCGACAAGCAGTAGAATCAGGAGCCAGAAGTGTAAATGCCACAAGTGATATGTTCCCTCTGGTGGGCAAGGGACAGTGAAAGTCTGTTTAAATAAAGGATTAAGTGATGGTGAAGCCAGCCCACTGCTAATTACATTGTCAACAAATTGCGGTTGGTATTCAGAGACCGGTTTGCCATAATTACATCTCTCCTAGAAGAGACATTATAAGAATTAAATTTAAAAAACTGTAATCCAAATTCCCTGGGTGGTTTAGGTTTTGTATGTTGTCATATGAACAGTATAACTTCCTGCTTTTTGATTGCCTTTGGCCTGCTCTTTCCCTACAAACTTACTTGAAAGTATTTATGAAATCCCAGAGGCTATTCATGAATGTTTGTGAAGGAGTCAGAGCCTGCCGGGTCTACCACAATGCCATTCCTAGCGTGATTGCCCACCACTGCCCATTGCGATTCATCATTCCTGCCATTCACCTGCTGCAACTTAACCGGGCACAAGTGACTTCACAATGTCATTAGAACTTCAGTTAGTAAAAAGAATGCAAATCTTCATACTGCATGTCCTACTTCATCACTAAAGACCCTTAAAGGGCTGCCTGAACTGTTACGTAGCACAACCTTGATGTCCCTGACTGCCATGGTTTCCCTACCAAAATCCTTCAACAGGGTCAGCTAGAGACCAACTTCTTGTTTCCATAGTTTCCCTCCTATCTCCAACAAAGCAAACATGCAGGCATTAAACTTTTTTCTTTCATCCCAAAGCAAAAAGGTACATAAAAATACACCTTTCTCTGAAGTACTTACAATGCTGCCAGATACAGTTGAATTGGCTGGGCAAAGAGAAGGATGCCCACAATACCATGTATGTGGAGCACCTACCCCAACATATACAAAACAGACACGGCAGCTTAAAACAACAGATTTTATTCTCACACTCCTGGAGGCTGGAAGTCTGAAATCAAGGAGTCTGTGGATCCTTGCTCCCTCCAAAGGTTCCAAAAGGGGATATTTAATTTTTTTCTGATGGAAGGCTAAATTTGAAGGATCTAAGGATTAAGGCTTGGGTACATCTTTTGAAGGGCTACTATTCTGTCTATGATAGCCTCCAATCTCTCTCATCTCTCTGTCCTTTTTTATCTAAACCCTATAATCTAAAATCACAACTCAAGATGAAAGGCCAGAGAGAGGCAAGCATCCTTCATATAGGTATTTTTAAGCAATTCAGTCTCTCTTTTTGCTTTAATTGACCATTTCTAGTTAACACCTTCAATTCTCTTTGAAATCACAATTTTATAACAAAAAAGTCAGTATATTTTCAACCATTTTCTAAAAATTATCATTATATACCAAAATATTGAATGTTTACCTCTGGCTGCTGGATTGTGATTTCCTTTCCCTGCAGCTATATAGCACTATCTTGACTTTAAGAAACAAGTGATCTTTATAATCAATACACTAAACATATGGTGCCATAAGAAATCTGTTAAAAATAAAATACATATTTAAAAACTGATATCTAAAAATATTAGTTAATTATCTTAAAAGATCTCTACAAGTTTTGGTTTTCTGTGGTAGAAGATGCAAGAGCAAATTATTTAGGGTTTATGGTTCCACTCAAATGATCCATGAAGAAAATCTTTTTTCCCTTTTTCCTCAATACAGGAAATAAGATATCTAGTTCTAATTTCAGCTTTAGTGAGCAAATATTAGTGTTTGTCTCATTCAAAAGACTGTTGTTTCCATTTTAGCAATTACTTAAATATTATGATTACTTTTTAAAGAGAAAGTGTCTAAAGTATCAGTCACAGTTTTTGAGACTATGGCCTATGCTGATCCCTGAGGTGCGAGAAACCTCCCTGGGAGGGAACGCAAGCTGCTGTTTCCAGGTCACTGCAGAGCTTGGGTGTGGGGCTTGGGTCAGGGTTAGGTAATACCTCACAAACATCTCTTACTAAAATTCAAGTTTTTTCTTTTGACTAGCATTCACCTGGTTAGTGTAACTATTATTTTCCACAAAAAAGACATATTGTAAAATTACATTTGTATTAAATGTATAACATAGACAATTTCATAGAGACAAGCAAAAGCATTCTGTAATTCCAGAATTAGGTGGTGGTGATGGTTGGGGTGCATAACATTTTGACTGTACTAAAAGCCACTGGATTATATGCCCTAAGGTGGCTAAAATGGTAATTTTTATGTTATGTGTTTCATCTCAATGAAATAATTTTCTAATCTTGAAAAATATAATTGTTACATTCTTTTCCTTAGCAATTACATATCGTTTGTTCCCCTATACTTACTTTTTTTGTCCTCACTTGAGGACATGTCCATTAATTTTTTAGAGAGAAGGGAAGAGAGGGAGAGACAGAGGGAGCAAAACATTGATGTGAGAGAGAAATATCAATTGGTTGCCTCTCATATGCTCCCCAGCCAAGCAGAGACCAGACCAAACCTGCAGCCTAGGCATGTGCCCTGACCCGGAATTGAACCTGTAACCTTTTGGTTACAGGATGCCGCTCTAACCAACTGAGCCACACTGGCCAGGTCCTCTATACTTACCTTAAATTGCATATAGACTGCCCCTTATTCATTTATTTCATTAGTTAAACAAATATTTATTAAATACCTATTATTTGACAAGTAATATTCCATGCATTGGGCCTTCAGCAGTGACATAACAAATTGAGGTCTTCATGGACTTTTGATCCTAATGGGAGAAGAAAACCAATATAATGTAGTAAAAAATTAAATGAAGTGTCTAAGTTATATTTTATTTTCCCTTCTTCACACAAATGCTTTTTTCTTATTCTCCCTCTTCTTTGCACATACACACAAATGCATACACACAAACACACAGGAGAATACACAAACACACAAACATGCACATACTCACAGGCCTTCAGTTAGTATCATATTCTGGTTGACAGACCTCAGAAAAATAATGATATCCAGGGTTACAGTCTCTGTTACTTTATGCCAGAGGTAATTTCCTCCCATGTGACTTATTTTTCAATGACATTCTTTGAAGTGTATTTCTTCCTGGAAAAATAAATATATTGTAATGGATGAAAGCACAGGAGCATATGAATTGAGCAGGTGACTGGTTGCAGCTTTGAAAGTGTAAACCACAATTTATAAAGTCGTAGACAAGAATATTATTCCTGTAATTTTTTAGCATTACAATGCCATCAAACTACATCTTGTTCTTAAAGGGTAAGTTTTAAACTCTTTGTCATTTGTGAAAATATTTATCCAAACTGTTACATCCACAAAATCAATAAGTGTTTAATTACTTAGCAGTGCAAATTATTATACTTCAAAGTTGAATAATTTATGTTGTTCTAATTTGGGGGGTTTTGAAATGAATTTTTTGGAGGTCAGTTGTAAGTTATATAAGGAGACATGTCAGAAATCTTGAAAAGCGATCACAAGACTCTCACAATTAGAGCAGACTTATAAGGAAAAGTTTTCCTAATCTGTGCTGATGCTGTTCTCTCCTGAGGCGCAGCGGTCAGGTGCTGAGCCGGCCTGAGGAGGGGCTGTGCGCTGCGATGACCATAGGTGGTGGTGGAAGGAGCCAAGAAACCCCGTTTCCTTCCCCACTTTCCTCTCCACCAGGAGACAGGCCCACAAGTTGAGAACTGTCTGCCATTTCCGCCTTGTGCCCACCTTGCCAGGTTTGCAGAATTACAGTGGTGGTCCCGGCTCTTCCTTCTGCTGGGAGAGCCAGTCCTATGAGCCAGACTCATTTTTCCCAAGGGTTAGAGCCAAGGACATTCAATGGCCTGCCTTCAATCTCAGCCAAGATAAATTGACTTATAATTAAACCAGAAAAAAATTCATAAATAAGAATGAAAGAGCCTTCTTAGTTCCAATTTTACTTCCACCTTTTTTCCAAATTTCCCCTTGATCTTCATTATTGTGTTCATCTTATTTATATTTTAAAATTATTTTTAGACTGTCATGGTAGTGTCCATAACATCTTATCATTCCTGGTGAAACAAATATTTCAGTATGTTTCCTTTTTACCCCTCCCACAAAGATAATAAAATGAATAAATATAGATATTATGCCAGAATATTTTTAAATGCCAGGATTACTAATTTTGCAAAGAATTGGGTAAATATACTACTAGAAAATAAGATGGAGCTAGAGGTAGAATCAGATTTTCATCTGATTCTCAGTTGGTTCTCTATTTTCCTACCACCACGGTGCTCCTAATCAATAGCAATGACTGCTGGCTGCAGTTTAGGGTTGAGGAAATCAATTTTTTCTTTCTAACAGCAAGGACACTGTATCATTTAAAAATACAGTCAATTAGTTTAATATCTTCACTTTTATTTAGCTGGAAGTACCTGCAGTACCACTTGGCTATTTTTCTTAAAACACCAGGAAAGTCAAGATGTTCTACGAGGAACAGAAATGAATGTCCTGATTCAAACCAACCATCCAAAACATTTTCTCTTCCTTTAAAAGTTGCTGAGGATCTACTGTTGTATTAGTTTCCTGGGGCTGTCTTAACAAATCAGCACAAACCAAGTGAAATAAAACAAAAGAAATTCACTCTATTACTATCTGGAGGCTAGACATGCAACACCAAGGAGCCAGCAGGGCGAAACTCCCTGCGAAAGTTCCAGGGCAGAATCCTCCCTTTCTGCTGTCTGGCTCCAGTGCACCTGGTGGTCCTCGCTGTGCGGTAGCTTGCAGAGCTGCATCCCACGAACCTCTGCCTCTGTGGTCACGTGGCCTTCTTCCTGTGTGACCAAGTGTTCTTCTCCTCTTCTTATAAGGACACCAGTCACTGGATTTAGGGCCCACATTAACCCAGTATGAGCTGGTCTTAACTCAATTATATCCGCAAAAACACCCTATTTTTACGTAGTGTCCTGTTCTGAGATTCTGGTAGACAAGGAAAGAAGAAACAAGTGGAAACCTCATCACTTGCTCAGCTACTTGCACATAGCTGTCCAGTTCTCCCCATATCATTTGTTGAAGAGGCTATTTTTGCTCCATTTTATGCTTCTTCCCCCTTTGTCAAATATTAATTGACCATAGAGACTTGGGTTTATTTCTGGGCTCTCTATTCTGTTCCACTGGTCTATGTGCCTGTTTTTATGTCAGTACCAGGCTGTTTTGATTACAGTGGCCTTGTAATACAGTTTGATATCAGGTATTGTGATCCCTCCTGCTTTGTTCTTCTTTCTTAAAATTGCTACAGCTATTTGGGGTCGTTTATGGTTCCATATAAATTTCTGAAATGTTTGTTCTATATCTGTCTGTGAAATATGTCATGGGTATTTTAATAGGGATTGCATTGAATCTGTAAATTGCTTTGGGTAGTATGGCCATTTTGATGATGTTAATTCTTCCAATTCATGAGCATGGTATATGTTTCCATTTGTTTGTGTCTTCCTTAATTTCTTTCTTCAGTGTTGTGTAGTTTTCTGAGTACAGGTCTTTTACTTCCTTGGTTAGGTTTATTCCTAGGTACTTTATTTTTTTGTTGCTATATCAAATGGGATTTTTTTCCCTGATTTCTGTTTCTGATGTTTCATTGTTGGTATACAAAAATGCCTTTGATTTTTGAGTATTGACTTTGTATACAGTTGTTTTGCCAAATTCGTTTATTAGTTTGAATAGTTTTTTGGTGGAGTCTATAGGATTTTCCATGTACACTATCATGTCATCTGCAAACAGTGACACTTTTGTTCCCTCCTTTCCAATCTGGATGCCTTTTATTTCTTTATTTTGTGTGTGTGTGTGATTGCTATGGCTAGGACTTCCAGTACTATGTTGAATAGGAGTGGTTACAGTGGGCATCCTTGTCTTGTTCCTGATCTTAGTGGGAAAGTAAATAAAGATTTTTGTGGTGTCCACTGGCACATATAATTGTATTCCATGTTTCTGGAGGATAACAACTTCAACAGCAACAACACAACACTCACTTGTTTTATTTTTCTAAGATCAGTTGAAATCAGATTCCCGGGTCCTACCATTCAGTGTGGAAATCCAATTTCCCTCTCCCTATCCCTAAGTGTGCAGTGGGCTGGGGTCTTGGCAGGATCCAGAGGATACTTGGAATTTCTTTGCTTGTTGGCACCAGTTTTATTGTTTTTCTCAAAGAATCAGCTCTCTGTTTCCTTAATTTTCCACTATTTCCTTTTTAATGCTTACTTATGGTTTTATTTGTTCTTTTTCTCCCATTACCCTCATTTCTTAAGGAGGATGATGAGTTCATTGATTATATGTACTTCTTTGTCTCTAATACTGTTATTTAAGGCTATAAAATGTCCTGCACGTAATGGTTTAGAATCTGACAATTTTTGATGCATGGTGTTTTTATTTTCATTCAGTTCCAAATTTGTTCTAATTTTTAAATGAGCACATAGTGCAAGCCTGATACACTTTTAGGATTGGTGAGATGTCATAGTCTTTTTTCCTTTTCATGTGGTTTGTTGCAATATTCTCAGTTTATTGGGTTCCAAAAAAATTTCCTCTCTAAACCTCCCCTCTAATTTCTGTTCCTTTGTAAGATGTGAGTGAGTTGACAGGACAGTAGTCTTTTTACATCCATTTTGATAATGGTTTAGTGACTTACTGTGTGTGGTATTATTCTCTCATTTAAGAAACGAGGTAGCTGAAAAGTAAAAATGCTGGATGACTTGAGCAGGATCGTTCAGCATGCCTGGACATACAGGCGTATTATACCGTTATGTGCGCAGTGCCTTTAATGTAGGTGTTCTTTGCAAACTTTTCCATTGAAGTGCATCCTGAGGCAAAGTGTGAATTCCTAGTGGGGTTGGGGAGGGGTTGATGAAAGGCTCAGGAGAGGTCTAAGGCACTTCCAGTGAAGCTTATCTTTGTTTTGTGCATTTATAATGCAACTCCCCGATATTGTTATACATGGTGCTGCTCTGTTTTGTGAAAAGAATTGTTTTAATAAAGTTAATGTTCCAGGATGATATGCTTTACACCTCCCACCTCCCCTCAGCTATGGTTTCACCTACTCACAACGCCCAGCTTCGTGTCCTCAGGGTATAGCCACCGAAAGGACATCACTAGAAACATATTTTAAAGGTCGTCATGCCAGTACAGTGTTCCTAAAAATTGTCAGTAAACTTTTTATTTAAAAATATGGTTAATAGAATGAAATGATGCAGATTCGTTAACTATATCTAAGACTAGATTTGTCATAAATAACAATCTTAGAATAATTTAGAATTAATTTGCAACTTTAGTGTTTAATTCTTTGGTTAATAAATCATTGGCATTATGAATTTTCATAATTATAAATGACATTTTCATACTGGTCTTGAAAAAAGACTTTACCTTCATATTTGAAAGACTTTCTTATTTGGTTTAGAAATCCAGGTTAACAGTATTTTTGTTTTGTTTTCAAATTACAACATTTTAAGATTTTTCTTTACTGGTAAGAACCTTCTGGTGAGCCCTGTTCCCACCACAAAGCATGCTGTCGTGGTTACTGTGTTCTCATCTCTGTGCTGTGTTATTCTCCACTGGAGGCTTTTAAGATGATCACTGTCATTTGTTTTTAAGCAAATATTAATCTGCTTTGGCTTGTTTTTCTTTTTTTTATTTCTTCCATCTTGGGGTTCATTAATCTTCTTAGATGTGTGGGTTACAGTGTTTACCAAGTTTGGGTAATTTTCAGACATTATTTATTCAAATATATTTTCTATTATATTCTCCCTCCTCCAACAATTCCAGTTACACACTTACTGGCCATTTGAATTTGTCCACAGTTAATGCTGGGATCAAATTTTTATTGTATAGTCCCTTTTCCTGCTTTTCATTTTGGAGAGTTTCTATTGCTGTGTCTTCTATTTCACTAATCTGTTCCACTGGCAGCATTACAGGAGTGGGGAGCAAAAGTAGGTTTACAGTGGTATATGAAAAACAGAGTTTACTATTGTATTATCACTTATTAATTATTGTATTGTTTTGCATGTGAACTGTAAACCTACTTTTGCTGTACCCTGTATCTGCTTTCAGTAATTTTTATCTCACAGTTGAGCTCTTTTACATTCCCCACATTGCTGCTTAGCATGTTCATTCTTTCCTCGGGCTCTTAAGCTTATGGAGGTATAGTTATTATAACTTTTTAAATGCCATTGTTTATAACTGTCATTTGGGTCATTTCTGGGCCTTTTCCTATTGATTGATTTTCCTTCTTACGGATTTATTTTCTTCTTTGAATTTTTGGTTGTATTTGATTGGATAACAGACTTTGTGAATTTCCAGATGCAGAGTTGTTCTGGGATGCAGATATTTGAAAACAATTTTACATGATTAAAAAAATACTTTATTGATTTGAGAGAAGAAGTGGGGAGAAAGGGGGAAAAACATTGATTTTTGTTGTTCTGCTTATGTATGCATTTATTGGTTGATTTCTATATATGCCCTGACTAGGGATCAAACCCTCAACCTTGACATACTGGGACAATGATCTAAACAACTGAACTACCCAGCCAACTAAGCTCTTGATTTCAAAAAATTTGTAGAAATAAATCTTTTGCATTTTCCCATATTTGCAACAAATGTCCTCTCATAAGGGATATAAAATCTGATATTTCAGACTGAAAAGGACATGGATTTTGCCATTGGGAAATCACACTTTGAACTAAACACTGAATGCATATTTGAATGCTTTTAAAATAAGCCTATTAGGAAATGGAGAGATATTTCACCTCACCTATCCTGCAGGTTGTCCTCAGAGCAGTCCACCCCTACTGAGTGATTATCCCGGTGTGAGGTCCAGCGCCCTCCGGTGGTCTTTTGATAGAACTTCACTGCAGAAGACACAAGATAGCATCTTCTAAGTCCCTCCAGTTTCCTGTCCTGCAAGGAGCTGGGGCAATTTGAAGAAATGAAAATAAACACGTAGTCTCAAGAAAAAAAGCAAACTTTTCTAAACATTAGGACAATATGTTTAAATCTAAATTCTAAGTTTTTTGGAGGTGATGGATATTTTTATTACCTTTATGGTGGTGCTAACATGGGGACATACATATGTCCAAACTCACTAAACTTATACATTATTTATGTATGTTTTTTTGTAAACCAACTATACCTCAATAAAACTAAAATGCTAAATTTTATGGTGAGAAGGATTATAAAATTAAAAGTTGTGTTATTTTCATTATTGACTGATGTCAAGTCTACAAATTCACTTTAAATGAAATGCCAACAGTGTTAATGACTGCAATCTATCTTCTTTTTAGCTGGAGATAGATAAATTACCATTCACGTTAAAGCTGAATCTTGGTTTTCTTGGTCTCAACTCCCTAGTATCAGTATTTAAAGCAATATGTTACTTTCAATTCACCTGACATTTATTAACAGCTGCTTATGTCATTTCATTTTTATGGGATATAAAAGGTAGGTCTCAAATAAAAAAGCAAAGATGCAAAAAATCCCTTAAAAGTAACTTTAAACCATATTTGATGTTGACAATTTTTCTCTGTGTGAAAAAAAGCCTATTAATACCTCCAGATTTGACTTCATTAGTGGACATTAAAATAATTTTCTTGATTTAGAAGAAAAATTCAGGAGTAGGCAGCAAGGCATGAATGAAGAAAGGGTACCTCACTCACTGGCAGTCCAGAAGGTAGACCTTCTACTTCTCAGAAATGTCATTTCCAGTCTGGGATGCTAAGACTCTTCTGTGAACACCTCCTTCAAGGACCAGAAACTATTAGGTCTTTCTGGGTGGCTCATAGATTAGCTTAGATCCCAAGCAGATAATCCAAATCTTCCCTACCTATGGGAACGTGGGCCAATGAACTCCACTTTCTCTCCTATGTCATCTTCTCACTGCACCCTGTGTAAGCTAAGAAACATGGACAGTCTGGGTTGTATCCTCAATCTGATGCTTGTTGTAGAAAGATCAGAAAGATAAGTCTAGTTTCAAACACACCCTGCACTACCAGATGCATCCCCACTATGGCCACTGCTCATGCCCACGGCTGGGACTACATGCAGAGTTGTTTCTTTCTGTCATCAGAAGCACAGGACTGTTATTGTGTATGCAAGGGCTTTTGACTTCTACCTAGAAAGCAACATGGCTGTGCTAGCATAACTTCTGCCTTCCAGATCGTCATTCGTGTAAACAGATATTCGCTTTGTTCAATCTCTAGTTAGGATCATCCCACACCCAAAAAGAGACAATCTCTACACTCACTTTCTGTGGGTCATCAACATTCTTTGAGAAGTCATTATTGTGCCTTCAGGTATTAGCAGTGTTACATGTTTGATGGATTAACTAATTGTTCTAGTGAACACAAGAATATGAAGATAAGGCTTTACATTTAAATATTAATAAATCCAATACTATCTGCTTAGCACTCCAGAGGTCACCAAGAAGTTTAATTTAGATGACTTAAGTTGGTGTTTACAAAACACCTGACAGGTAGGTAATGTCAACCCTAGTGTCAGCAAAACTACTTCTGTCACCTCTATGCATGGTGATCTCAAGGAAGCCACAGCCTAGATCCTCACCTTTCTCAACCATATCAATGGTTAAAATATATTCTTGGCCTAAATCTCAGCTGCAATAACTGTAGTACCTATATCATATGATTAAATTCAGGATTACCTTAAACTTACAGTACCAACCATATGAAAAACATTTATAAATACTAGGTTAATGAGAAATGGTCATATAAAATACCAACATTAAATAAATATTATTGAGCCATCTTCAGAATGAATTCTACCTTGAAAATGCATTTTCTGAAGAATCAGATAGTATAGTTAAAATTGTTGAAATTATATGTAGGCATATCAATTTCTTAGCAATACATACACTATAAACTTAGAAAACATAGGTTTAAGATGGAAGAAATGGACAATAATAGGACCAAGGCAGGATTTTCACAGGGGGCTCTGATTGTTTTGCGGGCAGTAAAAGGCACCCTGTTGATTAAGCTCAAGAGAAGGACAGTAACCCAAAGTGTAGGGCTCAGAGTGTCATTTTGAGGCACTATTTCTGGGTTGAACATGACTGTAACTCAGGGTCAAAGGGCCAAGTCAGAGAAAGTGGCAGACGGAAAAGAGCAATAAAACAGCCTAAACAAATTGTACTTGCTTCACAGTGTCACAAGGGGCTGATGGGACCAGATCTTTGGACTACTGGATATTATGGGTATCAAACAAAACTTACAAAGATAAAGGAAAAAATTAAGATCAGAGGTGAAGCTCAAGTTGTTTATTGACAATATAACTGTATACTGTTGGTAACATGTTATTTTTGTTTGTAAGGAATTGTTTACTGCTGTTGATTTCTAATCAATTACTGACACCTAGTGGCAACACTACTGCTTAGCCCTGCAAATAATAGTGAACACTGGCTACCCCAGATCTCACCTTTAACCCCTTTCCCAACCTGCCCTATCCCCACAAAAACACATGTAATTTATTGTAATTTTTCCTTAGGTAAAGTACTCATGTAGATTTTGTAGATATTTGTGAATATTCATGTTGTATGCATGTGTATTTAACTATCAGGAATAAGATATTCCATTCCACTTCTGTAATATCTGGGGAAAATATTGAGAATAAAACTGACACTTATCAGAAAGGATAAATAAGAATTTCCACGAATTTTTAAATATTTTAATACCAAATATGTTTTCAATTTGAAAAATATTAAATTTGGCTTATTTAAGATTAACATAGAGCAATTTGTCAACCTCTCAATACATAATCAAAGACAGAAATAAATATATTACTTTTCCCACATCATAATTAGACTTAAAAATCTCACCATTTAGTATCCAGACAATAAAAATGAGTCCTAAATTCTCCTGTGACTTTACCCAGAGTGAGGAGGAAAAAGAATCTTTTTCTTCACAACATATGAGGCCTTTATGCAACTTTCAAAAGACCCTGAGTTGATGAGTCCAGGTATCCTGAAGGTACAATCAGCACTTGAAAACGTTGGTGCTTGCTTCACCTGCGAGGGGGCCTTCCAGCCAGCAGGGGGCGCAGGGCAGGAGTTTTTCTGCTGTCATTAAACAACCTTCAGGCACACAGGAGAGTGTCATTGTATAATGATCCGGTCTTATTTTAAAAATAACATGTTACTATTATTAGAGAACTGACACAGGCAAGATATCCCACATGTTTAAGGGTTAAATTATTACATATGATGGATTGAGTTCTAGAGAATAGGTGTGGGGGAGAGCGGCTAACAAGTAAAAACGATATAGCACTTTACAGAAAATAACTTCTCCAAAAACTTAAAGAAATTGGTATTATCATATTTTAATCAGTTGTATTAATAAGTAAAGAAGTCCATTAAAATGAAGTTCATTAAAAAACACACATAAAGAATCTCGGATAAGGTCGATGGGGAGCTGCTGATGGTAGTGGTGGAGCTATTTTCTCAAATTCTTCCAGGAGTAAGAATACATTGAAATGCTGATGCAAACATCCAGTCTCGTTCTATATTTTAACAATACAGTTCTCCAATGCATATAAGAGTATCAGACTCTTAGCCCATTTTGTACTGCTTTCAGCCTATCAAAAACCAATGTTGAGGCTTGACCAGCCCTTCTTATAATTACAAGATACCCTTCAGCCATACCATTAGGAAACTTGGAAAAGATGCAGGGTTATTACTTACAAGACCTGGAACTTACACAGCACACCTGGGGGTCACACAGAGAGATTGCAGGGAGAGAGCTGTGCTCCGGGGCCTGGAGTTCTACTTTGGGAGCCTAGGGTTTTGTGATGCAGAGGAAGAGAAACAAGCAAGTAGTCCAAATGGTCCACTTTAGTTGCCTGGCTGCCAATGTGCTTATTATTTGATATAAACATCTTTGAAGTAGATGCCTTTTTGAAATGGAAGCCTCAGCAATTAAAATTTAATGCAGGCACTTGCATTACAAATCAATCAAACAAACAAACAAACAAACAAACAAAACACCATCACAACAAAAAATTCCAGGGCTTACGCTACAGAAACCCTGAGGTCATTAAGCATTAATATCCCATTACTTATTAGGCCAATTCACCTATGCCAATTTCTGGCTTACTAAGTAATCTAATTATTTGGCTTTTCATAGTTTTTTTTTAAACCAAACTTAAAATGGCTTTAGTGATAAATATCTGACCCATTTGATGATTATATTTTTTTGTATAAATTAACAAAGATACCAATAAATACCTATGTCTCTTTTAATGTTAAATAGACTCATTCAGCTTCCTGAGGCTGATCAAGCCAATGTATCTGTCTAGGACTGAGCCATACACAGACCCAGGGAACTTACTTACATAACGCACCTTATGATGTCAGCTGGTGGGCAGCCAGCAATCTCTTTTATGGTGACATCTCATATTCATTGGGTTTCATCTCCACCATCCTTCCCTCCAAAAGTCTTTTATAATTACTGAAAGCTTAGTGTCTACATCTTGTACTTATTTCCATTCTATACATTTTAAAGAAAAATTAGGTAAGTGCATTTGAAACCAAAGGTCCGGATTTAATGTTTGATTTTGATTTAACATGTAGCCTCCGTACTCAACTCAGTTTTTTTTCACAGCTTGGCACATCAGCCTGGGTCCTTCCCTTATTTACTCTCTGGGGCAGTAAGAAAGGCCACCAGGCTCTGACTGATGGTCAGGTATGGGTTTCATTAAGCTAAAAACAACATCATGTCTTAAATTGTGTTTCAGCTTCTAAGCCCTAAAGCTGGGCTCCGAAAGCAGGGATCTGAATGATCTACACTGTTAACCCCTCCACTTATTTACACATGAACTTTCCAACCTGCTGCCCACAGCTAATACGAAGGAGTGCACATTTTTTCCCTGTGGAACTAGCCCCCTGCTTAACCTTATCCCAGGTGTGTCCAGCCTGTGACTCACGGGCCGCATAAGACTCAGGATGGCTATGACTGCAGCCCAACACATAATCATAAATTTACTTAAAACATTATGAGATTTTTTTATGATTACATGTCCCAATGTATTTAATGTGTAGCCCAAGACAATTCTTATTCTTCCAGTGTGGCCCAGAGACAACCAAAGGTTGGACACCCCTGCTTACCCCATTGTTACCAAACAGCAAGTGGGTTTCTACTGCTTGCTGCCCAATAGGCAAACTCTGGAGGCAGAGGTTTGGTGAAAAACGAAAGGGGTCATTTATTCAAAAGTTCCACAATTTTGGAAGAATGACCCATTCCGCCTAAAATACGCAAACACCCAAAGGGTGGTGGTAAATAATCCCATTACCCTTTGATAGATTAGCTCAAAGCTGCACTGGAATTCCTCCTCCCATTTAAAGTACCTTCGTTGGGAAACACAGGCAGCTGCGGGATGATCATCCAGTAGGCTTAGTTGGCTCTCTGTTGCAGTCCGGGTTCAGGCAGCCTTCTGGAGTTGGGGCACTCTCCGGAGTCCTGCTTGTTGCACACTGCCCTTTTCTTTGCTCCTGCCGGCTGGCCCTGTGCCTGTGCCGAGTCCTTCCAGCTGTTAGCTCTCCAGTGAGTCCGTGTGCCCAGGGAACAGGGTCATGCAGTGCAGCGCTAGTTGCCTGCGCCACCACCACAGCTTCTCTGGCCAGGAGGGACCTGGGAATGCTGCCCCACCACATGGTCTCCAGGGCTCACCAGGCAGGGAATACTCAGGCCCCCACCGCCGGGAGAGTGAGGGGAACCAGAAGGTAAAAACAGGTCGAGTCTCCACTTGTCCGTCATTTAAAATCCTGGCCCCAAATCTTAGGTGGTCCAGAAGCAAGTAGGCGAGACTTTTCCTCTGTCCGCACACTTTACTAGCCTGGTGCATGCCCTCTGCAGGGGCCTTCTCCTGTCGCCGTGTTAACCTCCACAGTACCCGTGTGCTGCAACCTTTTCAGCCCAGGCATACTCTGTGCAAGCTTCCTCCTGCTGTGTCACAGGCCGCGATAGTTGGTTTATCCTTACCTGGGCGTATGGAAATCTGTCCTGCACTGGCTGTTTTAGTCCCGCTGCCTCTGGCATTTCCCGACCTCTCCCTTCCCAGGGGAAGGCAGGCTTTCCTTTGCCACTTCGGAATTCCCTCCCTGGTCCCGTGCAATCTTGCAAGATCCCCCACTGTAACACCTTCTCCTTCCTCTATAGCTAATGTAAGTCCTTTGAGAAAAGCTTAGATCTTCCTTAACTCTATCCACTCACACTTGATGTATAAAAATGCTTGCAAAACTCTGGGGTGATGGACCTGTTGTCTTTTTCTCACCTAGCGGAGCTGGTGCTGGTTTAGACTCCATGTCCCAAGACCCACCATTTGTTTTTGTTTGTTTCTTTTTTTTTTTTTTTTGCTAGCAATAGCTTAATAAGCCCTTTCTTTAAAAAAGACTTTCAGGCACGGAGGTGAACATTTTTTTTTTTTGTTTAACAATGATCAAGGAAAATCTGAGTTCATAAAATTGTCAGAATGTGACTTAGCTGAAGTACTTAATTGAAGACATTGACAGATATAAATAAGAAAAACCATTAGTTCTTCCAACAGTAAGACTATTTTAGTTTCCCATATCGTATTAAGCCTAATATATTTTGTTATATAAAATTCAGCATATTATATAAAGATGGCTAAAACCATGATGTAGTAATCACAAAAAAGGCATACTTACTTAGCAAATGTTTTAAAGTCAAAGTCTTAATATTTTTAAACTAGAAGAATTATTTATGAAGTTGATATAAATTAATTAAATATTTTAAGGTTTTATTATGAATTTCAAAGTTATTATATTCATATTTCTATATACATGTAAGTAATAATATTTATTAAGGTATCTGTTCATGTGGAACCCAGTTAAGAAAATCCATGGTTACTTTAATTTACCTAATATGTATATAATGTATATTCATTATTGCTGAGATATCTGGAATTTCTGAGGGAATTTACAGAAAAATGAAAATCTATTAAAAGGAATATGTTGGAAAAGGCAATAAGAAACTCTGAGAACTAAAAGGAAGAAAGGACTAACCTTGAAAGTGGAACATAGGAACTGTTTTGCTACACACCAATTCAGAGAATTCAGGGGAAAAAGGGGAAAAAAGTAATGAGTGTTCTGCTCTTTTTATTATCATGAATGAAAATTATGAAAGAAACTTGATAGAAAATGGAAAATAATTAGAATTTAAAAAAGTAATTGGTGCATCTCCTTTAGTGAGTCAGGATTTCAAAACCACAAGGACAGACTCCTAGTTTAATATTGGACTAGCTCAGAAGATTGAAGGACTGAAAATTCTAGAATTGCACATTAAATTGCAAAGAACACACAAAAAACAGTGAAGATTCTAAGAATAAAGATACAATCCAAATGTTAAAAGGAAGGAAATGAGCAATAACTTCTGTAAATGCCCATCTTTAAGCACCAGGCAGAGAGAAATGATCTTGCTTTGATGGTGAAGGGAGAAAATGGAGCCTTACAGACAAAAAACAGGGTGGATTACAGCCTAAATTATTCAACCGAAGTGTTAACACTGGTAGATATAATTGTTATCACTGAGACAGATAAAATACAAGATAAAGTGGCACTCTATATCAAAGAGCTTTAATAGAAACAAGTTTAGACATCTGCTTGGCTCCAACTATCAATAACCACTTCTCTAAGAGGACCATTAATGTAGATTTTTATGGCCACCCTGCAGTCACGGAAATTATATATATACATTTTCACACCATAGGCAAATTTACAGCTCTGTATTCAGAGAGCTTATTAGCACAGACTTAATTACTATTTCTGTGATTTACTTACCATGTTAGGCTGTAAGATACAAAATAGGTAAAGTGAAATAGAAGAGGCATTTGTTGAAAGGTGGCACTCCTGAAAACACTAGTGTTTAAGAATAAGAAAACATGTAAGCACTCTGAACAGTTCCTGTGACCCAGTTCTAGTGTGTGTGGAGGCTTACCCACACCAACGAATCGTCTGCACATGCCAGCAGTGCGTCTGAGCATTCACCTCAATTCTGGCACTGTCTACCCCGAGCAATCAGATTTCGCAGGCAAAGGCTCGGTCTCACAAGATTGCCTTTCTCTTCAGATGCCTGTGGAAATCCCACGGTGTAAGCTATGCTTCTGACCAAGCAGCTACCAATCAGAGGTTCACTCAACCCTCTCCTCAGCTTCAATCAATTTGCTAGAATGGCTCAAAGAACACAAGAAAACCCATTTACTCACTAGATAGCTGATTTATTATGAAGGCTGTTAAAGCATGCCGATCAATAGCCAGATAAAGAGATACATAGGGCAAGGTCCCAAGTGGAAGAGCTTCTGTTGTATTGGAGTTTGTTTTTATCATACATAAAAAATGTGAAAGAAAATTGATGAAAGCAGAGAAAATAATTAGGATTTAAAAAATAATAGGTGTGGCTCTTCATTGAGTGAGGATTTCAAAACCTTAAGGTCAGTCCTGGCTGGTATGGCTCAGTGGTTTGAGCGTTGGCCCGTGCACCAAAAAGTCGCTAGTTTGGTTCTCCATCAGGGCACATGCCTGGGTTGCGACCAGGTCTCCATTTAGGGGCATGTGAGAGGCAACCACACATCGAGGTTTCTCTCCCTCTCTTTCTTCCTTCCTCTCTAAGAATAAATAGATAAAATATTATTCCTAGTGACATTGAGTGTTTTTTAAAAAATATTTTTTTGGGGTCTTTCACTTTTCTCGGTTGATTTTTTTGTTTATTTATTTTTAGAGAGAGGGGAAGGAAGAGAGAAGGAGAGGGAGAGAGACATAATGTGCGGTTGCCTCTTGTGTGCCTCCTATTGGGGATTCTGGCCTGCAGCCCAGGCATGTGCCCTGACTGGGAATCAAACATGTGACCCTTTGGTTCACAGGCTAGCATTCAATCTACTGAGCTACACCAGCCAGGGCAAAATAAATAGATAAAATCTTTAAAAAAAAACCCTGAGGACAGTTTTGTAGTTTAATATTCAATTAACCCATTTGGAAGATGTGCATTAAATGAGGAAGTGTTAGCATAGGCAGTTAGGAGTTAAAGAGTGAAGAGAGCTAGACTGGCTGGCCCTGATTGAGCTTGAAAATTATACCTACTCAGTGCCTGATTACTCAGTAGGTAATCAGGCTTAGGTCTGGCAGTTACAGCTTCAAACACTCCAGGGCATAGTGAAATCCTTATTAAAGGGATCAACATTCCCCCGTTCTCTATCTCCCCACCACACCCACCTTTAGTAGGAAGGAAGGACAGTCTTTCCATTCTCCCTGAGGGACAACCAGGCCACTCCTCAGGACTATGGGGGCAAAAAAAAAACAGGGGAGATTTGTCTGCTGGGTGTATGCTCAGTAGAAGTTAAGATGGTGCAGTGGAACTAAGTGCACGAACAGTACAAACTAGATGGGGAGGCAAAACTTTGAGGCACGCTCAGTAGGAGCCTTTATGGTGCCATAAAAGGGCAGAGTCTAGCCGGGAAAACCTGAGGAAAAGACCTGATTGGATAGCGGGAGGACCCAGCACAAACCCAGGAAGCATTTCTTATTCACATTTTCTATTTCACGGGTGTCAAACTCATTTTCACTGGGGGCCACATCAGCCTCTCGGTTGCCTCCAAAGGGCCAAATGTAGTTTTAGGACTGTATAAATGTAACTACGCCTTAACTAGGGGCAAGGAGCTCTACATTCAGCCCTTTGAAAGCAACCTCGAGGCTGATGTGGCCCCCGGTGAAAATGAGTTTGACGCCCCTGTTCTATTTCATGCATCTCCTCAACTCCATACCTTGGGCAACCATCAGTTCTCTGTTGCTATGGGGTCTGTTTCTGTTTTGTTATTATTTTTTTAGGTTCCATGTATTAGTGAGATCACATGGTATTTGTCTTTGTCTTATTCCACTTAGCGAAGCACCTTCTCAGGTCCACCCATATTGCTGAAAATGGCAAGATTTCATTCATTTTTATGTCTGAGTAATATTTCCTCCTGTATAAAAACATGCCACATATTCTTTATTCAGTCATCTATCTATTGAAGAACACTTACGTTGCTTCATATTTTGGCTATTGTAAGTGATGTTGCAGAGAACATAGGGCTGCAGGTATCTTTTCAAATTAGTGTTTATGTTTTTGTTGGATAAATACCCAGAAGTGGAACAACAGTTCTATTCATATTGTCTCTGAGGAATCTCCATGCAGTTTTCCATAGTGACTGCACCAGTTTACAATCACAGTGCACAAGGCTTTCTCTTTTCTCCATGTACTCACCAACCCTCGTTATTTGTTTACATTTTTACGATGGACATTCTGATAGGTGCAAAACAGTATCTCATTGGGGTTTTTGTCTGCATTTCCCTGATGATTACTGATGAAGAGCTATGTGTTTCTTTTAAATAAGAAGAAAACGGAGAGACTTGCAGTAGATTTCCCCTGACCTTTTGTAGACTAGGTTATGTCACATCCTCATTTCTGAAGCAGTTAGTGGTAAACCAGTTACAGCAATTAGCTTAGTAAAAAGCATTTCTCTTTTTGGAGCTGGGGGGATACCATCTTGTTTGTGTAACATGACAATAAATATCCAAATATAGTTGTGCTTCTCCAGCAAGAATAAAGTCTAAGGAATGGCTATGGATTAGAGAACTAGCAATATTTCCTCCAGGGATTCATTGGAGAGCTTTGAGCAGAAGGGTGACAAGACTGGATTTGATTAGGAAACTCTGGTTATGGAATAAAGCAGTGACTGGCAAGCTGTTTCTAAAAGGGCCTGATTTTAAGCCATGTGGTCTGTCCTATCCACTCAAGTCTGTCACTGAAGTGGGAAAGCTGTCATAGACAACATGCAAGTGAAGAGGCAGGGCTGCGTTCCAACGAGCCTTCATTTACCAAAACGCATGGCTCGTTGGATTTGGCCTGTAGGCCCTAGTTCACTGAGCCCTTGAGGGTTAGAGAGATTACTCAGGTAGAGGACAGGTGGAAGGAAACCACACGAAGAGGCTGGGAGGCTAAGGCAGGTTTGCCTCCTTGGACTCGCATCAGTCCATTAACAAGTTTTCACCCATCCAAGCTCACTCAGATCAAGACAGGCGGCTCAACTTACTCAATTTAAAATGTAGTTTTTCTAGGCCTATGTCTTTCTCATTTGCTTTGCTTTAAAAACGTTATTCATGTAAGAAAGAACAGTGGTAGTTGGGGTATTTTCCCCGAGAAAGCCCATGTCTGACTAGGGCAGTGACAGAAAGGAGGCGTTAGTGTGACTTAGTGATGGTTGGATGTGAGAAGTCAGTGGGCGGAGGGAATTCTATGGCATGTAGGTTTCCAGGCTGTGCACGTGGCATTCAAATTGGACGTGAAGGACAGGGCTTTATCAGATGAACAGAGAAGAGCAGCAGGTCAGCAGGGAAGACCAGTCAGTCTCCTTTTTCATACCTGTCGAGTTTGCTGGAATGTCCATGGTAACTCTACTGGATGTGATTTCTTTGACTGGTTGACTTGACCTGTGAATACCCACTGCCTTTTATAGGTGAGTCATGTTTTTAGTTTAATAGAAAATTTAAAAGATTAGAAACAAATTAAAAAACTCTGTAATCACTGGTACATTATTATACTATATATGATAGTTATTTGTTTTTCTGTGGTTATCCAGGTTACTTGATTTGTAACTATTATAAAAAGGAATTAAACCTTCCTTAGTTGAAGAAAATGGACACTGTGATGTTTTCATTTCTTTATAGGAATTTTCATATTGTAGAACATTGTCAACCATTAGGATTATGTATTTTTTATTCTTATTAAAATAGGATTGATGCTTGTTTCACATTATTTTCTGACATTGTTTCACTTACCCCTTTAATGCCTTTATTCAGATGGATGCTGATCTACAGGAATCCCCACAAGCACCAAGAAAAACAAATTCAAGGACAGGCATTCTGTGAAATCACCCTCCGACTATGATCATGTATAACACATCAACCCAAATAATAAAAGTTTCACATAATGAAACTATGTTAGAGGTTCCTAAAACCACACCTAGGTTTGCTTGTTCACTAGGAAGAAGTACAGTCTCAGCGTACAGTTGTTCTCAACTGTACTGTGACTTATTACAGTGAAAAGGTCAAGGCAAAATAAGCAAAGAGAACATGTGTGCGTGACAACATCTGGCGGAAACCAGGCACAGGCTCCCAGAGGCCTTTGCCCGTGACGTTTCCAGGATGTGCTTCACTGGCCCAGTGTCAGATTCTGACAACACACGTGAAATGCCATCTACCAGTATCCGTCTCATTAGATGCAGTGCCAGTGTTTTTATGGCACGCTGGTCCCACACAGGCACCTTCCCCACAGCATGTCCCAAAGTTCCAGGTTTGCAGAAGAAAAGCAAGTACTCCACATTAACCCCCTTGGTGTTACAAACAGTTTTTAGGCCCAGTAAGCCGCTCCTATCAGTTAGGAAATAGTGGAAACCCTACCCAAATTCAGGTTTCCAGATACCAACCAAGGGCCAGCCATTCAAGCAGAACTTTTTAAGGGCAGCAGTCTTAGGCTGCTGTCTGAATTTTTCTGCACAGCAATTATAGCCCTGGCTTAATTTTTGGCATTATTTAAAAATTTTATTTTAAAAGAAAGTAATGATAATATAATATGGTACTGGTTTCGGTTGAATCATCCATAATTAATTGTGATGGTTACTTTTGTGACTCTTGGTGAATATTTAATAGGTATTTATGCATAAATTACTAGGAAATATTAGGTAATCTTCTTATCCAATTAATGTTTCAAGATAATTTTTATGTAAAGTTAGCATAATGATTTCAGATTCAAAATTAGAATAAAAATTCTTTTAATTATATGAATGATTCCATTTTGATATATATTGCACTAAATCTGTTTATAATTATAATGTAAGATATCCAATCATATCTATCAGTTGTTTTCTTGCCCTAACATGCAATTAAAATTATTTGTTTTGTTTATATCTTTTCATCTGCTTCATTCAATCGGAGGGATAATACTCATTCTGATACTTTGCTGGAGTGAGTATTCTTGCTTGGCGGGTTTTTCTTTCAACACTTTCAATATGTTACCCTACTCTCTCCTGGCCTGCAAGGTCTCTGCTGGGAAATCCACTGAAAGACTCCTTTATAAGTCACAAGCTTCTTTTCTCTTGCTGTTTTTAAGATCCTTTCCTTGTCTTTGATTTTTGACAGTTTTATTGTAATATGTCTTGGAAAATATCTCTTTGGGTCTGTTTGGTGACTTAAGAGCCTCAGTAACTTGAATATCCAAATCTTTCCTTAGGTTTTGGAAGTTTTTAGCCACTTAAAGAAAATAATAATAAAAAAGCGTTCTATCCCTCTCTCCCTCTCTTCTTCCTCTGGAACTTCTGTAATTTGCAAATTGTTTCTTTTGATGGTATCCTATAATTCAGATAGGCTTTCTTCACTGTTTATTCTATTTTTTTGTTTTCCTCTGCTCAGATAATTTTCAAGTTTCTATCTTTTAACTCACACTCTTTCTTCTACTTGTTTCATTCTGCTGTTTATGCTCTCTTTTGCTTCAACTCCAGAATTTCTGTGTGGTTATTATTTTATTGTTACTTTCTTGTTGTTAAATTTCACATTTTGTTTGTGTATTGGTTTTCTGATTTTGTTGACTTGCCATTTTTGTGTTTTCTTACAGTGTATTACATTTCCTTAAAACTGCTTTTTTGAATCCTTTATTGGATATATTGCATATCTCCATGTCTTTGGGCTTGGTTACTGGAAGATTAATTTGCTCCTTTGCCGTGTTATGTGTCCTTGATTTTTTTCACGTTTCTTAAAGGTTTCCGTTGCTGTGTTTATATCTGAAGCCAACAGTCACTCTACCAGTCTTTACTAACTGCCCTCTTGACTGTAGCCAGGATTGTTTTTTTTTTTTTTCTCTAGTTGATGTGCTGGAACTTTTCTGCTGGAAACCTGCAAAAGGCTTTCTTAACTATGGATGATTATCTCTAATAGTGTTTTCAGGAGGCTGCCAGACACTGTTGAGAGTGGCTGCAGCCTGTTCGAGGCCCACGCAGGGTCTGCAACCAGGACTGTGGTCTGCATGCTTGTTACTCAAAGGGAGACTCCTTCTGGATTCCTCGGTGTCTGGTGATGGGTCTCACAGCTCTTACAAAGGCGCTTTTGTCTGTGGGTTGATGACAAATTGTTCTTGTTGGTGGTGAGGATATGATGAGAGATACCTTATTCAGTCATGAAGCTCTCACGTCACTCCAACACATGGGTATTTTAAAAGTAAAATTTTTCCCTGAATTCTTTCTTCATGTTATATGTGCCTTGTGCTATTTTAAAAGCCATTCATAACATATATCTAATTATTACTCCCTTGTCTAGGAGTTCGGAGTCATTACTTCCTTGTGTTCACTTAAAGCTTTTCATATGTCAACTCCTAAATATCCCATTGTGTTATACTTGTATATCTATCTTTAGAGCAAGGAATATATATTGGCACTTTTTGTTTTGTTAATTAACAAACTAATTAAGATGGATAACAGTTGGAATTTTATAATTTTTAAAATTCTTTATCAATATAATTATTTAAAAACATTAGCTTTTTTGATGGATTTTTAAAAAAGTAGCAGTCATGGCTTACAAATGAAGTAAGGAGAAATGGAAATGAAAAACGGACATCAGAAGAACCTGTGATTACACCAGCTTCTGAGAAGGCTGATTCACTAACTGGTCTACTTCAAGTGAATGGTAACAGAAGCTTAAGTGGAATAGATCAAGATGATAGAAGGTAAAATCTATACATTTTTTATTTCTAGGTAATGGAATATTAGTAATGATTACTTTTTCTGGAAATAAAACAGCATAATATAGTGTACAGGCCAAGAGAATTCTCACTATATCAAATGCTGTTGAAAGGTTAAGATGAGGACAAGTGACTCTGACAAAGAGCATTTTTAATAAATAGTTGCCATGGAAGCCAGAGTGTAGGGAACAAGTGTAAACAGCTCCTTAGAGAATTTTATTGGGAAAGGCTATAGAGAAATGGATGGCAATGAAAGGCAAATGTGGAGTTCAAGGGAGATTTTTTTCTTTTCTTATTTTAAGATGGGAGCTTATAGAGAGTGTCTGTATATTGTTGGAAAAGATCCAGTAGTGAAGGACATGTTTATTAAAGTCAAGTTTATTTTCAAGTATTAGAGAGTTCACTGATTGCATTATATTATATTTTAAAGATTATATTACCTAATTGTCCATAGTACTTCTATAATGTGCAGTTATATGGTAAGTTATATATGTTAGATTATATGGTAAGAGGTTGTTCATTCAGACTTGGTTTTGTAATGGAACTCCTGTGGATCTATTGCTCTAGGTTTTATTGCTCACTGTTGATAAAAACTGTGGCTCTCAATGCCAGAGTCTGGTAAAAAGAAAAGGAATTATTTATTTAAAAGTTATACAGGTTTCACCCTGGCTGGTGTGGCTCAGTGGACTGAGAGCTGGCCTGCGAACCAAAGGGTCACCAGTTTCATTCCCAGTCAGGACACATGTCTGGGTTGCAGGCTAGGTCACCAGCAGGGGGCATGTGAGAGGCAACCACACATTATGTTTTTCACCCTCTCTTTCTCTTCACTTTCCCTCTCTTTAAAAATAAGTAGATAATTAAAAAAAAGTTATACAGGTTTTGAGTATTGGTGGAATTTTGCAGTTAAGTCCCACTTCTTTACACACCTATAAGCACACATAGTCCTATCCTCCCCCTGCCCCTTTGCCCAGTCAGGCCAGAGGTATTACATTTCAGAGAAAAAAAAGAACAACATAAGTCTGGGCTCACTTCTCCCCTTGGTTATTCCCAGAGATCTGTGCTCAGCTGAGCAGGTCTCCGGCAGTCCCCAGCACCATCAGCCGTGTCACCACAGTCTCCAGTTCTTAATCCAAAACCACATGGCACCTCCTTGTGGCCAGGGTGGTCAAGGGTCCTTCTACCCTCTTTTGACCTGCAAGTTTCTGCCTCATTCCTCCCTGCTGCACATGGCTACCCCCCTTTTAATTTAAATCCCTGGCTGGATTCTCCCCTGAAACCCCATTTCCGACTCCTTTTATAATCAGCTACACCTGTATTTTATGCCTCTCCTGGTTGCCTGTTGTTAGTCTGAGTAGGCATGGCCCATGGTGTGGAGCAAACCATTTCCAAGAACCAGGCCCTCTAATGGGGGAGTCACCTCCCAGCTACCGCAGGGGTCAAAGTCACGCCTATCTCCCTGGCTCAGACAAACTGTTCAGCATTACTATGAAGCTAGCCTGCTGTTATTGATATGCAAAGTAACTCTCAATGGCCCTGCTCTGCATTTCCCATCCCCCTGACAGGTCTGTGGGGGATATCCTATATTCCCAGACACCCCAAGTTCTGGACCCCATTCCACACCTGTTACAGTTCCACAGCAGATATTGTCATGTATTGAGTATGCAAATAATTACTTAAAAATTATACTATCATACACAGATTTTTTAAATTACATGATTATAAATATATAAACATTGAAAGCATACTGAATAGAATTTAATCATTCCTTAGTGATTCTAGATATTATGGTGCCTTTGAAAATACTGTAATGAACAGTAATCATTTTGTAAGGTATGCTAAAGTATTAGGATATACTAACAGTTTTATAGATTCTGGGGAAAAGGGAAAGACTTTATATATGAACAATAGAAAGATAGACTAGCAACAATCTATCACGGATTATAACTTTTGGGTTATAAAGTTCTAAAGTATAAAAACTTCTGCAACAGCGGTGTCATTGACACATATTATGTGCTGAATGGATGAATGCCTGTTGATGAATTTGTTTAGAAAAAGCAAATATTTAGTTTACTAAAATAATATTGCCAATCATGTTGCCTTGATATAACATCTTTTTATTTTTAAAATATGTGTAATTTTCAGAAATTATTATTTGTATCTTGAAATGGAATAATAAGAGATTTATTTGTTATCATTGTAATTAAACATGTTTAAAAATAAATATTTTCAAAACATATTGTGAAACACATGTTTTGAAGCCAGATTTCCTATATTTAAATTCTGGGTCTGCTTTTGATCAGCTGTGTGGGCTTGGGCAAGTTACTTAGCCTTTCTGTGCCTCATTTTCTTGCTTTGTAAAATACTAATATATTGCCTAACTCCCAGAATTTCATGAGGATTTAAATGCCCTGAAGACATAAAGTGCTTATGATAGTGCACAGCACTTGCATGGTAAGTCTTCAGAAAATGGACATTATGATTATTAAAAACAAGTTTCCTTCGTTTTCTGACCTAAGGTCTTAATGTAAGTAAAACTTTGTTTTTTATTGAAAATGACAAAAAAAAAACAAAACCACACACACACCCTGGGTTATTATTTTTTCCTAGCAAATAATGCAGGTAACAAATTTTATGCTATTCTTTTTGATTTGACTGTCAGTTTAGTAGAAATTTAATACTTTGTGTTAATATTATTAGTAATATATTTTCTTTGTCTCTTAATGTTATTCTTTTTATTTATTGTTTAATCCTCCATATAGAAAATTAATTACAAACTTAGAGATTTTATATAAGAAACAATAGCTTTAGATATTCTTTGTATTTTAAATATTTAATATTTGCCTGAAAAGAATTGTTTAATTTTTTTAGGTCTGCAAAAAAAGCATCTCATGAAGACAATAAGATATTTTAAAAAACACATTATCAAAAATATTATCAGTAGTAAGAAAATACATTATAAAAGATACAATGAAAAAATACAAAATCTTCCTTTGTTGTAGAGACATTTACTTTGAAAAAGTAATTTAGAAACACAGTTATTGATAAAAGTATGTTTTTAAAAATTAAAAACAGTTCTTTTAAGAATAGCTGTGTTTTTGCTCTCATGAAAAGGTGGGTATTTATCAGCTCTGTACGCTTAATATATTTTGTAAATATTTGGGAAACATTGTAAGAACAGCATTATTTATTTTTAGGTTAAAGAGAAAATTAATTCTGTGGAGGACCTTGATGACTTAATTTAATCAACTGAAACAATTTCAGGATGTTGTGAATTGCCTTACTCCAAGTATAAGAATATCATGTTAATTGAACGACTTTGTATGAATGGTAAAGGTAGCACCATCATATAAATATAAAGCCTTTAGGGTATACTGTAGTAATATATGGACACCCTGCCTAGTTCTGCACTGCAGGGGATGTATTATTGAGCTACTTATATATGTTTTTTATTAAGATAAAATGAAAGCTATTGTAGGTTCTCAGCCAGACTACTCTTAAGTTCCACCGTACTTTTCTCAGTGTGAATGGCGACATCTACTGGTCAGGTTATAACGATGTCCCTCCTTCTAGGATACTGTAATAAACTCAAAACTGTTTTTCCTCATATTTCACTTCCTGGAACCTTGGTCTATATGGCCACCATAATTACTTCATATTAAAAAATTCAGCCTCGGCTGGTGTGGCTCAGTGGACTGAGCGCTGGCCTGTGAACCAAAGGGTCGCTGGTTTGATTCCCAGTCAGGGCACATGCCTGGGTTGTAGGCAAGATTCCCCAGTAGGGGGTGCACAAGAGGCAACCACACATTGATTATTTGTTCCTCTCTTTCTCCCTCCCATCCCCTCTGTATAAAAATAGTTGAATAAAATCTTTAAAAGAGGAAAAATTCAGATTTCATCATATTTAAAACCCAGCAATTTTCTCATTGTCCCTTGGGTACTTGAGAGAATGGTGGTGTTCAAGTCTACCATATTCTGATTGATTTTCCTGGTACTTGTTCTGTCATTTATTGATTGAGTGGTATTGAAATTTCAGAACTAAATTGTGAATTCATGTTTTTTCTTTGCAGTTCTATCAATTTTTCCTTCATGTATTTTGAAGCTTTAATTAGGTGCATGATTGTTTAGGATTGTTACACTACTTATTAATTTATCATTATGCAGGGACTTTGCTAATTGCTAATAATATATTTTATTATGAAATATACTTTGTTCGATATTAATATACCCACTTTAGCTATACCTTTTTGTTAGGTGTTAATGTCATATATCTTATTTGTATATTTAAAAAAATTGTCTTCACATTTAAAGTGAATTTCTTACAGGTGCCACATAGTTGGGTCTTGTTGGGTCTTGTTCTTTTATCCAGTTGGACAATCTGTTTTTTACTTGAGGTTTTCACTTGATGTGATTATTGATATAGTCATTTTGAAACTTTCATTATGCTGTTTGATTTCTCTTTGTCCCATCCGTTTTGTTCCAGTGTTCTTTTTCTGTCCCCTTTTAGATTGATCAAGTAATCTTTATGATTTAGTTTATTTTTCGGATTATTAGCTATAATTCTTTTGCTATTTCAGTGGTTGCTTTAAGGTTGGTTAAAGGTAAATGACTTGAAGTTATAACACTCCACCTTCAATTAATACTATATCACATTATATATTAATTATAATTGTTTATTTCCTTTTCTTCTCTCTTAGCATATCCTTCCTGGCTTTATGGAATTGTAGTTTTCATTAAGCTGTAGAAAGTTTTTGGCCATTTTTTCTTCTGTCCCTTCCCTCTGCTTCTTCGGGAAATTACACATGAGCCGTTTGACTTTCACTTTCTTGATTGTGATCTTTGTTATTATCACTAGAGGGCGCCTTGAGACAAGCGATCCTATAGTTATGGTTTCTACATAATGGCATGCCTGTTAAATACGGGAAGATTAAGGGCTGAAGGGAAGTATACCTGTAAGTGACAAGGAGACTAAAAATAATGTGGTCTGCTGTGGTGGGTATGTGGAAGACAGAAAGCACAGATCCCAGCTCCAACGCCTCGAACTAATGTTATAAGCTATTTGCCTTTACAGCTGTTTTTGTTAGTTTCTATCACCAGCTTTGCTGTCTTGTTCCTCTGTACAGGTTGATGGTCTAAATTTTGCCCTGGTGCGAAATGGTTAAAGTCGCCAAGGTAGTGAGTGCATTGTGCAAACGTGGTGAAAGCAAGTGCTTGACCATGTCTTTGAGGGATTTTTTTAAAGCTCTAAACTGGTTTACTAAACATATACAAAGCCATCCCCAAGAATCTTGAAAGTACAGTCCTTCTAGAGGCAGAAAATATTACCTGATAAGCTACCTACATTACTGATAGCCATTTCTCTCCCCTCCCTACTTTGTATTACTTGTTAGTTAGAAACCCCCCCAACCCCCCACCAGAAAAAAATATGTACTTCTTTAGAGCAATTTAGAACCTATATTTGTATATAGTAGCTGTACTTTGACACATTTTTAATGTTAAAACACTGTTTAAAGGGAAATTCCATTTACTATTATGGCAACTTAAAAAAAAAAAGCAAGTCCGCTGAGGGAAAAATGAAATACTAAGTAAGCAACTCTGTTTTACAGTCCTCACAGGACTAGCAGAGGCTAGCTGAGGTCAGCACTCAACTTCAGCAGAAACAGCAGAGCAGATCTTACTCGGCACCCTCAATACGAGGCCAGTCCTGAGACACCGTGTGTTGAAACTCTTAGTAACAGTTTTGTACTCCGCAGAAATTACACCCCAACAGAAAACTTGGTGATTCCTACCTCAAGGTCATGTACTTCAGCCTACTTGATCAAGGTTAGTTATACTAACCTTTGGGTTTCAGATTTGTGATATAATTCTTATTTTAACTTGGTGAAATTCTGAATTGAAACCATGTAAAAGTCTTAATTATTTGTGCTAATATAGAAAGGAAAGAGAAATTTTACAATCTTTTTTAAGTTCCCATATCTCACATTTTCAAGTGATACCTGTCATGGACTTTATTCAATAAATGCAACTAAAGGGACACATTTTAACTTTCTTGAAAAGCTGCATTTAAATTTGATTTTAGAAATGAAATATTATTTCATACCACTAATAACCAGATGTATACCTGGAGATGCTTTGGCTGGCATTCAAATGGATTTTAGTTTGGTGATGGTTCATAGCATGAAGTTTTGCTGCACCCCATTTGTCCACCTCTAAGCAGAAGTGAATGATTGACCTCTAAAGACTTAACCATAGATGGATGTTTGTTATTTAAATTAAGCTGAGATAAATACTGTTTAAGAATTAAATAAATGTGTAACACTGAAAAGATTAATTTCTGTTTTTAAGTGAAAATTTTTGTCATCTTACATGAGAGAACATTCTTAATAGCTGTTTAACTTTTAGCATTTTTATTTCAATTATTATAAGATGTCTTGCTGAGCAGTTGTACATTTTCTTAATAGTTAAATTAAGTAAATATCTGAATTTTTATTCTTTATATTTTTAATTTTTTAATTTTTGAACTTTTAAAATGAATTCACTATGTCTGCATATCTTTGCCAGCGCTGGAGTGATTGATGGCTAAGATGGCAATGATAGGGAGTCTTAAAGTTGCAACTGGCTCTCATTGTGTATTGTAATTCATATATCCATTCTCATCATATGTATTTAGGGCTTTGCAGCTCCACAGTTTCTGTGTGGTTCTTTTTTACAGTTTTTATCTCTTTGGTAAAGTACTCCTTCTGTTCATTAATTTTATTCCTGAGCTCATTGAATTGCTTTTTGAGTTTTCTTGTATCTCATTTAGTTTCTTCATGACTTGATAGGTTGTTCCTCTGTTGGCAATTTGAAATAGTGAACACTTTTCTTAGTTAAGTTTTTATTTTCACAGTTCAGCAGGTTAATAATCAGAAAACACAAGTGCTTACTCAGAATTTCATTTTTCCCTAAGCGGACTTTCTTTTGTTTTCCAGTAGATAATGCTATAGCACAGTTTTCTCTTACCTGTACTATTGATACTTAAGCTTGGGGTGGGGGAGAGGGGTGAGTCAAGGTGTGAGAGGCTTAGCCTTGGACGTGGGAGTGGGAGCCTGGATAACCAAGGTGGCGAATGCCAGTGCTGTTTCCAGGTCGCCTGGGTCTCAGGGCACCACCACCGCGGTAGGGGATGTGGCCATTTGAAGGGAGCCAGTTCGTGATTGCACTGAAGTGCTACCTCATTTCCTGTGGCCACTGACAGCGCTGTGTGGTGGTGGGGAGGCTGCAGACCTGTCCTTGGAGAATTGCAGCTGTGGACCTGTCCCTGTCCCGCCCCCTTTCTGCTTCCCCTACACATTCCAAAAGGCCTGCCTTCCGAGGGACACTCACGTACAGACCATTTAGTGTGTTGAGCAGGGGAACTTTTACTGAATTCTAGATGTCCGACTGGTAGATGTAGTGGGGATACAAAGGGGTTGACTCACTTCGCCATGATGCTGACACCACTCGCTAAAATAGCTGTTTCAATCAGTGCACACTGATTCATAATTTTGATGGTGTTTTTATGGTCTTCTTATGTACAGAAAAATAACATAGGCCTGTGCTAAACGAGTCTTCAACCTTATTTCTTCATTTGGCTTCATTGTAACACATCACAGAAGAGTAATGCTAAGGATTTTTAATAGCCATTATCTAATAGCCTTTTTGCCAAAGGGTCTTAGTACTTCAAAGCTGTGAAACTGAACTACTGGGTAAAAAAGAAAATGAACGTCAAATACTTCTGTAAATTGTGAAGAATGGCACAGACCTGAAATGTCCTCATTAGTTTTCACCAGAAAAAGTAGATAATGTCTCATTTTACAAGATGAAGATGAAAGAGTGTGTAAATGCAGAAGTAATGCAGAAAATTTTTGTGGAAATTTTTTAATTAATATTTTGGGAAGAAAGTAGTACTTATTTTTTAGTATTTCTAGGTAAATTGAAAAAAATATTTTAAACTTAATGTTATATTTCCAAGTTATACATAGTTTCCTTGTGGTTCACCAAATTATGCTAGACTTAATAAGAGAGTAAAAAGCATCACTCTATGAAGATACAGAGATAGGTTGCCAACATCCCTACAGAATGCCGGGAAAGACTTTTTATACATACAGCTGTTGTTCACAGAATTCTTAGACTTACAGAAAGAAGACGCCCTCTGGAGTTGCTGGGATTTTAATTCTTGCCACTAGGGAAAAATAAAGTAATTCTGTGAAAGGTGGGAACATGCTGTCTAAAATGATAGAAAAGGGTGGGTTTGGGGAACGGAGCATCACAAAACAACAGACAGACTCTAAAGATTTTTAAGCTATGATTCTAGGGAGTAAAATGTTAAAAACCAGCATTAATATTGAATTTTTAATCAATCCCCTTTATTTACAAAGTTTTAATATTATGGACTATTCCTACTGTAAAGTTTTATCTTATTCATCATTGTGTTTCCAACTTTAAGGACAACAATTATAATAAAATGTTTTTCTAATCTGTGATTTCCATTTTCTTCACATTCATAATATTTGGGTTTGTTGCCTCTCTCACCATTACATGAAATTCAGTCTTGCCCACTGATTCCGTTGGAGTGGTATAGATTGTTCCATCTGTTTTGCTAACTTTTACCTTCAGTTTCCACATTCTAGTTTAATTCTGGGGTGTTTGTCCTATATGTAAAAAAGTAACTTTTTCACTTTTATTCAACCATGTTAATGATATAAAATATGAAAGTTAAAGTTAGCTTAAACAGCTATATCGCTAGATTTTCTCACACATAAGACTTTTTTCTTAGAACCAAAAACTTAAAATTTATTTTAGACGATTTTATAACAATGAAGTGTCTCTGGTTTCAGAATTTTTTATGTTCAAGTGTTTTCCACTATTTGTGTTCCTAACACCATGCATGGCACAATAGTTCCTCAATCGGTGATCTTTCAATCTGTGTTAGATAAGAAGGCTCAATTTCACATTGATGGATTTTGAACTTTTGGTACATTCCTGATATTCAGAAAATTACTAATGATTTATTTAAGCATTTTTCCACATTTCTCAAATGTCTATTCAGTTCAGCAACTCTTTCTATACAAACATATGAAATTCTAAGACTTTAACTTCATATATGGCAGACCGAACTCTGTGTCTCAACAGAAAAATGAGTCACATTTCTTCCCAACTAAAAACAGGCCTCACATTTACATCACTGAGGTAGTGCCTTTCTACTCTGAATTTTATTTAACTCTACTCAAGCTACCACAGCACTTATGCTATGATAAGCATAAGGCAGCAGAGACAGTGATGTGGACCCCGGCTCATGGGGTCTGCCACATTGTGGATGAGACACAAGACAGTCACAAAGACTACCGAGTCCTGTGGAGGAAAAGGGACAGCATGGCTTTTGCTCTCAAGGGGAGCAAAAGCCATGGCCTCTGCCATGAGAGGCCTTTATTTCTTTTCTGGGCTCATTACATGATGGTCCTCATTTACTATGCACAGGTTCACTTTAGGTGGTTACCTTTTACAGAAAACAAAGGAGAGGATGCCACTGATCACATCACAGAAGAAGGATATTTACAAATGCAAAGGGAAAAATGGTTGAACTGGTTACACTCCATCCTTGGAAGGTTTAGCATAGATTTTAGGCAGTTAATTTAAAGATATGCAGTAAACGTTTGCTGCCTCAATTCAGGGTGAGGGAGTTTTAACAAAAGCAAGTCTCAAAGTGGCCTAGGTACACAGCAGGCCTGATTCCCCATGGGAGAACCGATCCGTGGGCGTGGGTTCTGTGCATCTCCGAGTGGGAGCTGGGCCCACCCCACGCAGAATGGTCTCTCCTACAGACAGAGTTCAGTAAACTTGTTTATGTCATCAATTGTATGCTTTACATAATTCTGTCTGTTCTCACTTCATTTTGCCCACTTACACAATGATGCCATAGTCATTTTGCCTTTTGAAGGATGCAGATAACTGCTAAACCTCAGCCTATTCTTTTTGTCATTCCTTTTCTCTGTACTTAGCTTTGCATCTTCTTGACCAAATTTTTCCTCAGTTCTTTTCTCTGCAGCAAAATAGAGGTTTTAATGTTTACAAACTGATAAGTGTATTCCTTTGCATGTTAACTTACTTACAATTCGATATTATATTGCAATTGTTTAAATGAGTAAATACACTTGATTTCATTACCTTTTATGTCACATTTATTTTTATAACATTTAAAATAAGGTGATATCAAATTTTAACTTAAAAGTATCAAGTTAGTAAAAATATATCAAATTTGGAAATGTGTATGTGTGTATGGTTCATATGTATTTATCAAATTGATCTGGAAAAGAGAATGCAACATCACTTTCCAATCTGTAATCTCACGTATTAAGTTTTGGCCTGCGGTGAATCGGTTTTGTGACCTCAGGCCATCCATAATCTCTCTGAGCCCTCTGTTGCCTGTAATGTAAAATTAGGAGTTTAGGCCAAATCAGTGATTTTCACACCTTAAAACTATTTTTTCCAAGATTAGAACTTTTATTTTTTAATTTTGCATGAAACTTTTATATAAAACAAATCAAATAGAGTGATCTAGCGGAAGGAGGCATGGGAACGCTGAACTGTGCAATCCCACAGGTGTGAGGAAAGGAAACTTGGACTTCTACGGGACATAGTTTGAGAATGACCAGTTATGAGAAAATCTTTCTGGTTATAAATCCTTTCAATTAAAAGTTGCTGATACATTGTTTTTATGTGTATAATTTTTTCACTTTTCTATATTTTTGATAAATGGAAAAATATAAATAAAGGCGCAGATGCGTTCTTTTTATTAACATTAGACTACTTCAAACTACTTCCGTGGTCTGAACACAGTCCTCACAGAGAAATGAACATAAACGTCACAGAAGTAAATATTTAGGAAAAGAGCTCTTGGGGAAAAAGACAATAATGTTACATTGGTAGTTTCTTAATTCAAGCTGTGGTAACATAAAATTGATTCAATAAAGGCCTCCCTGTATCTGTTATGGAGCTGCTTATTTTACAAGGCTTATTTAGTAATGCTGTTGTCATATCACTAATTTTATAAGGCCTGTCATGTTATTGTTAAAAATGCTAAGGAAAACAGCCTCTGAACATACTGGGGACCTTGTTTGTAAAGGCATTGTGTGTCACATTACCATATCACCAGTGTTTTATGTTCAGTGTTCTATTTTACACCCTGTTTCGGGCATTTAGTGAGAGGATGTCTTATATAAGAAAGGTTTAAGTAAGAACACACTAGTCAGGACACTTGTAAAATAATTTGAAATATTACTACGCATTTCATAATTAAGTAGACTATAATTATAATTGTTGAATGTTTCCAAATTTAGCTTTAATTCTGGAAAGGAAGCAAAGATATAATTAAAGAACTACATATTGGGGGTTTTTTTGTTCCTCAAATCAGAGTTCCTGAAATCTTTGTGTCCATATGAATAAATAAATGTTATAATACAAACAGCAAAATAGTTTTACTTAATTTTTTTGCCAGTAGAATTTTCACATGACTTTATGACAGCACCACTTTTGTCATTTTAGTTTGAAAAGTTAATAGTATAGAACATACCTTAAGATTTTAACTTTCTAAAAGTATAATAATAAGAAACTAATTTTAAGGAAACATCCATTAAAATAAAAAGCTAATTAAACTTTCTAAAATTTTAATTGTTGTTTAAGTACAGTTTTCTGCCTTTTACCACATTCCAGCCCACCCCCTAGCCCTTCCTACCTCCCTCCCATTTCCACCCCCCCTTGTTTTTGTCCATGTGTCCTTTATACTTGTTCCTGCAAATCCTTCCCCTTTTCCCCCGAAATTCCCTCCCCTCTCCCCTCTGGTCTCTGTCAGCCCATTCTCTATTTCAGTGTCTTTGGCTATATTTTGCTTGTTTGTTTTGTTGTTTAGGTTCCTGTTAAAGGTGAGATCATATGGGATTTGTCTTTCACTGCCTGGCTTATTTCACTTAATAACTTAATTATATTTAAGTTTGATATTTATTGTGGTATACATGACTCTGAATAAAGATTTCTTGTTCATTATTTTTGTAGTTTATAGTATGATTGTTCAGGGGTGGACTGTGTCATCTTCCTCTTGTAACTTCAGTGCTTCTCATGCTACCCTAGTGCATGGTTGTTAAATAAACGAATGAAGGGTGAGAAACCAGAAGCTCTGATCCTTAGCCATGATTCCTGTGCAGCCATGGGCAAATTACATTTCATAGTGTTCTTGTGTTTTGTGTTGTAGTCATATACAGATATTTTATTCTTCTTAACACTTATACTTAGTTGTAGTTTAGATCAAGAATATAATTCTTTTTCTTTCTAGATGCTGCTGAATTTGAATCTGAGTCCAATTGAGCTTATCCTGTAGGATTAATCAATGAGTCAAATTCATATCAAGATCTACTTTTGAAACATCACAAGAGTGTCAAGACAAAAAAAATGGCCCAAACCGAAGAACAGATCAAAGCTCCAGGAAAAATATAACTAAGCAATGAAGAGATTGCCAACCTATCAGATGCACAGTTCAAAGCACTGGTGATCAGGATGCTCACAGAATTAGTTGAATTTGATTGCAAATTAGATGAAAAAATGAAGGCTACAATAAGTGAAATGAAGGAAAATGCACAGAGAACCAATAGTGATGGGAAGAAAACGAGGACTCAAATCAATGGAGTGGACCAGAAGAGAGAAAAAAACAACCACAGAGAAAAGAATGAAGAAACCAGAATTCAAAAAAATGAGGAGAGGCTTAGGAACCTCCAGGACATCTTTAAACATTCCAACATCCGACTTACAGGAGTACCAGAAAGGAAAGAAGAAGAGCAACAAGTGGAAAAGTTATTTGAACAAATAATAAAAGAGAACTTCCCCAATCTGGCAAAGGAAATAGACTTCCAGGAAGTCCAGGAAGCTCAGAGAGTCCTAAGGAAGGTGGACCCAAGGAGGAACACACCAAGGCACATCATAATTACATTAGCCAAGACTGAAGAGAAGAAGAGAATCCTAGAAGCAGCAAGAGATAAAGAGACAGTCACCTACAAAGGAGTTCCCATCAGACTGTCAGCTGATTTCTCCAAAGAGACCTTACGGGCAAGAAGGGGCTGGAAAGAAGTATT
>CM052538.1:77466518-77590164 GCA_028533065.1 Trachops cirrhosus | reverse complement strand
GAGAGGGGGAAAAGGTACAGAGAATAAGTAGCATAGATGGTAGGTAGAATATAGACAGGGGGAGGGCAAGAACAGTAGAGGAAATGTAGAAGCTGAAGAACTTATGACACATGGACATGAACTAAAGGGGGGGAATGTGGGTGGGTGTTCAGGGTGGAGGGGAATGCAGGGGGGAGTAATGGGACAACTGTAATAGCATAATTAATAAAATAGATTAAAAAAAGAAAACATCAAAAGAATATGCACAGATTTTGATGAAAAAATTATATGACCTGGAACATAAATAATACAAATTTATTTACTACATTGTTTCCATGACATTTTAATTGTTTTTCATTAAATTCATAACATTTGAAATCTTTATTAAAGAAAAGCATTTTTGGATCATATGTGCAAAATGAAAATATACATTGTATTTTAAACTAGGTTTCTTGGGGTCTAAGTTTTAGGTAGATTTTGTAAATGAAAGCCAACAATACTGAGTTTAACAAACACAAACTGCCCAAACACCACCTGTTTAAACAATATCTAAACAACCAAGCTGTCACTCATACTTTGGAGGTGCTAGTTGATATCTTTTTTAAAAATGTTACAATTTTATAACTATGTTTGCTCCTAAAGATTTAGACAGATATCATGTGGATGCCTGCTGCTGTGGCTACCATCAGCGTTTGGATGCATTACAATTGCTATAGTGCCATTGACTTACATGTCATTTTAATCACTGATTCATAGATCTTTCCTCATGAGGAAATAAAGTTTGCCTAAGGCCTTTCCCCCTTTTCTATTGATTTATTGATTTTTGATTTTTATTTTTAGAAATGGTCTTAAAATTAGAGAAAGGTCCAAGTTTTGGTGGGAACTCATTTCCCCTGAACCACTGGAGAGCAAATCGCTGACATTGTGCCACTGTCCCTGGTTCCTTCTGCGTGTACAAATGTATTTCCTGCCAGTCAGTACATTCCTCTTGCTTACCATATGACCTTCACAACCAGAAAATTAACACCAGTATGTTCTATTATTTAACTTTCATATTCTTTTCAATTTTTGCTACTTGTTTGTAGTATTTGTTACAGCAAAAAGATCCTGTTCAGATCCATGGATTACATTTATTTGTGTGTATTCATCTCCTTCAGTCTGAAACGGTTTCTTAGTCTTTCCTTGACTTCCGTGACCTTGACTCTTTTGAAAAGTAAGTTCCAGTAATGTAGAATGGCCTTCGATGTGGATTTTTCTGATGTTTGCCATGATAAAATTTAGATCATGTTTTCAGCAAGAGCACCATTTAGGGGGCCCTGTATTCTTCCCACTGCATTCTGTGATGTGACCTACAATCCTGGTTCGTGCCATTCTTCGTGACGCTGATGTTGATCAGAAAGCTAGCTTCCACTGGGTTTCTCCTCTGCAATCTTCCCTTTTTCAGTTTACAATCAATTGGTGTTTTATAGGAAAGTTTCATAGAAACTATGTAAATATTGCTTCATTAAACTTTCAATTCATTCATTTGTCAATATGGATCATAGTTCCTTTTATTCAATGGGGTTATAATTTGTTAAGAATCATTGTTAAATTTGTTTTTTTTAAGAAATATTCTCTATTGGCAGTTTCAGACTTATAGAAAAGTTATAGGAATAGTATTGTACAAAGAATTCTTGGTTACCATTTCCCAAATATTAACATTTTACTATATTTGCTTTATCCTTTCTCCCTTCTTCTCTCTTTCCAGATATAAGTGTCGATATACTTTTGTGTGCATTTCCTAAGAAAAAGGAATGATCTTACATAACTTTTGTATAATTATCAAAATCAGGGAATTAAAATTTGCTTAGTATTAATATTGAATCTTGGATCTTATTCAGATTTTTCCTATTGTCTCTAACATCCTTTATAGTCAAAGAAAAGCGAAGATGATGTGTGGTATCCAGTTGTCCTGTTTCTTTGGCCTCTTTTAACCTCGAACAGCCCTTTAGGCTTCCTTTGCTTTTCATGGCATCTTCATTTTAAAGGGTATAGGTCAGTTATTTTGTAGACTTTCTCCCAGTTTAGGTTTGTATAATGTTCCCCCATTAGTAGCATCAGGTCATGGCCTCTGGGCGAGCATAAATGTCACACAAGTGATGCTGAGTTCTTCCCAGTACAATACATTTGGAGGCACATGACCAGTTTTATTACTGGCAATGTTGACTTTGATCATGTGGTTAAGAAGTGTCTTCAAGGTTTGTCAACAGTAAAATTGCACCTTACTTTTTGTATTTTATAGCTATCTTGTATGGAAGTACTTTGACTCTCTGTAAATATCTGGTTGCTCAAAATTTCTCCAAGTAAATTTAGCATTACATCCATTGGCGATTCTTGTTTGAATCAACTATTATTATGTTGGTGGCCGAATGACACTATTCTTATTCTATCATTGCTTGTTCATTGATAAATACAGAAAGCCAACCAAACAAGCAAATGAGGGAGAAGAAAACGCTTATTATTTTGGTGCTTAATTTCCCCCAGATTTGCCATTTCCCCCAGTAATAGCCATTTGAGCTGACTTGGTTTCTTTTTGTCCTTTCCCCATTATTCACTGAGCACTTCCTTACTCTTTAGACAACAAGATGGTCCAAGCTTATCCTGTAGTTTTCTGCCCCAGTCCTGGAATCAACCATTTTTCATAAAAGCCCTGATTTTCTTAAGCGGTGAGTGTTGAACCAAGATCCAGGCCTTAGCTGTGGTAGGTGTGCATAGTGCTAATGGGATTGTCGTTGCCCAGCGGCTCCCGCAGTGAACAGCAGGGCATATGGAGAACCACATATGTACATGCATGCATTAAACTGTAGTTTTGTATCAAGATATACTGAAAATAAGAAGTTCTTACCAATACTTTCTTTTCAATCCAATCCCACATCGTTCATTCTGGTTTTTCTCTTTTAACTTTTTAGCTCCCTCTTCTTGCAGTGAGATGGCTCCCATCATCAGTATCTTTAATTATTTGTTCAGTCTTCTTGTTTGTAACCAGTCTCTGCTGTCTCTGCCCCTGCACTCAGGTCCTCCTTGCTCCTGCTTGGATTTCAACACCCTGTGTTGGATTGCCCCAACTGCTGGCCCAAGTGTATGCATTCTTCACCGCATTCTTTCGTAGACACCCTGTGCCAGGCCACCTCTTCTGCAGATGATTTACCCCATCAGTTCTGCAAACCCAAGCTGGGTTGCCCTTCTGCCCCTGTAAGAATGCCTCCTGACGTTATTCAGCATTTGATACCTCATCCTAAGTCTCAGGGAAGCATGAGCTCTCACACTGTGCAGGATGGCCCCGTCATACTCACACCTTCCTCATTCCGTCTGGGCTCCAACACCTCCCTCTGGGCTGTCACACCTTCCTGCTGTTGTCCCCACATCTTTGAACTGGAATGTTTGGGAAGAGAAAGTAGAAAATGGCAAAGGGTTCCAAAAATCTTTTATAGTCAACTTGTCAAACTCCACAAATATGAAGGAAAGATTTGGAATGGAATTGCATTGGATCTATAAATAAATTGAGGAGAAAAGACATAATATTGAGTTTTCCAAACTATTTGTCTGCCTGATTAATTCACAATGTTTAAAATATTTCCCATAAACTTAGATTTATTCTGTTATTTGTTACTTTTGATCCAATAAATGCCATTTAAAAATGTATTTTCTTTTTTTTTTGCTAGCTTTTAGAAATAAAATTGCTATGTTGCACTTTGAGCTTGGATTCAGTATGTTGCTAAACTCTTATTTTTTTCTAAATATTTTTATCTGGATTTTTTTGGATTTTCTACAAGAGTGAACAGGTAATGTATAAACCATGACAGTTTTCTTTGTTCTGTTTTAATTCCTAGAGTTTTATTTTCTTTTTCTTTGCCATGGCAAGAATGGTCTTGAAAAAGTAGGGATAGTTGGTATCCATGTCTTATTAAAGTTGCAAAGGAAAAACAAAATAACTTTTTATAGTTTAAAAGTAGATATCCTTTATTAGTATATCAGTTTTCTCTTGCTGTATAACAGATCACCAGCAACCTAGAATTTTAAAACTATACACGTTTATCATGTCACAGTTTTATAGGTCAGGATTCTGGGTGTGGCTCAGCTGGGTCTCTGCTCCAGGGCCTCACAGGCTGCAGTCCAGGAGTCAGCTGGGCTGCATTGTCATTCGGAGCCTTAACTGGAGGAATCTGCTTTGAGGCTCATTGGGTTTATTGGCAGAATTTATTTTCTTATGTCTATGTACGTATTTTCCCACTGATTTGCTGGCTCTCAGTTGAAGGCTGCCCTCAGGTCACAGTGGTTGCCTGCAGCTCCTAAAAGGCTTGTCTTAGTATGACTGGACTGCAATAACAAAGTGATATAAGCTTATAAACAACAGAAATCTATTTCTCACAGTTCTGGAGGCTGAGAAGTTTGCGATGAAGGCACTGGCAGATGCAGTGTCTGGGGAGGGCCCTTCCTGCTCATGGAAACCAGCCTCACTGCAGCACATGGCAGAGGTTACGGGATCTCTCTTGGGCCTGTTTCATAAGGGCCCTAGTTCCATTCATGACAGGTCCTTCATCATGATTTAATCGTCTCCCAAAGGCCCCACTTCCGAGGATCATGGTGGGATTAGGATTAAAGTGAATTCAGGCAGAGGGTGGCGGGGGACAGCGCAAGCATTCAGCATGTAGCTGGGTTGTTCCCAGTTCTTGGCCACCGGGGCTTACTTCATGAAGCCAGCAAGGGGAGTCCTCACAGGAGGGCTCAGGCTTCTTTTAAGGGTTTTTACCCAATTAAATCAGGTTTACCAGAATAATCTCCCTTTTGGTTAACTGAAAATTAATGGAATTAATTCCATTTTCAAAATGTCTTAGCAGTTGCCACATTCTAATGGCTAGAAGCAAGTCCCATATCCTGCCCACACTCAAGGAAAAGGATCATAAAAGGCAAGGACACCACAAGGCAGATGTGCTGAGGTTTGTTGCTTCAATTATGTTACGGAAGCTCTTTTATAAATACTGGTTATCTGAGCTTTACCGTGAATGAATGCTGAATTTTACTCAATGCTTATTTTACATCCATTGAAATTTAAAAAATTATTACTGTGAATTACACTGTTTGCTCTTGTTAAACCAACCTTGCATTTTGCAGGTAAGCTGAACTTGGTTATAATATTTTTTGTTGGTTTGTTTTATATATTAATACTACTCTTGGTATGCTAATATTTTGGTAAGGACTTTTTCTCTCTCTTCGTGGATAATGATAATTCAAGGAATTTTTAATAATTTAACTCCATTCACACTTTTCCAAATTTATGTGTCTTGTTGCTTTTTATTTGAATTCTGCCTTATATTTTTGAAAAACAGTAGACATGTTTATAATTTTTCATAATGAGTCAATGTTCATTTAAATTTACCTACATATATCCTTCTTTCCTTCCTCTAATTTCTTCTTATATCTCAGAACTTCCTTCTGGGATCATTTTTCCTCTGTTGATAGTGTACAACCTTTAGATTTTTGTCAGTGAGAACAGCTGGTAATGCATCTCTATTTGAAAATATTTTTATTTCTTCTACTGTTGGCGCATATTCTTACTGCACAGAAAATTCTGCGTTGGTAGTTCTTGCCTTCAGTCACACGGAAGATGCCATTCCGCTGCCTGCTGGCTTCCCTCATTGCTGTTGAGAGCTTGGCTCTTCAACAGTGCCTTTTTGAACATAGTCTATCCCTGCCACTGCCCCTCATACTCTGTCCCTCATAAATGGAATTTACCATTTATTTTTGGTTCATGTATCAAGAACAAAATAATATTCGAGTCCAGGGCTCTAGTAGGGTCAGGCCTTAGAAGTTTCCAGTGTGCTATTTTATGCCATGTGATTATGGCAGCTTTTTTTCCTTTCTACCTTCTGATGATTCTTGGTGAACACTTGGTATCTTACGCAACGTGTGAGTTGAACATGGGTGAATCGCTGTAATTATGGCCACTTTGACTGCAGGAAGGTGTTTGTGTTTATGCAGTCGGTGTGGTGGATAGTGGTTTAAGCCAATGGCAGGTGGTCATGGTGCCCAGCAGGAGCTGGCTTTTAGATCACTACAGTTTTATTTTGAGCTACACTGGTTTTTAATGAGCCTCTAGGGTCTCTGCAGACAATGGGCCATCGGGGCCTAAGTAACAAAAGAAGCTGAGGCAAAGATTCACTTATAAGGACAAGAGCATCTTGGTTGGGGATAATTATTTGCATCTTTGACAATTTGAAATTTCAACCAGGTCTGCAGGCCAGGGATTTAGTGCAGCTGAATTCCATGTGTGAGCTCAGAAACAGTGTTTAAAATGGGTGTCCTGGTGCAGTTGGCCACTCCCCTTTTATGTTATTTTGAACTGAATTCAGAGCAAACAGAGGAATCTGTGGAGGGGCCAGCTCATGGATTCATGTGGTTAATCAACAGATGTTTAAGAGTCACCCCCCACTTTGTAGTTTTGAGTTGGCCACGCATTTATTAATATTTAAATAACCCTAATCTTGCTTTCAGACATCTGAGACCTGAACTGTGGCTTTGCCCATAGAAGGGTGGAGAATTTTATTAACAAACAAAAAACGCGGTCCCTGTTATTATTATTATTTTTAAAAAAGGCACATTCTTGGGTTTAGTTAAGAAAACACCTCAATGAAGTTATTTTAAGCCCGAAGCCTCAGAAAGCAATTTGGGAATCTTGTGCTTGGATGGCTCATTCTCAAGGAGTCAGCTCTGCAAGGAGAAACCACAGTTGTCTGAAGAGTGTGCTCCAACCTAGCTATTAAGAATAAGAGCAATAGAATAATAAGAACACAATGAAGAAATTCAGGTTAATTGAGATGGAAGAAAGAAAAGATTTCCTTATGAAAAATGCTGAGATCTTGAGAGTCAGACTCACCAGATGTACCATTTGGAAAGCTCTAATAGAGATTTACATGGAGATCTCTAGGGTTTGGGTATAAGGCCTTCTTTTGCTGACAACTGTTCTCCATTGGAAAAGCAGTCTCTTGCTTGTTACTAGGCTCTGATAGACACTGAATCTCTAGTTATGAGACACCAAGTGGCTATGTTACCAACACCTCCCATCATGGACTGAGCATTCATTACCTTGTCTACCAATTCAGACACACGTAAATTGCGTGAGCAGTGTGATGGTCAATTTATGTGTCAACTTAGCTGGGTCACAAAGCCCAGATACTTCATTAAACATTATTACAGATGTTTCTGTACGGGTATTTTTGGATGAGATTTACATTTCAGTAAGTGGGTTTTGAGTAAAACAGACTGCCCTTCATAGTGTGGGTAGGCCTCATTCAATCAGTTGAAAGCCTGATAGGACAAAAGAGTGACCTTTCCCAAACAAGAGGAAATTTGCTAGCACACAGCTGTTGGATTCACACTGCATCTCATTCCTGAGTATCCAGCCTGCTGACCTCTCCCATCAGGTTTTGGACTTGTTAAGCCTCCACAGTCACATGAGCCAATTCCTTAAAATAAATCTTTCCACACACACACACACACACACACCTTACTGTTTCTGTTTCTCTGGAGAACCCTGACTAATATAAGCAGATAGCTCAGGATCATGGAACCTGCTCTGATTGATTCACTATCTCTTCTACAACTCATGTTTTTGACTCCATGGAGAATTCCCTATGACTTGATAATCAAGGAGAAACAAACTGAGCCTGGTTTAGGATGTGCAAGCATCAGCTAGGGTTAGATGGCTCAAGTCATTCCATTTCTACTCAGGGGTGCCTCTGAGAAACAGTGGTGAAGGAAAATTTTCCCGGTGGGCAGAACTTTGGGTCATGCATCTAACTATTCACTTCAAATGGAAGGAGAAATGGTCTCAAGCACAGGTCCACACTGATTCATGAGCAAAGACTAGTGGGTTAGCCAACTGGTCAGGGACTTAAAGAGAACAAGTCTGGATGAATAATTGGTGAAAAGGAAGACCTGGGAGGAGTATATGAATGGGCTTCTCTGAATGGGTCCAGATGGTAAAGATATTTGTGTTCTATGTGAGTGCCTACCAGAGGGCATACTTGGACCTAATCATTAGGCCCACGTACAAAGTAGCTCTTTCCACCCCGCTCTGGAATGGAAGCTATGCTAGTTTCAACAATAGGGACTTCACCTCACCAGGGTTCACCTGAGCAGTGCCACATGCTGCCATGAGCAGAAATTGGTGCTGAATGATACTGCATTATTGCCTGAGCTAAATAGCCAGTCACTTGGTCACAGGATGAGGACACTGAAACCCTTCCATCATGGTGCAAGTAATGATCTGTCCTTATATGAATAGATACACAATCTGCACGTGTTTTTGCTTTCACTGCTCATAACATTCTCTCAGCACCAACGTTCCTCATAGAATGCCTCATTCATTCCCATCGCTCATATCGCCTATGACCAGAAAACTCATTTTTAAAAAGTGCAAGGAAAGTGTAGTAGTGGGCTTATTCCATTTAAATTAAATCCATGTGGTCTTTCTACATGCCTGTCACCCAGAAATATATGCCTTTGTGTTCCCATGGAGTGGTCTATGGAAGGCTCAGTCAGTTATTTTTCCTGTTGAAAGACCACACTCTGTAAGTGTTACGTTATAGGATGGGGAACATATCTTAAACTAGCAACCACTATATATAGTGCTGTTCCATCACAATCAGAATGCCCAAGTCTGGGAATCAAGGGTGGGCATGGCAGTGGCCTCTCTCTGCTGTATTTCCTTAAGGAATATTTGCTTGTGATCGCTGCAACCTTGGGCTTGGTGGGCTTGGAGGTCCTCATGCACAAGAGAAGAACCAGGGAATTTGACCAAGGTTTTTTACATCAGAATCTAAGACTGCCTTATAACCATTTTCAACTTCATGTTCTACTATTCTAAGAGGCAGAAGAGAGGGTCACACTACTGATTTAGGTGTCTGATCTGATTACCAAGGAGAAATTGGGTTGCCGCTATGCATAGAGGGTGGGGAAGGCAAGATGCAGAATCTGGGAATTCACAGGCCACCATTGATATTCTCTTACCTGATTTACTGGTCAGTGGAAAATTGAGGCAAGTCAGTAAAGACAGGGTCATCAAGGGCACAGATCGTGAAGGAATGAAGACAATGAACCCTGAGCAGTTGAGGTGCTAGGAGAATAAGAGAAAGTGTAATAGGTGGTGAAAGGAGGAAACCAAACTTATCAACTTGTGCCTGAGGGACACTTGTAAAAGTGGGATTGTAGCAGCTTCTGTGTTAATTACTTGATTCTCTTTCTCAAAACTTCACATGAAGAGCATTGTGGCTAACATTTTAGGTTTCACGTGGGAGTATGATGCCAGGGACCTGCCAACACTCAGAAACTAATGGGACTTCATATGTCCTTGTGTTGGGGACATGAAGTCTTCATCTGGACAAATTGGCGGGTCAAAGACAGAGTGGATAAAATTCTGGATATTCTTTTTTCTCCACTCTATGATCTGTGACCTGGAGGCTGGCCTCTGTGCACCACACCAATGAGCTCTTTTGTCTTCAGCAACCACGTGGGTTTGACCATGAGAGTCACAGACAAGAGAGCAGAGGTGGGAGGACAGCAAGGTCATAGCATTAGTTCCTTCTCACTGTACTGCAGTGGCCACATTCCTCTCTCAAAGGTTACAGCTTCTGCCCACAGTGCTGCATCCCTGGGTTCGGGTATTGCCCCCCTCTCCTGACCCTGTTTGTCATGCACAGTGGTAGCAATGGTGGTACCCTACTCCCGAGGTGCTTCATTAACCGCTGCTGCTTTTTCTTCATCCTGTCCATAACCTCATAAGTAGTCCCTTTATTAAACTCTTCTCAGTTATTTCATTTGAATTGCTTATCACAAACCTCTCTAATGCAGCCCAGTTGAATCAGGCTGGATTTAGAATGGATCTGTTCTCTCAACTGGTGCCAGTCCTCACTGCTTGAAATGGGCCTGATTTATAATTCTTGACTCCCCATAGTTCTATGGTTCTATAGTTCTATGATTGCCCATCTGTATCCTTCAGATACCTTTGCACCAGCCTTCTAAACAGATGATCAGGAAGTTGTTCAATAAGGCTCTCCCAGTCTCAGCTGGCTCAAACACTAGCTTGCTTGCTGTAGAATCGCAATGAAATGAATATTTTTATCTCTCCAAAATTTGTGTGTTGAAATTCTAACCCCCAATGTGACGGTAGAATGAGGTAGAGCCTTTGGGAGGTAATTATGTCATGAAAGTGGTACTCCCATGCATGGAATTAGCGCCCTAGTAAATGGAATCCAGAGAGCTCTCTCTCTGCTCTCTGCCATGTGAAGACACAGCAGACACTTGGCAGTCTGTGACCTAGGAGAGGTCCTCACCAGAGCCTGACCATGCTACCACCCTGATATCAGACTTACAGCCTCCAAAACTGTGAGAAATAAATTTCTATAGTTTATAAGCCATGTAGTCTCTGTTGTAGAAACCCAGAAAGACTAAGGCATGCATTTTAGAACATTGTGCTCAGTCACTAAAACATCTCAAAAAGAACGTCCCAACCCATGAGCAACTATAGGGCTACAAATGAGTTTCAGAAATGCCGTGAGAGATAGTCTCCTCACTCTCCATGGCAACTGAGCAGGGTTGGAGCAGCTGGAGTAGCCTCCCCTCGGGCTCCTGGAGAGCAGCCAGAGGCAGTGGGTCTAATGGCATGCCCTGTGTCCTGCATGCAGCACACATGATGAGCAACACCCCACGCCTGTGGCTCTGCCTCCACCACCTGGGCATGGACCTCAGCAGCCAGCCACAAAGTCTGCAGCTGCTGCTCATGGACAAAGGGCCCGTGAGCTGGTAGGGAACCCTGTGCTCCATGTGCCCAGGGGGCATGGCCCGCAGCCCAAAGAAGCCCAGTGGGGTGGGCAGGGGCTCTCTGCAGGCACAACTCAATCTCAGGCCTCACACGTTGGATACATCTGTTGTAGTTTTGGATGACATACCCTTTAGTGGAGTCCAAGCTAGCTGAGGAAGCACTGCGCTAACAATGCTTATTTATTCTGCAAATTAGAACTTCTTTATTCTGAAATAGTTTTTATGAAATAAATTAGTTGAGATCTGAAATTCTATCTCCACCATCACACACACTGAAAAACCAACATTACATATGACATAAGAAAGGAAGAGCTATTAGATGTCTTAAATATAAATACATATAATCATATATTAGGTCTGTCCAGGAAGTATCCAGACATGTGATATGAAAAATAGAGACATTTATTGAAGAACATACAAGATATAAGAAACATTGTACATAGGACAATGATGCCTCAGTCCCCTTTAAAGTAGGCACCTTGGGACTTCACACAGTTCTCCTGGTCACCAACAGCTGTCCTGTGGTATTTTCCTGAATCTCATTGATGGTCTGAAATCTCTTCCATTTCAAAGGTGATTTTAGTTTTAGGAAAAGCTAGGAGTCACAGGGTGCCAGATCTGGGCTGTCGGGGGGCTGAGTCACCTGGGTGATTTGATGTTTTGCCCAAAATCTCTGCATGAGACATGATGAATGAGTGGGCGCATTGTCCTGATGGAGCCGCCAATCACCAGTTGCCCATAACTGTGGACTTCTGAATCATTTGAATAGTTTTTGTGAAGGAATGTTCAAGCTTAATAAAAAGTTTGATGCAGATTCACTGATCTACTCATTCGGTCATTTTGAATGTGACAGCCATACAGTACACATGCTCACTCAATGGCATCTACCATCCCCTCTGACTAATACAGTGAAGTCATCATTGTTCATCTACAAGCATTCCAGTCCACTCTCCTTGGCTGCAAGTTTACACCAATGTCATACAAACCATTCTCATTATATTAACAATGACTGAACTTTTTCTGAACAGACCTCATATATTCATATCAGATATATTTACTAAATATATTTAAATATATATTATATCTGTTCATATATAGTTATATACATGAGTGTGACTGTTGTAAATATTCAAATAGCATAAAACATTGCCTTAGATTTTATCACTCACTACTAAAATATCTCCCTCTCTTACTTCAGTTTGCTGTATGAAGAGGATAACTTTCTACAATGCCATGTTGTGAAAAGGCTGAGAAACACTCTCTGAGGTACGGCATGCTGCCTCCAGTGTCTGTCATGCCTACAGCACATTGGTGTAAACCGCAAGAGGGGATTCAATGCTAAACTGAACACCTGAAGTAAAGGCCTCCCCAAATATAGCCACAACTCCCCATGATCATTTCCCTCATAGTAGCAGAAATAATTTCCCAAGGAACTAACGTACACACAGAAACACACACACACAGAATCTTCAGAGATAACCCTGATCTAAGAATATAAATTGAACCAGGGAGCAGATGGTTCATTTTGAAGATTGAAAGGGACAAAATAACCAGAAATCTTTCATTTCACTGGGGCTATGTTACTTAGCCACAGCCAATACCGACAGGTCTGAGGCTGAAATATCTTGGTTTTGAGGCCCCTAGACCCTTCTAGGTCTTCGAAGAAAAAGGGTGAGTTTCCTAAAAGAGAGTGCACATGAATAGCAATGTTAATGACCAGACACAGCATAGTATACACTGTGTGATGGCATTTTATAAAGACTGAAAACTGGCTATGTGAATCTATGGTATGAGCAATCAAGGCAGTTGTTAACATAGGTGCAGTGGGGACACAGAGGGCCCTGTGGCTTGTAGGTCACGTAATGCTGTTTAATTTAAATTTGGTTACATGACTATTTCTCTTTGTGGTTGCTGACCACTTGGTCTCTTTAAAATACAGAAATAATGATAGCATTCATAGGTTTAAAATATGCTGTCATACACATCCCTGAAAGGCCCAGAACTGACAAAAATACCAGCATCATTTTAAGTCCCTGAGTCTAAGAGTTGACGCTGTTGTCAGAGAGCCTGGACTCCCCTCACACCATTCTCTTTCATGTTTTCATGCCTTTGTACCTGCTATTTGTTCTGTCTCAAAAGCCTTCTACACGCTGACAAACTCCATCTTGCTCTTAAAAGATTTGGCTCAGTAGTTGTCTTCTACAAAGAATAAGTCCTAACACCTCCACTACCCATGGGCATACTTTTAAAAACACACTAAACGCACTTCTATTACAGTTGCCCACCCCTCTTATCAGACTTTACCTCCTTATTTCATGGGGTCATATCTTTTTAAATCTTCATCTGAGGATATGTTTTTATTGATTTTAGAGAGAGAGGAAGGGGGGTCAAAGAGAGAGAGAGTGAGAAAGAGAGAGAGAGAGAAACATTGGTGTGAGAAATATTGATTGGTTGCCTCCCGATCAGGGATTGAACTCGAAACCTAAGTATGTGCCCTAATGGAGAATTAAACTCACAATCTTTCAGTTTACAGTATGACACTCCAACCAACTGAGCTCATAACCTGGCCAGGGCTCATGAGGTCATGTCTTGTTTACTAGAACCCCGTACTGGTGAATGTTTGCTGAACTGATTTCTCGTAGACAAGAACACTTGTGAAACATGCTGGGCAAGAAAAAAGTAGAGAATTTGACAGAAGAGCCTGAGAAGAAGAAGTCAGAAATGTATAAAACTACTACCAAAAACATGGTAAAGTGAGAGTAATAATAACTGCCCTATATACTTCACAAGAGTTAAAATTAGAAAACTGATGAATTTACAAGTACATAAAATACAGTGCCTGAATAAGTTATGATTGACACATTTGCAAACAGTAGCACTAACTGTTAACTCTCCTGAGTATGGAAGTTAGTCTGACTCCCTACCTGAGTCGGGAGCTTTCCTACATTGGGATTTCAGTTGGCCAGAGGGCAAGGGCCTGTCACTTAAAGGGCTGGAGATCTGCCTGGAAGAATCAGTGCCAGTCTCCAGCCCCTTTGGCACAGCCCAGAGCACTCGCTTCATGGACTTCAGTCTTGGTGAGACAAAGTGATTTCAACTGGGTTAAGATGCACGTGAAAATGCACACAGATCTATATTTAATAATACCCTGATCAGCATTTTATACAACTCTATAGGACAGCAGAGCCTCATGGACATGGTCACATAGCTAAAAACTACACTAGGTCTGAGGGACAAGTAAAAATTAAATGTCTTTATATTTAAAAAAAAGACAAATCACAAATTAATTCCCTTTCATGTTATTAGGTTGATATACTGGTTTATATTATAATAGAAATGTTGATATTTTAATCCAGATTTTCAATGATTATCTCAAAATGACTATATTTTTAGTTAGTAAATTTAAAAAGAAACAAAGGTCATTTCACTTAAAAGTTTCAATAGAGTTTACAGTTTTTATGTTAATACTACAATATTCTCAGAAAGCATAACAGATAATAATTATCTTCCAAAACAATATTGAGATAATAAGATAATATCTTGAAAGCATAATTAACACTATCTTTGAAAGTTTATTACATTGACATATAAATAAAACTGTGAGTAAAGTGGCTTCACAGTAGACATGTATATATGAATGTAATTGTACATACTTTTTAAACAACTATCATTTCTAATAATGTACACTGAGGAAAAAGATCTTGTATTTAAAAATATTTACTGCTGTTAATTATATTTATTTTTATCATAGTACAATATAGAAACAATGTAAATGTTTGCTCATTATTGGAATTGTTCATTACAAACAATTCACATAATGAATACTAATAGTCATTGAAATGGGCCACATCACATCTACACCATTGTGAGGAGACGTGTCTATGACCTGCACTGTGGAGTGTTGGTGCCCTGTCCAGATCCCCTTCACCTGTGGTGAACCCATCCTCACAACAGTCAGGTGGAAACATAAGGAAGGTGGTAACGCAGGACAATCCAGAATTCCATCTCATCTCCCAACTTAATAATACGCCTTTCCAATGACATTGAGCCAGATGTAGCAAACAGGAAGGCTATACTTATATTTGTACATGTATCTCCAGGAAGGATAAGAGTGACTCTGTGCCTCAGCTTCTCTTATGTATTTATTTTGGGGGCAGTCATTATAGCTAAGACTACATAGAGATTCAGGTATGTACACTGACTGATGAGGATAGTCAGGCCCAAGTCATCTACCTAGTCATCTATTTACTTGAGTGAACTAACTAGAGAATCAAAGCTCACCTACAGGACATATCTGCATTCAGTAGCTGGAAGCTATAAACATGACAATAACAAAAACCAAAAACAAACCTGTAAGAGCATTGCATTTATAATCTACCCAATTCTTACAGAATTGTGACTAGCACTAAATGCTGCAGAGAAAAGAACTATGCCAGTTTTCATGACTGGAGATTGGGGGCAGGGGGCACAGCCTAGAGTTTAAGTGACAAGTTTTCCTTTAGAGTGTGGGCAACAGTGCAGTACAAAGCCAAGGAAAATAAAATTCTGGCTATTTCTGTGCAATGATAGATGTAATTTCATTCGGCACCTCACATACATGCAGCTGTGAGGACCACCTGGAAACAACTGGGTAATTCATCCACATACTCATTCAGGACATTGGTACCAGGTGGCTGAGTCAGAAGAACACGAGAAGAGTGATCATGAAAATCATATGAGACACTCTAAATTTCTTAAAAGCATCTGAAAGGGATCCAGTGGTCTGGCGGAACACAAAAGCAGAATGAACCAGAAGGATCTGGTATATCCCAGTTAATGTGACTCACTTGCACCATATATACAAGGGTTGGGGAATGTCAGTTAATGCTCATCTGCCTGCTCTATTGAGAATTATTTCAGGCCTGTGTTATTTTAAAGCCCCAGGACCTGGCGCCATTCCAGCCATGTAGTATGTGTACCACAGATGTTCATTGATTAGACTGTGAGCGTTGATGGTCAAGATTATTGTAACTCAAACTTTACATTTGGTTCTCTCTATGAGCAGAGAATATGATGTCTATGAAGTGGGCAAAATAAAAGAGCCATTTCCCCATGGTTTTTAATAATCCTTTTTATTACCTTTCATGCCCTCTTCTTCTTTCTGTTGTTTGTTTCTTGATGTAAAATACTTCCCTTGCTTAGACCCTTTAGCTTTTGCCTTCTTTATCTTCCCTTTACTATGAATGGAGACACTTCTTAGATTAGATTATGGGGTCTCTGGTGAAATCAAAGACCTAGAAAGTCAGTGGAGAACTTGAGGTCATGGCTTCAAATGAAAAACCAAACTTTCAGTTTGTGTAATCTTTGCCAGTGCTGGGTCACCTACGCCGGTCAGGTTGGCTAGTAGGTAACAGATATTCTGAGACTTTCGTCAGGACAGCAGGATTTTTTGTCAGGTGTCTCCAAAACTGCAGAAAGACTTTCCAAAGGTCAGTGCTACTGTGGAATATGAGACTGCAGATTCCGAATTTTAAATAAAACCATTGTTTATTAAAAATTCCCGAGAGGGAACTGATCAGTAGTTCAAATTTTGGAGTCTTCATACCTAACTCCATAATGCTTAAAATGTTTAGGTTTACTTTTTGCAAAGACACAACCAAAGAATCTCTTTGAGAAGCTCCTTGGGTCAGCAGGGAGAGGCTCGTGCCACCCAGGTAGGTGAGAGATGGTTCCCGGATGCTTACCACAGGAAGGGAAGGCCCTGTCTGTAGACACAATTTGGCAAACTTCACGAGGCTGTTTGCAAAGGATGCTGATAGCATATATCTGAAAAAGATCAAAATGTTTGTTGAGTTAAACACTGCAGAACTACTACTGTGCTGGGCCTTTAACTTGCTTAAATTATGAAAAGTGGTTGTTTTATTGTAGAAAGATTTCTTCATCAATCCTCAAATACATTTTGGTTCAGTAAAGTTAAACCAGCTTTTTAACTGCAGGGTCTCCTGTGGTTCTTATTATTTTTGCTTACTAAGAAAGGTCTGGAGTATATAAGGTTTATTAAAACATTGGATCCCTTTAAGAGGAATATCTACAATTATATTCTAGGACTCATGTTATGCAGAACATGGTTAGGGAAATGTGGTTTAGACAGATTTTAATTACAAAACTGTCTTTGAAACTATGAACATACACTGATGGAAAAAATTTTCCTGACTTTTATAAACCATTGATGCAGGTCTCTGTTGAGAGTGGTAGCAGGGAGGTTGGTAGACAAAGAAGGTGTCTAAGTCTGCATTGAACGTGCAACACTGTGGTAACAATAACCCTCAAATGTGACTCACTTAACAAAGTGAGGGTGTATGTTTTCCTCCTGTAATGTGTGCATCTCAGGTCAAGAGTTGTCTAGTGATTATGGCCATTTAGGGACACAGGCTAAGGTCACTGCTTATCAACTGAAATGCAGTTGCTAACTGTATCAGTAGGAAATGAGACACCTCTTGAAGATTTTAACCTGATAAGCAAATGTTTAGGCCAGAAGTACTAGCATTCCTTTCACTCTCAATTTATAGGTCAGAATTAGATTTAGAACTCGGCTCAACTAGTTGGGGCCTGGGTGTGTGATCGTTTTATTGTACCCAGGGGATCAATATGAATGTTTGTTTTGTCAGAACTAATGATTACCAGTCAGTTGTAATTAATTCTAATGAAATGGAAATGTAAAGGGTCTAAAGTAGCAAAAACAATCTTGAAATAGGAGAACAAGTTTGGAGGATTCTCACTATCATTATCTGATATTTACCATAATGCCATAATAATCAAGCCAGCATAGTATTGGCCTAAAGACAGATATACAGTTCAATGGAACAAAAGAGAGAGGCCAGAAAGGGACTCACACCTAAGTTGACATTGCATTTTTAACAATGGTATCCTATAAATTCAATGGGATTTTGAAAGTCTTTCTAACAAATGGTGCTAAAGTAACTCTATAAAGAGAAAAATATTAACTTCATAACCTATCTCATACTTTACACAAAATCAAAACGAAATGTGTCCTAAACTTGCATGTAAGAGTTAGAACTATAATACTTCTAAAAGAAACAATTATGTAGAATAATATCTTGTTAATCATGGGGTGGACAAGGATTTTGCAATTAATATATAAAAGCCATAAGTCATAAAAAGTTAACTGGAATTTAGAACTAAATTCAATAGTAAAACTAAAAACTCTTACTCGTCAAAGACACTGGTAACACATTTGAAAGGGAGAAAGTATTTCTAATAACTTTGTTTGACAAAGACATTATACCCAAAATATGTATGAGGTCTATCCAGAAGGTATCCAGCCATGTAATATGAAACATAGAAACACTTATTGATGAAGACACAAGATACAAGAAACTTTGTACATAGGACAGTGATGCCTCAGTTCCTTCAAAGTAGGCACCTTGGGACCTCACACAGTTCTCCCAGTCACCATCAGCTGCTCCATCATATTTACCTGAGCTTTATTGACAGTCTGAAATCTCTTCCCTTTCAAAGGTAGTTTTTTTGGGAAAAGCCAGAAGTCACAGGGTGCCAAATCTGGTCTGTTGGGGGGATGAGTCACCTGGGTGATTTGATGTTTTGCCAAAAAGCTCTGCACGAGATGTGATGCGTGAGCAGGTTTGTTGTTGTGATGAAGCTGCCAGTCACCAGTTGCCCATAGCTGTGGTCTTCTGAGTCATCTGAATAGTTTCTGTGGAGAAATGTTCAAGCTTAGCACAAAATTTGATGCAGATTTGTTGCTCTACTCACTCAGTCATTTTGAGTGTGACAGCCACACAGTACACATGCTCACTCAACAGCATCTACTGCCTCCACTGACTAGTACAGTGAAGTTGTCATTGTTCACACATGCACATTCCAGTTCACTCTTTTTGGCTGCCAGATTACAGCAGATGTCATGCAAACCATCTCGTTATAGTAATAATGAACTTTTTCCAGACAGACCTTGTATAGAACCTCCACAAATCAATATTACAATAAACACTTCCACTAAAAAAGGAGGAAAAGGCTTGAGAAGACACTTTAATGAAAATAATTAGTAACTAAAAATAATGTGGAAAGCAGCTGAACATTATTAGTCATCAGGGGAATGCAATGGTATGTGTTTTCACACTTACAAGAATGCCTAAATGATAGGCTGAAAGAAAAACCCAATATGGGCAAAGATTCTGAGCACCTAGAAATCTTAAAGAGTTCTTATATATTGATGGTGGTGGTGTGAAGTGACACAACCTACTTGGAAAGCTGTTTTTGCAGTTTCTTACAAAGTAAGACATATATTTATCATACAACAATTCCATTCCTAGATAATTATACAAGAAAAATGAAAGCATTTGTCTACAAAATGACTTGCACAAAAATATTTACAGCACCTTATTCATGATCCTCAAGCCAGGAAGAACACAAATGACTACAACCAGATGAGTGGAGAATGTATAAAATGTATTTATGAATAGAACACTACTGCATAATAAAAAAAATGAATGACTGATGGATACAGCATCATGGGTGAATCTCCAATCATGATGCTGAGCAAAACAGTATCCAGATATAAAAGGGAATATGCTTTATTTTTTAGTTTAAATGACATTTTGGAATAAGAAAAACTAACCTAGGGTAAAAGAATATTTTAATAGTGCAGTTTCAGAGTGTATAGACTGTTTGGAAAGAGGTAGCAGATATACCTCTTTCTGGGGTAATGGAGAGGTACTATATCTTGATTAGGATGATGATTGCACAGGCATGTATATTTATATAATTCAGAGAATTATACACTTAAGAACTTGACATTTGAATGTATGTGAATTTACATTGATTGACACACACACATACATATTGTGTGTGTGTGTTACACAATGCATTGACTGCATTAACCTGGATAGCTAAAAATGAGTACAACACAGACGGTATTAAATGCTGGTGATGATGTGTGATAGTTGGAGCTTGCTGATGTTCGGGTGTGGTTTGGAATGAGCACTTTGGATGACTTCACACTACTTATTGAACCTGGATATTTACATACCTTATGATCAAAATTGTATTTCTGTGCATAACACAAGTTGAAAACATCTGTCTTAACACAAACATATGTGTAAGAAGTTTTTACTGGCACTATTCATGGTAGCTAAAACTGGGAAAATCTAAATTTTCCCCAAAATAAAATGAATACTTTTTTTTTTGTAGTTCCATGTATATAGTAAAATTTAATTTTGTAATGAGCAAACCACAACTAGATTCAAATAAATGGCTGCACCTGACAAATATAATATTGAATGAAAGAAGCCAAACCAAAAACAAGGCATACTATTTTATTCTATTTTTATTCATCCCCAAACAGACAAAACCAATTCATGATGCTAGAAGCCAAATGAGTGGTTATTGGGATGATATAATAGACTGAGATAGGAGAAAAGCTACCAATGAGAGTATGATCCTATTTCTTGATCTATGTGCTAGTTATGTTAGTTTTCTGAAAACTCATCGAGTTGTATTTTTATGTTATGCACTTTTATGCATGTATATTATTCTTCAAAAAGTTTACTTAAAATCCCACAGAAACTATAGTGTTTTCAAAGTGTCTTTTCTCCCCTTTCTCTTGTTATTGGTAGACCTTGTTCCAAAGCTCTTGCAGTCGGCTCCAGAAGTGTGCCAAGTTACAACACACAAGATGCAAAGGAACACAGCTTGCTCATATGGATTAAGAGGCCACACTCATTTGAAGCTTTAGTAGCGATTTCTTGTACAAGCTTATTTAAATAATGAATATATTATAAAAAGAATAAAACAAACTTTACAGCTAGATTCAAAAATAATATAAGAACATCTCTGTGAACCAGAAGCTAAATAGAAAGAGAATTTCATGTGGATCCTAAAGCTACAGGCCTGCTGATATCAGTGTTCAGAAACAATTAATGAACTGCCATGGTTTAGTCACTGTGGGTTAAAATTAAACAATTTTCTGTGTGAGTTTGGGATATAGGGCCATGTTTAATGTTATAATTCAAAGGCTGAGGGTGCAGCTCTCTCCATAAATGCAAAGAATCTGAAAGAAAAGATTTGACCACCAGTGAGGGTTCTACCTTTAACAAAAGCTTTGACTCTGGAGAGGCCTTGCTCAGACAGCGGGCGTCAGGAAATGAGTCAATCCCCACTGGTTCTATAATTGGATCTGCGGTATCCCCATGGGACCAGAACACTCAGGAATAATTATTAGAGCTTGTTCTGGCTCAGGAAACTAGAGTCCTGGAAAGAAGTAATCACAAAACGTTTGGACAATTAAAGTTGATCATGAAGGGAGGGAGTGAGCAAAAATAAATATTTTGCTCAAAATGAGCCTGCAATACAAATTATCATAAAAAACAAAAACCAAAATCCTGCTTCTTAAGACAGCCAATGAAATCAGCATTCTGAATAGTTATTTATTCCATATATAATTTATTTTATGGAGAATATCTTGGAGATATTGTCTAGAGAGCATTTAAAAGGATAAATAAAGGTAAAATTGCTTTTAAAAAAGATTATGAAACAAAACCAGGCAAAAATGGGGAAAGGTTAGGTTTCTATCAAAACTACCAATTAGAAATCTTAGATATAAAAAATAGTCATTTAAATGGAAATTACAATAAGTAAAAGCACTGTATAATAACTGCAGACTTACATCTGAAACTAAAACATAATAATATTGAATGTAAATTGTAATTGAAAACTAAAATAAAAAAATAACTGCAGTCTGGGGGCAGATTAATAAACTAAGGATATAGAATGGAGAAACTGACACAGAACAATTAAGAATAATTAAGAGAAAAAGAGGATAATTATGAGATATAGATAGGATGAGAGATTCCAAAATCCATTCAAAACATTGCCAAAAGAAGAGAATATGCAAACAATACTTGAAATACATTTCTGGATTAGAAGATAGTCATTACTTTTTATATTGAAAATGTGCCCTGAATATAAAGTTGGCTTAATTAATAAAATACAAGTAAATGTTCACTCAGTGTAGAAAAATGTTATAACACCAGAGGTTAAAAAAACTGTTACAATCTGTAAAAGAATAAGATTGATTTCTAATATAGTATATATATGAAATCAATATATATATTGATGGAAAGAGGCTTCTCATTAACAGTGATAGAAGTCAGTGAGGAATGGTGCCATATCTTAAAATTTAAAGGCAGGATGAGAGTGAAACTGTCAGAGAATAATCTTGTTCCCAGCTTCAGTATTTTGAGGAGTGAAAGTAAAATAAACATATTTTCAAATATATGAAGACTAATGCATTTATAACACAGAGACCTTCATTAAAAACTATTAAAGTAGAAAAAAGTATATAGAGATATGTAATTGGATACAAGGACATAATGTACACAAAAATTGATAAAATATTTTGGTAATTGAGATTAAATATTTAATAAAACAATATTAACATTTTTGGATTCTTTTAAATATTTAAAATGAGAGGAGAAGGCATAACTTGAAAATATTGCTTTTATCTCTCATTGTAATTAAAATGATAACCAAAGCAATAGTATAAGAATGGGTGATTCACATATAACAATAGGAAAACACAAAATTCTTTTCATTAACAGACAATATTATCTATACCAAGATACAAGGGAGAAACAGAAACTTGAAACCAGCACAACTGCCTATTGACAGACAACGCCAAGAGCATGCTAGGCCTACAATGAAGATGATCCAGGGACTGTAGTACAAAGATAATTTCAATCGCAGCAACTCAGTGCTATAATGTACCTAGATATAACAGTGGAAGAAAAAAATTGGTTTATAAACAAAGGTAACACACATAAAAATAGATCTATTGATATATTATTGACCCCAAAGCTTTTCACTTCCTTGATTCACATTCTTTGCTAGGTGGCTTTGTGGTTTCTTTCATTAAAGAGATAGTGTTGATTTTCACACCCATTTGAACCTCAGCTTGGTCAGGAGACTTGCTTTGGTCAGTAGCATGAGGCAGGAATGGCAGCATGCTGTAGCTCATGGTTGGGCATCATCCTGCAAAGCAAAAGGTTGCCTTCCCATTGAGGGTCAGGGCATGTGCCTGGGTTGCAGCCGGGTTCCGATGTGGGCAAGTGAGAGAAGCAACTGATAGATGTTTCTCTCCCTCTTTCTCCCTCCCTTTCCCTTTCTCTAAGAATAAGTAAATAAAACCTTAAAAAAAAAGAAATGACAGATTCAAACCTACCTTGCCTTCAAGAGCATATGCATACTTCTAGTTCTCTCTTTTATGTCTGCTTTTGCCATTAGGAAGATATGACTAGGCAAGCTTGCTGGTTGCAGAAGAAGAATAGGATGGATACATGCTAAGTAGATGCTCCAAATAAGCAGAGCCTCCAGCTGTGTGGTGTGAGTTATATAAATATATACCAATTTGTTTATCCATTCTTTTGTGGATAGACATTTGGGTATGTTCACCCTTTATCACTCACTCTGGGGTTCTGTTATGGCTGTTAGGAATGAAGCTTCTACAAAGTTTTGTATACACATTTTTTGTTGGTATATTTTCCAAAGTATCTCATTTGGGCTTTAATTATTATTTCTCTGACAGCTTAGAATGTTGAGCACATTTTTTGTAAAGTCTTTGTATAAATATATGCTCATTTTTGTTAGGTCGTTTAGCTTCTTATTAGATGTACACTTTTTTGTAACCCCATGTAAGATATATGGATTCTGAATATTTTCTTACAGACTTTCATTTTACATTTAAATTTTAATATTTTTATTAAAGGGTAAATTATATTAATTTTCATGTAATACAATACATGAATTGTTTTTTATGGTTTTCACTTTTTGTGTACTGCTAAGAAAATTTTTCTACTCCAAAGGTGATGATTTTATTTATATTTTCTCCTAGAAATTTTATAATTGCACCTGCTACATTTAGGGCCAAATATGTCCTATTTGGATTCTCTTTCCCTGTTCATGCACACAGAGTTGCTTCTAGACAAGTAACAAGGGCTACTGTGAGTGTAGCTCATACTGTCTGTTTCACTTTTCTCAGGGGTCACAAACTTGTGCTGGTTGTCGTTGACAAGAGAAAACTTGTGAGAAGTCCTAAATTAAATTACAGTGGCTGGAGAGTGAGAAAGAGAGACAAGAATAACTAACCAGCTAATAGCTATGAGCCAACTCAAAAATACACTGCTCACATTCCTGTACCATGTTGCAACTGAATCTCCTTCCAGGTGGCTATCTGAAAAGAAGTATCCAGTTGTCAGATGCCACAGAACCTGGCTTCAGCATGAATTTCAGGACTGCTGCCCTCATCTTCTTTCCTTGCCCCCTTGTCTGTAGCCCATATAAATTCTTTTAAAGCAGGTCCCATCTTTCTTCCTGACGTGGAAAAGCCTGTCAACTCCGGGGGACGGCAGGCATGGTTGTTTTCCCCACCCAGCCCTCTCGCTGGAGGTTCCGCCTGCGTACCCGGAACTGGATCCTTTCCTGGCTGGCATATGGCTCAGTGAACCCCCTGTTTTACAAAAGCTGTCAGCTGTGAAAGTTTTTGTTTAACATTGCCCAATGTCTATAAACACGTTTGTCAAATATACTAATTTTTTTGAGAGAGGTTAAGTTAATCTTTTTCCTCTAGCATGGTTGGAAATAGAAGTTTGTATGTTTTAAATGTATTTTTCTCACTTCTTTCTACTTAATGATTATCTAGGTACTTTAACACCCCTTTTCCCCATTATAAAATATCAACATGAGAATTATTTATTCTTTTTAAATGATAATAGAGATATCCCATTGTGTTCTCATTAGCTTTTTAATGACATTAATAAAACAAATACAAATAATAAAATCAATGTTCCCTTAAGAAATACTTATGCATTATTAAAATATATGCCAACATCTCGTGGAGCAAAGCTGATCTGAATGATCTTCGAACACTCAGTCTCATTAACCTCTACCGTTTTTCTTCTGCCATCCGCTGTGTTGTCTGCTGTTTGATTTCTCGCTGACTTCATTCCCATAATAACACTAACTTCAATTACTTCTGTCTTTGGGTTGAAATGGGATACAATCATAATACTTTACATTTTTAGACAACTATAAAATGTCCTTAGTGATGACTAGCTTGCATAACCTTTTAGTGGTTTATAATATGTTCAAATTAAACCTCACAAAAACTTCTGGAAGGTACAGAGTAATGACTCTAACGTATAAATGTAGATGACACTTTTAGAAGTAAAATGGCTTGCTCAAGTTCACAGTTATTCAATGACTGAGGTAGAATTTATCCAAAGAATTTTAACTCCAAGACTTGACCCATAACAACAATTTTAAAAAGAAATTTTAGTAAAACAGTTCTACTTTAAAATGCCTCTTCTGCCACTCAGTAGACATATGATTCTAAACAAAATAATGTATTTAAGTCACAGTTTCCACTTCTTCAAAAAAGGCAGTAATATTATTAGCCTTGCAGGTTTGTGTTAAGGATTAAATAAGATAACATTACATGAAAGTGTCTAACAGTATTTCTGGCACACTGTAGGCACTTGATAAAACAACACTGGGCTAGATATCTTTTATTTTTATTTTAAAAAGTATTTTATTTCTTTGTTTTTAGAGAGAGGGGCAGGAAAGGAGAAGGGAGGGAGAGAAACATCAATGTGTGGTTGCTCTCACATGCCCCCTACTGGGGACCTGGCCTGCTACCCAGGCATGTGCCCCGACTGCGAATTGAACCAGCGACTCTTTGGTTCAAAGGCTGGTGCTCAGTAGACTGAGCCACATCAACCAGGGCTCTTTTATTTGTTTCTTAAATCTACTCTCCACTCTTCTGCTCCCAAGTCTGGAGACTCATGTCTCTTTGAAAAATCAGTGCGTGAGCCCTGGCTGGTGTGGCTCAGTGGACTGAGTGCTGGCTTGCAAAGCAAAGGGTCATGTTTCAGTCCCATTCCCCCAGTCAGGGCACATGCCTGGGTTGTGGGCCAGGTCCCCAGGTGGGGGCATGTGAGGGGCAACCACACATTAATGTTTCTCTCCCTTTCTTTTTCCTTCTAGAACTAAATAAATAAAGTCTTTAAAAAAATCGGTGCTTGAGTTGGGCTAATACTGGGCAGTTTAAGGAGAGCAGAAGGAGGTAAGTAAGTGAGCCAGGATATTTATTGTATTTCCTGTTTCTCTTCCTGAAACTCTCATGATCCCTCAAAGTAGCTTCTATTATAGATCAAGACTATTAATTTAATATTCATGTTCCTGATTTGTAAATTAGGAATGATTAAAATCCTAGTTTCAAGAATTATTGTGAGCACCAAAAGAGATAATGTGGGCAAAATTGTTTTCTAGTAAAAAGTAGAACAATTTTATTTTGGGGGACAAATCAAAAACATTATGTCTGAGTAACAATTTAAAATTCATAAAAAGACACACATGCTGACATACCTGTACATATATATACATATTTGTACATTCATATATTTATACACACATGCATGTATGTATTAGCTATCCAACTAATGAAAGAGAGACACAAAGAGACAGAGAGGATCCATGGAGAATGTCCTTGTGGCCCCACGTACAAAGGAGTACTGCTCAGCCATAAGAACAGATGAAATACTGCCATTGGCGACAACAGGGCTGGGCCTTGACAATGTCCTGCCAAGTGAAATAAGTCAGACCCAAAAAGTCAAGAACCATGTGACTGAATTCATATGTGGGATATAAAACTGTAAGCAACAAATGAACAAACAAGATAAACAAACAGTCAAAAAACACATAGATTCAGACAATAGCATGGTGGTTACCCAACGGAAAGGGAAAGGGGGGCATTCGTGAAGGACAAAGGGGCTCATGTATGTGGTGATGGAAAGAGTTTTCACTTTGGGTGGTGGGCACATGATGCACTATACAGATGATGTATCATAGAATTGTACACCTGAAATCTATGTAATTTTACTAAACAATGTCACCCCAATAAACTTAATTTAGAAATTAAAAAGCCAAAGTGAGACACACCAAGCATTTATTTGAGATCAGAAAGAATTGCCATCTAGGGAGCACTGACTCAGGCAGAAATCCAAACAGTGTTCTGATTACAAGGTGAAGGCAAAGGCGTATTTATGAGAAAGAGAAGGAAATAATTACATAGATGAAAGAAATTTCTATTGGTGCTAATAAGTAAAGAAAGGCATTTCTGTAGGTGCAAATAAGTTATTCTTAGCTATGTATAATGGTGCTGATTCTAGAGCATTTCTTTAATATGTGGTCTTATAGTCAGGACGTCTACTGACTTCCAGTTGTTTAGGACACAGCGCTGCTTTGGCCCAGCCCAAAGCTTATTCTCCCCCGTCCAAACTTTCCAAAGGTGTGAAGAGTTAGACCTGCAAGGCACCGCTTCTGGGATGGTGGCCCTGGCTCCATCTTATCATTTTTCATATCCTAAAAACTATCTTTAGTTAACTTGTTTATCAAATAAGAAAAACATGTAAGTACAAGAAAATTATATCATTTTTAATTCTTTATTTCAATGTGAAGCTATGGAAAAGGCTGGCAATTTATTTTTTAAAACACAATTAGCTTAATGTCTTAAGCTATTATTGAAATAATACAAAGGTAATTATATATTTTGGGATTTTGATATTATAAGGTTATCAATTCATTTATTTCTAAAATATACTGAATAACTATTATTATTATGATACAGTAGAAATGAATCCCTTGTTTTTTTATTTGAAGAAACAGCCTATCATCTTTTGTTTAGAGTTTGCTGTCATTTGTAGGAGAAGACTGCCCTCTTCTGGTTCTGTAATAAAACTGTTGAAATAATGCATTCTCTTGCGGGTTCATTTTCCCTTTATATTGTAATGAGCTTTCCTTTGTGGTTAGAGGTATTTAATGAAATCATGTGCATTCTGCTCTGTTTTATCTATTCCACAGCAGCATAATAAATAACCCTAACCTCTCAACAATTTCCACTTCTTAATCTTAGCCTTTCTTCACGGGCACAGTGTAACAGTTTCCTGTAATGTTTTTATTCCTTGGCTTAGGGAACATGGTTTACATATCAGATTCTGAGCAAGACTGTAATATTCTCCTCCAATTAGTTTAAAAGGGGGAAAAAAAGAAGAAAAGATGGTAATGAAGGGAAGGTTGCTAAACTTATCAACTTAATGTTGTTTTAATTACTTGGAGGATATAATAAAAGGATACTAAGAACATGCCTTCTAATTTCTTTCTCTCTTTCATAGTCCCCCACACATCCCTGTCAGATGCCTAAAAATACTTAATTATTTTCAACCAGTGTTTTGTTCACCTACTTCGGTCAGTATGTTCTTTGCTATGGTAATCCTGAGGGTACCTCCCTCAGCTGGCCCTGAAAGAGGGAAAACACACACAAGCAAACCAAACCTATAGATGGTAAGAGAATAATATTTTTAAAAGCAAGGAAGTGTTTGACTTCCCTTGTCATTTTTAGAATAGCCATGAATTCCTCCTTAGTCTTTTGCAGTTGATCAGAAACACAACCAGTTTGACATGATCAGAATATGCTGTCAAAACATTGCCACAGAGCAAGTAAGAATAAAATTTTAGCAAGATATCTTTTGAACTCGTGCATTCCACATGGGAGGTTCGATTTTGATATTTAATTAACAGGTCAAACCAGAAAGTAAATAAAATTTCCAGGTTAAGCTCTAATACCTAAAATTTGAATTCTTAAATCAGTGGTTTCTGTGTGTGTACAGTTAAAATTATAATTTAAAACAGAAAATATTATCATGCTAGGGTGTAGATTTTTTGCCCAATGGAATAACCCACTAAGCAATCAAGGTCATCAGATGGTTTCTCATTCCTACTTTTCTCTTTGCTCATGTGCAGAAAGTATTAGTGCTAACAGAACCTGTATAGTGAAGAAGGAAGACAGGAATATATTTGCAACACAATTTTAGGCAATATTGGATAAAAACTCAATTTTAATTAACAAATAAGAAACTAGAGTTTCCTTATTTTTTTCTCATCAGTGTTCTGAGAGCCAATCTTGATGAAATTATTAAATACTGCTTTATTCTCTTAGGTTAAAAATTGAGATAATTATTCTGAACACTCAGATGTAAAGGAATGGTTTTTCAGAAATAAAACAAAACAGAATGCACTGGGACTACCTTTTAGTTCTCCTATAAACCAAAATCATGAATGGGTGTTATTTCCTTCATCTTATTCAACAGAAAAGCATTGGTAAAAGTCACTACATATGAACTGAGAATTCAACTGACTCTGTGCTCTTGAGCGTGTTCATTGATCCAGATCCTGAATCGGTCAGGCTTAAAAAAAATTTGCTGTGAAAGAAGCAAGAGCAGCAATAGATGGCAGTAGAAGATCATAAGTCTGCAAAGCATACCCATGATTTTCCTCCTTTGCCTCTCCTCCTTAAACCCCCCTAACACTTTTGAGGGGAGGACTGTCAGGGAGTTGGAGAGGGAATGGAGAGAATCACAGCTGCTGTGTTGGGACACTAATTCCCTTGCTTACATTTTCTGGAAGGAATCCTGGAATATATTGGTGGGGAAAGCAGTGGCCAATTTACTACAAAGATTCTGCTCAAGCCACCTTAACTCTCCCAACAGTTTGAATAAGAAAATAGAGGAAGCTCCACCCTGACTTTTACCAGGGGTTTCTGCTATTTCATTTGCTGCTACTGGGCATCGAGGTCTTGCTGTTTTGAGAAAGCCCAGGGAATGTATTTGTCATCAAGATAATTATTACATTTTTTCCCACAATCCAAAATCACTTCAGGAAAACACATTTTTTCTGTTTTTTCTTTAATAAAGCTGACTCAAAGATATTAATTTTTTTCTTTCTTTAAACCTGAAATGGAGTCTATTTCACAGCAAGAGATTTAATTTATTTTTTATTTTATAAACACTTCAAGGCTGAGTCTTGCCAGCACAGAACTTGCCTTGCCCCAGCCAGACTAAGCCGGTGCCGAGACTCATCTGTACCAGCCGCAGCAGCTTCAAAGCACATTCCAGCCCTGCTTTTTCCCACAGCTCTCCTAATCCTCCTTCACATGACCATGAAGACTGACTTTAAACCCAACAGAAGATGTATCTGACATTTTTTCAAGGCTATGAAAACTATTTTCAGGTCCAGGAGTGGGGAATAATATGTGGATGTTTGTAGCAAATCAGTGGTTATCGTTTCTCCTTCCAGCTAGCCACTAAGAAGGATCTTAAGAAAAATTCAGCTCAGTATTCTGTAAAAAATATCCCTAAAGAGGCATTGCATTTCCAATACTGTAGTCTCCATGGTAAGAATTCTTTTTTAAATAATCAGTTCTAAAGATAAATTGTTACTGAATCTAGAATCAGATACTATATTTTAAAATGTTTAATGACTTAGAGAAATAGTGACTCTAATGACTTAGAGAAATATAGCCAATATTTTGGCTATATTTTCTCACTGATAGGATTTATTTGTTTCCTATTATTTTATTTTATCTTTCTCCTTCCTTGACCGTGACCAGGAGCTGAATAATCTATCTAAATCTAAAATTTGGCCACATATGTAATGTTAAAGAATTTCTATTACTAAGAAATATCATGGATCATTATCGCAGAAATAAAAAATGTGAATTGGTAGTATCTTTCTCTTGTTTTCTTCCCTTCATCATCTTCTCCCTTTCTTCCGTCCTTTACCTCTCCTCTTTCTTTTTTCCCTATTATCTTTTCATTTTTCTTTTTCTTTCTTTTCTTTCCTTCCTTCCTTCCTTCCTTCCTTCCTTCCTTCCTTCCTTCCTTCCTTCCTTCCTTCTCTTTCTCTCTCTCCCTTTTATCTCTCATATATGGTTTATAAACATTTCTGAATTCTTATTTTGTTCTTGAAGATTTTGCCACACATTGTTTCTTCTAAATTCACTAACAAATTGTATGTGTGTGTTTGTGTGTTTATAATGCAAGTCCTCATAAAGCATGCTTAGGATTTTGTATTTACATGAAAAATGATGGGACTCTACTAATCAGTAGATTTTAAACATGAGATTGGAATGATTAGAATGAGTTTTAAATTACTTTTTATTGAAATATGGAGTGTCAACTAGAAGATAATTTCTTGAAAGACAGTTAAGAGAACACCACAGAAATCCAGGTAAAAAGTGTTTGTAATCGAATTAAGTTTAGGTTGGTGGTTGAATAATTAAAACAGTAAAGTTTTTTTAAAAGATAAAATTAATCAGAAATATGGATGTAAAGGAGATTATGATATGATGCATGTCAATGATTATGGTACAGTTGAGTGTTGAGTGAAGTTTAAGACTTAGGAACAAAACTTGAGTGAATTACTGGATATTTGGTCTCACACATTAGCACAGAAGACTAGACTGGAAGTATAAACTTACAAAACAGTATCATACTGGTGGTACTTTAAGCCATCAGCATTTATGAGGACAGTGACTGCAATGTTATGAACAAGGCCACGATAAAGGTGAAAAAAGGAAGCAGGATCTTAATGTGTAATTTACCACAGGAGTTGTATGAGGCAAGAGCAAGGGGATGACAGTTCACCTGAGAGTCAAACTTGAAACAGATGACACTATTCTGTGCTTTTACGGAGCCATTTCTGTAGCTGATTCATGCTAAAAAAGTCCTATGTAAGTGAATTGAAACAGATGTGTCTCTCAAGAACTGTAACTTTAGAAGCCCCAGCCAACTTTGACATTTATTTCTCAAGGATGACCATTACATTGAAGAGGAAGGATCTTCTCTTCATTTTACGGAGCTGGAAGAATCATCGACTTTGCTTCAGAAGCATTAAAAGCTGCCCTTCCAATCTTAGAACTCTATTGTGGATAAGTCAACAAGTGTGGGAAATGACTTTCTGAGGACTTTCCAGATTATTCTGCTAAAACAGCAAGGCAAGAGTAAATAAAAACTTTGGGCCTGGGTAACTATTTGTGGGCATATTAGCCAAAACTTTTTCATTTGCAAATTACTGATCAGTACGTGGTACTTCCTGTTGTATGTAACTGCCCATGGCTCTGACATAAAACATGGTTGGACTCCAAGTGTTGATATTACCAAGGTCCAGCCTCTCTTTCCATGTTGTAAATCTACCGCTATCTCTGATTTTTATTCTTCAGGTAGAATGAAACAAGTACCTTTTTCATAATAACTCTATGAGACAAGTCCCAAGAATGCCGCTGATGGCCTTGGTTTGGATAATGTGTTTGCCCTAAGCCAACTACTGTAGCCAGGGGATTACATATTGTTTGTGCAGGTCTAGGTCATGTGTGTATCCTTTTCACTTGGGGAAGCAGATCAAGTTCTTTATTTGAAAAGAAAAAAGATTCTCTGGACAGATAGAGAATAATTCATGTCTATCAAACTGGCATTCTTACCATACCTACCACCCCTCATGCTGGGGCATTATTACTTACCATCCTTCTCTTTTACTCCTCTCCAGACTTCTTGCTGTTCCTTGACTGCTATCAGGCTATTTCAGGTGAAGGCATTTACAGGGCTGTTACTTTGACCTCCTCTTTCTCAGAACTCTTCAAATTTCAAGTCTTTTAATTTCTCTCAAATTTCAAGGCTTTTAATCTCTGATCATTATGACAAAAATGCCACTTAATCACTAGGGTTGCAAAAATGCATTTTATGAGGACCAGATAATAAAATAGTGTGCACTTTATTTAAAACTAAGCAAGTGCTGATTGAAAATATATATAACTGCAGCTGTGATTCCACATCAAATCTGAACAGTACAAATTGGGCATTTATTCTTTACGTCATTTGCCAGGCCTGGCAGAGGAGAACACCCACCTCCAGTGGAGCCTCAGAGGAATAAATGTTTCCTGATTCCAAGAACAAGAGCCCCAGTGGAAAGGGTACAGCCAGCAGGCTCCATCTGCTCCCCACAGAGCATGTGAGTAGAAAGGGGCTATGGTGGGCATTTCTGCTCTGTCTGCTCTGTGGGCCTCCTAAGGAGGCCACTGGAGCTGATGCATGGTCAGCACCGCAGTCATTCTCCTGTTATCCTCGGCGATCTTCAAGGATTAACACTGTGGAAAACTCATTTGTTAGCTTATTTGTATGTTGTCTGTTTCCTTCTTTTAAAATATTTAATTCATAAAAATAAATGCTGTCTAACTCAGTTCTTTAGCACCTATAGTAGTGTCTGTCACAAGTTGACAAGTGTTTGTTGAGTTCATGAATATGAATAATTCACCAAACATTCATTTTTGACACCTTTATTTTTTAATTCTAAAACTTGGAGATGATTGTGTTAATTTGCCAATGCAGTTTCCTTGGATCTCCATATTAACGAGATTCCAGTTTATCCGGCCTTCTACTGGAAACCAGTCCACACGGAGACCTGCAGCAGCGTTGTTCCTTATTCTTAGTGTGTTCCTGAGGATGCACTGTTTTTGGGGTCCTTAGTGTGTCACTTTTTAAAGTGACCTGTTTTCTCAGTTATTCTCAAAATAATCAGAAACCCAAAGAAAGATTAATCAATGTCACAGTAGATCTCTTCTTAGAAAAATAATTTCAGCTAGCATTTTGTGATGATGGCCAAATTGATATTTTGAAAATGATCTTGTCTATATTTCATTTCATGACAAAATGTCACTTAAATTATTTTACATGTTTATATACAGTGATATAAGAGAGAGTATTATCAGTGCCTTTATATCTGTTTCTATACTTATACTTATTGTTGGGAGACATTCTTTCCATGGGTCTCTCATGTTTCTGGACATCCGTGATTAGAGAAAGTGGGACAAAAGTAGGCTTACAGTTGTGAGTACACAAAGCACAGAGTTTATTCTTGTATCATTATTTATTAATTATTATATTATTTTTGATATGAACAATTGAAAACCTACTTTGCCCCAGCCTGTATTTTCAAGGATATTGCTATAGTCAATAGACTTAGATAATAGAACGGAGGGAAGAGTTTGTCTTCCTCTGTTTGGAGCAGAGGGCAGGGTTTTTTGTCTGCTCAGTATAATAAAAATAATATCTCCCTTTGGACAAAGATTAGACTGATTTCCTTGCAGCCCATTATTAAAGATCGAGGATTCATAATTCAGGATTTCTCAGCTGTGACGCAAACCCACTGAAGGCATCAGAGGCACCCAGGCTGCTCTGCTTCGCTCCTGTACAAACTGGTGGACGGGGGCCCCTGGAGCGACCGTGGAATTCATGCCGCGTGCTGTTCCGTGAGCAGTAAAGTCCTTCATCTCTGATCCAGTAATGTAATGCCTTCAGCCAGTGTCCATGAAAATGTGGCAGGCTAACTCATTTGATTACACATAAAATAATATTTCAAATCCGTTATAATTCTAGACATTTGTTTTTAATATCAGCTTTCAGTCCCTGCTTTCTAATAAAATGATGATAGCCTTAACTGAAGTTAGAGTCACTGATTCATTCTGTCTCCACTTTGACATGTTTTATGTCGCTTTTGTCCCCTTCAAATGCCTGCATGGCTGTCTAGTTTCAGAGACCTAACTCTGTGATCACTGCTTTTAATTTATAAAATAGCTTTACCATGCTTTATCACTGCTTATCTAAGTACACATGGCATGTGACAATATTCTTTAATGAGGACAGTGATGGTGGTGGTGGTGGTGAAACTTCTGAAAATCACAAGGGTTTTTAAACATAGTTTGGCCAAAAAAATATCTTCCCTACATTGCAGAGTAGTTGAAATAGATCACCCCTTTGCATCTAACACCAGTAAACTCTCCTCCTTTCTCACCCCCCCCAGCATTTTGTATTCCTGCAGTTCAATCATTTAATGCCCAGTGTTGCATAGATTATGGTTGCATTCTTCAATCTCCCTTTTTGCCATTTTATCAGCAGACACTCAGAAGTTCCATTCACAGTGTTTGGTATTATTGTTGTGAATATTTTTGTTTTTCCTTTCCCAAATGTTCCTATTGCACTAATATCAGTATTTGTAAGTTGGTATCCTGCCTTTCTCCCTCTGCAGACTTCCCATAACCAGTTTCCTAATAGATAAACCAAGTCTAATAAATAAGGAAGCATAGCTAGATGCTGGGGAGAAGTGACAAACTTTTAAATCATGTCTTCTCAAACTGTCATCACACATTGCTTATCTTCAAATAAAAAAATCATTGTTTAAGATCATGTAACCACTGCCTGTATTGTCTATAAATGAACATTTTATGGCCCATTCTTTTATGTTTCCTTCCTTTGAAGAAAATACAGGACTTATCCCTGCAACTCTCGTTATGTCTATGAATTATAGTGTTTCAATTGACAATAATTAAACCCTGGTATCTCTGTTACCCAAAACTGATGCTGGAAGTACATGTGGTCAAATTAACTTACCAAATTTTACCATGTATAATGCGTACCCATGGTTTGGCCCAAACTTGCAGGAGAAATATTTTTTGTTTTGATTTTTAATCCAATCATTTAGTTATTTATACTTATTTTGTAGTATAAAGGAATTTTAGCACTTATTGTTGAACACGTGGATATCATTATTGCTTTTAGAGTTACACTTTGAATGCATAAGCATAAATATAAGAATTAAAAACATTTATATAGATACAGAATTAGTTCTACACATGTATAATTCGCATCCTTGTTTTTCCCTTAAAAATTTGGGCAAAAAAGTGTACATTATACACGGCAAAACATGGACACATCTATTACTTCCTCCTATTGGAATGACAGCCAGTCTTCAATCAACCGTGTCACTGAACAGTTAATGTGATTTTACTATTAAGAGAATAGGAATAACTGACCATGCCAATCTCAATGAAAAAGTCTGATGGAAAGAGCAGTAGTTCAGTTAATATTCGGTAATCAGCAACTATGGGACAAAATGAGCAAACTTATTTCAAAAATAGTCGGTCAGACAAAGGATTGGTTGTATATAATGCAAATTCTAGTTCCTTGGGAGACCAGGTGCAGGTAACTTCCACATACTTATTCTGGTCAACCACACTCTGGTTGGTGTTACAGTCCACACAGTAAAAATCAGCTGCGCTTTGTCATATGAAAAAGGTGTGTCAAATTAATTTTTTAGTCAAGTATACTGAGGTACAATTTATATAAAGTAAAATTAACTCTATTTTGTATATAGTTCTATATTTTTCACAAATGGTATTATTATTTAACAATCACCACAGTATGAACAGAGAACATTTCCATTACTCAAAGGATTCCATCATAAAGTTTTGCTGATAATATTTTCTCCTGTGCTCAGCCGTTGCAACCAATGATCTCTTTTCTGTACTTATGATTAAGACTTCAAAATTTTTCTTTATAAATGATTTCTTCCATTTAGAACATTATATTTATGATTCATGCAAGGTGTTGCACATAGCAGTAACTTTTTCTTTTTTTTACTAAGTAATATTCCATTGTATGAATGTTTACTTTAAAATTTTTTTTCATATGGGTATTCAGTTTCCCTGCTTCATTTAATGAAAGACCTTCTTCTCCCTAATTTTTAGCCTTGGCACCATTTCTGAAAATCAGTAGATCATATAAGTGATTCATTTTTGGTCTCTCTATTCTGTTATGGTCATCTAAATATCTTTTTTTTGGTCAATTTCATAAGTTCCAAATTATTAAAGGTTTAAAGTGAGTCTTAAAATCAGGCAGTATACATCTCTTTTTTTGTTGTTTTTCCAGATTTGTATTGATTTTGTAGGCATTTCCATTTTATTTATTTATTTTTAAATTTTTTAATGAGACAATGCAGTTTTAGCTAGCATGATAGGATTATGGAAAAATAATACAACTAATATTCAAGAGAGAATTTATAATGTGAGATCATATTTTTTCAATTTGATACTTAATAGTAAATTCATATCATATACAAATTATATTTTAGCTTATTAACTAAAATGACAGTTAGAAAAAATAATATATACTTGATGTAAACTATTACTTAATGTGCAGATGACCTTTTGGCACTTTAAATTTAAATTTAAATTTTTAAATTGTTCTGGTGAACATGGGTATTCTTTAGGTAGGACAAGGTTGTCACTAAAATATTGGAAAAAATACATGCCTTTTTTGAGTTTTAAGGAAAAAATATTATATTTATCTACAGATTTCTGTTTTTGGTGCTTCTTATTCTTTTGGTAAATTCTTTTACTTCTTTTAGTTTTTATATAGCATCACTTTTTGAATTTTTCTGACAAGCATTCTTTCCTTTTTATTTGAAAACATAGATATTTCACTTTCCCATGTGAAGGGTATTTTCACTGAATATAAAATTCTTTATTGACATTTTTCTTTTAATAGTTTATACATTTTTAAGTTCTTATACCACTTGAATTGTCTCTAATGAGAGGTTAGTGGTTATTCTTATTGTTTTCTTATGTGGATGTCATTTTTCTTCATGTTTATTTAATGTTGATATTTCAGTAATTTAACTGATTTGTTTCAGCTTGTTTAACTTTCTATCTAGTTGACATCCAACTAACTGGATGTCTAATTTTTCAAAATATTTGGAACATTTGCAGCCATTTTCAAATATTATTCACTTCACCCACTTCTGAGTGTGCACACACACAAACAGAACACCACAGTTTTAGAAGTGTGGCTCTGCCACTAAACAGCTGTGTAGCCTTGTCCAAGTTATTGCACTATACCTCTTTCTTCATCTATAAAATGGGTACAACAACAAACTTACTTAAACTTACTTAAAATTGAAATTTTATTTAACTTACTAATATAGAACTTACTGTAGCACAAGGGGTATTCAAAGTTCTTTACAAGTATTAACTCTAATTTTCATACAACTCTAATATAGTAGATAATATTATTACTTCCATTTAAGAACTGAGGTAACTTATCCAAGGCCATACAGTTAGCACATGCTGACATACACTTGAACTCAGACATTCCGGCGCGAGAAACCAGGCTCTTGATGATCACACTATGCTGCCTGTTGAATGAGTCAAACATTTTAAACACTTAGAAGAAGTCCTGTCAAACTGACAGTATAAAATACATTTCAGCTTTAATTATTAAAATATCTATATTTTTAATTTACTGCTGGAACCACTATATTTATGTGAAGGCCATCTAAAATTCAGGGAAGATTGGATAGTATAAGATTGGAATGATTTTAGTGAAAGAATCTACATAATCCAGCAAAACATGTCCTCGGTGCCTGTGGGTCGTCGGGCTGTAAGGAGGGCAAGCATGACGTGCCTTGACGGATTCATGCCTTGTCAAAGGCCAGCGGGGTGTGTGGAACTTGTCTCACTGATAGCTATGGACAGTCAGTAAGTACACTACTATATTTAGCTGAAAGTTAGTAAAAAAAATGCATCTAGGGTAAGGATTCAAGGAACTACAGGAACTCAGGACCTCATCATTAAGATATTTTAAAGCACAAACCAATTCTTTCAGAGCCCAGAGCATGAATCAAAGCAAGGAAAGGCTGTATTTACAGGTTATTTTTCCATTCCTGTTGTTTAGTATTATCTCTTTCCTTTTAAAAAAATATTGTGTCAGATAGAAACAAACAATTTTAGTACAAGCAAATGGAAACAAGCAATTTTAGTACAAAATATTTGTGGAAAAGAGAAAACTCTGTTAAGAGGACTGACTGAAATGAAAGTTGATTATTGAAAATGATTCCAGTGTCCCCCACTCTAACAGGTTCTCTCCCTTTGGTCTTGCCCTTCTTTTTCTTATCTAGTGAGGGAGGGATTTGGTTTTTGAGGATTTGTAATAAACATGTGAATCTTCTGCAACTAACTTGTTCATATGATGACCTTTGACTTATGTTTAATGTCCTCACCACTTAAATTGCATGTGTTAGATTTGCTCTTTGTCCTTACAAATGCTTATGTACTTCAGTAACATTCAACTTTTCTTAAGGAAGTCCTTATTTTTTATCTTCAAGCAAAACAAAGCCCAGAGTTTGCCAGTGTCAATGTCTGTATGCTATAGTAAGGGGTCATAGCATTTATTTGGGAGTTTGAAATTTTAATTTCTAATCTTTCACTACATTTAGTTTCTTATATGACTGAGAAAGTGACTACATTTGACTTCTTATATGTCACATGTTTTTGTCTACAAACATTGCAGTTCCTTTGTTTGCAAAATAAGAGAATTTTGATTAAAATATCATAATTGGATTCTCTTTCAGTAAAACAATACTTCATTTCAGGTTTACTATTCTTTGCCATCTGGGTTATCATCACATTGAGGTTAGGTACTGCATCTTCTGCACCTGTTAAAAAATCCTTGGTGTCATGAGCCATAACAGATAATTGTTTGAATAATCAATAATTAGTTATTTCAGCATATAACATTATTTGATAAACTTTAAGGAGTAATAGGGTAAGACTTTTAGATTCATTTTAAGGATAGTATTCTAGCAATCTATATACAACTCCTCTTGTGGATATTAGAGGTTAAAGACTTATCAGAGACATCATAAGCCTAATACACAATGGTGTACGTTTGGGGGGAATTTAGAAGTATTTTGGAAACAATTTTTTTATGCTGGTCATGCTTCTTTTTTCTGTGTTATGACTTAAAGGAAAAAGGATCTTCAAACAATAATCTGCAAAGTCATATACAAAACAGGGCAATTTTCAGACTCAAGTCAGATTTTATTTTAATTTTTGAATTTCTAACAAAATTTCTAAACTTATGATTCTAAAAGGTTAGATAATACTTTGTGATTCAAAACTAATGAACAGAAAAACCCCAAAAGTCTATGCTATAATAGAGCTCTTCTAAATGATTTTCATTAAAGTTAAATTGGAAAAATTTGAGTTTCTAAACTTTAACCAGCATCACTCCATGTTGATACTGTTATATCCAACTCTAACTCTTAATTAATTTTCCAAAGTACACTCACAAACTTACTGTTGACCACCATGTGTAAGAGTCTCACCCTTTGGGTCTTTACTGGTGTATAAACATGGTGAAGTCTGGAGTGAACGGTCTATGTCTCCAGGTTGTTTACATCTGTCGGCTGGCTAGAGTTAAAGCAGTTTTTGTCTGCTCTTCTGCCTCCCATTTCTCCCTCCTGTAACAGACTGCCCTCTTGACTACAAGTGTAAACTAATGTTTAAGAGTAAGCCAGTGGTATCTCGTCCATCAGTGATTAGTTGAAGAATGAAAACATGGCCAAGGCATTCATTCTAATATGATTTATAATGAGAACTGGTGGGGAAGAGCCTTTTTATCTCTGGTTATGATGACATATAGAAAAAATATAAATCTTTTTATGGTCAAGTTCCCTGCTATAGGAAAAAGCTGGTTTTCAACAAACGCCCACATTCAAATTTGAAGGATGGCTGGACAGAGGCTGTACGATGGCACTTGAGTCCCTGGCTCTCATTTTGGGAAGCTCATTCCTTCTTCCATTCTTCATCCTTATTTAGCCCAAATATCATCAATTGATTTGCTTAAGTTAAATCAATTCAGGATTCTGTCACTTGCTACCCAAAAGTTCTGACTGACTAAAACAAATACCTATATGATTGCATTACAAGAAAGGTAGAAAGTGCATCTCATATCCTCAAGCACAGCTATACACATGTGCAGGAATGCAAAAAGGGAGGGTTTCTTTATTATTTTTATCATTGAAGGTATTTCTTTTTAATTGTCCACACATCAGTAACACATACCTTAAAACCTTTGTTGATTCTAGTACTTAAAACATGACATGAAGATAATGTTTAGTATCAATAATTAATATTACATTGTAGTCTGTTTTTGTAAATTAAAAAAATTAGGAAATATACCTTGACTTTTATATTTTCCTTTACTACATGCCCCATGATTTTTATTTACTCTTCATTCATTAATATTGCCACCAAAAGGTATGACACTGAAAAGAGATACCACTCTCTTGGTCCTTTTATGACTCACTCTAACCTCCAGTGAAAGATTTGGATCTTGGGGCTACTGGATTTAATGAATGTTTGTGAAAAACTATGTACTTCTATTTTTCATGTACTTGATTAGAATTTGAGATTGAAAGTAGGTAGAAATTTGGTATGGTGGGTCGTAATGGCAGATGTCTCTGTTCCCAATGTATTTAATGCCTTCATAGGTGCACATGTGAGTTTGCTGACCTTGCTATAAGAAAATACCTCGGACTGGGTGGGTTAAACAATGGAAATTTATTTTATCACAGTTCTGGAGGCTAGAAATCCAAGATCAAGGTGTCAGTAGGATTATTGTTCTGAGGCCTCTCTCAGCTTGTAGATGTCCATCTCTCCTCCCTGTGCCTTCACATGGTCTTTGGTCTGTGTGTGTCTGTGTTCTAATGCCCTCCTCCTATTAAGCACACCACTTACACTGGATTAGGGCCCACCCCAATGGCCTCATTTTAACTTAATCACCTCTTTAGAGATCCTATCCCCAAGTAAGTCACATTCCAAGGTAATAGGATTATGATTTCAACATAATGAATTTTGGGGTTATACAATTCAGTCCATACAGTGGCATAACACAGATTTAAGTCTCAGATAAAATGATACCTCCTCAGAAAGATACTTTTTCTTAAATTAAATCAATTTAATTTTTATTTACATACAAAAGTTTGATTTTGTATTTAATCAAGTTTTAATTTCCTCACAGCACTGAAATTATCTTATATATTTATTTGATTGCTTGTTTATTTTTTCTCTTTTATAAGAGGATGGAGACTCTGAGGGGAACTTGTCCACAGCTGAATACCCAGTGCCTAGATCAGTGATGGCATCTAGCAAGCATTCAACAAATAAGTGTCAAAATAAATTACATTACTAGTAAGACAAAGATTCAAAATACCTTTATTTCAAGAATATTTGACAAAATGATTTCTGTTTCAAGCTTCAGGAAATGTTGTATATAATATACATTTAAAACAAATCCCTTTTCAAATGCTTCCATAAGAGTTTCTAAAAATCTTTCCAATGTTCTAGCAAATTCTGAAATATAGACAGACAAAACATATTTTATTTTATTTTATTTTTTATTTTATTTAAAAGATTTTATTTATTTATCTTCAGAGGGGAAGGGAAGGAGAGAGGAAGAGAAATATCAATGTATGGTTGCTTCCTGTGCATTCCCTGCTGGGAACTGGCCTGCAACCCAGGCATGTGCCCTGGCTGGGAATTGAACCGTGATCTCTTGGTTCACAGGCCCACGCTTAATCCACTAAGCTACACCAGCCAGGGCACAAAACATATTTTAAAAGCAGTAGAACATGTAATGATTCTGATGCTTTAGTGTATGTGGACTGGTGAGTGACTATGATAGGAAGTTCATGTCTGACTTCGTAGCAGGCCTGCACTTCACTGGAATTTATAACAAGACTCATTTTTCTTAGTTATCACACAAAGAGAATTTAATCATTACTCTTAATCTCTATTTAAAATTTTTCCTTATAAATGTAGCATGAATTTTACTGAGTGAATGTTTGAACCATATGAAAGAAGGAACATTTTTTGAAAATTAACGTTTATGAAAGAATTGTTGAAGAGCAGGCAGCTGGCAGGATTCCCAAGCACTTCTATGCCTTTGATTGGTTCCACTGAGTTCAGTATCATGGATTGAAAAAGTCAAGGGATAAAAATTCAAGAGGTTGGCCCACAGGAAGCCAAACTCGTAGCATTATAAATGGTATCCTAATTGAAGCCATAATTACCCATGTTGTAGCCTGACTAATATGTATGTACTCACAAACATCAAATGCTGTTAATTAGGCAGGGCTCTGAAGCAACAGTCTGGGAAATACTATCATGAACCTCACCAAATATTTTGGCTCAAATATAGTTTCCAGAATTCAAATTTAAGGATGTTTAGGGGCTGAAGGTGGAATGAATAATTTCACTTCACTTTTTTTCTCTTTCTTTTTCTTTGCTTTATAAGACACCCCTCCTCTCTGGCCTAATCTATACCTTAAACACTTTTCAACAGACCTGTCTTTGTCAGCAACCTTATAGTTGCAAATGGCAGAAACCCAATTCAAAATGGCTGAAGAAAAAGGGAATATAATGGATGAATTAACTGGAAGAGACAAGAATAACTGAAACTGGCAACTCAAGTGACATAGTTAAGACCTGCTTCTACCTCTCAACTCCCCTTCTCTTTCGGTGGTAAACATCCAAGGCTCTGAGTGGCGACTCCCAGAAGTCCCAGAATGTGTCATTGTGCTCCTGGCACTCTTAGTGAGAAGAATAATATTCTCTTCCCTGGGTTTCCACACAAAATATGTGGAATTCGATCTCACTGGCTCTGGTTTGTTACATGTCTCTTCCTGGACCAGTCATTGAATAATACATGACCCAGCCCCACAAGAAGCATATGGACTTAAGTGGGATAAGGCAGATGCCAAACAGAAAACCTCAGTGCTGTTACTATAAACAGCAGAAATAAATGTTAAGCAGTCAAAACCCACAAATGTCCACTAAATGGTTCATTACTATAGTGTATGGTAGACCTGCAACGAAACTTTTAAATGATCTGCATTCTAACACTAATATTTTTGGAACTATGCAGCCTACTAATTTGCATATTTGGTATCTTTGTATTGTCCATTGCCTTATATTAGAGTTGGCTGTGAACTGACCTCTGTATTATGAGCATCTGGAAGGAAGCAACTATACTGTTTCCACTACGACAATCCCTCCAATGTCCAGCATCACTAACATTCAGTACTATTCAATAACTGCTAAACTAATGACTTTTAAAATAATTCTTAGTTATTATAAAAATAAGGATAATGAGAGACAATATGAAGTTCAAATCGGTCAATTTCCAGCTTGTTAATAATCAATGTTGGATTATATTTGTATCAGTGCCTCCTTTTAGAAAGAGTTTAAAAATAAATGGTGGGAATATGTATGACCATGCTGTCTCTTTTTGGGATATTCTAAAGCAACATTGTTATTAATATAATGCATATTTCAGTGAACTGACAAATGAGAGGTACAAATATCTAAAAACAACTGGATTCATAATTACAGAAGATGACCTTTACTCTTTTATTTACAACTGTGAATTAATTGATAATAGACCCATCACCTACTCCTCTGTTTTCTCTTCTCATAGATATTGTGAACCACCTTGCCCTAGAAGGACAAGAAATTTCAGTTGTTACAAGCTTACTAGGTGAGTTTCTCTTACAATTTACCCTGTTATTAAGATTCTGGCTATTTCTGTCTTTTTCTCAAGAGGTGATTGATACACTTAAGTTTATTATACACATTAAGTTCTATCCTATGCAGCTTAGGACTGCTTGCTGATAGTTTCCTTGTCATTTGACAAATGAAGAATCCTGAGGCCAATTCTAATAATATCTACTGTGCTTATAACTTAATTTATTTAAAACATTCTACCAGGCATCGGGAGATAGTAAAACTGTCTGCAGGAAGAAACTTCTTTCAAAGCAGTGAGAAGGAAGAGAGAAACAAACAACCACAAAAACCTACAAAATCGCTGGTTTGATCATCACTCATTTCCATGAAGTGTTGGTGGGAAATTTATTCCAACAAGAAAATCAGTGAGAGTAGTGTTTGGAACGTATCTACATAGTTTCTCACAACCTGGATTGTGTCATTTCTTTCCTTCCCACTAGCAATACAACAAGAAACCACAGGGAGGGAGGAACCACTCTAGATCTCAATGGTTGAGAAATGCTGCTATAGCTTTCACCCTTCGCTGACTTTCTCCCATTGTAGAAGTTAACAAACTTGCTATTAGTATGTCTCAAGGTGGGGAATTATAGACAATAAAGGTGAGATACTCACCTTGCCTATCTTAGCATTTTTCACAGTCTTAAGACATGTGACAAAGGACAGACACAGGACAAGAGAACATTTGCATTGACTTGGCTTCTCTTTACAAGACTGAATATTTGTCTCTTTTATCTTAATTATTGATTACATCTTTTTCTAGATACAGCACATCCAATTTTCTTTGTAAGTCTTTTCATTCTCCATTGGATACAGACTCAACAGGACTTTTTATTAAGGAAATATATCTTTCCCCACGTAAAAGCGTAGGCATCTAACCCAATCTAGGTTAGTCATATGCAACTTGTAGAATTTTAAACTGGTTAAAATATAACTCAAGGTCTGAAAATAGTCAAAGCTAATTCATTTTTATGACAGCATCTGGAGAAAAAGAAACTGTTCACTAGTTCCTGGTATTTATATCTCAGAAAATGCTTTGGCCCCAGTACTTTCAGGAAACTTGATGCTTCAACTTTGAACCGCCCATATCAGTAACATGTAAAGTTATTCAAAAATACTTTCTGATGTCTGCAACCTTTTGACTCATTATGCCTTTTCTTAATACCTCCTACTTGAAGTCTTAGTGTAAAAGATGACTTCTATAAAAAAACTTAACTTTGGTTTTCTCCAGAATAATGCATTATTTCTCAAACCTTTTGTATTTGCATCATTTAAAAATATTCCTTCTTGTAGCTTTCATAATATATAGTTATGGCTAGCTGAGCATATGATTCTCTTGTATGGTGAGTTCTTTTCAGGGTGGTTAATGCATTCTTTTATTTTTTTTTAACTTGTGTATCTCTCATGAAGATGTGAATATAGCGAGAACATGGGAAGACTCTATTATTATTATTATTATTATTATTTTTGTGAAATGAGTATGTGAATAATGTGACTCCAGGGACAGGTGGCTATTTAACAGTCCCAGACTGTTCCTTCAACTGAAATCAGACACTAATATGAAGTAAACATATCTAACCCTTTCATCATTATAACCAACATTTCATTTTGCATTTGCAAAGCTGTGTGGATTATCTGAATAAACATGATTGTGAAGTCTGAAAAAATAAGCATTGGCTCAGGAAAGAGTGGAAGAGGTTTAAAATATTTAATTTTCAATGTGGGTAGCTAGTATTTTTCAGAGTTCAACAGATACTAAAGAATGAAATGTATGAGGCTTCAGCTGGCCTCATTCTATCGTGTGATAACTTATTTATAATTTATACCCTGTCTATTTTCAGAATATGAATTTTGATGTTTCTTAAAATAAAAGCATATCCAATAGAACTGAATAAAGCTAAAATATCACAAATTATTTAACTCAGGGAAAGAATTTTTCTAATAATTTAAGTTTAAATTTCTTGGACCAACAAAAATGGAAATTTGATGATTTTTAAAGCTCATCTGGTAAAAGAAAGTACAGAGTTATTAATTAATTTATAAATGTTTGTTCTCAATTCTTGAGATATTTGTCACAAGACCTTTTAGTAAGAAGGGATGAATGACATGGAAAACATTTCCTTGCCTTCTAATTGCATAGTTCAGTGCAATAATAGTGGAGAGAAAACAACCAAAATCACAAACCTTGTTGGTTTTTCTTTGATATTTATTGTTAACACTTTAAAATGAGCCATATTCCAAGGTTTATGTCCTTTCTTGTTTGTTTTCTTTTAGACACACTTATCTTCATATTACAGAATGAAATAATGTATAAATCTAGTGAACAGAGACAACAATCCTATATTAATACTTTGCTAAGCTGAAAACCAGGTTGTAACATTATGATGACATTAAACAGTGAAATATTACCACTTATATCCACTGTATGTGTTTCTATGTATCTGTATATGTGTGTGTATCTTTCTCTCTCTCTCTCTCTGTATATGGGGTGGGCAAAAGTAGGTTTGCAGTTGTTCACATGGAAAAAGACAGTAATTAATTAATAAATAACCATACAAGAATAAACTCAGTGTTTTGTGTACTCACAACTGTAAACCTACTTTGCCCTACCTTGTATTTATTGAATGAATAAATCAAAACCAATCTATGATAGTGTCACTAGATAGGCATTAAATATTAGTACATTTACTAGAAATATTTCTTCAGATCTAATATACATACGTTGATTTTTGATAGTAGATTCTTTGGGGAGCTCAACCCAGAACCTTTTCACTGGGCTACTGCCCTTGCACCGCAGGTGCTGCAGGTGTGCTGACCTTGGCTTCTGTCCCCAGGGAGATGCCCTGGGCCTGAATGTGCTTGGGAGACCACAGCATTCTTCTTCTCACAAGACCGATGGCTGCCACACGTGGGGGCACAAAGGGTAGAAAATCCCATCTCCTTTTTCTCAAGACAGGGCAACTCTGTTGGGCAAACCGCGATGTGTACTCCAGGGCTCTCATTCTCCCCAGTAGAGCAGGTCAAATCTAGACTTTATGGAAGACCACATCCTTCCTCAGCCCCTTGCCTCTCCCTGTTCTGCATAATCCTTCAAGGTGCTTTTCCTCCTCAGTGCGTCTTTGATAAATTGTCTGCACTTTAGTTCTGTATTAGGCTCTGCCTCTAGGACTTATTGGGATAATATGGTATATTACATGTTTTTAAGTTGAGAATCCTATTAAAGCTCAAAGATCTAAAGCCAGTGCTGCAGTCACTATGCTTTTGTAGCCCAAGTGAACTGATATCAGGCAAATTCTATCAGGCCTGGTATCAGGTATGCACTACCTGCTGTGTAAAAGTCTGTTCTTAGAATCAAAGGTAACAGTGTCAGTACTTATCAAAATCCTATCTAAGGGTGTAATTTTTCACCCTTTCCTCAATCAAGCATTTTTTTTCTAATGAAATACAAATTGGATTTTTCAATTTGAAATCTGTTTTTTTAAAAAACCTGTAACTTTTTGAGTAAATGAAATATATTTTTGCCAAACTTTTAACTAAATTTTATTATAAATTGCATGCATAGAAAATTAGGAAGTACTTAATTACAAATATCTTTTTATCCGGATTTGGTAAAATATTTTACCCATGAATATTCTGAAGCATAGTCTTAGCTCAGGTAGTCATTATTTTTCTCTCTGTAACACTAATGCCTGTAGGGGAAACCTATATACAAAAATATTTTTCAAGTCCAGATAAATGTTCTAAATATTCTGACTTTTCCTTTTTGTGCTGCTAAGTCTGTTGACTTTTGCATTTTGAACAACGATTTGTTGTGCCCCTCCCCCTGCTCGCACAGTCTTGCTGCATGTTCCGCTTCCACTGCACTGCAAGAATTTGTCTGCTCCTATACACAGAACTAACTTTCGTCAGCCGCTGGTGCTCCCATCTAGGGTTGTGCACAGTGTTTGCTTCTCAAAACTGTACACTAGCTGGCCGCCTGCTTGAAGTACCCTTGTTTCTTTACGAACTCCACCTTGGAAACATAGCCACTGTGTCAGTAACTTCATTAACCCTCTCTAGTCTTAGTTGGCTTCTCATTTAGGCTGACCATCAACCTGTCTAATTAACCATGGTGACACCACAGGTTTTCTGCCCCTTAGGTCTCAGTAGTCCCTTCCTATATACCGGTAAGGACTATTCATTCTGCCTTCACAAGAGTGCTTTTGGCCAAGGCTTACTGGAAAGCAGAAGCAGTGGTGTGAAGTACGGAATGCAAAGCCGGTTGGTGGGCTCTGCATCCCCAACTGAAAAAAAAGTACTTTTAGGAAGACGATGTACTTGGCAGCCATACTCTTACTCCACAATTTTTTCTTGTCTCTTGTCCTCCAAAACTGTACAAAAAGAGGGAAAAAGTGAATGAAAGCTCATATTTAAACTTCTGATGAGTTACTAGAAAATTCCTTTTAAATATATATTTAATTAACATGTACTATCATTTTGATAGTGATAGTAACACTAATAGTGCTGGCGTGAGGCTAGGCACAGGGATGCAAAGATATACATAAAATATTCCTATGCTTTAAGAGTTTGATTTAGAGTTCTGGGCCAAGATGGAGGCATAGGTAGAAACCCTTCACTCCCTCATGCAACCAAAAGGAGGACAACAACCAATCTGAAATTAATAAACAACAAAAAGCACCAGAAAATCAAACTGCATGGAACTCCAACAACCAAGGAATTAAAGAAAAATCAACTAGAATAACTAGACCAGTAAGGCATCAGACCTGACCAGCCAACTCACAAAAACCTCTGCATTGGGAACATTGTGGGGGTGCAGGGCGCGGGCTGGCTGCTGAGTTTGGTGGGCTTTGAGGGAGGGGCTAACTTAGGGGAACTCAGAGGTGGCTAGGGGCTATGGCTGGGGTTGCCACCATAGGAGAAGCTCCCAGTCTCACAGGAGAGTGTGAAAGTCCATTGAAAAGTGCACTAGAGACAAGCAGGCAGGCTGCACTGTTCCCTCTCTGGCCCCTCCCACACAGGCAGCGAAGCCAAGAGGGTTGCCCTGCCGGGTGAATACCTAAAGCCCCACCCCCTTACAACTTATCAGCTGTGCCAAGACAAAGAAATATGGCCCAAATGAAAGAACAGATTAGAGCTTCAGAAAGACAGTTAAACAAGGAGGAGATCGCCAATCTACCTGATGGAGAATTTAGAGCCCTGGTAATCAAAATGCTCACAGATCTGATTGAGCTTGGTCGAAAATGAAAAAACAAATGAAGGATGTCCAAAGTGAAATAAAGCAGAATGTTCAGGGAACCAAAAATGATGGGAAAGAAACCAGGACTCAAAGCAATGATTTGGAACAAAAGGAAAAAATAAACATCCATCCAGATAAAAATGAAGAAATAAGAACATGAAAAAGTGAAGAGACTCTTACAAACCTCTGGGACAACCTGAAACATTCCAATATCTGAAGTATAGGGGTGCCAGAAGGAGAAGAACAACAGCAAGAAATTGAAAACTTATTTGAACAAATAATGAAGGAAAAATTTCCTAATATGGTGAAGGAAATGGACTTGCAGGAAGTCCAGGAAGCCCAGAGAGTCTTAAGGAAGTCGGACCCAAAGAGGAACACACCAAGGCACATCATCATTAAGTTACCCAAGATTAAAGATAAGGAAAGAATCTTAAAAGCTGCAAGAGAAAAGGAAAGAGTTACCTACAGAGGAGTTCCCATTAAGCTATCAGCTGATTTCTCAAAAGAAACCTTGCAGGCAAGAAGGGGCTGGAAAGAAGTATTTGAAGTCATGAAAGGCAAGGACCTACATCTAAGATTACTCTATCCAGCAAAGCTTTCATTTAGAATGGAAGGGCAGATAAAGTGCTTCCCAGATAAGGTCAAGGTAAAGGAGTTCATCATCACCAAGTCATTATTATATGAAATGTTAAAGGGACTTATCTAAGAAAAAGAAGATAAAAATATGAACAGTAAAATGACAACAAACTCATGACTATTGATAAATGAACCTAAAAGAATAGAAAAACAACAGAAATAAAAACTAAGCAAACAAACAGAACAAGAACAGAAAGAGAGAAATGGACATCACATAGAAGGATTTCAGTGGGAAGGGGAAATGGAGGAATGGGGGGGAAGGTACAGGGAAGAAGAAGCATGGTTAGTAGGCATAAATAGACAAGGAGAGATAAAAAAATGGTAGGGGAAACAGAGGACTCAAAGAACTTATATGTACAACCCATGGACGTGCACTAAGGGAGAGTGGAATGTTGGAGGGTTGGAGGGGCAGGGCGGAGGGGGGATAGAGGGGGGAAATTAGAGAAAACTGTAATAGCATAATCAATAAAAATATTAAAAAAGAGTTTCATTTAAATGATAACATTTATATTAAATATTTCTAAAATAATGCTTAATGTTTAATAAGAGCAAGCAGATATTCCACTACTGACAGAGAATTTGGGGAGAATAGCTTCACAGAGAAAAGGACACGAATTGTGTCTGAAAGGACAAGAATATTTGTAATCAAACAGATAAGAGAATAGGGATAGGGAATTTGAGGAAGGGACTGAAATGTTCAGAGGCACAGAAGAGCACAGACTGGATGAAAACTAGGGTCTGCCCTGGACTGTGATGGAGTAAGACGTGGGGAGGGTGAGTTAGCACAACAAAACTGGAAAAGCAGGTGAACCTGTCATTATCTTGTATGACTTTCTAATGGCTTTGGCTTCTTCTTTTTTTTCGACAGTTGATCTAGTTGATGTTTCTATTAATCTTGCTATATATTTTTTAAACAAGATACATCTATTAAATACATAAGGACATTTGAAAGGGCTGATTGTAGGAATGGAAATCAATATGCCAGAGATGCTGAGCAAACCAAAAGAAGTCTAGAATCTTCAAACAGGCAAAACAGAATTAGGGCTAAATAGGGTAAGTTCTTTTTTAATTGTTGTTCAGTTGCAGTTGGCCCCGTTTTGGCTTATTCTTCTGGACGAGTGGTAGGCAATTTTTATGCAAATGAGTAAAGTCAGAGAACATAAAAATATTTATGGGCCACATTTTTTCCCAATCCAAACAGAAAATAACTCTGAGTCTTATGCAGGTGGTGTGTGTATATGTGTGCATATATATAAGAATATATACTTTTTATAAGTTATATTATTTATTTTGTTGAATATAAGAATTTCAGATAACTGGTATTCCATTTGCACCACTAAAATGTTAATATATAGACACATTTGTGAAATAACAGTATAAGACAGCCTTCCCAAGTTTGATACTTTACATGTGTACATGCTTGAAAGAACACAAAATGTGTCCATATACATTACTTCATCTAATTCTCAAAAACACTGCAAGGTAGGTATTGCCATCATCTGTAGCCAATAGGAAAAGGGAGGCTCAGAGAGGAGAGATGTTTTATCCGGTGGTACAATGCTTTAACAGCAGAATGTACACATGTCAGGAGCATGGGGAAATGTGTAAGATGTAGAACATTATTCTCAAACACTGGAACTCCTATTCCACAGTTTAGATCAACCAATAGCCTCAAAGCCAATAAAAGTCACATTCTAGCCATGTCAGCTCTTCAACTGGCAACCCAGAGCAGCACCACTGTCCCTGGATCCTGGAATGTGAGTGCTCCTGGCTCTGTCTGCTATTCTGTGCTAAACTGGATGGATTCTGGCACAGAATCTCTAGTTGTTTTGAAGGCTGGTATGCTCTTCCTGTGAGGCAATTCTTCCACCTCCACCACTTTCCACCACTGCAGCCATAATCACCAAGCCAGGTGCTCTTGCCTTGACATGGGATTTTTTTAAGGCTTCTTTTTGAGCGTAAGGTGTTGGCAGACTTTGTCTCCCTATTTTCATGCCTTGGACCAGCTAGGAGGAGAGGTGAGATGCAGGCAGACTGCAACAGGATGTTACCTGCATTCTTACAGGCAATGCAAGGACACTCAAAGTCCTATGCCTCAGTTTTAAGGAGATAACTTATGGCTGTTATCTTTTCTGCCTCAGTACCTTACTACTCACTAAAAATAAAAACACCATAAGTTTAATTTCTTGATTTCAGGCACAATCCAGGACATATATGAAGCTGTGACTTAGAAAATACTTGTTTGAACACGTAAATGTGATGAGAGGGTCAAATTCTCCTGGGGGATCCAGGATCCTATCCCCTTCTTTTTCTTTTCTCAGTGGGCAAGTTGGGGTGGCTAAGAAGCCCCAGAATAGTCAGATCCATTGCAATCAAACAATAAAGACTTGTAGTGAGTTTAATGCTATTCACATGAATGAATAAAATATATTTATTAACATATGGCTGAAACATGAACAGTTTGTAAATAAAACATAAAGAAAGATGGAAATAAGGACTAGAGTGTAAAGAATCCTGTGAAGAAAGATGTTGACAGCAACTAAATGAAACTGCTTTAGAATTGATGTGTACTGGGTGATTAGAGTATTAATTAAGCAATGTGAGTATTAATTAGATAATTTGTTTCTGCTGCAAAATCCTATGAACTAAGGGTGGTTGTGTGTGTGTGCGTGTGTGTAATACTGGGAACTGTGCCAAATTGAAGTTCTAGAAAATTGAAGTGCTCAAGTTACCTGGAGAACGAATTCAGTGTGTTAACTGAAGCCGTAGCAGTGACATCAATGCATTATATTCAGGGTGACCTAAGGCAGGCATCTCAAGGCTGGAATGTTCTGTCCTTCACATTGAAAGGAGTGTCGCTATTACTTCAAGGAAAGTCTGCTTTCAAAAATCCCTAGTTTCAGGGATTTATCATTTTCATGGATTGGTACAATTTAGGAAGATCACTGGAATTAGAGACAGTTAAATTTACAAGGGCCAAGCACCCTCAGAAGTGCATTTTAACACCATTTCTTCAATTTAGTTGACATTGCCTGACAAAATGTTAGTATTTTCCTGAACAAAGATTCAAGAATCCTCGTGTTTCTCTCTTAAAGCCAAAGTTGAAACACTATAACATCTGCCATAAACTATAAAGAGCTGTAGCTTGGCATATTCAGTCTTTAGGAAAATACATTTTTCATTAAAATTTTACTAGTTAATTCAACACCTGCCCATGTCATATATTTGTTCTGTAAAAGTAATCAAGTCATACATAATGCTGAATCCCTAATGTTTAAAACGCTGCCTTGTGTATAACTGACCATCCATAAATAGGAGTTGAATACAGAAATGATGCAAACAGTGGAGTTACAATTACCTTTTGGTGTAGCCTCCACCTCAATTAGAAGGGTTGAAAGTGATGAAGTTAAATTATTGTGATTGAAAATATTTTAAATGAAAGATTGTCAATTAATAGGGGCAAGGGAAAAAATACTGCTCCCTGCTCATAAACGCCTGAAGTCCCTGACGTGTCACTGGGGAGGTTTCAGCTGAGTTTAGAAGAATAAAGGTTGTTTATTTGCCACTTGCCAGCAGATGGCCTAATTGTCTCATTGTTCACTGGCATCTGAACTGTTCTGTGCAAAGAGAAGGGGTGGATGAGGACTAAGTCCTGATGTTTTTTAAAACAGAGATAATGTTTAAGTATATTTCCCGTTATTTTTCACTGGATTAAACAATTGATTAGAGATGCTGATTTTTATACGGCCTAGTCTAATCAATAAAGAAAGTGCATACTAGCCTTTATATATGCAAAATCACGTAGAAAGATCTACAGAGGTGACATACTAATATCATTGCTGCAGGGATAAATTGATTCATCAGCATCCATGGCAAATGAGGCTGTTTATTTTCCTCTGGACAGTCCTTAAGGTCATTTAAAATATTATTCCATTTCTATAACTTTACCAACTTTCCCAAAAATGAGTGAAAAAACCGGTGGTGTTCAGACTCAGTTTACCTGTAACAAATTTTCTCAGAGTTCTGAGGTTATTTACAGATTATATAATTTGCTTATAAGGGAAAAGGACTGTTACACCTATAAAGTATATTGAATTTTGTTCTATATGAGTAAATATGGAAAATACTAAGAAAAAGTGAGAAATCAAAAGGTAGAAAAGATAATTATTAATTAAATATATGTCATCTTGTATATTTTACTTTACAAACTTTACCAATATAAAGCATATTGTTTTATTGTTTATTTTCTTTTAAATATCATCTATTTCTTCAGGATTTTATCACTTGTTTTCTCCTACTGTTTATATAAGGACCACTGACAACACTGCCTGGCATATGGAAATAATTCACTTAATATTTAAGGCCTGAATAAATTTGATTCTGAGCATATTTTCTAGGTTAAATCAATAGAAAAAGAACCAATGAAATTTGGCAAAGCAAATGAGAATCTCAATCTTGGGCCACTCAGAAATTGCAAATAATCTGATGAATTATTTTTTAGCCACTTGCTCCGTGATACCTGCTTGTATCTCACAGCATGAAGGTCACTCTCTGATATGGTATGTGTTGGATACATTCTCCAACAGGGAAAAAAAAGAGATTTTTTTTCTTGCAGAAAAGCAATAATCTGTCCCTAATCCTAAAATGTCATCACTAAATAAATAAATAAACAGAAAGGAATTCCACAAATAGCATTAACAGTGCAGTTCCAGTGCACTTGAAATCAGGACTTTGCTGTTAGTTTTCTTATATACTTTATATCTTAAGTCTTTATAAACATACTAATTATTACATAATAAGCATTTTAAAAGAAAAATGAAAAGGAAATAATGAGATGATTTAATCATTTTTAGCCTTGCTAACTCATTTCCTTCTAATTGTAGCTTCACCAGGGTTCTGAAAGATGGAAAACAGGCCCTTCTGTCCTCATCATGACGTCTGTCTAATTAGCCTTCAGAACGTATTTGATATTGTGTGGCTATTGCCTTAGTAATTAGAGAAGATACTCATTTTGTTTCCCAATGGAACTGTTCCTGCTTTTTTTTTTGACAGTTTACTGTATTGTTTTATTTTTTGTTGGCCAAATCACTGGAAAATTATTTCTTGTTAAACATGAATGTGGTTTTTAAGATTTATGGTTGTGTCATTTTTAATACATATTTTTAAAAAAGATTTCATTTTTAGATAGAGTAGAAGGAAGGGAGAGAGGGAAACATCAATGTGTGGCTACCTCTTGAGCGCCCCCTACTGGTGACCTGGCCTGTAACCCAGGAATATGCCCAGACTGGGAATGGAACTAGTGACTCTTTGGTTCTCAGGCTGGTACTGGATCCACTGAGCTACACCAGCCATGGCATTTAATCAGTATTTTTTAAATAAAAACTCTCCTAGAGAAAGAGTATGTCACTAAATATATACCCAAACTGGTATCATTGACATAAATATATATTTTAATTAATAATCAGAATATTTAAAAATAATTTTGAAAACCTAGACCTCTCAATAGAAAGTTCAAAATTCCTAGGAGATTCTGGAAAGTTGTTGTCAGCCTGATTTTTTCTTTAATAACATAAAATTTATTATTTAACTTCAGAGTTGTATCTCCCTTAATCAGCTCTTTGAATGATAAAGAAAGTGACTGCCCAGTTTTGTTTAATTAAAAAAATGTTTTAAGAAGTTTCTCAAATGTACCCTAGAGGCTTTAGACATTAGTACCCATAAACAAAAAAAAAGTTTGGACCTTTATATTTTTAGTATTTAAATTCTTGTTGCTTTTAAGATTTCACTTATGTTTGAAAGAACTAGAGATGTCTGCTTTATTCCATTACTATCAACAAAAAAATTGATTTAGATAATTTACAATGGGCCCTATTATTTTATCTAAATTTTTTATTTTTTGAAATGATTCAAAAGTAATGACATGTATATATATTTGTGTCCAGCTGTGCCTGGCTGTTGTTGGATTCTCCCACCTGGACAGTCGGTCAGTCAGGCCCATGACACTTTGCTCCACTGAATGATGGTTTGCTTCCTTTCACTAAACGCACTTAACTGCATCTTCCTGGAGAGGAACAATGCATCTGGCACTGGCTTTGTCACACCCATGAGTGAGGTGACAGTGAAGTCACAGAAAACAAAGCCATGTCACAACTGCCTACTGGTGTCCTTTTCTTCTTTCAAAAGTAACTTTTGAAACTTTAGGTACATATAAGGCTGCCCGGTCAGCACCCTTTTCCCCATTTTCTTCTTTGAGAAAACCAAAATATGTATATTTAAAACAAAAAAAATTAAAGTTGGAGTTTTTTACGTTGAAAGTACATTATGTTCATCTGTGCCTTATTTGACAAATAAATAATGAACTATAAGACTGGTCAGTGCCATTAAAAGTCTAGAGTATGTGGAAGGGAAGATCATTTCCAGTTTGGGAAACTGGATGGAAGGTCAAACAAGGGAAGATTCACAGCTGGCGCATCTGAGGCAGGCCATGAAGGACAAAAAATACTTGTATCTCATACTTAGTAAGAACTTACTTAATTTACTTATTTTATGATGAATTGTTTTAGATAGATAGACTGATGATATATAGATAGATGATAGATAGATAGATAGATAGATAGATAGATAGATAGATGGATGATAGATAGATAGAGACAGTGAGGCAGAGAAAGAGGCAGAGAGACAGAGGGACTGAACTTACCAGAGGTCAAATATTGTCCTAGACACAACAGTGAAAAAAACAGAAGAAAATCCCTGACCTTAAAGCTTTACATTCTAGTGCAGGGGGAGACACATGATAACAAATAAATATTACCAAGTGGTAAGCAAGAAAGTAAAAAATAAAATAAAATTATCTGGCTCTATTGTTGATAGTTGGATGACACTGGTCAAGGAACTTACTCTCTTTAATGCTCACTTTCTGCAATAAAATGGGTCTCATGTTTACTACAGTTAGATATCTTAAATCTCAGATGAGATAATGAATACAAGGGCTTGTAAGTGCTTGGTGTATAGTCACATCTAGATTAAAGTTATCAATATCTAGAAAATAATGTTTAGTTGAGGAGGTAGCATATAAGTTTCCAAAACCTGATTGATAGCTAGATAAAGTTTTCCAGGAAAAGAGGTAAAGACTGACTTAATTTACAGGATTCATGGATGTTGTGGATTTTAAACTGGAGTCTATGAAGTTTTTTTGAGGAGAACATTGACAAAAATTGTAGGAAAAGGGGGATTAGACACATACAAACGGTGTGAACAAGGGTTTTCTAAGACCTTTTGAGGCACAGACATCACAGGAAGGACAGGTAGGCAACATGCAAGACTAAGCGCTAGACCAGCTTGGTATTTTTGTTGACTAAAAAAAACAAAACAAGGTGCATCCACTAGACAAGTGTGTCATCCACGGTGATTAAAACAAACATCGGTAACAGTGATTTACTAATTGGGAAGAAAGTAAAATAAAGGACAGGCAAAGCTTGAGACAAAGTAATAAATACATATCTGTCTTTAGATGTGAATATAAAAGAATATTAGGCCTTCCAGAGAAGTCTAAGCTTGTCAGTCCCAGTGGGATTGCAGCAATGGCAGACACTCTGTCACTGAGCCCTCTGCTACTGTCACTGAGTTGTGGGCAGTCACCCTTCCACAACCCCCGAGAGCAGATCAGTAGGGGCAATGTAAGTCCCTAGTTCTAGAAAGTGATGACTGTATTTAGAGTCATCAAAACATGGTCTCAGGTTTTTTAAAAAATGTCCTATATTCCATGATAAATGAACATGAGCAAATACTTTAAACCAGCTACTTCTTACTAGCACTCCTGTCTATCCCTTCTCCATTGTGCATATAGTAATACTTATGATAAAGTCTAAATCGGTTTAAGTATTCATGCAAATATCACATTTGTCATAATATAGACATTATAAAATACACAGTAAATAAATACAGTTTCAACCAACCATCAGGTATTTGTTGGAAATATTTTGGCTAGCACTGAGAGCAGACACTAGAAACATAAAATAAAATAAGATTTGATCTAATTGTTGCATATCTTAAACCTCTTGAAGGAGAAGTTGTACACCAGAGCAGATGCCTGCACACGTGCACACGTGTAACTGGAAGGTAGTGCATCATTCAATGCAGTAGGAGGTCAAAGAAATGAATGATTGAGTCTACACGGATAGGAATGATATTTAAACATAAGAATCATACACAGACATATAAGAATGTGTATATTTAATTTCTACCTTTTTGACCCTTGATGCTGGCAGTTAACTCCACTGGTCTGAAACTCAGAGTAATAGATATGACAGAGTGACAGGTACCAGAAGACAGAGACTTTCCTGAACTCTACAATTGAAAATATAGAGAATACCACTGCTGAGACAGTTTACTGAATGTCTGAATACTTAGTCACCTATGCATGTAATTAAATGCATCATATATTACATTATCACATGACATAAATACAATTGCACACCCTCACACTTATACGTACAGTACGCACTCACACACTATGTATATTCCAGCACTCAAACTATTGGGCTGGCCAAAAAGTTTGTTTGTTTTTTTCTGCAAGATGGCTCTAGTAAGGTTTAGTTGTATTTAACTTCATTTGAAACAATTTTGTTAGATTGTATTGTGACAGCTGTTATATCAGTGTGCATTTAAAAAAAATCAAAATTTGTGATTTTTGTGTAGCCATTTTAATATTGAATATGGAAGAAAATGCAACATTTTTGGCATATTATGCTTTATTATTTCAAGAAAGGTAAAAATGCAACTGAAACACAAAAAATTATTTGTATAGTTTATGGAGAAGGAGCTGTGACTGATCTAATGTGTCAAAGTGGTTTGTGAAGCTTTGTGCTGGAGATTTCTTCTTGGACCATGCTCCATGGTCGGTTAGAACAATTGAAGTTGATAGTGCTCAAATCAAGACCTTAAATGAGAACAACTGATGTTATACCATGTGAGAGATAGCCAATGTACTCAAAATATCCAAATCAATAAAGTTATTGGTGAAAAGGAAAAATGTGTCTTGTTTTACAGAAAAAACTAAATGGACTTTTGGCCAACCCAATAAATATATTAAATTATGTACAATTTTTACATACAATCCATATATGCTTATTATTGTATTACATAGAGCAACATATGGGGCATTAGTCTATCGAAAGTAAATGTTCATGCTCTGCTCAAAGGATTTAGTTAGCATTCTGCAAGATACCAAACACACACAAACGAATCCTTAAAAGATGTTTTTTTGCTTATTAAACCTCAGCTATTTGCCCTAGTCTCTCACATTCACAAGGACTCAACAAAGGCACTAAGTGCTTTCCAGAACATAGGTTTAAATGAGGCCCCTGCCCAGTGGGCTTACAACCTAATTAGACAGAGACAGTTGACCAACATATGCCCACAGACTACAGTTGGCCACTTATTTATTCTCTAATTAACATAAAGCAGCAGGACAACAACTCTGCCTGTGCTCAGTGAGCAGGGGAGCGTCTGTGTGTGCTGTACAACTCTGCGTGAAATGAGACTGCCTCTTTCTGCAGGGGTTTTCACAGGCATTCTCTTGCTTCTTGCTTGTCTCCATAATTAATATTTCTGTGCATATCTTGCTGTGACTATCTGCGTCCAAGCAAACAGACCCTCGTGGCTCAGCGGAACCATTCAGTTCAGCCTGTGTGGATCATTTAGTGATCCACCCAGGTCCCTAGGTGGCTGGCTCAGGCAGACTGGAGCAAGCTGAAGGGGTTTCTCCATGCTTTGATTTTATCTTCTCAGCCACAGCACGAAGATTTCCATCTGATACTAGTCTGTCAAAGTCCAGCAATGTCTTTCTGCTCTTACCACTGTCCTTCTCAAACCCTACCACAAGCTCCTTGATTTCTTTGAAATTTCTCCTACCCCAAGTGTGTTTTTTCCTAAAAGAGCATTTGAAGTCACATAAAAGACATACAGTGCCACATTATTAACCAGGAATAACTATGAGAATATTATGGTGAGAGAAAGGTAAGCATCAAGACCAATCAGATAAAGTTTGAGGAAAAGTTGGTATCTAAAATGCATGGTAAGAGCTCTAAGGTATTCATGAAAGCGATGGCTGATTTCACTATTCCTTAACTGATTACTCAGAAAGAAAGATGAAAGCAAGAAAATCATATTGTTTTTCTAACTCTTGGGATACATTTGAGGGTATAAAAGGTAAAATTCATATGTTTTTAGGTTATAGACAGAAAATATTTCCAGTTACTACTTCTTTAATGGTCTTTTTAAAATTCTATTTAATGCTCTTGATCTAATAATATCATGATTTATATCTCCTAGATTAAAAATCTTCACAGTTTTACAGTCATGAGTTTTTTATTCCAGGTTTCCAATTTGCTATTTGGAAAAACTAACATTGTTTTTTAGGGTTAGGATATAGTTTTCTTTTTCCTATTTTTTATTATTTCTAAAAAAAATAGTGTGCATATTGGAGAACATAATTTCCTATGACATTATTTTTTCTTTCTTTGGTAAAGATTTTATTTATTTATTTTTAGACAGAGGGGAAAGGTTGGAGAAAGGGAGGGAGAGAAACATTAATGTGTTGTTGCCTTTTGCACGCCCCCAACCAGGAACCTGGCCCACAACCCAGGCATGTGCTCTGACTGGGAATTGAGCTGGTGATGCTGTGGTTCATAGGCCAGTGCTCAATCCACTGAGCCACACTAGCCAGGGCTAATTCTAATATTTTTAAGCTCTTACACAATTGCCATTGGGTAGTTACTCAACATTATTATCTTATTTTATTTTTTTAAGATTTATTTGTTTATAGACAGAGGGGAAGGGAGGGAGAACGAGATGGAAAGAAACATCAATATGTGGTTGCTTCTTGCACACACACTTACTGGGGACCTGGCCCACAACCCTGCATGTGCCCTGACTGGGAATTGAACCAGTGAACCTTTGGTTCACAGGCCAGTGGTCAATCCACTGAACCACACCAGTCAGGGCCATTAGATTATTTTAAATTCTTTTTCAAATAAACTTGAAAATAATACAGTAGATATTTGCTGATAAAAATTCAATACTTATAAAGACACTTCTTATATTTTCCTATAAATTGTGGATCTGTGCATTTATTGCTATGTTGCTGAAGTAAAGAAATATAGCAATCCTATTCAAAGCATGTATAAAGAAAAGTTCAGATACAATGACATTATTGGGCTGTCTCTTCACAAGTCAAGGAAGGACAGAAGGCCTAAGTCAAAAATCTATATACTTTTTAATATAAGTGTTACAACTGCTCTGGTGGTCTCAGAAACACCAATATTACAGTTTCTGCATAAACTGAGTTGGTGCAGTCAGACCAGTCATATTTTAGAATTTATATATTTGTTTGAAAATCTCCTTGATCTCAAACATCTGGTACTTTAGAAATAAATGGTCATTTTAGCCTTTTGGAATCAGATTGTTGCTTCAATGTTTTCATGCATATGTAAATATGCTCTAGTGAAAATAAAGCCCAGATTGTAATAAATATCTAAAGTTAATGTAGTTTTACTTATTTCTATTTAAAACTCTATATCTAGAATTTGAAACCATGCAATTTTTTAAACATTTTTCTCTCTTTTCCATCTTCCATTTTATATCATGGAAATTTCATGCAGCAAAACAGGAAATTCCACCCAAGTTGATGTAACCTCAGGGCCTGCTCCAAGCATGCTTGAAAATCACCTCTGAGAATAGAATTTATTTTGGATTCTTGTATTACTTGCCTCTGTATTGCACACTTATTTGCTGACTGCCTGAATTATTTTAACCTTGGTATGATGTACGTGTCCTTTATTGGAATAGTTTCCAATTTAGTCTTTTTAAAATCAAGACTAAATTAAAACAGTTCAAGGCATAGTACCTCCTCTTATATAATGAAGTATTAACTAACAATTTTGAAGCAAAAGTAATAGAGCTAGGAAACACTTTAAGAAGAAACTGCAACATCATGATTCTCAAAATTCAAGATCTAAAATATTTTCATTTATCCAATATATTTCCTTAAGAAATAAAGTTAATTGTATTTAATTGCAATTATCAGCAAATCAGCAGCATAAAAATGTATTAGTTGTGCCAGCATCTGTAAGATTTAGTTGTCTGATGGTCCTTAATAGGTAGAATGAGCATTTCTGGGTTCCTGCCAGTTGACCATCTGTCGCGGCAGCCCATGGAGAGTCAGAACAACTGAGATTTTGGCACACTGACTTATGTTGAGCAACTACCAACCTTATTTTAGGTTACAACAGAAGACAGCATTACCAAAAAATTGGTTAATTGATTTAATGCTGAGAATTTTGGAAACCTGCAGATATTTATGTGAGCATCTGAGTAAGTCATAGTGAGTTGAACCCATAAAAATGTAAATGAATTAAACTGAGGATCTTCTTACAGGGACTTTGCCAGGCATTTTAAGGGATACAGTGATAACATAATCCTTGCCCTCTGTTGCATACAAATAATACATATATCAATATTTGCTTTATACATATGTTTAAAGGAAGGCAGCCAGTAAATTTTTAAACGATAATTTTGTTGTTGGAGTACTTGGAGGAAAAAATTACTTCTGTGTGAAGATCAGGGAAAGCAGGTCATGAGAGATGCGTCATTTGTGCTAATTCTCAAACACAGACTTGCTTTTGAGCAGTGAAATTAGAGTTGAAGGTTGTACCAGGCAGACAGACAGGGTGACGAAAAGTGAAATGATTTAGCGAAATGGAGACAAAGATTGATTGGAGAGTCAGGATGGAGCTAAATCAAATTTAGTCTTTAGCATCATATTTAAAAATCTAGATTTAGTTCTGGCTGGTGTAGCTCAGTGGATTGAGTGCTGGCCTGCAAAACAAAGGGTCACTGGTTCAATTCCCAATCAGGGCACATGCCTGTGTTGTGGGCCAGGTCCCCAGTAGGGGGCATGTGAGAGGCAGTCACACATTGATGTTTCTCTCCTCTTCCTCCCTCCTTTCACCTCTTTCTAAAAATAAATAAATAAAAATTTTAAAAAAATCTAGATTTATATCACAGAATGTCAATAAACATTTTTGAACAATGTAGTCATCATAATGTGGTAGCATATAATACACAGAAGAAAGTGTAATTAGGAAACTCTAGGAGGAAACTTCTACAATGATATGACTTAAGAGGAATATTGTCTTCACCAGGGCAAATGGAGAGGAAAAGGAAGAAGTATAGAGTGAAGAGATGAAGCTAACATAGAAGTGAAATAACTCATTTAGTTTTGGGTAAAAGGAAAATGAGGAAAATCAAAATGATTCTAGGATTTTGAGAAGGAATGACTGTGGGAATGTTATACAATTAAATTAATATAGAATTCAGCAGATGGTACAGGTTTGGAGATATATGTATATAATCATAAAGGCCATGGAAGTGCCTGAAAGAATAAGCAGAAATTTGAAAAGTGTCATTACATAGCAGACAGGGGAAAGACGGAGGAGAGTCAAAAAAAAAAAAGAGAAAAATGAAAGGAAAATATAGAAAAAACAGTTGAATAGAGTGAAATGGAAAGTATTCCTAAGAAAGTGGTCATCAAGGTTAATTGCCTGAGAGATATCAAGGAGACAGAGACCTTAAATAATGTCATTGGATTGAGAATACATGTCATTTGGAAACTTCAAAGGAATAATTGTAGTTGCGTATGTGAGTTGAAAGTCACATTATATTCATTTTCTTTCTAAAAGTGGTGGGACTTGTACTATTGAAACAGATTGAGATAAGAGAAAGAAATTTGATAGCTAGCTAGATAGATATGCAGAGAGCCACACTCAGATGTAATGATGACTTAGGAAATGATTTAAAGAAACTTTTTTGGTGGGAATGGTAGTCAGTGAAGGCAAGATGAATACTAGCATTCTATCAAATATAGTCGTGTGCCGCATAATAATGTTTTGGCCAATGATGGACTGCATATATGATAGTGGTTTCATTGTATAATGGAGCTGAATTTCCTGTAAGAAACAGAAAAATATGTGGTTCTGCAGGATTTTTTTTCCCTCCAATTGGAGCAATGTCTGTGGGGCTTGGCAACAGATTCCCCCTTACTCATAGCACCTCAGTTTTGAGGGCACAGATTACATCCCTATGAGGCAGCCACTGGCTGTTTCGGCACAGAGGAGCCCACCCCGCCAATGTTACACATTCAGATGCTGCTACAGCCCTTCCTGACCTAGCGTGATGGTCTTCAGTACATGCTGTAAATGCTTTGTTGAGGACCTAGGACCTTGTACAAGGACCTAGGACCTTTTACAAGGACACCAGGTCCACAGGAGCTACTTAGCAAGTATTAAGTGCCATTTTCAGTTTAGTTAAAGCTTTCTGTGGCTATGCAGAGCTGGCTGTCATGCTACTTTAGAAATATTTTCTGGTTGTAATGATGTAAAGCATAGGTAAGTTTTATTTCTTCCATATCTCTAATGCCAGAGAGAGAACCCTTTGTGCCAGATAGGGTCAATGAAACAAAAAACAATCTCCTAAGTCAAAATAAAATTATTGAGTTTTCATTTCTATGTTAAATGGTCTCTTTTTAAAAAAATGGCTATCACAAAATCTGACTACTGCTCCACCATGTAAAAGCCACAACCACATTGCTATGAGAATGTCCTATGTTCCCGTGTTTCTCCATCCTGATTTCTTATTCCCACTGATCCTCGGGCTTCCTTTCACTCCTCCCTGATAGTCACCAGTATGGTGAACTACGCCTACCCAGCTTCCCCTGTTTATTTCCAATCCATCCAGCCCACAGCCTTGTTCATGCAGCAGCACTGAGAGCTTCGATGTTCTCTTTCTGACCCTGCTGGAAGGGAGCGGGGAAGGGCTGTGGGGTGGTGTGTATGAAGCCTCAGCAGTGTGCAGTGATGCCCAGGCCTCTACATTTGCTCCCCACCCCCTCGCTGATCACCCAGAGCAACTTCTTGTCCACCAATTTCCATTCATGGTAAGTGCCTCATACAGGTGAATTATTTTTTATCCTTTTTACTGTATTTTACTATACCTTTTCTATGTTTAGATATACAAATACTTGCCATTGTGTTACAATTATCTACAGTATTCAGTACAGTAATATTTGTACAGGTTTGTAGCCTAAGACCAATAGGCTACAGCATACAGCCGATACCATCTAGGTTGTGTAAGGGCAGTCTATAATGTTTGCACAATGCAGAAATCACCTAAAAATGCATGTGTTTCCCAGAATGTATGCCTGTCATTAAGCAACATATGAATGTAATACAAAATAAAGTGACTGTTTACAAAGGTTTATGTAGGGCTAAACAAACTGAATGAGGATGTTTACTGTCATGCCAGTCCTAGGTTTGAAGAGAAAAGAGAAGGAAATAGAAGACCCCAAGGAGCACTAGAGTTATGTAGAGAACAGCCACTCCAAGAAACATGGCCCACAGCAGAGAGGGAAAGCAGCAGAAAAGATACACTTCTCTCCCTACAGCCTCCTATCGCCTTTCCTTGCCTTCATTGGTATAACAACATATAAAGCTGGTCACCACTAAGCCCTGGTGACACAGTCTTTGGGAGTCTTTTTTGGAGCATAAATCAAGACAGAATCAGCACAGAATGGACAATGAAAAAGCAAGAGAATAACCAGGACAGGCATGTTCCTGGCCATGGAAAAATATCCCAGGGGTAAGAGAAAAAAATGTACATGAAAGAAGATGAGATAATGAATGGAACAAAGTTCAGAATAAGGTAAAGGCATATATGGAAAACTTAACTTAAAATGTGCACAAGAGGAAAGGTCGAGATGTAAAACAATTTTGAAGTGGAGTAAACATAGAGGCTCGTTGCAGAGGCCCTAACCTAGAATGGTTACGCAGTTTGCCTTTGCCAACCTAAGTATATAATGAATGTAAGCAGTTACAAAATCACAAATGTTATCAGCATTTAATCATGATTATTTTTCTAATCCTTAACTGATTAATATTGTACAATTATTACCAAATGCATTGACTATTAAACAATTTATACTTAAATTTAAATTCCGTTAAAGACATAACATTCATATATTTGTATATATATTGTATATAATCAATATTGTATCACAAATACATATTATAATCTTGACATTGTTTTCCATAATCACTGTATAGGATTGAAGTGATCAACATTTGTTAGTTGTTAATATACTTTATGAACTAGCTTAGAAAGAAAAGTTTTCATAATAGTTTTTAACAATTTTGAATGTTTCATTCTTTTTTATTTGATTGTAACCTTATTTTTTCAACTTTCTACATTTTTGTTGCTGACACCATTATAGATGTCTGCCCCCCTGACCACTTCCACCCACCCCCACAACCCCTTCCACCATCGTCTGTGTTTGTGGTTATGCATCTACGCTTCCTTCTTAGCCTCTACACAGTGCTATGCTCTTCTTTGAGCTCTGTGTTCATTTTTTAGAGCGTACTCAGCCTTATGTTTCACTGTGTTTCAGAATCCATAAGACAATCACCAAGAAGGGAGTGGGAACAATTTTCTGTCACTATGATATAACCCTTGGCCTTATGGCTGAGATGCTTTCCTGCTCCACTCATCATATCCACACCTGTTTCGAGCAGCGAGATGAAAAGGGGAGCGGGAAGGGTATGCCTCGTCACTCTGAAGGAGGTTTCCTGAAAGCCCGCACAGCACTTCCCGCATATCTGTGTGTCCCTAACTTCATCACATGGGCCTGTGCAGTTGAGAGAGAGGACGGGAAATATGCATAGCCGTGTAGCTGAGTGGCAATTTCTCAGCAGGAAATCAGTGCTGTGATCATTTGAAAGGTAATGAAAGCATAGATTTGGTGGGGATCTACAGTTTTTGTTTTTCAGTTTTAAAATAAAAATGCTCTTTGAAGGAGAAGGTTATGTTACTCATATGTGGATATTGGACAAACTGGGGGCTCTAGTCTTGACTTGAACATCGCTTCAGAGGAAAATGCACTTGTGCAGCTATGGGACAGCATGAATAGGAAAAATGTGATGTTTGAAATAAAAAAATAAGATTGAAGTGTATCAAGGGCAATGTAGAACATTTTCCTAGAGTCAGCTCTACAATGAACTTTAAAGTCATTCTGAAAGTCATACAGGAGAGAATGTATTTTAAATTAATTATCTTGAGATGAAATCTCTTTAACTTTTTCTTAAAGAGACTCTTTATGGACAGCATAAAAATAGTGACTTGTTCTATAGCAGTATCAATACATAGTGAACAGTGTCATAACATGTTTTCACTAATCATCAGGAATAATGACAGTGATCTCATTTATCAACCTATATATGTGCATATGTATTCCATATGTATGTATAATATGTGTGTATATATTCTATATATGTATGTATTCTCTGCCCAGGACACAGTCTAATTATATATAGATATATATAATTATATATATACCATCTAATTATATATATCAATATTATATATATTGGTATATAATATGATCAATATATCATATTGATATATATAATTAGACTGTGTCCTGGGCAGAGAATTTTTAGAGTCAACTGGCCAGAAAGAGAGTTTCCTGGAGCCACATGAATCTTTTATATGAAAGACTTATAATGGAATGCTTACTCTAACTTGAATCTTCTAACATGATCCCTTCTTTCAAACTTTGGTTTAGTTTTACCCTTCTGAAACTGTGAAAACACTTTTAAGAGAACAGAAGATTCAATTCTCAGGTTCTTTCAGTTTTTACTATGAAAATTTCAGTGCCAACCAGGAAAGAGGTGTGACAGTTATCACAGCATGTTTGAAGTATGAGCATTGGTTCAAGATTTCTTGTTTTACTAACAAGAGAACAAAAATCTACAACTTAAAAAATGCATTTACAAATACTGTTGCATAAGAAATACCCATATCATAACCCATAACCAATATTATAAAAATGGGAAGAAAAACAAAATTCTTGATTCCACATTATCATAATTCCTGCATGTTTTTAAACATTAATTGTGCAGAAGATAGTAATTTATAATGAATTAAATCAGATGTGAAGGCATAAAAACCTCATTTCTTTGCCAAATATAATATTTTTAGTGATTCTATTAAGCTGTATGATAAATGATATACTTGATGGATTAATTTGTAAATTCTGCATCATTACTTTGGTAATTTATAACCATACCTAGTTGAACCAAAAGTATATCACCTGATTAACTTTTGCTCTCAATTATCTTTAAAAATTCTTTTATGTTTGTATATCTTGGAGTTTCAAAAGTTATCCTTCAAAAATCATTTTTTCTTGCATTAGGTATACATTAAAGGCATAATATTATTATAACATTTACTTTCAGAATGTTAGTAAATGACTAACTTTTCTGTTAAATGACTTTTGAGAAAACAGTGGATTGGTGTATAATTTTGCCCTAATAAGTAAGGAAAATGGCTTCTTGTCAGTATACCGAATATAAGTGGCCCAGTGCAAGCTAATACTACACAGATGTAGGAGGAAATATGGCTGAAGAATGACAGGACATTTTTTTAAAAAGGAGTCATACATACTTTATAAGAAACCTAATAAAATTTGATCAGTTAAGAGTATACAAATATAGGAGACCAGGAAATTATTAATAAATACAATAGTAGGTAAAAACCCAGAAAATAATCTTTGAAGTCTCATGATACCTGGTCTCCAAATGTATCTCAAGGTACAAACCCTCAAATAGCAGGAGTGTTTTTTAATTGAGTTGTTCACCTGTTGATCTATTAGCAGAAACATGGCAGGTTTAGTATATCATGTGTGGCAATCAGATTGAAAAGCAAAAGCTATTAATTACAGTGTCTGACTTTTATTAAATACTTGCACATTGTTTTATTTGATTCTTGTAATAATTGTACTAAAAGTAGTATTATAATTCCCATTTTACAAATGGTGAACCTGAATCTTAATGAATGTAAATAAAATGAGGAAGATCACATAATTAGGAAATGAAAGAATAAGTCTTGAACCTAAAACTAGTTGAAAGTTTAAAGTCAAATTCTTAGTCACCCTAAGTACTTCTTTCTATGCAACTAAGGACATTGCTGTGCTGAAAATCCTGGATGGACATAAATAGCAGAATCAAGCATAATGTATTAAGCTGTTTAATTTCAACGACAATGGATCTACTTTCTGATGACTTATATAGGGCAAATATAGATATAGAATCCATGCTGTCTGAGCTGTAGTTGGTGTGGCTCAGTGGACTGATCATTAGCCTGTGGACCAAAAGGTCACAAATTAGATTCCTAGTCAGGGCACATGCCTGGGTTACAGGCAAGGTCCCCAGTAGGGGATGCGCACAGAGGCAATCACACATTGATGTTTCTCTCCCTGTCTTTCTCCCTCCCTTCCCCTCTATCTAAAAATAAATAAATAAAATATTAAAAAAAATGATTCCATCTTGTTTGAAAATTGGCCCTACCAATTGGATAACTCATGTGCTACTGTTGTATCTCAATTTATTCATCTTTAAATTGGCAATAAATATAAAACTTAGTTGTGCTATTATATTCCATGGATTAATGTATAAATGTTCTTTGAAGTCCCTAGAACAAGTTTTTAAAAATGAATTTTAAAAATGAAAATTATTTTTAATATTATGAAAATTTATAAAAAGTGATATATTTTCTTTAATTCATGGCTCGCTAGTTGGCAAATAACAAGAACGTTAAAAAAAGATGATTAAAACATATATAAATATTGTTGACAAATATAGGGACTACAACTCCTCCATCTTTGTGCTTCTAGGACCCGGCACATAGAGGTCGCCACATGAATGCTCAACAAGGAAGTTAAATCAAGTATCCAATGTAGGTTTACTTAAGTCTTTACATCCAGATATTGGAAGGTTGTTCATCTTGCACTAATCCTAACAGTTTTATAATGATTTAAAGCTTAAAGATGACTTTTACTCATCATCATAGTGCTCTCACAACTCTAAAAGGTATCAAAGGTTTAAAAAGTTATTTCAAGTAATATCTACTGAAATTGTCTTGTGTACAAGACATTTTACTAGGTGATGATTGGGAATGAGTATAAACATGCAAAAGATACAGTTCATTTACTCAGAAGATTTTAATCTGCTACCTTAATTAAAAGTGGGTTTTAAGAAATGTATCATGATTTCCTGTCACTTATGTAAGGACCTTAGAAGTCATCATTCTGTTCTAACAGCAAGAAAAGAGGCTGAACAGCCTGAAAATCAACAACTCTTCTTAGGTTAATTAGGGAGGGGAGGACGCAAGGTAAACCATGGCCCCTAAAGCTGGAGAGAGGAGACAGGGGAATACAGGGAACCATGGCTCACCAGAGCAAGGATTCTGTGGGAGCCAGTACCTGTTACATCATGTCCAGCTATGAAGGAAAAATTACAAACCACACCAAGAGGCAAGAAACACAATTTGCAAAGACAGACCTAACGTCATTAACATTGATGACAAAGTTGCTGGAATGAATTATCACTCTAGAAACGTACAAAAACCTGATTAATATGCTATAATAGATAAAGTAAAATATACTATAACAGATGGGGAATATAAGCAGAGAAAAGGAAATTATAAGAAAAAAAAACAAAAATAAATCCTAGAGATAAAATAAAGTATCACGTCAGGAGGGAGGCAGAGTAACTCGAGTTTCTTGTCTATAAATACTGACATTAACAACAACTTCCACCTTTGACTGAGATATGTCAAAATTTGGATAAATTCTTAAGTGTGTGGAAAAGTTGCGGAAACATGATAGGTTTAGGGTCATCAGGCACAGAGAGAGTTTGGGATGAGTTGCTGGCCTGAAATGAAGGGCTTGTGTGAAATATGACACACAGAAGAAACTGGCTGTGATCCAGCATGATAAAGCTGACACATGAATGTGTATTTGTCAGTAGAAGACTTGGAGGATTCTGTGTAGTAATGGGCCAACCTCAGAGAAAGACCTACAGAGGCTGTTATTTGAAGTTGCCTTAATAAAAAGACCTGCTGACTTTTATGTGAAAGTAGTGTACCGCTCTCCCCACACAAACCAAACTGTGATCAATTCAATGATGAGTAATGGAATCATTTATTTAAATTAACATTAAAAAAATAAAAAGAACATAAAATGTTAACACAGGGCAATGATGTCAGACATTGTTTTGTGAATGTTTAGTTTTTAGTTGTAGTTTTAGGTGTTTGTGTGTGCTAGGATATAATACAAAATATGCTTATTACTAAGGTTGTAACTTAGCAAATAAAAATTCAGGATACTGAGAAAAATATGAATAAGGAAATTTTAAAAAATGCTGTCCCAAATTTTAAAAGGTCAATAGAAAAGTTGCAAGCTTTAATTGAACATACAATTATGAAAGTAAAACAAAACAAAACAGGACCTTGCAATATATGTAAGTCAGATCCTAATGCTATACACCTACATTTCTACAGTTTTGTACATCAATTACATCTCAACAAAATTGACAGAAAACAAAAAGAGAAGAAAACCACCAAAATAAATAGTGATATGAGAATATCAATCCTGGGTTGGGTGTCTCATATATTTTTGAAGAAACTGAAAGACAGGAAATAGCAAAGAAATAATACCAGAACATTTCTAGAAGAGAAAACATGAGTCTTTATATAGAAAGTGTTCTGTACAATAAAAAGTAAACCACCAATGTTAAATCATAGCATTGTGAAATTTTAACATTTTGGGGTAAAATAAAAGTTCCCCAAATAGGAGCACTACTCATCTCAGGCTCAAGAACAAAAAACGAGTAAGAATTCTTAAATTAACTACAATAGAGCAGTGCCTACATATTCTGCGATAAAAATGCGTTAAAATCTAGAATTCTAAACACAGAAAAGTCATTATCAATTGTGAGGTGAAACACAGAAAAACGAAAAATATATAAAAACTTCAAAATATACTTCATCAGGACAAAGGCTCAGACTCAGAATTAGGGATCCAGGCAATAGATCCCCAAACTTAGAAAGTGTTGGAAGGACTTCCAAGGCTGATGGCTTGAAACAGCATAGAATTCAGATCAAAACAGGAGAAAGAAGTTTAGAACAAAGATATTTAGTGGGGGAAATGGAACTAATTTACACAAAAAGGAATGTTCTCAGTAAAAATCTGACATGAAAGAAGTTGTTTCTGATAGATAAATGATAAAGCCTGATAAAGAACTGATAAAGCAATTGACACATTAGAAATATTTCATATTTGAAAACATATATTTGATAAATCTGCTGGAGTGGATGGGGAGAAAAGAGCTATCAGAACATATACAATAATTAGATAAAACATTGGCAACTCATAGCTCCTGGATGTAAGGTTTATGGTAGAATCTCACAAACAAAACAACACAAAACACTACCTGCTATAATGGTGTACAACATTTGCATACAAATTACAATATATTCTGTATGAATTAATTGAATATTATGATTAGATGACAGTATAGAGAGAAAGTGAGGGGAAACAGTATTGTAACATAGCTAAATCCTCTACCATAACAGGAAGTCAACTGATCCTATCCAATCACAGTGAAGCAATGAAGAATAGTACAAATATACTAGTCTAAAAAAGAATAAAAATATCAGAGTGAAAAACTAAGAGTTGAAAATGTTGGCCTTTTAAAAAAATCTTCATCTGAGTACATGCTTATTGATTTTAGAAAGAGAGGAAAAGACAGAGAAACATTGATGAGAGAAACATCAATCATTTGGTTGCCTCCCATAGTTGCCCCAACCAGGGACCGAACCCACAACCCAGATATGTGTCCTGATAAGAATTGAACCCGTGACCTTTTGATGTACAAGATGACAGTCCAACCAACTGAGCCGCATCAGCCAGGGCCAAAGTGTTGGCCTTTGAAAAGCAAAAACAAGAATAAGGATGGTGGTACTAAAACTATTAATATCCTCTAGTGTTTCATTTAAATTATACACTATATAGCAACTGGCAAGTTGGCTAAGATGTTTGTTTTTTATCATGACTTCGTTTCAAAATGCATTCCAACAGCCCTGGCTGGTGTGGCTCAGTGGACTGAGCACGGGCCTGTGAACCAAAGTGTCTCTGGCTTGATACCCAGTCAGGGCACATGCCTGGGTTGCGGGCTGGGTCCCCAGTAGGGGGCCTGTGACAAGCATCCATACATTGATGTTTCTCTCGTTCCCCCTTCCTCTCTCTCTAAAATAAATACATAAATACGTAAATACATAAATAAATAAAATACTTAAAAATTGCATTCTAGCAGATGAATTTCAATAATTCTGCAATTCTATGTAGCTCATGGTCTGAATAATAGCTTGCTAACTATTGAATAGTTAGAAAATAATTTGAGGCCTAATCTTTTCTGTAAAGTGTTAGTGGTATAACTGCATCACTCAGTACCTTATACACAGTACAGTATAAGAGTACGACACACACACAGGCACCTGATATATTGTGTCATTTGCTATCATGTATTATCTGCAGTGATAGGATGCCTCATTTTCAGAAATACAGCCGATCTTTGAACAATGTGAGTGTCGGGTGCCCAACCCTGTGCAGGGGAAGATGCACATACAACTTTTGACTCCCTCAAAACTTAGATGACTCTTGGTATCCATAAGTGATCAGTTCCAGGAATCCCTACAGATACCAAAATCTGTGGATTCTTAAGTACCTTAAGTACTTATGGTGGAAATCAGTGCATATGGCTGGTCCTCTGCATCTGCAGACACCCAGGCAGATCAAACACAGTACAGGTATTTATTTATTTTTAATCTGCATGTAAGTGGACCCACTTAGTTCAAATCTATCTTGTTGGTCATCAACTATAGTTAGAATGCCATTTTATTCTATGTAATGCATAAGATATGGTTAAGAATAATTGAAATTAGTTTTCTAGCCTGAATTTTGCATTATATCACTTTTAAAATTCCTGATGGATTTTTCTGTTTTATCTCAAGCAAATAGTATGAATGGCCTTTAATGACCTGTGTCTATAATGTACAATGTTATGTCCTATAGTTGTTAATCTTTGGACTAACCCAAATCTTCAAAGTCACACTTTATGTTATTTATGTTACATTTTAATTTGAACTAATGATATTTCATTTGAAATTTTAGGTGCATATAAATGTTGTTTCTATAAGTTTTGTGTTAAAGTCTCTAATATTTAATGTGTCCATTTAATCAGATTGTTATATTATTACTGCTCATGCTTACACATTAACTATATTGACCTCAATAACTTCTTTGGCTTCTCCTTAATTATTATAAAGCTTATCCTGCTCACCTGCTGACAGCCTAGAGATTTCTAATCTTTCCTTTGCATTAAATTTATAGCATTCTGCTTCTAATGACAAGAAAATATTATGTGACAGAGGCTGTTCTTTCATGCACACCAGGTAAATCTTATTTCTATAATCTTTACTCGTCCTTCACAAGTCTTTTTTTGTGTATATTTAAAGCTGATGAAACTCATAGTGGTATACCAACCATTACAATGTCCTCTACAAATACTTGTATGTATGTCTGGAATTTGTTTCCATCATTCCGTCACTACTACCACCACCACCCTCTCCAATCTTCCATCACCCCTCATTGGGGTACTTCAGTAGCTTTGTAACTGTTTTATGAAAAAACTGTAGTTTCTGAATATGCTGTTCCCTGTGCTCAGACACTCTTTCCCATTCTATCTGCTCAAGTCTGAAAACTGTTCTTACCTCAACTCAAGGGTGGTTTTCTAGTCTCCTTAACTCGGTGAAATGCCTCTACTACAGGATCTTCTGCAATACATGAGCCCCCAAAGGATTTTGTTCATTTCATCAAAGGTCTTTAGGCTCCCTGTGTGCAGGGACTAGCTTGTGTTTACTCATCGCATAAAGTTAAAACACACTCATTGAATTAATAAATGATAGTTTAGTTTAATAATTATATTCTAATTTTAATGTGTCTTGGTTCTTAATCCTCTAGTGCCAAAGTTAAAGTGCAGCATTGTCTTAACCTACTATTGCAGGTAAATAAAGTTAATTGTTTTTCTAATATCCAGATAAAATAAGCATCTATCACACACTCATACCTTATCAATTACCTTTATTTTTTCATATATTTTAATATCACATTACATGATATTCATTATTTTTCTATTTAATAGGCAAGCATCCTGAAAATGTGACTTGAATACATCAGTTTTATTTTCAAGGAGGACCAAGCTGCGATGCTGACAGTCATTGAAAGCCCTAGCCTCCTCTGGATCTAAACATACTGTGGTTGAGAAGCAAGGTAAGTTTATATAATGGACACGGAATAAATAGCTGAATGAATTATTGCTATTCAGCAACTAGCAATAGAGCACTCCAGCATCTTCTATGGGCATAAGGAAATGAATCAAATAGGTATCTTGTCCTCTTGAAAATTACAATTTTGCAGAAGAAATGAGAGTGATTCAAAAAATACAATGTATAGTAGCAAGTGGTATAGGTGTCCTGGTATCTGAGAGCCAAATGTTTTAACTTTGTATTTCCAGAAATTTTCTTTTAGCAAAAATTGCATTCCTTGTTTTCAGTTCTCCCAAACGAAAAATATGACACTAGTATGTGTGTCCCATAAAGCTCACCCAACCCTCTACATTCTGGAATACTGTAAACCTTATCTCTGTTTTGAAATCTCCTGTATCTTCAAATTAAAACTGATTGCTTTTATAAAATGATGTCTGCGCACTGTTTTACATTAATAAGTGAATGATACATTCTTTTGATTGTGCTTGCCAATCTAAATTACAGGGGACAGTTTCCCTTCTTCCCTTCACGAGGCTTTCTTTTTGTATGTTTTCAGGGTAAATGCTGGAGGGGCTTCAATTTTGAAGTGTCAAATTATCAAGTGAAATCATAAGAGCAATTTATAAAGGAGGTAGCTGGAAATTAAAATATGTATACTGCTTAAGGTATAATTCGTGGGGAAATTGTCTTGTCATCACCACGAGACCCTGCAGAACAGATGGAACTGATTCTCCAGCTTCTGCGTGGGTACCTGCTGTTTAATTATACCCTAATTAATTAAAGGAAAGACTCCTGTGTGTTTTCAGTAGTAGTGAGCAGAAGTGCAGTCAAAAGAGACACTTGAATTCAAAAGCTTCCAAACTAAAAACTAATACGTTCAGGAAAGCAGTTGCTATTTACTCATGGTCATTTTCCAGAAGCAACTTATACAACAATAAAGTGATTCCCTCATCCCTCACTTGAATTACATAGTCTGTACTCTTTCAAATGATTATGTTTCATAAATATTTTATTGGTATTTTAAGGATCACAATAAATATTTAAGTAAACCAAATGAGGACTTTTAGGACCATCACATGTAAAGTTAAATCTCAATGTGTGCTTCTTCAGTGGTTATTTCTTAAAGAAATAAAAGGAATGGTTATACTCCAGTGTTTTGAGAAACTTGTTCAGCAAATGCTGTTTCCAGGTTTGAGATTTTACCCAGTTAATTTCTCAGCAAACTGCCCATGAAAATAGCAGGTAAATACAAGTATAACATACCCAGATGACTGGAATGGCAGGAGAGAGGCATAGCACCAATCAGACGCTCAGGAACAGATTGTGGTGTTGCCATCCATATTCTGCCCTGTGCGTGCTAGCCTATGTGTGCACAGTCGTTTTTCCGGTTCTCTGATTTTTTTTTAACATGAACATCTTTGAAGTGTCACCAACCTTTCGACTATCTGTGTAAAGACAGAAAGGTATCTTTTGTAGAGAACCAATCAACAGGTAGACAGAACGTATTCATGGTTCACACTGCACAGCACTGTGTAGATTTTTATGCATCTGTTTGAGGTGTTGTCAATGCATATAGCAGTGCATGAGCCCATGTGATATTCGCTAAAATATGACCTTATACCTATCAACTGTTCTTTCCTTGTGGCCTTGGAAATGTTAAATGACATATTTATTATTTTCTTATTGATTGAGGAGACTTCATAGAGTAGTAAGAAACCAAGTCCTGCATGTCTTCCAATGTAGTTGTGTGGGGGGATAAGTCAGTTTAATTAGTCAGATAAAAATACATACATCATATTTGGAGCTACAGTAAGCGTGCGTATGATAGATTTGAAGTTTCTTTTTTACTTATGGGTTTATACTTGGGGGTTGTAAAGGATAAAATTGTTGAGATTGAAACACAGTTGTTAATGTAGAAAGCTTATTTGATATCATTCATTAATATTAATATCATTGATGGTGGATAGCCTCAAGGATTCTACTCTGCTTCATGTGGGAATCTGGAAAGAAATCACACTTTTACATTAATATGGACTTGAAGCAGTCAATAAATCTCTTATTGTAAGGAGTGTTGATCAAGAATTACTTTCCCTGCTTAAAAATATATTACATGTAAAGTATTACTCAGAATGCCAGACTAATAGCTCACAACTCAATCAGTTAAATTCACATTTGGACACAATCTTGGGTGATCACTACATGATGCACTACATGATACACTTAAATATGAAAAAAAGAAATTGTCATGCCAGTTATTTGACCATGAGCATTTTGATTAATTCTTTTACAAATATATCTTTTAAGCAACACTACTAAAATATAATTGATATACAAAAATTGCATACAGTTTACACAATATGATGAGTTTGGAAATAAGCAGACATAAAATCATTATCACACACAACATACTAGGTTTATCTTCAAAAGTTTCCTTGTGTTCCTTTTTGCTTTTGTTCTTTTTGCTTTTTTTGTGTGGCAAGGGAAGAGTACCCAAAATGAAAACTACCCTGTTAACAAGTTTTTAAGTCCACAACACAGTATTGTTAACTATTAACGTTTTGTTGTGCAACAAGTCTCCAGAACTTATTTAGTTGAATAACTGAAACTCTATACCTACTGAACTATAGCTCTGCATTTTTCTCCTCCTCCCAGAAGAGAGGATGGTTGCTGGCAACCATCATTATATTCTCTTTTTCTATAAATTTTATATTTTAGATACTTTATATAAATACAATCATGCATTGTTTCCCTTTCTATGACTGATTTATTTTACTTAGCATAATGTCTCCTAGGTTCACCCATGTTATCACTAAGGTCAGGATTTCCTTGTTTCTTAAGGTTGAGTAATATTCCATTATATGCATATACCACATTTCATTTTGTTTACCTATTAACCTTTTATTAATTTTTAATTTCCTAAGAGGTTGGTATTATTTTATGCTTTATCTTTCAAAAGTAAAACAGCATAGGTAGGAAAAGTCACAAATGAAGAACAATAGAAAATAGAATATAAGAGGAGATCCAAAATGATGGTGGAGAACGTGGAAGCTACACTCATCCCCTCCCAGGACAAAATTGGAATTACAACTAACATACAGAACAATCAACCTGACCAACCTACCAAGGAGTAGTTGAACAGAGGTCTAATAATTAAGGATTTACAGAAAAAGCCACATAAAGGCTGGTAGGAGGGTGAAGACATGAAAAGGTCTGACCATGCTCTCACAGGTGGCACTCGAAGTCCTGAAAGGATATTTTAGCTGCAAAGTTTCCCCTGGGGGAGCATGGGGTGTCAACCTCAAACCAGGCTCCCCAACCAAGAGAACCAGAGAAAGGAAGGGGTCTCTACTGACATCTGGCTGTGGAAATCAGCAGGGATTCTGTTCACCAGAGAGAGATAAGAGTCTGCTGGAAACACAGGTACCCTTTTAAAGGGTCAACAGACAAAAATCTCATATATAGTCACTCACACGGGGTTCAGGCAGAGGGAGCTAAGCAAACTAGAGTCATCTGAGGAGAGACTGGGGTTTGTGGCTCTGGGAAGAGAGCTACCAGGATTTTTGTGCTGATCATTCTCCCTCTACACAGATGCCATCTAGCTTGGGGGAATGCAATATATCGACCTTCTGGACTCCCTGTCATCTGACTCCAGCAAGGTTATCATTTAAAATTGAAAGAGAAATAAAGTGCTTTTCATACAAGAAGAAACTAAGAAAGTTTGTTACCACTAAACCAATATTACAAGAAATGTTAAAGCATCTTCTTTAAGGAAAAGAAAAAAAACAAAATCCAAGAAACATAGTTATAAAGAATAAAATGGCAAAAACATGTACCTACCAATAATCCTATTAAATGTAAATGGCTTAAATGCTCCAATCAAAAGATATAGCATAGCTCAATGGATAAGAAAATAAAACCCACTATATGCTGTCTACAAGAGACCCACCTCAGAATGAAAGATGTACACAGAATAAAATTAAATAGACTCCATACAAATACAAATTAAAAAATATGTTCAGTAGCAATAGTTATAGCTGACAAAATACACTTAAATGCTATAATAAGAGACAAAGAAAGACCCTATGCAATGATAAAGAAATCAATTTAATAAGAGGATATAACCTTTGTAAGTATTAATAATCCAATATAGGAGCACTTAAATCTATAAATACAATCTTGCTGAACATAAAGAAAGAGATCAACAGTGATAAAGTCATAGTAAGAGATTTTAACACCTCATTGATGTAAACGGATAGATCTTCTAGACAGAAAATCAACAAGGAAGCAGTGGCCTTAAATGACACTAGACCAGAGAGATTTGATATTTTCAGAACATTTCACCACAAAGCAGCAGAATATACATTATTTCTAAGTACATATGGAACATTTCCTAGGATAGACCACATGTTAGGACACATAACAAGTCTCAACAAATTTAAGAAGATTGAAATCATATCAAGTATATTCTCTAATCATAATGGTATGAAACTAGAAATCAGTCACAGGAAGAAAACTGAAAAACACACAAAATCTTGGGAGTTAAATTACATGTTACTAAACAAAGAATGTGTTAATGATGAAATTGAGAAATGAATCAAAAGATATCTTGAATCAAATGAAAATGGGGACAAAACCACCCAAAACTTCTAGCACACAATGAAAGCAACCCTAAGAGGGTAATTCATAGCATTACAGGTCTACCTCAAGAAAAAAATAAAAATCTCAAGTAAACAATCTAACTTTATACTTGAAGGAACTAGAAAAAGAACTGCAAACAAAGATAAAAGTGTGTAGGAGGAAGGAAATAATAAAGATCACAGCAGAAATAAAAAAAGAATAGAGTCCAAGGAATGAATAGAAAAGAGCAATGAAGCCAAGGGCTGGTTCTTTGAAAAGATAAACAAGATTGACACACATTTAACCAGACTCATCAAGAAGAACAAAACAGAGGAATCAAAAGAATAAAATTAGAAATAAAACCTAGAAATCAACCCAAATATCTATGGTCAATTAATATTTGACAAAGGGGGCAGCAACATAAAATGGAGTAAAAACAGCCTCTTCAACAAATGGTGTTGGGAGAACTGGACAGCTTTGTGCAAAAAAATGAAACTCGAGCACCAACTTACACCATACACAAAAATAAATTCAAGGTAGATAAAAGATTTAAATATAAACCATGACACCATTAAAGTCCTACAAGAGAACATAGGCAGGAAAATCTCAGATATTGCATGCAGAAATATTTTTATTGACACATCCCCTAGAGTAAGGGACATAAAAGAAAGAATAAACAAATGGGATCTCATCAAAATAAAAAGCTTCTGCATGGCTAAAGAAACAGTATTAAAATAAAAAGAGAACCAACTGTATGGGAAAACATATTTGCCAATGATACCTCAGGCAAGGGTTTAATCTCCAAGATATATAAAGAACTTACACAACTCCACTCGAAGAAGACAAGCAACCCAATTAAAAAATGGGCAAAGGTCTTGAATAGACACTTTTTCAAGGAGGACACACAGAGGATCCAGAGACACATGAAAAGATGCTCAGGATTGCTAGCTATCAGAGAGATGCAAATTAAAACCACAATGAGATACTACTTCACACCGGTCAAAATGGCCATCATAAACAAAACAACAAACAACAAGTGTTGGAGAGGTTGTGGAGAAAAAGGGACCCTAGTGCACTGTTGGTGGGATTGCAGACTGGTACGACCACTGTGGAAAACAGTATGGAACCTCCTCAGAAAACTAAAAATGGACCTGCCCTTTGATCCAGTAATTCCACTGCTGGGACTATATCCTAAGAACCCTGAAACACCAATCCAAAAGAACCTATGCACCCCAATGTTCATAGCAGCACAATTTACAATAGCTAAGTGCTGGAAACAACCTAGGTGCCCATCAGTAAATGAATGGATCAAAAAACTGTGGTACATTTACACAATGGAATACTACGCAGCCAAAAGAAAGAAGGAGCTCCTACTTTTTGCAACAGCATGGATGGAGCTGGAAAGCATTATGCTAAGTGAAATAAGCCAGGTTTTGAAAGACAAATACCATATGATCTCACCTTTATCAGGAACCTAAACAACAAAACAAAGAAACAAGTAAAATATAACAAAGGACACTGAAATAGAGGACGGGATGTCAGTGACCAGAGGGGAGAGGGGAGGGAATTTCAGGGGAGAAGGGAAGGGTTTACAGGAACAAATATAGAGGACACATGGACCAAAACTAGGGGGTTTGGAAATGGGAGGGAGGAGAGGAGGAATGGGTGGGTTGGCTGGAATAAGAATATAGGATAGAAACTGTACTTGAGTAATGATTAAGATAAAAAAAATAAAAGAGAAGTAACAACTGACCCAACAAAAATATAGAAGATTTTGAGAATATATTATGGAGAAATATGTGTTAACAAATTGGATAATCTGAATGAAATGGATAAATTACTAGATACATACAATCTTCCACAACTGAAAAAGGAATAATAAGAAAATTGCAAGTAATGAAATTGAAACAGTAAACAAACAAACAAAAAATAAAACCTCCTAATGAACAAAAATCCTGGATCAGATGGCTCTATAGAAGAAATTTACCAAATATTCAAGGAAAACTAACACCTATCTTTCTCAAAATATTCTAAAAAATTCAAGAGAAGGAAAGATGAAGATACTACAAAGAAAAAAATTTAGTCTAATATCCCTGGTGAACATTGATGTTAAATTCTCAACAAAGTATTAGTAAACCAGATCCACCAATGTGTTAAAAAGAACATACACACCATGGTCAAGTGGGATTTATACACAATAGTGAAGTGGGATATTGCAAGTTAATAAATGTAATATATCATACAAACAAAAAGAAGAATAAAAATCACAAGGCCATATCAATAGATGCAGAAAAAACATTTGACAAAATTCAGCACCCATTTATTAAAAAAACTCTCAGCAAAGTGGGAATAGGAGGAGCATACCTCAGCATAATAAAAATTATATATGAAAACCCACTGCCAGCATCATACTCAACAAGCAAAAACTAAAAGTGTTTCCCTGAAGATCAAGAACAGGACAGGGATGCCCACTTTCACCACTCTTATTCAAAATAGTACTGGAACGTACAAAATGCAAATATTGTCATGTTAAACTTATTTAAATACAAACTTTTGCATGTAATCTGCTAGATTTACTCTGACTGGTTTTAGTCATTTTCACTTTCTTTTTTTTTTTCTTACAATTCCTTTTTTTTTCTTTTTTAAATTTTTTATTTTAGTTTATTCAGAATAGTTTCTATCCTTTATTCCCATTCCAGCCCACCCATCCATTCCTCCCCTCCTCCCTCCCCTTTCCAACACCCCTAGTTTTGTCCATGTGTCCTCTATATTTGTTCCTGTAAACCCTTCCCTTCTCCCCTGAAATTCCCTCCCCTCTCCCCTCTGGTCACTGACAACTCTATTTCAGTGTACGTTCTCATAAGGTTCCCTTATACGTTTTGCTGTAACAAGTAATTAAATAATGTATTAACCAGCCAAAAACTATGTATGATATCAGAATAAACCAGGTAACTACTTTGCAATGTCAAAACAAAACAAAACAAAACAAAACAAAACAAAATAGTACTGGAAATTCTACTTGCAGCATTCAGATAAGAAAAAGAAATAAAAGGCATCCAAATTGGAAACAAGGACATCAAACTGTCATTATTTGCAGATAATATGATACTGTATATAGAGAAGCATAAAGATTTTTCAAGAAACTACTAGAACTGATAAATGAATTCAGAAAAAGTAGCAAGATACAAATGAATATCCAAAAAGTGGTTTTGTTTGTTACATCAACAATGAACCAGCAGAAAGGAAAACAAACAAAAAATCCAATTCACGAATGCTTCAAAAAGAATAAGATACCTAGGAATAAATTTAACCAAGAAAATTATGAGACACTGAAGAAAGAAATTGAAGATACAAATTAGTGGAAGCGTATATGGTGTTCATGGATAAGAAGAATTAACATCATTAAAATGTCCATATCACTCAAAGCAATCAATAGATTCAGAGCAATTTCTGTTAAGATACCAATGACATATTTCACAGAACTAGAACTAGTATTCCAAAAATTTATATGGAACTGCAAAAGACCCTGAATAGCTGCAGCAATCTGGAGGAAGAAGAACAAAGTTGGAAGAATCATGTTACCTGATATTAAACTATGCTACAAGGCCATAGTAAATAAAACAGCATAGTACTGGTATAAAAACAGACATACAGTTCAATGGAAAAGTATAGAGAGCCCAGAAATAAACTATGCCTTTCTAGACAACTAGTTTTTGACAGAGGAGTCAAGAATATAGAATGGGGTAAAGAGAATCTATTCAATAAATGGTGTAGGATAAATTGGACAGATATGTGCAAAAAACCCAAACAAACTAGACTACCTCTTTACACTTATACAAAAATAAACTCAAAATGGATTAAAGACTTAAAATGCTATATTCAAAACTGTAAGAATCCTTGGAGAAATCATAGATAGTAAAATCTCAGATATTTCTTGTAGCAATATTTTTTCTGATATTTCTCCTTGGGCAAGGGAAACCAAAAAAAAAAGATAAACAAATGGGAGTACATCAAAGTAAATAGTTTTTGCACAGCAAAGGAAACCATCAACAGAATGGAATGACAATCACTGAATGGAGTAACATATTCACAAATTATATATCTGAAAGGGAGTTAATATCCAAAATTATAAAGAGCTTATACAAGTCAACACCAAAAATACAAACAATTCAATTAAAAAAAGTGGGCAAAGGACCTGAATAGAAACTTTCCCAAAGAGGACATAGAATGGCCAATAAACATATGAAAAGATGCTTAATGTCACTAATTATCAGAGAAATGCATATTAAAACCACAATGAGATATCATCTCACACCTTTCAGAATGGCTATCATCAATTAATCAACAAACAACCAATGCTGGCTAGGATGTGTAGAAAGGGGAATATTATTTCACTGTTGGTGGGAATGCAGGCTGGTACAGGCTCTGTGGAAAACAGTATAGAGTTTCCTTCAAAAATTAAAAGTGGAGCTACCTTTTGACCTGGTGATTCCAATTTTGGGAATATATCTGAGGAATCTCTAAACACTTATTTGAAAGAATATATGAACCCCAGTGTCATTGCAGCATTACTTACAATAGCCTAGATTTAGAATTAGCCTAAATGCCCATCAGTGGATGAGTAGATAAAAAGTGTCCGTGGTGCATTTACACAATGAAATACTAGTCAGCTGTAATATAGAAGGAACTCTCACCTTATGCAACAGCATGGATGGACCTGGAGAGTATTATTTTAAGTAAAATTAGCCGATCAGTGAAAGGCAAATATGATATAATTTCACTTACATGTGCAATTGAATTAATAAAATAAATAAGCAAAAAAGAAACAGACTCATTCTTAGATACAGAAAACAGACTGACAGCTTTCAGAGGGTGAAGGAGGTAGGGCTGAGTGGAAAAGGTGAAGGGATGAGGCAAAAACAGTAATAAAAAACCAAACTCAAAGACACAGACAACAGTATCATGATTATGAGATGGAGAGGAGAGTGGGGAGAGGTAGAAGTGGATAAAGGGGGGATTGATGTTGACAGAAAGTGACTTGACTTTGGATAGTGAACATAGTATAATATACAAATGATGTGTCATTGAGTTATACACTTGAAACCTACATAATTTTATTAACCAATGTCACCCTAATAAATTTAATAATTTTTTTAAAAAGGGGAAAAAGGGAAAGAATATAGTATACAATTAAATGCTGATTTCCTTATTAAAGTTGACATGGATGTGTCCAAATAACTGATAACCACATTCTTAGTCTCAGAGAATGTTGTCAATTTTTTTATTATATATTTTGTTGTCATAGATGGAATTCCAACTCAGAAGTATATCATGACCTAGAAGGAGTTCAGATTGACAGCTATTAGAATAACTACATCAGTGATGCAAAAATAACACATATGTGAAGAGAAAAATAGGGCAACTTTATTTTATCCCTATTTTCCAGGCAAAATCCAAAATAATACACATTTTTGAGGATACATGTAATAATAATTCCAACATTAAAATATCTATACATTCTAATTACATGTTTCACATTTCTTTAAAGCTCTGAGAATTTTAATATGTTACTGATATATCTATCTAATATGTTACCTGCCCAGTCTAAGGCTCTGAATGAGATTACTTAGTCTGCATTTTAAATGACAGCGTCTCACCAACTAAAATTGCCAATTATACTTTGCTGGGGCTATGCTGTTATGTGCCGAACCTCTTATGGCTTCATAATGTGAAGTTTCCAGAGGAAAGTGGAAGGAATATTGTGTAGTTTTCCCCATATCCAAACTATGATAATCTATTTGGCTTATGGTTCATTTTTCTTTGAAAAAATGACCAGATTTTGGAGGAAGCCCAATCATTTTATGGGCCAAAATATTAATGATAAAGCTTTTTTAAGTTATAATATTTGTAGTTTCTAACTAAACTTGTGCACTGGTAAACCTGATTTCTCTGGGAAATATGTGTAAGAATCGATCTTTAGATAATGTTCCCTAGCTCAGGGAGACAGCATTCTAAGAATTCTAGTTTATGGGGTGGAGGGGGGAGAGAGAGAGAGAGAGAGAGAGAGAGAGAGAGAGAGAGAGAGAGAGAGAGAGAATGGAGTGAAGAAAGGAAAAAGAGAGAAATACACAACCCAGAAAACTACAAAGAAAAACATAAAAAGAAGAAATTCTTTTTAGACTTCCTTAAATCCTGTTCTTAATATCTTTTCCCTTATATTTGGAATTAACCAAGGTCAGAGTTTCTTAAATACCTTTCATTATCAGCTCAGCATGGGCTGCTCCACCTGGTTTGAAGTGTTATATAATTTCTGAGCACAGACTGAACTATTTTTTACTCTGGAGTCTGGCTTCAATGAATTTTTCATTTAATTTTTTCTTTAGAAGACCATGAAGACCTTTGCTATTGTAACATGAGGGAGACTGTATTGGAGACTGGTTGTCGATAGTGTTATTTTCTAATTTCATTTTCAAAATGCATCCTCATAATATATTCAAGTATTTCAGATTCAATCAAATTGATTCTTCTTTGTAGTAGTGAGGAAATGATTAATTTATTCTCATGGAAACCATGCAAATTTATATGGGAGCGGGTGGCCCCAGGGGATGAAAGTTTGCAAATTAAAGAATTTATTATAGCCAATTGTGGGTGTGGAGAGTGTACTAATTTGCCAACCCTGCCCTTTCAAATTAATCTTTTATTCTTCCCCACTTAGTTTCCCAGAGGGCGACTCTGCATTGTGTTCACCCACTTAGTTTCAGCTAATGGGAAGTACTGACAAGAGATTGGAGGGTGGAAGGAGAAAGAGGTTTGGGGATGTCTTTTTTAATTTTTATTTTTTTATCATTTTTATTTTTCGAAAACAGTTGTCTCCATTTTCCCACCACCACTCTCCCCAACCCCACTCACCCCCATCTCCTACTCTCAATCCTAACCGCGTTTGGCTTTGTCCGTGGGTCCGTTATACATGTTCCTTGATGACCCTTATCGACTTGCTCCTTTCTGACTTTGGAGCCTCCCTCTGGCAGTAGCTGCATGCTTTCATGACTACAGAACCTGCCAGCCCTCCCCTTTCCCAGACTCTAGCCTTACTGCATTCCCGCAACACACTTTCTCCCCTTGACCCTCCAGGACTAGAGATAGCTTTTCTCCGCCATCGCCAATCTCTGCCCGCTTCGGTAGCTCCTACTGGTTTTCTCAGTACTGCCCAAAGCTCCATAAATTGTCCTTCACGGATGTCTCTTTATTTGAATCACTTGATTTGAATTCGTTTATTTGTTTTCTATTGGGGCCTTGACTGCTGATAATAAAAATAATATTAATATTCATGTGTAGGAGTTATAGAGTGCTTACCACATATTGTACATTATGATAAATGTTTTAGATATGCTATTTAACTGAATTTTTTAAGAATTCTTATGGGATGAGTATTATCACTATTTTTTAATTAGATATGAGACTAAACTGAGGTTAGGAAAGGGCTTCATTGCTCAAGTTCTCCCTGGCTGGTGAGGGAGCATCAGACACTAAACCTTGTCAGTCCCACCGTGCTTGAGGTTTAGCAGCTGCAAATCTAAATCTTTGATCAGATACATATGAAAAATACAAGTGATATTTAGTTTAATTCCACTAATGTTTGTTAAGTCATTCCTATATGTTCAGCATTATGTAGGACTTAAGAATGTAGAGGTAAAAATGTCTGTTTGCAGGTAGATTCATAACTTAATAGGAGCATCAGACACCATAAATGCATGAAGTAAATAATAGTTTACGTACGAAACTATGAGTATTTAAAAGCTACAAAGAAAGAATATTGGAGCAGAATGGTGGCTCTCTGGTGACTCTTTAGGATTTCATGTTCAATTTGAAATATGTAAACTCACGGGAATTCGGGGCTCCAAGCCCAAGCAGATTTATTTACCCTGTGCATCAAGTGTTGCACGCCTTCGGAAGCAACAGCAGGTAATTACCTTTGCTAACAAAACATACATTTCTCTTCTCTTCTGTCCATTCATTTATTTATTGACTAAAGTTTACTGGGGATTAAAATGTTAGAATGTATAGAATTCAACTGGCCAAGCTCCCAATTATATTTAGATATAATAAGTGATGAAATAAGAGGTAACAGTATATTTTTCTTCTGAATATAATTTTATCTTTACTGATGTTAAAATACAAAGAGTTTGGTAGACTACATGTATCTCACTTTGTGTAATATAAAAATCATGAGTTATAAGACATTGTTATTAATCTGTAACAATGCTCCCCCCTCTCTAAAATCAGTGAATATATCCTCTGGTAAGGATTTTAAAAAAGGAAATACTGAATGCTACTTAAAAATTAGTACAATTTTGAGGAAGCCTGTTTTTCATCCACCATTATTCTCCCACTCTTATCTTTAGACAAACAACTAAATAAGTACCAAATAAAAATCCTCTACTCTGCTAACACAGTTACTTCACAAATATTCTACCAAGAAGAGCTTTATATTAAGGTGAATATGTAAATAGACAAGTGATATCTAGTATTTATTTCAGTTTCGTCTGATTTTCTAAATTTAGGACACTAATTTCTTTTATGCTTCAGGCCACAAAAACTAGTATTTCCTGTCATGAATAGTGTATTCACTTGCCTTGGACTGGGCATCTAAAAATACCTGTTCCTTACAATGATGGTTATCAACAGACATAACTAAAGGTATTTAAAGGGTTACTGGCAGAAATAAAGTGAATGCATGTGTAAACCTCACACAGCACTACCTAAACATCTCTCTGAATCTCATCTCACTGAAGTAAAATTTCAAGGAAATCTCTGGTGATTTCAGAGATGCTGCAGGAGATTCGGGGGTGGGGTGGGGGCTCTTTATTCTCTATATATCAATATAAAATTCTCTTTTGAACTTTTCTCCCTTTAAAAAGTGTAACATCAGTGTATTTCCATTGAGGATAAAAAGAACTTCAAATTTTTCAGTGTGCTTTCCTTTGTACTTTACATTCTAACGTAAGCCAGCAAAAAGAAATATAAGACTTATTTATATTAATGTATATGGAACTTTTGATTAAAAATATAACTCATTAAATTTTTTAACATCGGCAGTTGCTGCACATTAACATTGCTTACAAATAATTTATAATTATATAGTTATTAGGATTGGTAAAGAAAGGAAAAAGAAATTTGAAACTAAAAATTTAGGAGTAACTGAAACTTAAAAATCAATCAGCTATATTCATAAAACTGCGTAAAATGAATCAATGTGAAATGTGATTTAGTTTATAATATTTTACAGTCATAAAGTCAGTTATTCTCCTCTATAAAACACATAACTAACTGAATTATGCAAATATGTAACTCATTCCTATAACTCCTACATAGAAAACATTTGTTAGGTCTCTACACATTACTAAATAAAATCAACACACATTTTCTGTTGTCATGTTTTTAACATTTTTACCTTGTGGTATTTCCTTACCTTGTTTTTTTGCATTGATCTTTTTAAATTTAGTATAATATCCCTCATTTTACTTATCTGCTAAATTAGCCTGCAGGTTCTTGAAACTGGTAGATTTATGTAGAGATTTTAATAGATTTAGGATTAATTTGGGAGAGCAATACATTTCTAAGGGTGGGTGTGTAGACTTCTAATAACATGGGTTCATGAAATGTGTACCCCTAGTCATCAATCTTAAAATTAAGTTTTTTCTTTTTCTTCCATTGTAAATTTTCCCATCAGCATATTACTCCAATAATTTTAGCATCATAGATTTTTAACAATTATTTAATTAGATGTTACAAATTGAGGTTTCAATTTTAATGTTTTCTCTCTGTGTGTTAGCTGTAGTTTTAAAAAATGTTTGATTAACTATTGGCAGCTTAATACAATTTATATAGAAAATGATGATAAATATATATTCATTACCTTATTCACCAATTTTAGAATGATGTTTTGGAGCTCTGGAAAACTTCAATGCTGATCAGTGAGATGATTTTTGTTATTATGTCTTTTCATATTTGATATGGTACAATCACTTGTAGGTGCTCTTTTTTAGGATGCTTACCTTGTTCTACCTGATGCCAATGAAAGCTGATTCAGGTTGGCACTTTAGCATGACCACATTAATCCTTCAGAATCCTCTTACTTCGGGAATAACAAAATATTTTAGGTTCGTCTTGTACATTTACTACCCAAACCTGAAACCAAGGATTTCTCCAAGTGTGCTGTTATTGTATTGAGAAATAGCTATTAGAGATTAAATTTTAAGCACTAAGGCTGCCCATTACTACTTGGGTTTTAGGATGTGCAAAGTTGAAAATACACATTTTTTCAGGACAACATATTTATGAATGCATGATATTTCATTTAATTAAATGGTATTTCAATGTTTAATTTGAATATTTCTTATTTTGAATCTCCCCTCCACATATCTTGAGATTAATTGTATATATTTTTGTATTAAGTAAATATTTATGTCTTTTTCCTTCTTTTTCTTGAAGATTGTTAATACTATTCTTATACATTAGGCCTATGTGATACTACTTATCTGTAATCAGTCCTTTTTGAATTTTTTACAATGTATAATTTTCCTTCCAATTTATTCATGGTATTTATAGCATGTAAATACTGATTTTTATGTAAAATAACAAAAATTTTAATTCTGATAATGATAGATTACAACATTAACCAAAATGTCTACCTGAGAACAGTTAGTACAATTTTAAAAAGTATGTGAAACATCTGCTCTCAAGCGTCACGGAAGTAAAGAGATAGGGAAGAACTGGAAGGTCAGGATTCAGTTAAAAAAGGAGTCAACCTACAAGGGTGATCTTGGCATCGAGAACAGTTTCTCTGCAAGAATCTTTTGCCAATTCCTGACGAATAGCTAAGTGGCTAGAAGATAAGCTTTACATACTGTAGGGTATCAACAGCAACACTGGAGTCCAGGGCTGCCTGGAGTTAGCTAAAGTGTGAAGGCCAAGGGTAGTCCTCTATAAGTGACTGCGCTGCGCTCACTTCAGACACCAAATGAAGCTTCAGAAGGTCCAAAACTACTCGCAGTTTTGATAATTATCTAGAATGACTCACAGTACTCACCAAAAGCTTTCTTTGCTTATGATAAAGTTAAAAATCAGCCAAAGGAAGAGATGCAGAGGGCAGAGGCTGGAAGTGGCCCAAATGGGAAGCCCCCATTGCCCTCTCACATGGCGTTTGGACATGTTACACTGCTGGCAATGAGGTGTGGGGATACACATGGAGCATTGCAACCAGGGAAGCTCACCTTTGTTTCAGTGTTTAGAGTTCTTATTGGGACTCTATTACATAGGCATGGTTAATTGTTTAATTGCTGATATAACTTAACTCAGTGTCTGGGTTAATTAATGTCACCTGACCTGAAAGTCCCCACCTTGAATCACATGGTTGGTCTTTCTGGGCTGGCTAGCTCCATGGTAAGACTATTGGATATGGCCAACCCTACCCTGACATCCTGTGTGGCCAGCCACTGCCTAAACAAAGACACCCCTGAAGTATGATATAGATGTCTCCCAGAAGCTGATGACTAAGATCTGGGTTCTTTTTGGGCAAAGTGAAGTTCGTTATTACAGAAGGGTTCAATGAGGAAAAGGAACCTTGTCAAACCTCCCGCATTGTGAGGTGAGACTATGAAGTCTATACTCTGGCGTAAGAATGAATGGAACTGGAAGAGTCCTTCCAGGGATTCAGGTCCTACTATAAATCACACCAATCCTGATGATGGATTAATTGATCTATAATTGCTAATACTCTTAGCCACTTACCAGAAGGAAACTCAAAAATCCTATGAAGGAATACAATAACTGCCTAAGACTCAAACTGTTTCTATACTTTAAAATATTTAATGGAAGATGTCTGATCAAAATGTATCAGGCATGCAAGACTAATGATAATATGATCAAAATTTAAAACAAATAGATAAAACACACAGTAGGAACAGATCCACAGTGTACTTAGATTTTGAATACAGATAAAGTCAAAGACTAAAATTAATGCACTATATATAGTAAGTAAAATATAAGATAACATTGAGAAGTTTTGCAGAGAACTGGAAACATAAAAATAGTTAATGAAAAATTTAACATTATACATATGGATAAAATTTTTAAAATTCAAATACAAAATTTAGTGGCAGGGTTTGCAGAAGGTAAATATAAATGAAGAAAGGAACTAAAATGGGGCAGAAGATATCCAGAATAATGCATTTAGAGACCAAGATATGTAAAGTGTACATGCAAAAATATTAGGGCTGTCACAGTGACGTGCTGCAGGTTAGAGTTTGGAGCTTTGCCATCAGGGTTGCCATGCTTTTCTAAGATTTCTTTGTTGCATGCAGGGAAGACATAATACATGGGGAAACATGCAAACCTTTAGTGGTAACCAGTATTGCCCGATAATTTTGGATATAAGTATTCTTCCTCAAACTCTAGAAAATGATTTCTCAATCATAATTGAAAGTGTATTGACCACAAGTTCCAGAATATCCAACTTTAACTTTGAAGTTAAGTTTATTTTTTTAAAAAAGGTAGTAAAATATTTCTCACATGTTATGTCTATGCTCACTGTGCTGGTCAGCAATTCTAAAACTAGAGTTTCCAGAATTCTTTTCCCTGCGTGGTTGTCAGTAACAAGAAAAATGTGTGTGAGATTGGGATGGTGGAAGCTAAGTCGGATTTGCTGTTTGGAGGATTTGCACCAGACTCTCCTGGGGCCAGTGCTGAATGTTCAACAATACTGGCTTCGGACAGCAGACGGCACTACAGCTCACCTACTGAACATACTCCTTCAGCTTATTTTAACTTTGGGCCAAGTATCAACTTATCCAGAGCTCTCACGTGATGAAGGATGGCAGTGTTGAGAGATGTTCGAGTTTGTCCTTGTCAAGTCCAGTTTGCTGCATCCCTCCCTCTTCATATGAAGCTTTTCCCCCCCCGACTACTGTCCCTGCCAACCCAGGTGATTTCTCATCCACCACCAGATGCAGAGGCAGCAACTCTTCCTCAACTTCTTTACCAAGAATTACAAATGTGGAAGGTCTAAGCTTCATAAGTAGTCTTTTAGTCCATATTGCTAAATTGTGATTTTGCTACTTGCTTAAACCCTAACTGACACTGCAATTGATACTGAAGTGGTTCTAGGGAAATAAAATCTTAAGGATGAATTATCTAACTATTTTCTGGGATATCTGGAACTAATGCTCTGATCTAGGTACCATATTTTGCCATGTATAATGTGCTCCCAGGTGTACTGTGCAGTCATGTTTTTGGCCCTAACTTTCAGTAAAAAAAATCTTTCATTTTAATTTTTAATTCAATTAGTTATTTATTTATATTTAGGTACATGTTTTTTGTATTATAAAGAAATTTCAGCATTTATTTTTTTAACACCATGATACAAGAAATTTTGTGTAACAAATAATTATAAAACTCAAGAAGAGATACAGGGTTTTTCAGGCACTACTCATATATAATGTGCATCCTTATTTTTCTCTCAAAAATTTGGACCAAAAAGTGCACATTATACACAGCAAAATGTAAATGAAACTGCATGAAAAACTAACTTCCAAGTGTAAAGGGGGCACTGGTCATCTGACATGCAATGGCATACTAGTTAATCAATGATTATGTGGATGCCTAAAATCAAATGACTATAGAAGACAAGCCGTTAGGCCAAGCAGTGCTGGTTTAGAACATTTTTGTGTGTGAAAATAAAGACTATAATGGAGTTTGTTGGTTACATGAGAGTGCACTGGAGAACTTGAAGAAATAAAATGAAGAACTTAGGGGTTTATTTTTGCACATTAAATTATAAATAAGGAAGCAGAGGTTTAGGACATTGTCCTAAATAAAGACCTTTAGCTCTTGTAGGTACAGGGCCAAGATTACTGAAAGCCAAATCTCAAATCTAATCACAAGAGTGGCTGTATTATAGCACATAGTAAATTTATAAAGTCACAGAATTGCATATGTTAAACATAGAGCAGTGATTGGGGAGGATTCTGCCTTTTAAATGGGAGGGCACACAAGGAGGGTTGCAATACAATTGGAGACCTTTACATTCTAAATTTTTCTGAATCTTTTATATCACCAAAGAAGCCCTTACTCTCCTCTCTAGGAAGATTGTCTCTCTTTAGTAAAGAACCTATAATGTTCATCTCTTGAGGGACAAAGGCATACTGATCTTACTTTTGATATACCCCTAACAATTATCAATGCTTCTAGCTCTATACCCAGGTTCAAGCCCTGATAGGATGCAAGATGTAGAACACAGATGAAAATCATTATGAGATTTATCATTCCAGATATGGGAATATATACAAAAGCTACTGGGGCAGAATGAAAAGCATATACTATTGGATCAACCAAATTTGTTGATATGCTTGTATTAAGCATGGATTCTGAAATCAACAGATTGGCTCCTGTGACTGGGATAACTCTAACAGTTTTCTTGATAGATCAGTTGAAACTTGGACTCAACTATGGCCTACACTGAAGTTGAAATGCCTTAACTTCCTTGGTGTGCTGTAGAAGACAGTATCCAAAGGTTAAAGGAGATTGGAGTTATAGAGAGGATTTATCCTGAAACACTCACTCACTCAATTCCTTATTTCTTTGGAATGGCCAGAGGTTTTTTCCTTCACAAAGCTGAAATGTATCCAGGAGGAGATTCCAGCATCCATGATAATCTGTGTGTTGCTTATTTTCTGAAGGTCAGTATTGGCAGTGGGAATTACTACTATTGAATTGGCATCACTGATTGAATAGGGGTGATATAACCTTGGATGGCAGGTCCAAGCTGTGGTATTTAATTTCCAGAGGCAATTCAAAGATGGTTACTGTAAATGTTACTATAATGGTTACTAAACAGAACAAAAGCAGTTGTCAGAATGCCTTGAAGTTCAAAGATCAATGGTCATGTCTAATTGTGCATGCTGCATTCATCACTGAAATAGATGAGCAGCCTACTAAAGTCTTACTTAAAATGCATAAGTGGAGGAGCTCTAGGTCTTGTAAACAGAACATCAACTTGAATCACCATGTTAGACTTTTGTAACCTCTCAATGCATTCTCAGACCTGAGCCCTTTCATAAAATTAGAATACACTTTTACAAAGAAGAGATTGAATCCCTTGAGGAAGGAACTTCCTATACATTTAAAAATGTATGCTATAAATCTCCCTTATAGCCTTTCACAAAGGGATTTGCAGTATTTGCCATGGTAACTGTTCATGAGAGAAGTGGATATTAAAAGCATTTGGGGTTTTATTGGACACTGACTCTGAGCTGCTACTACTCTTTGGAGATCCAAACCACCGGTGTGATCCACCAGTCTGGGTAAGGACTTATGGAGGTCAGGTGGTTAATAAGGTTCTGATTAAGGTCAACCTCACAGTAGCTCAGTGTTTCCTGAATTAACCCTGTGGTTATTTCATCAGTTCTAGAAATCGTATTGGAAGAGACATTTTCAGCAACTGACAGAATCCCAGAATTTTCCATTTCTTCTTTCATCAGAGATCTTCCTCCTGGAATCATTTTATGTCTTCTTAAAGGAGTTTGGAGACCATTATGTTAGAAAAGGCCATGTGGAAGCCAGTAGAACTATATCTCCAGCTACCAAATGGATGTTGCCTCCTGGAAGTTTTGCATAGATTAGTGCAACCATCAAAGATCTGAAAGATGTGCGAATCAGTGGATTATGCATGCCACGTCCCCATTCAGCTCACCTATTTAGCCTGCACAGAAGGTAGGCGGATATTGCAGAATGACAGTGGATTATCATAAACTTAATCAGGTGGTCATTTTAATTGTAGCAACCATTTCAGATATGATTTTGATACTGGGGCAAATAGACATGTTCTCCTGCACCTAGAATAAATGAATAGATGTAACAAAGAATACTTTTTTCTATATAATCTCTCTCTTCATTGAGAACTGTTTGTTTTCTCCTGACAGGGCCAGAAATATACTTGTATTGTTTTACAGTACAGCAATGTCAATTTCTTAGCTCATTATCACAATCTTGTTCATAGATATTTTGATTGTCTCTCCCTTTCATAGCATCACTAAGTCATTCTGTTAATGGTATCATTATCATTGGACATAGTGATAAGGAAGGAGCAGCTTTTCTAGGCACATTGGTAATATACATGTGTACTAGATGAATGGAGATAAATACCACAGAAATCCAGTAGTTTGCCACTTTAGTAAAATTATGAATTGCAGTGCCTGGAACATGTCAAGATAGACCATTTAGGGTGAAGGAAAAGTTGATATGCCTAGAAATTGACTTACACTATGAAATTTGTTGATTTGTATGATCAGCATCACCTTGAAGCAATAGAATGATAGAACAGTGAAAAAGCCTTCAGGAGACTCAGGGCCTGAGGGGTGTGTTAGAATCTGGGGTTGGAATGATGTCCCCCAGGATGTGGTATATGTTGGAAATGACTGACCAATCTTTTGAGCTTTTTCTCTCATAGCAAACATTCATAACTCAGGAAACAAGGGATAAAATTTGAGCTAATTCTCACTTTTCGCTTTTATTCCTAGTAAATGAACCACTAGTGAAAGTTTTGCTTCCTGTCCTCATGTTTTTGGGCTTTGCTGCTTGATCAGTGTCGGCTCCCGAAGGAGGAATACTCAGGTCAGTAACGCTATCTTAGGTGGAAGCATGACTTTGCTTTACCTTTCTTTGGGGATAAGTATGGTTAAGAGATGTGTACATGTATCTCTAGTTGCTGAAAGGTGAATTCTGTTGCTTTCTTATTTTGTCAGTTTAGTTCAACTGTGCAACATTTCCTTGAATTCCTTTTCCTGTGTGGTTTTAGTTCAGGTTTGTGTTAATTGTTTAGCTACACTATTCCACAATATTGCTGCCTAGGCATCCATTTCATGTGACCAAGTGGCCTGCAGAGACTTTGACAGTTGCCACCACCCCAACCCTTCGTCACCACATTCCCAGAAGAGAGGCAGCTGAGTCACTGGTAGATATGATATGGCTCCTGAAGTCATGATGTCCTTATATGACTACCCAACTGCCACTGTGATAAATACTCTCCCCTGTCATCCAGGGTTTTCCTCTTGTGTGCTCCTTAGATAAAAATCTTCAGAAAGATTACCAAATTGTCGCCTAAGCTTACCCAGCCTTAGCCTGTGAACCCCAGAGCACTCCACCTTGGTGCACCCTCTCTGTCTGCGCTCTGTTTAGCTGTCTCTGTCTGACCTCTGAAGGCTTTCTGTGAACTTCCTCCAGGACCCGTGAATAATAAGCTTCTCTACTGCTATTTCCCCATGTCTTCCATTGAATCCTGGCTTGTTGTGGACACCTAGGGCTTTACCTAACAAATGTTAATTTAACAAAGTTACCATCACTGGGTTGGAAGAGAAATCCCTGTGATATATGGAAGGTCACTCCATTCTGGAGGTCAGAGTTTGACACCAGGCAGTGGTGCAGCTTTTGCATGTAGTTGGTAATGTCTCTGAGTACAGCCTGTAGTCCTTTGGACTACCAAAGATCTCCTCAGGCTTGTTTTGGGCCCAGGTGATTATGCAATTCAGTAGCAAAGGACATTGACTAAAAACTTGAATTAAGAAATTTTTTAGCCAGAGCACTGATAGGCTTATGGTGGCCCTTTTCCTCATATGTCACTCAAAATAAATAATAATAATCTGTGAAATAAGCACAATAAACTCAACTATATTCTAATTATTTCTAAGTAATTATTTTAGTAATGAAAAATAAATCAAATACCAAACTTTTTCAAATTATCTTTATCATATCTCTCTCCTTTTTATGTTCTTATCTTTCTACTACACTAAGAAATGGTTAGTCTATCTACTGGAAATTGTAGGAGACTAATTGCAAAAATAGCTCTAACTTTTCTTATCTATATAACTACCAAAAATATGACACTCAGTTCCTTCCATAGAGAGGCAGTCTGTCTTAATTTCATCCTTTTGATCTGGGCTAGACTGCTACCAAGTTTTGGAGAACAGGATGCACTAAAATGTCATGGTGCCACTCTTGAGCTTGGGACTCAATTGTCCTTGTGTTGCTCTGTCTCTCAGTGGTCTGAGCAAGTGTCAGCTAGTTTGATAGGAGGTGAAGATCATGTGGAAGAGAGGCCAGTTGCCCCAGCTGAGGCTTTCTAAATCTGTCTACCACTAGTAGACATCGAAACATGTGAAAGAACCCAACTAATATAATTAGAACTGCCTACCTGATGTGCAACTGTCCAGGGATATAAGCATAAGCCCAACTGAGAAGAAGAACCATATAATACACAGACTCATGGGTGATAAAAATTGTGTTGACTTGCAGGCCACTGAATATTGAGGTACTTTGTTACACTCCAATATCTAACCTATAGAGAAACCCAGCACTGGACACTGTGAAGCTGGGATGTATACAGAGGAGGGTAATTTACTTTATAAGAAGTCTTAAAATCAAGCTGTATGACTGCAGATGAAAAGGAATAGGATATTTAGCATAAGGTGGGGGAATTTTAGGATTTTAACATAAGTGGCTTCCACAAAATAATTGATGAGACATTTATAAAAAGGGGTTATAATTATACAACAGAAATTTGGAATGCAAAATGGTAAACTTTGACAGATATTAGATGATGAGGGATACTATAATAGAGATTAATATAAATTGTAGGATTAGCTAAAATTTATTTGGTGTGGGTAATAACTTACATACAGAATAGATGACATTTTTACAGGTGTGTTTCAAAAGGCAATTTCCTCTTTGGCTTGGAGTTTTGAGTAGGTGACATATAAAATTACTTTTAACTCCAAAACTGTGTGTAGTAAGATTTTATATCAATTTTCTTTCATTAAATATACTTTTCATAATTATTAGTATTCAAAAATTTACATTGTTCAAATGACAATAATATAATTGTTTGGTTTTCTATCCATTTTTATTTGAATTCATGATACTGTATCCATACCCTGAGCAGAATAATCTTAAAAGCTAACTACCACCTTATAATTAACAAACCCATTTATAAAGATATGTTTTGTGTACTAAGGAATTCACTTCAAAAGGAACTGTTTAGTAACAATCAATTTTGAAACATAGACAAAAATGTCTGTTTATAGACATTTATCTCTTGTTATAGGTAACAAGAGATATATATATTTCTATTCCTATATTCAATAAATATTTATTGATTTCCTATTATTTGCTAGGCACTGATGTGAGCACTGGGGATATGTTTGTGAACAAGTGAAGGCATTGCTCTCAGGAAGCTTATCTAGAAGAGAAGGAAAACAGTAAACGAATATGAATTCAATACAGTTCGAGGCTATGAATGTGCTAAGAAAAATAAGGCAGGGTAAAAGGACACAGTTGATGGGGAGTCAATCTTTTACATGAGCCGTCAGAGAAGTTCTCTCTGGGAAGGTTATATCTGAGCACAGGTCTGACTGGAGCTGGGAGTACAATTTACCAGTGATGGAAAAACTCTTAGGGAAGAAGCTCTGTGATGTGCTGAAAGGAAGAGTGTTAGGAAAAATTAGACTAGTACACCATGACCAGGTCACATGAGGCTTTATAGGTTAGGGTTAGAACTCTGTATTTTATTTGGAGTAGGATGTAAAGTCATTGGAAGTGTGAGACTAGGTGCTTGGCATGATATGTATTCTATTTTGTAGGGTTCACTCTTGCTTTTGTGGGGATAATACCTGTGTTTTGCCATGTATAATGTGTACTTTGTTGCCCAAATTTTTGAGGGAAAAATAAAGATGTGCATTATATGTGGGATAGTGCTAATTCCTTATCTATATAAATGTTTTTAATTCTTTTATTTACGCTTATGCATTAAAAGTGTAACTCTATATCCTTCGTTATGGTGGCATGGATAGAACTGGAGAGTGTTATGCTCAGAGATAAGCTAGGCAGTGAAAGATAAATACCATATGATCTCACCTATAAGTGGATCCTAATCAATAAAACAAATAAGCAAGCAAAATAGAACCAGTGACATGGAAATAAAGAACAAATTGATAGTAACCAGAGGGGAGGGGGAAGGGGGATAATGGGGGAAAAAAGGGAAAGGGTCAAAGAACATGTATAAAGGTCCCATGGACAAAGACAATGGGGGAGTGGGAGGATTGAATGTAGGAGGTGGGGGTGGGTAGAGCAGGGGAGAGTAATGTGGGAAAAATGAGGACAACTGTAATTGAACAACAATAAAAAAGTTATTTGAAAAAAGAAGTGTAACTCTACACAGCAATAATGATATGTGTATGAAAAAATATACCCTGGAATATGATAATCAATTGTGTTTCTAAATATAAATAAATAAAAATGGAATTAAAGAATTAAAACAAAAGATTTTTTCCTGGAAAGTTTGAGCCAAAAATGTGTGTGCATAATTTATGGCAAAATACAGTAAGTCATAAGTGGGATGGAGAGAAGGGGCAGGGCTCATTGCTCCTTGGCTGTTGCTTTCCTTTCCATTCTCTTCTCAAGTTCTTCTCTGTATCATTTGAGAAAGGGGATGGGTCCATGATATTGTAATTTCTAAGCTTCTTTATGAGATAGCTCATGCAGAGGAAACAGCTGGGTGAGACACTATCAGGTAAAGGGAATAGAGAAACTAGGTCATTTTAAAAATCTTGTTTCTGTGCCTCATCACTGATCATGAGCACAGTGAATAACAGGGGTTCTGGTTCCACGGCATCAGCAATGTGTGTGTTATTGGGCTTTGGTTATGCCTCCTTTTTTCAGATCTCAGCCTATAGGTGGGGACTTCTCTAGAGTGAGCAAAAGTTGAAGTGGTAATATGACCAGAAGACTATTCCAGTAGTCTAGATGAGAGAAGAACATGTTGAACAAATTACTGTAACAGCCACAAACAAGTTGAAAATGGGATTTTGGGATCTCTTCTGAATATAGAACTAACAAGGCATGTGAAAGAATTCAATGACTAGTGTAATAAAGGAAGAAATATAAAAATCTTTGAGAATTAGTTTGAAAAACTGGATAAAGGCAATATCAATGGTAGATGTGGGGAAGATTATGGAAGGATGAGATTAGGAGGGAGGGTAGATGAATCAAGAGTTTCTTTTGGTAAAATTTGTCATTGACATGGCTATTTGATATCTATGTGGAGGATCAGGTAAAAAGTTAAGTATATGAATCCAGAGCTAAGGAAAGCACTTCAGTTTAGATATCTATTGCATGGATGGGTTGAAGTATTGGTACAATAAAGTCATGAAATTTGAAGATATTACATAGAAACTGGCTATACATAGAGAAAAATCTATAATATTGAGGACTAAACCCCAATACACACTAATATTTAGAAGTTAGAAAAAAAACTATTATAGGAGACTGAAACAGCACCAAGTAGGAAAAAAAGAGGAATGTTTCTGGAAGACAAGTAAAAAAATACTTTCCAAGATGCAATGTCCACTGGAAAAATGTTTCATGTGTCATTTATACCCTTTTCTCTCTCTCTCTCCCTTTCTTGCTTTCATTCTCTCTCATTTCTTTCATTGCTTTATTAGTTACTTGACCAATATATATTGAGAGCTTGTTAACTGCAATCAATATGCTAGTGAATTCAGAATTTAGATATAGGAGACCCTGAATACAAATTTTTTAAGTTAAATTTATTAGGGTTAATAAGGTTATATGGGTTTCAAGTGTTCATTTCTATGGTACATAATATGCATATCGCATTATGTGCCCACCAGCCAAAGTCAAATCATCTTTTGTCACTATATATTTGACCCTCTTTACCCTTTATTACCTCCCACCTCCTTCCCACCGGTGAGCACCATACTTTTGTCTGTGTCCATGAGGGTTTTTTTGTTTGCTTTTCTTGTTAATAGTAGTTTCTTGAACAAAAGTCAATTTCCCAAGACTGTTACTTTAAACAAAGAATGATAACGTTTATTTCTAGACAAAAATGAATAAGATAACTTCTAAAACAGACTTATCCTACATTTTAGGAAAAGAACAAGATTTATAACTTGCTTCACACTTCATTTACATTTACTCATTCAAATACTATGAATATATGTATACATATTTTATGTTTAACTATACCATATTTATTCATAGTATTTGCAATAACAAACTAAGTAAAATATTTTCTCATGTAGCTATTCTATAATTGTATTTTTCTGCTTGAAATCAGTAGCATCTTCTCTCTAGGGCTCTTTATTTCTCTGCGGCACTCCCAGGGTTAAACAAGTCAGTCCCTTGTCCTTGACACGGAGAATGGCTACACTGGGGCTGCCCTTTATTTCCTTTATGTTTTGTTTTGCTCTTTCTTTTTTAGGTCTGAGCATGTAGCCTTCGTTTTTCTCATCCCCAGCCAAGATGCACCTTGAAAGTGGAGAGCTATCCAGAATGTGGGTTGGATCTAATTCTTAAAATCAAAGATAGGTAAGCGCCAAGGTTAAAATTGGACAGCTCGGGAAATCCTAAGTGCAAACACCACCTTTCAATCAATTACCTGCAAATCATTTCCTGCTCCCTTGTCTCTGAGATGCAGGATTGCAGCCTCACTGAAATTTTTCTTTTTAAATTAAGCAGCACATTTTAGATATCTAAAAAGCAGCTGAATGAGGCAGGGGATTTTAGAACTGGATTCCATTCAACTTTGCTACTGGTTTATTTTATCATTGCATTTTCACAAGTGGGGGTGAGAATTGTAGAATTTAATGAAGGTCATTAAAGAAGAAAATACGGCAACAAAATAGGCTTGATGTTTCAGAGTAAAAAATAGGAAAATTGAGAAAGCAAAATATGCTATTAAGATTCTGCACTGCTATTTCCTTTTTTCCTCAGCATAATTATGAGCTGCTTGTGACAAATAAAATACATTAAGCAGACTGAGCCCTGCAAAATAATTGTATTTAACTATAGAAGTTTTTGTTTTCAACCTTATTCAAACCATTAAAAGCTTATGTTTATATCTTTATACTCTTTAGTCATTAGAATTGGGATTTAAATGCAGCAGAAAAGACAAGAACCAGTCCCCAGTATTAACCTACTGTTAGCTAATGGGAACAGCCAAGCCTCCTGAATAAAATGCAAAATACATATTTTAATCTTTTAATAACATTAGGTTCTGCTGTGGCTAAATTTATTTCTAAAGTATGTGTACCCAGAGCGTGCCTAGAGAAATTTAATCTACAGAAGGTTTTAACAACCAGAAATGGCTATATTTAGCTGGGTTAAAAAAATCAGACAAAGGAATAACATTTTCCCCTTAATTCCTCTCATTACAAGCCATGTGTAGCAGAGACCAAGACCTTTTACCTTTTGTGAGGCTTTCCATCTGCCCAATTTGCCTGGATAGTGATGATGTATGGTAAATGACCTCCATTGAAGGTCAAAGAATAAAGAATCAAGATTAAGATATAACTGAGGAACACAAAAGAAAAAAAGGAGAAAACAAGTCCTGTAGATACCTGGAAAAGTTAGGTAAAGACATGAATCCTGCTATTATATATTAAGAAGTTACTGACACTCTGTAATGGCACGGATATGCCCCAGGCAGTCTGTCCTGAAGTTTGGAATACAACCACAGTATCAGAGTCACTCATCCCTTACTTCGGGGTTCTACTGTTTTGTTTGGTTTTGTTTTTTTTGTATTCACCTGTGATGTCCAAATACTGGACAAGACAATGAACTGCTTTCAGATATTTAAGATGAAAGGGGAATATGTCTATTACCAGACATAAGTGGATACCACCTGTGCTGGAAAGACTCTAAGATGGCACCTTGTGATCTCTGATACCTCATATTCACACCTTTGTGTAATACTTTGCCTTGAGTATGGCTGGATTTGAAGATTCACTTATAGTGAAATGAATACAGTAGAAGTGATCAAATGCAAATTCAAAGGTCAGGGTTTAAAAAGATTGTGTCTTCCATCTTGAGCTCTTTATCTCAGAATCTGTACTCTGGGGAAAACCAGCTGCCATGATGTGAGGAGTCCTATGGAGAAGGCGACAAGGCAAGGAGCCCAGACTCCCAGCCTTCAGAGAGCAAGAACCTTAGACTGACTTGTAAATAGTCACCTGTGTGAACTTCGAAGGAGATTTCTCTTTAGTTGAGATGAATGCAACCCCAGGAAGTACCTTGATTGCCTACTTCTGAAAACCACTAACCATGAATGTCCACCTAAGCCACAGCAGGATTCTTGGCTCAGATAGATAATAAATGTTGTTTAATGTTCTGAGGTAATTTGTTACACAGATAATTTGTTAACTAATGTAATATCTTTTTGGATTTTGCACTTAGTTTTCCATTTAAAACCCATCCATCTGTTTTCTTTATAAGCATTAGGAGTTTATGATGAATGCATTTTCCCATTAAAGTAAGAAAACAGTAAGAAATGAGATAGAACAATATCAAGTAAAGATGTTAGAATACCTTTGGATAGAATTAGCCTCAATAAATATAATTCTCTTTCTTAATTTTTCCTTATTTATGCTATTCTTTATTCTTTATTTATGTTAATATATTTATCTTAGCTAAATATCATGGTGACCTAAAGCCTTTGTTATATTGATAGAAAATCAGAATAATTCTATAACTTCTTTTCAACTATGTAGATATAACATATTTCCAATAGAAGACAATAATTGTTCATGACAATGGCCAAATAATTTCTCCGAAGATAAGCTATTGTATCAGTAGACAAACTAACTCATGGCAAACTCCTCTGACTACAGGCTACCGTGAAGGAAAGGGGAGAGTCTCTATATCAAAATTTGGCATCCAACTATGTAATGTCTGGGTGTCTCTCCCTATCATTATTAATTGACAAACATTTAGCTAGATTAATGAAGAATAAAGGGGAGAACACCTAAATAAATAAAATCAGAAGTAAAAGAAGAGACATTATAACTGATGCCACAGAATTAAAAAAAAGACTACTATAAACAATTACACACCAACAAATTTGATAATCTAGAAGAAATGGATAAATCCCTAGAAATTTGCAATCTACAAAGACTAAATCCTGAAAAAATAGAAAATCTGAACTAACCAATTACAAGTAAGGAGATTGAATTAGTAAGCAAAAAGCTCTTAACAAAAAAGATCTCAGCACCACAGAGTTTCACTGGTCAAGTATATAAAACATTTAAAGAAGAATTAACACCAATATTTCTCAAACTTTCCCAATAAATTGAATAGGCGATAACATATCCAAACTCATTTATGAGGCAAGCACTACCATAATTGAAAGACAAGCAGAAACACCACAGGAAATAAAACAACGGTATGTTGATGGTCTGAGGGGAGGGAGGGCTGAGGGCTGGTTAGAAGTGGGCAAAGGGAGGAAAAATGGGGGCAACTGTAATAAAAATATTAGAAATAAAATGCCTAACTTAAAAATAGAATGTATAAGTATACATACAAAAATTTTCAACAAAAATACTAGCAAACCTAATTCAATGACATATTAAAAGGATGAGCCATCAATACTACATAGGAATTGTCCCTGGAATGCAAGGATATTTCAACATTTAAAAACCAATTATAACTATACACAATACTGACAATATAAAGGGGAACAATCACATGATCATCTCACTACATGAAGAAAATTACTCACTTCTCATGAAAAAGTTTCTGAACACACTAGGAATAGAGGAAAAGACTTCAACATAATAAAGCCATATATAAAAGCCCCTAGTCAACATCATTCTCAATGTTGAAAAAGCGAAAACTTTTCTTCTAGCATGAGGAATAAGGAGCAAGGATGTCTACTCTCACCACTTCTAGAAGTCTTGTTTCTAAATTCTGGGTCCCAATTTCTTTCCTCTACAATCATCAAACCCAGCAGAGAAAAGTCATCAAATACAATTGTCAATCAACATATATTTGTTTTTAGAAGTTGTTAAAAGCCATCCCTCTGTATTCTTTATTAGCATTGGGAGTTTATGATGAATGCATTTTCCATTAAAGTAAGAAAACAGTTAAGAAGTGAGATAGAATAATCTGAAGTGAAGATGTTAGACTATCTATATCAGCATAATACTAGAAGTCTTAGCCAGAACAGCTAGGCAAGAAAAATAATTAAAAGATGACCATTCAGAAAGAAAGTATTAAGATTGTCCCTCTTTGCAGATGAGATGATCTTACATATAGAAAGTTCTAAAGGTTTCATTAAAAGCTATTAGAACTTATAGATTAATTCAGTAATTACAAGATATAAAATCAACATAAAAATTCAATTGTGTTTCGATTACACTAACAACAAATTATCTAAAAAAAAATTAGAAAAACAACCCATTTATAAGAGTATCAAAAGGAATAAAAAACTTAGGAATAAACTTGATTAAGGAGGTAAGATACCTGTATACTAAACATTACAAAGTACTGATGAAATATGGAAAGAAATAAACTGAAAGGCATCCTATGTTTATGTATTGGAAGACTTACTAATGTTAAAATATTTACTTCCCAAAACAATCTACAGTATTCAATAGTATCCTCATCAAAATGACAATGGGATTTTTTTACTGAAATAGAAAAAAATCTGTAATTCATATGGAGCCACAAAAGATGACAAATAATCAAATCAATTCTGATAGAAGAACAAGGCTGAGGCACCATATCTCTTGATTTCAAAACATGTTAAAAGCTATCATGATCAAAACAGTATAGTGGAGATCCAACATGGCAGAGGAGTAAGTAGAAATGACACTAAGCTCCTCCCAGGACCGATCTCTCCCAGGAATTACAACTAAATTGTAGAGAGATCATCCTGAATAACCAACTGAACACTAGCTGGAGAGAAGCCTTGTGACCACAGACAGACAGAAGAAACAACTGGAGAACAAACATTTTTCTCCAAAGAGGATATACAAATGACCAACAGACACATGAAAAAATGCTCAACATCTGTCATCTAAAAAAAATGCTAATCAAATCACAAAGATATCATTTCACACCTATTAGGATGGCTATAATGAAAAAAAAGTGTTGTTGAAGATGTGGAGAAATTAAAATTCTTACACACAGTTGGTGGAAATGCAAAGTGGTAAAGCAGTTCCAGAAAACTTTATGGTGATTTCCCAAAAATTTTAAAAAGAACTATTTTAATAGATCTAAATATAGAACACAAGATCCAACAGTCTCACCTCTGGGTTACTCTAAAGAATTGAAATCAGACTATCTAGGAGGTGTTAAAAGTCCCAAGTTTATTGCATCACTATTCACCATAGCAAAAATGTGAAAACAACCCAAATTTCCATCCAAAGATAAGGAATACAGGAAATGTGGTACATACATGGAATGAAATAATATTCTACCTTAAAAAGAATTAAATTCTGCAACATGTGACAACATGAATAAATATTGAAGTCATCATGCTAAGTGAAATAAATTAGTCACAGAAAAATAAATACTGCATAATACTGATTATGTGAGGAATCTAAAATTGTCAAATTCATAAACTTGAAATATGGAATGGTGATTGCTAGGGGCTGCAGAAAGAGGGGCAATGGGCATAAAGTTTCAGCTGAACAAGATGAATAAGACTAGAGATATTCTGCTACATAGATTTTACATATAAAAATAAGAAATATCTTATATAAAAGATATGCTTTGTATATAATAATATATGTAATATAATTATGTATATAATGAGCTTTGGCTATCTGTATAGCTTTGAACCTATAGTCAATAATAATGTATTATAAACTTAAAAATTTGTTAGGAGGATAGATCTCATGTTAAGTATTCTCACCAAAACAAAATAACTTTAAAATGAAAGATAAAAACACTTATTTCATACATACTATGTGTTAGATATTTTGCTACAAATTTTTGTATATATGTAAAATATATTTTAAAATACAATTTTGAAAATGATATAGTTCTAGGGTTTAATAAAAGATCTGAAATAAAATGATAAATATACATAATTTTTAAACAAAGAGCAAGTCATGTGAGTTAATGGCAAAGCATTAAAAATTATACTTTAGACACTGATTCTACCACTAAAAAGACACAAGCAAGACACTTCATTTTTCTGATAGTTAGTTTGTCGGTTTTTAAACCAGGGTTAATAATTTGTTTTTAATCTTATGCGAGGATATTAAAAATAACAACAACCGAGTGGGAGCTGGCAGATAACATACCAGGCTTCTATCTATGACAAAATCTAAGTATCGGTATGACTAAAATGTGCTGAAAATTTCTAACCTTTCAGAAGATAATAATCTAGAGTTTTCTACATTTATCATTCTATAATAAACAACCTTATTATTGGGTAATGAGCTTTATTTGGCCTTACATAACCCCCCGAATCAGTATGGACAGAGTATATATATAGTTTCGTTTGGAGGAGCCGAGCTCAAGACTTAGAGATAAACAGCCTGACAATACAATTGTGCCTCCTTTCCCCAATTCCACCTTCTGCAGTGCAGGCAGGTGTCCCAGCCGGAGTGTCAACATTCACTCACAGTCAGTCAGGTTTACTTTCTTGTTTTACTGTTTTCTTAAGAAAACAAAATTGAGATGATTGTTTAGGTCTCCTAACCTGAACTGGTAACGTTACCATTTACTCTTATGAATGCTGGTCATGTTTTTTCTTCATTACTACCTCCTTTTTATTCATTTAATTCTAGATCGAAGTTATACTCGCTAATTTTCAGATCTTTTTGATTTCCTCTTCAGGCAGTGGGAAAGTTAATACGATAGTGGGAAGCTTTTATACAATCTTAAATGAGAATTCTAAGGATAAACTGCATTTCTTTTTTTAATATTAGGTGTCCTGGAGATTCATTTGGGGGGGGTGGTTGTTGTTGTTATTCAGCTTTGTTATCACTGTAAATGGTGATTACCATAGACTGTGAGGTAGTATAGCTTAAGTCAGGTATGTCTGGAGTTGCACTGTCTTTTATTCCTGATTGACTGGGTGGTATTGAATAATGTAGATAACCATTCTAAATTGCAGTCTTTTCATCTATAAAACACATAAGTTTGTTGTGAGGATTAAAACCCCATTACTGCACACATTTCCTGCATTATCATTCCATAGTATTTATAGAAATGATTGTATTATTTTCTTATCTTGAGTACTTACTGTCCTCTATATTTCATAAGAAAGCTATTTCTGTCTATTCATTTCTATATTACAGAAGTGATATAGTGCATCACATATAGAAGGAACTTAGTAAAGGGTCATGAAAAAATAGATAAATGAAATAGGATCAATGTAATTTTATTGGTACACAAATGCAAACTATTATAATGATAAAGATGATTAACATTACTCCCCCATACCTTGTAAGTTAATACTATTATTCCCATGTTAGTGATAAGAAACCTGAGGCTCAGAGAGGTCACATGACAGTAACTAGTGGAATAAGGGCTTACCCTATCTCTCTTTAAGTTTAGAACTTACCCCATATCTATTTTTTAAAATTTTATAAATAAACATCAGTAAACAGATGTCTTAGGTCAGCTGCCTGAGAGACAGAGCCTAAGACAAATATTAGCATCCTTGGCGTGCTCTCAGAATAAACAGAAATAGGATGAGTCAGAGCAGGAAGCTAAGCAAAATGTGGCTCTTACTGAAGTCCAGACTGAGCCCCGTCCCCTAGTGAGCTCTGCAGTGTGGATGGTTCCACAGAGTTGTCTTGCCTTGAAGTGAATAGGTTAGGGATGCAATTTTGTGTTCCTATATCAGCCAGAGTTGGTGACATTTTTTCCCCTAAATTCCTAGACATGTTGTAGTGAGATAGGTCTTGCCAGCCAAGGATAATTTTCTGCAGAAGTGTGCAGTTGCATCTTAATAGTAGCCAACACTCACAGCCTGTAAGTGTTGGATGGATGAGCCCAGTAAGGGGAATCTAGGCAAAGCACCAGCAGTCTCTCTCAAAAAGGAGTTGGTAAACCAGAGTGGAATCTTGATTTTTCTGCTGTTTCCCACACACTTTACTCAAGAAGCTCTCATCCACATTTCCTGAGCCTTGTATCAGCGTAAGCAACCTTTATATTAGGTCTTTATTTTGAGCAAAGGTGAGTAAAATGAAGGAAACAAGGGGATATTAAGGAAATATTACCATTTTGTTATCAACAAGAATATTTTATTGTTGGTCCTACTTTAACTTAATGCCATAGTTACCAGTCACTGGGCATATGTCTTATCACTATTATTATCAGATAACTGGCATCTGGAATTATACTACGTTCTGAATTTGTTGGGCTTCCAAACCGTGTTTTCTCTGTGAAAGTCCACTTGACTTTTGCTGTTTGTATCTTCACTGAAGGTCTCCTCTTCTTCTTTAGATTCTGCCTAGAACTTACCTACTTAGGTTTACATCTTCTTTGGACAATTTTCTCTGTGAGGAATTAACATTTATGTGCATAATTATGATTTTTGTTCAGGTTCAGAGACATTCCTGAGTCCTCTGGATCTGCCTGCCTCTACGCCCAGCCTCTCAGGTCCTGCAGCCAGTGGCTCCCAGTGATGACAGCATCTTTCTTTTCAGAAGCCCAATCAGAGTGGCTGCCTTTTGGAGAGGGCACTAATTTGTAATTGCAAATAGCCATAAAATATTCTGAAATACAGAGCCTTTAATTATATGGAGAAGGTTGACCCTAGAATTTTAAACCTCTTGGGGTCTCTTTACATGCCCGTTGCAACAACACTCTTTAATGTCAATAAACCACAGTCTACAAATTGGAAAGTGAGAAACCACCTCTGGGGACAGCTGAGGTTGGGGTGAACCACAAGGAAATGCCTTTACCTGGAGGTCAAATAATCATGGTAAAAGGACAGGGAACTCTGGTGAGCATTATTCTAATTCATGGAGAGCTAGCATTTTATAAAAATAAATTTTTTACTTTCCAGTATCCTACACTGAGGACAGTGGTACTATTTATATTTAAAAATCCATATGTAAACCTGCATTTAGAGATCCTGGCAGAAAATAAAAACAATAACAACAGCAACAAAATCTATAATAATAATAATAATGATAATAATAATAGAAAGAGAAGAAGATGATGAAGAAGAGAGAGAAGAAAACCCCGTTGCCACCAGTTTTGAATCTTCTCTTGGAATACTTGACCAAAAATTAAAGAAAAAAAACAAGGATAATAACAACAATAAATAGTAATAGTAATAATAACAATAAACAACAAACAGTAGATCCTACAGCATCCTGCCTTCTCTATTGGAATCTTGGAGCTTATGAGCTGCTAGCACGCTTCCTCATTGGATGAGCCTATTATGTGTCAAGCACGAGCTACACACTGGAGACGTATGTATATACATATGAAAAATTCATGAGATATTTTTTCTTATGATTATGGGTTTAGAATTTAGTACAGGGAGGCAAAACATGTGACAAAGTACCTGTTACAAAATGTTACATTTGCTTTATTCTCCCCCCACAGAGGGACAAGACGAGAAGCTTGAAGATGAGAATTCTACCTGTGTCATGCATGGTGAGGAGAGTTTCATAGAATAGGCACTTCAGGGTGAATCTTGGAAAACCTTTCTCCCTATCCTCTCAGCTTTTGATGGTGTAAAGTGATTAAGGATTGTTACTGTGACCTTTCTCTGTTGATTTGTGGGAGAAGAAATGTAAATAAGATAGCTCTAGATGTAAAGAAAACAGAAGGTAAGTTATAACACTAGGTAAATGTCGGGGTGGTGGTGATGTTTGAGGTAATGAACCAAAATACAGAGACTTTGAGAAAGAGCTAAAATATCATAATTAGAGAAGGCATCAGAATGGTCCCCTCAGTGAGATGGCAAGAATCACTGTATGAAGGCAGGTGAGTTTATGCCTAAGGTCCTGACTACAGAAGTACAATTAAGATCAAAATTGCTAATTAGTTTATCTTTGGACATTTTTAGAGAAATGTATTATTTACCCATAATGACTACATGTTTAAGAGTATGACCTTTTCTGACAGTTGAATGAACACTTTCATTAGGTATAAAATTTCCTGTGTTCATAGAGTTTACTGTCCTGGTAAAGTAGACACAACTTAAAATTATACAGATACACATTCACACAGATATATATTTATATGAGTTGCTTTTAAATGTGACTTATGCTTTAACTCATCAAGAACATCTTAATAAAGATTCTACCACTTACTGGAACTGCTAGATTCCATGGGGAATATAAGAATGAATCGAAGTAGGCTCAACTCTGTAGGAAATGCCAGTCCAATTGGGGCAAGAAGGCATATAACTGACCATAATTTAAGATGTAGAAAAATGCCATAAAATATAGATTATATAAGTGTTCCTGGGAGAAAGAGATTACATTTTAGTGAGAGAAGTGACTACATTCTGATGCAGAATTGGCAGACCTATATAAATCTTGAATAAACAATCATAGTTTGGGTATGTGCATAGGGCATGTAAATAAAAGGGGAAATGTGAATAAGGTGGGGTTGGAGCTAAGGCTTCTGCAACAAAATACTGCAGACCAGAGGACTTAAACCGTAGACATGTGCTGTCCCACTCTTGTTGATACCAGAATTCTGAGACAGTGTGTTGGCAGGTGGGTCCTTCTAAGGGCCACCAGAGGAATATCAGCTCCAGGGCTCCCTCCTTAGCTTCTGAACGGTTGTCTTCTCCCTGTGTCTTCACATTGTCTTCCATCTGCTCATGTCTGTGTCTGAGTTCCCTCCTCTTATCACAGCATCAGTCATATTAGATTAGGGCCCACTCTATGACCTCATTTTAACTTAATTATCTCTGTAAAGACCGTATGTCTAGATACTATCACATTTTTAGATAATGGGTTAGGACTTTACCATGAATTTGGGGGGAGACATAATTCAGCCTATAACAGTCAGTGAGGCAAAGAATTGTGGGATACACAAAGAGAATGGTACATTTTAGTTTGACTAAAATAGAAATCAGGCTGGCCACAAGAAACTGAAGCCAGATTGTATGCATCTTGAGTATTAAAATAGAAAGTTTGGACTTTATTCCTCAGGCATTAGGAAACCAGCAATTAATCTGAACATGGAGAAACATAGCAAATTCAAAATTATTGCATGCTTACAGTGTGCCGGACACCATTCTAAGTGGTTTCCATTATCACCTTATTTTAACCTTTGCAACAGTACCTTTAATTAGGTTTTATAGGTCTTGTTTTATAGAGTAGTAAACTAAAATTTAAAAAATGAATATGGTTTATGAATGTTAAAACAGATCATTTAAATCTTCAAAGTCTTTCATCACAAACTATATACAAATCCAGTGTAGTTGAAATCTCTGGCATTGTAGTTTTCATTCTTCAAATTTCACATTGTTTTTTAAAATATATCTTCAATGCCTCTACTTTAATTTTTGAACATATGGGATAGCATTACATGAAGTGTTTTTGTCCTTGTCTAATGATATTTATATCTGTGTCAGTTCTGGGTCAGTTTCAAGTGATTGATTTTTTTTCTGTCATAGCTCATCTTGTTCTGCTTCTTTTGTATGCCTGGTAATCTTTGATCGCATAGCAGACATTTCACATTTTACCTTGTGGGTTTCTGGATATATTTTAATACTCTTGGTGTTTGTTCTGGGATGCAGTCAGATTACTTATAAATGGTTTGACTCTTTTGGGGGCCTTGTTTTTAAGATTCGTTAGCTCATAGTGGAACAGGGCTCAAACTCAGCCTAATTATTCCCCATTTCTGAATCAAAAGCCTCTCTATACTTGACCCTACGCCCCATATATCTCAAGATTGTCCAATCTGACCAATGGCAACAGGCACTGTTTTCCTCCCTGAGCATGAGGTGGGCACTGTTACCTCTAATCATCTCCTGTGTTTTTTACCCCTGGCTTCAAGGAGTTTCCTCAAATGTACAAAGTGATTACTAAACTGCTGACTACTTGGGGAGCCCCTCTGCAGATCTCTGGATCCCTCTCTCTGTGAAGATCTCTCCTCTCCAGTACTTTGTCCTGCAAACTCTAGAGACTTTGGTCTAACTAGACTCTCAGGTTGGTCTCCTCAACTCAGCTCTGCTTTGGACTCCATCTCAGCTCTTCCTTCTTGGCCTTGCAAGGCCTGGAAACTCTCCAAGATGTTAAGCTTGGACACTTGTAGGTCTCACCTCATTTGGTTCTAATTTCTTGAGAATCATCATCCTTCATTTCTGATGCCCAGTGTCTTACAAACTATTGTTTGTGTATTTTGTATAGATTTTGTCTGCTACAGATGGTAAATTCTATTCTTTCATTTGATCTTGGTCTGAGGAAAAGATCAACCTAAGTGTTTTCATTGTAAAATACTGTTTCCCAGATAAATTTTAGTATGGATCATAGAACAGTAAGATTGTCAGCATAGTCCTAAAATTAAGACATATTTAAATCAGATCACCCAGATAAGTATGATGTAACTGTATTTGTGTAACTGAGGGTGGGGCAAGTAAGGAAGGCAGATGTCCAAAGTCCTTTTCTCCTAGGAGGAAGAAGATGAAGGAGAGAGCTGCCTCATTACTATTGCTGAACAGCGAGACTTCTCTTAGGACACTGGGAATCCCACTATGCTAAGAGCTAGTCTTCTCGGAGGAATCTTTCTTTCTTTCTCCCTCTTTCTTATCTGAGCACAGGTAGGTCTGGCAGCCATGCCATTCTTGAATTTCCCCTCTTCCTTGTAGTGAAAACACCACTATAAATGGATAGGGCTTCTGCTATTATTTTAGTTTCTATTTAATGACTTTTATATCATCACTTTCGTATTGCTAATGTGCTCAAATGAATTTCAGTATCCCTTCAATATCTCTAGAAGCCCATTTGTGAATATGATTCTTATTAGAGAGACATCATAACATCTTAACATACTAGAGAAATGAATTTCATGGACACAGTCCTGTAAAATGGTGCATAAATCATCTTTTAAAAAATTGAATTATATTTTGAATATCTTAATATATATTGATTTGAAAAATATACTTTTCATGCTTGATTTTGTGTATGACTATATCTGAGTTATTACTTTGAGAAAATATAATATTTTGTGTTCTAGTATTTCTGGTCTCCATATAACCTTGACTTCAGTTAAGTAAGTCTACTATATTGCTTATTAGTAATTTCATAATAAAAGTTAGATACCTTAAAGTAAATGGTATTCTTACCTCACTATTTGATATAATCTAGAAATCCTCTAATACATGAAATTATTTGAATTATAATTAATGTTAGAGACTGAACCTTATTTTATTTTTTATTTCAGTGGAGTTATGCTGAATGTGAACTCCATCTTGCTCAATTACATAATTATAACTTATGATAACACTTTACATATAAATTGTGTAAAGACAGAGAGCTGTCAATTTGGTAGCTCAAATATCTGAAATCTGGGAAAAATATTTTATTTATTTTGAGGGATTTTTGGTTTTCTCACTCATAAGATATTAAAAGCATGATTAATTGAATTTGAATATAGATAGGTAATAATATAATTGATATTGATGGAGATAATATATTTCTTATTTACTTACTATATTTGATGTTCATTATATTAATGGGATAGCTTCAATGTATACATCAATGTTTGAATAATTAAAATAAACATTCTTTGACCTTCTACAACTTTGCAGTAATGCTTTAAGTTCCTTCCACCACTGAGTTTTAGTATGTTCTCTCATTTAAGAGAATATTCTGAAAGCCTTTGGGGTACTTTAAAATATCATACTTTGAAAATATTATAAAAGGTTTTTTCTATCTTATTTTAGTGCATAAATGATACTCAAAATTGCACAACATAAGTCTCATTCACACAAATGATACTGAAAGTTAAAAATGATATTTTTATCTGTTAGCTTATATATTATATTTCTGGAGGTCATGTTAATTGTGATACATTGAACAAAAAGCTTCACTATTTGTCTAACTTTTTTATCATGGTTTCTAAATGTTATGACACAGACAAAGGTGTGCATTAAGAAAGTAACCCTGTATGTACACCCCTAAGGAGAAAATGAAGCAATGTGCTCTACTTGCTTATGTTTTACTCCCCGTCTGCCTGTGTTCTCTGTCCTTCTTGAAAATGAATGATTGAATAGAATGGCCTAGACACAGGGTCCATTTCTCTTTGTGCCTTGTTCAATGTGAAGATCATACAGCCTGAAGCATATCTCCTTTAGAAAACAGAGAATTATTTAGAGTGTGCATCCATCCTGTGATTGCAAGGGAGGATTCCAGGGTTTTGTAAAGGCAAAAATAACGCTTTCAAATCCACATATATGTCATTCAAAGCTAAGTGGAACAAAAAATTAAGCAGCCATGACTTTTAGATTCTAAGCCAAAAGATGAAATAAGGTGAAATTTGCATTTTCATTACCTAGTTAATAACATTTAAAATAATAAAATATATCATATCAATGTATGAAAACATTGATATGATTTTTATTCATTGATATGAATGTTAACATTTTTATACAAGATCAGTAATTCATTACAATTTAGTGAACTTAAAAAAACATTGTTATTTTATTATCAAACTTCTTCAGTCTATGCTTTCATTTAATCAGATTTTTAAAATGCTTATATCCAACTTATAAATTTAGATAGGGCTTTGGAGGTTCATACCAGGTCTTTAAGTTATATACAAAGATTCCCATGACCTGAATGTATTAAAAAACCTATGACAATAGCCAAACTAATTTGGCATATTTGTTTTAAATAGCATATGTGTTATAGATTTAGAAACCAGATATGGTGTATGAGAATTACATTCAGTCACACTTTGTATGACATGTCTATTCACCTTCATAGGCATGCAGAAAACCAGGTCAGGCCAGGAAAGAGCAAGTAACTTTAGCATAAAATTAGAGGACAATCCAGCTAGTGTTCTAAGGAGGAAAAACAAACAAACAAAAAAACCTGGAGCAAGAGAAAAGAAATATTAGGAGGCAGGTAGAAAAGGAAAAGTCAAGAATGAAGAGAAAAAATAACTCTTTCCAAAGAAATCATTCTGGAGATAAGTAATTTCTCCTAAATATTGATGCTTTTGAAAATGAAAGTGCCTAATGAATGTTTCAAAGGACACTCGAAACTCACAGGCACATATTTTAATATCAGGTAGGAAGAAAATCGTAGAATCGTGAGCGTGAAAAATATTTTTATTAAAAAGATGTATGGTTTGTCCACGAGGCAGGTTTCTCTAAGCTCTCAGAGTTCACTGCACAGCCTCAGCAATTTAGTGGGCTATGCCGCAGAATCATCATAAATCAATGAGAGGATGTCTGGAGCCATGGGGAATTCGCAGGCTCACTTATGTATGAGGCGATTCACAGCACTTCCGTTCAGAAACCTGGAAATCTTTTATGAGACCACATGCTTGCTTGTCTGAGACACACCTATGTCTAGGCAGGAATATCTTTGGCTAGATTATGTTAGTTTTCTTTCTGCCTGACTGAAAAAAAATTTTTTCTAGCCAAATCCTCTCTCCTTTGGGGGTAGGAAACCCTGATTTCATTTCTAGTTGTATTGACCAGACCCAATGTTGCAGGTTCTAATTAATATTATCAGCTTCAGAAACACACAGGAATTCAACTTTGACTGACATAAACCAGTGGAGGAGGAGTTCTATTTTTGAAATGATAGATATAACTGGAAATTCTCTGCTGGAATCCACCAGGGGGCAGCTCCCTTGTGATATGCTCAGCATTTGCCTCACAGCCCAAGCTGGTGGGAATTGTCCCCAGAGACTACCCCTGTCCCTGCCACACTTCATTCTAACCCATCAGAAATCCTCCCTCAAATTCTTGTTCTATGGAGCATCACATGTACCTGTGAAAATTGTAAAAGGAAAGTAAACGTGGCTCTAGAGAAATTTTAGTATGAAAAAACTGGAAGAATGTTCTTAAAAGCCACAAGCTGCTAAGCTACTAAATAAAAAGGAAGAACCTCTTCATCTGTATAACATTGTGGTAATTATTGTTACTATTTCCTGAAAGAAACTGACATTATTTTGCAAATGAAGCTTCAAAGAACAAAAAGAAGGCTACAATCCAAATATGGAAAACCTGGAAAAGGAGACTTTTAAAATGAAGATTATCCTCAAGAGAGCAGTGACTTTTCAATGTCCCTAAATCTCATTAAAGAGTGGCTATTATTTAACAAACTTACTAGAATCTAAAAGTGAAAGAGAGTAGTGAGAATTGCAGACCACATCAATGCAAGAAATCATAAAGCCAAAGCAGAAGTGAAGTAAATTGTTCAATATCAAATATATTACCAATACCTCCCGTACTGATATTATAGTTTACTTTATGATGATAAAACAATTTATAATGTTTCAAGCCAAAGATGTTTCTACATCTGATGTAGAGCAGCAGTGGATAAAACCTGCTTTTCCAATTATCGTTTGCATCCTGAGAAAGCCTTTCAAATACATTATTAGTCAAGTCTACAACACCTGTACCATCAAAAATTACTGTTTTTTAAATGTATAAATACATGGTAAAAATTCCTAGCAAGTTGTTGAGAGAAACCTAGAAGACGATGGGGTAGAAGAATGCCTGAGACCTTCACATTAACATTTTTTCAAACAGCTGTCTAATAGAATCAAAGAATGGTATTTCCGGACAAGCATGCAAAAACATTATTGCCACCATATATTTTCTATCTATAGAACTAAATAATAATTACACTCAACATATATGGTACTCCTAATTCTAAAATCTTGACCCTTAGTTGGCTTCTGTGGAAAACCATGAGAATAACCATGCTCAGATGTCCTCGCTGCTTTGTGAACAATCTCATTCTTTATATTATTAAAACTAAGAAATTCTTATATGTCTCACAGAGGACCTTCATCAAAAGCTATATTAAGACACAGTCTAGGCTCTGGTGACAAGGTATCCTAAAGTACAAGGTTTAAACAAGGTAAGCATTCATTCCACTATGAGGAATCTCTCCAGGCAGGTGATTTAGGATTGCCAAGGTTCCCTGAGGCATCAGAGGCAGAAGACTCTTCTATTTCTTTGTTTCTGAAATCCATAGGCTATTACCTCATTAACTTGGTTGAAATTAGTCACAGTGTCCATATTGTAGCCCAAAATAAGGTTGAAAGAAGAAAGAAAGAATTTGTATGCTCCTTTACTTTTAAGGGCATGATTCAAGGTTGATACTTCAAGCCCGCTCATATGCTACTGGCCATAACCGGTCACATGACTCCCCCTGGCAAAAATAGATTTGGAAATATCTTAGTTAGCTGGCTGGGTGGCCACATACTTGATCACAGTGCTTAGTTTTATAGGTGGAAAAAAGAACAAATATTAGTGAAGGCAATTGGCAATCTCTGCCACAACATTGCTCACAAGTTAAAAATATAGACATATTAATGAATAGACATAAGTGCCTTTATTTTAGAAATTAAAAATCCCTCAAAGAGTTTATGTAGGCTTAAGCTTTATATAAGTAATAGTTGCCCTTACTACAAATAACTAAAATTTTCTGGATTTTAAGGCCAATTTTCTGGATTTTCTGGATTTTAAGAATTAGTGGAGTGATCACACTGGAATATATAAAATTGACAAACCACTATACTGTAAACCTGAAAATAATATAACTAATACTGTATACAACTATACTTAAATTAAAAAATTAAAAATGGAAGAAAATAAAACTTTCAAGGTTTTTTAACGTAGCCTCGTGTATCATAAACTATTTTCTTTAGGTGAATTCTGCTAACCTCTTTTGGAGTCTAGCCACCAACTCATGCTGAGTAATTCTGAAATGCCCATACAATTTACTGATATCTGTAATTGCCAGATAAGGAAATGGCCATTCAGTATTATGAAAATATGTCCTCTTCTTTGTTTACTTCTTTTTTGCATCTCTTTATTAACTTCTTTTTACTTATTATCACCAAGAAACATAGTCATATTTCTCCCTTAGGAATCAAAAACAACACATATTAAAGAGGCAGCTTGAAAATGTGTTCTCATGGCCAAGTTTCAAATGCCTTTTTTCCAAATCACCTTGCTCTAAACAATCTTGGTTTTTCTGGTTCTCTGAGATCAAAAAAGGCAGTGCTCATCTTTGCCCAGAAGTAACAGAGTGGGAAGTTCATTTAATGATAAGTGAACACCCTCGGCACAGCAGAAGGACAACTGCGCATTAGGCAGCTGCTGCTGCACCGTTCGGCTTCCTCACTTTCAAGCAAAAAGTGCTTACATGAACAACGTACAGAGTGCTCGGTGAGGCCATTAGTGGCTAGCTTGTGTAGTGCAAAATGAATGTATTTCACTCCATTTGAGCTAAGAAAGGTTTGGAGCTTCAGTGACGTAAATTGGGCTCCATTATCACTTAGCAGCTCTTTTGGAACTCCATATCCTGTGAAAAGTCTTTTTTCGTTTAGACTGGAGAGAGAGAATTTCATAATAGGCTGTGGCCATTTTCTAGAGGTAATGACTGTATTGAGAGTTTAGGAAAACCCACTATCTACTTTTGTTGTTTAACAAATATAAGAGTTTTAAATGTATTTATGTAAGATCCATGTTACATTAGAAAATTATTCTTTAGTAGATATTACCTTTAGTTGATTTGTATTTAGTTGATTTGTATTACCAGTCCTGAGGTAATTACAGGCCAAAATATTTTTGTTTTTAAATTCCTCAATAATCTTTTGTAAGGCAGTCTTCAATGAACAATTAGTGTGTTTCAAAAAACATAAAGTATATTATACAAATATTTGTCATGTTGATTCAAATGGGAATATAACAGCTTAGTTTCCTAATCATCTCGATGTATATTACAGGACATTAGCAGAAAACCCAAAGCCATATTGTTTTATTTTCTTGCATGGTTATTCAGATAACACTGAACCAAAACTTTCTCTTCACTTTAGTATGTGTCATTTCTCCTCTAGTTAAGATTTCAAATATTTTGTTACAACTTTTCTTTAAATTATTATGCATATCTACATTTATTTTTTGTTGAGAAACTAAGAGTGGCATATTAATTTTATCTTAACCAGATTCTTAAAAATACAGTAAATACAAAACTCTTCCTCTGTCACTAATTCAATTCCCCTTTTGAACACTTTCTATATTTATTTGTTTCAATATTCTTACTACCTTAGAGTCTTTGGGGGCAGTGCCATTTGTTCTCTTTAGATAGCATTTGATTTAACATTGATTTCTAAATGCTTTCTTTATATCCTTTCCAAGTCGTTGTCAACACTCTTTAAAGTCCTTCATTCTATTCATATAGTTGTATATGCTTTTAAGAGTATAGTATTTTTTTTCTTGGAAAGATGGTGTCATTGCTTTTCAAAACATGTATACTCACAGTTACTAGTGGCTTCTTGAGTATAATTCCCACATTTCTTCTTTACCCTTTAGTTCCCATTTTCAAAATCTTTCAGTGATAACACTATTGTGTTCTAAAGCATACATTTTCTATTTTTATGCATACAGGCATTTCCTTGCATGTAAGTTACCTAAATTCAATCTTTTAATCTTTAACATCGATCCTAAACTTTCCCACATTTCCACAATATTTATTTTATATATCAAGTTGTCCCTTTCCATTTGTTATGAATTTTCATCAAAGTTTACATTCAAATAATATTATAAGGTGGGCATTTAGAATTTAAAATTCAAGTCCATGCTTGTTATGTTGGGACAATAACAAAAATGCATTAAACATAGTATAAAAATTCTGTGTTTTTTCAAAAGTATTCGGCTTCATCTATGAAGAGGTATTGAAAAGATATTGGGCATAGTTTTTGTTTTTCTTCATTTTGTTGCAAATTACAGACAAATTTAAAAATGACTAAGATTGGGAGATTCTCTCTCCAGAAAGCAACAAACTGTTACAAATTGACAAAAGCTATTATTTCATTGCCCAGGAGTTAGTCACAGGCATAGAAACGGCTAAACAACTTTAGAGAATAGTGGGAGTCTATGCCATTACCCCAGCTCAGTGTGGTGTTTCCGTCAGGACTGAAAAGTTGCAAGGATCCACAACCTTCCTATTGGAAATGCTGAGTGATAACCATACCCATCAATATTATTAATGGTAGAAATGAAAGAGGAGAGATTACAACTGATACCACAGAAATACAAAGGATTGTAAGCAATTACTATGAACGACTATATGCCAAGAAATTTGAAAACCTGGGTGAAATGGAAAAATTTCTAGAGAAATATACTCTTCCAAAACTGAATGAAGGAGAAGCAGAGAGCCTGAACAGACCCTCGATACCTGGTGAAATCAAAGTAGTAATCAAAAACCTTCTGGCACACAAAAGCCCTGGACCAGACAGTTTCACAGGAGAATTTTACAAAACATTTAAGGAAGAGCTAACCCCTATCCTTCTCAGACTATTCCAAAAAATCCAAGAAGAGGGAAGACTCTCAAACTTTTTTTATGAAGCCAGAATCATCCTAATCCCAAAACCAGATATAGACACCACAAAGAAAGAAAACTACAGGCCAATATTGCTGATGAACATAGATGCTAAAATCCTCAACAAAATATTGGCAAACCACATCCAGCAATACATCAAAACTATCATACACCATGATCAAATGGGATTCATCTCAGGGATGCAAAGATGGTACAATATTTGCAAATCAATAAACATAATACATCACATAAACAAAAAGAAAGACAAAAACCACATGACAATATCAGTAGATGAGGAAAAAGCATTTGATAAGGCACAACACCCATTTATGATAAAAACACTCAGCAAAATGGAAGTAGAGGGAGAATATCTCAACATTATAAATGCCATATATGAAAGACCTACAGCCAACATCATACTCAATGGACAAAAACTAAAATCTTTCCCACTAAGATCAGGAACAAGACAAGGATGTCCACTTTCACCACTTTATTCAACATTGTATAAGAAGTCCTAGTCACAGCAATCAGACAAGAAAAAGAATCCAATATGGAAAGGAGGAAGTAAAACTGTCTCTGTTTGCAGATGACATGACAGTGTACATAGGAAGCCCTATAGACTCCACCAAAAAACTATTCGACCTAATAAATGAATTTGGCAAAACTGCAGGATACAAAGTCAATATCCAGAAATCAGAGGCATTTTTGTACACCAAAAACAAAATATCAGAAGCAGAAATCAGGAAAACTCCCATTTGCTATAGCAACAAGAAAAATAAAATACCTAGGAATAAGCCTAACCAAGGTGGTAAAAGACCTGTACTCAGAAAACTACACAACACTGAAGAAAGAAATTAAGGAAGACACAAACAAATGGAAACATATACTGTGTTCATGGATCAAAAGAATTAACATAATCAAAATGTTCATACTACCCAAAGCAATTTATAGATTCAACAAAATTCCTATTAAGATACCAATGACATATTTCACAGACATAGAACAAACATTTCAAAAATTTATATGGAATATAGCCACAGCAATTTTGAGAAAGAAGAACAAAGTAGGAGGGATCACAATACCTGATATCAAATTATAGTACAAGGTCACTGTAATCAAAACAGTCTGGTACTGGCATAAGAACAGTTAGATCAATGGAACAGAATACAGAGTCCAGAAATAAACCCATGTCTCTATGGTCAATTAATATTCAACAAAGGGTGCAGCAACATAAAATGGAGTAAAAATAGCCTCTTCAACCAATGGTGTTAGGAGATCTAGACAGCTACATGCAAAAATATGAAATTCAACCACCAACTTTCACCGTACACAAAAATAAACTTGAGGCAGATGAAAGACTTAAATATAAGTTGCAACACCATAGAAGTCCTAGAGAAGAACATAGTCAGGAAAATCTCAGATATTCCATGCAGCAATATTTTCACCGATATGTCCTCTAGAACAAGGGACATAAAGGAAAGAATAAACAAATGACACTTCACCACAATAAAAATCTTCACAGCTAAAGAAAACATCAGCAAAATGAAAAGGGAACCAACCATG
>CM052538.1:77312577-77466418 GCA_028533065.1 Trachops cirrhosus | reverse complement strand
GATTGCAGACTGGTACGACCACTATGGAAAACAGTATGGAACTTCCTCAGAAAACTAAAAATGGACCTGCCCTTTGATGCAGCAATTCCCCTGCTGGGACTATATCCTAAGAACCCTGAAACACCAATCCAAAAGAACCTATGCACCCCAATGTTCATAGCAGCACAATTTACAATAGCTAAGTGCTGGAAGCAACCTAGGTGCCTATCAGTAAATGAATGGATCAAAAAACAATGGTACATTTACACAATGGAATACTACACAGCAGAAAGAAAGAAGGAGCTCATACCCTTTGTAACAGTATGGATGGAGCTGGAAAGCATTATGCTAAGTGAAATAAGCCAGACATTGAAAGACAAATACCATATGATCTCACCTGTAACAGGAACCTAAACAACAAAACAAAGAAACAAGAAAAATATAACAAAAGACACCGAAATAGAGGGCAGGTTGTCAGGGCCCAGAGGGGAGAGGGGAGGGAATTTCAGGGGAATTTCAGGGGAAAAAGGAAGGGTTTACAGGAACAAATATAGAGGACACATGGAAAAAACTAGGGGGGTTGGAAATGGGAGGGAGGAGGGGAGGGATGGGTGGGTTGGCTGGAATGGGAGTAAAGGATAGAAACTGTACTGAATAAACTAAAATACAAAATTTAAAAAAAATGAAAAGGGAATCAACTGTATGGGAAAATATATTTACAAATGATACCTTGGACAAGGGTTTGATTTCCAAATATACAAAAAACTCACAAGACTCCCCTCCAGGAAGACATACAATCCAAATTAAAAAATGAGCAAAGGACCTGAACAGACACTTCTCCAAGGGGGACACACAGAGGGCCCAGAGGCTATGAAAAGATGGTCAGCATCACTAGCTATATGAGAGATAAAAATTAAACCTACAATGAGATATCACATCTCGCGAGTCAGAATGACCATCATAACCAAATCAGCAAACAAGTGCTGTTGAGGGTGTGGAGAAAAGGGAACCCTAGTACACTGTTGGTGGGAATGCAGACTGGCACAGCCAGTGTGGAAAACAGTACGGAATTCCCTCAGAAAACTAAAAATGGATCTGCTTTTTGACTCGGCAATTCCACTGCTGGGATTATACCCTAGGAACCCTGAAACACCAATCCAAAAGAACCTATGCACACCAATGTCCATAGCAGCACAATTTACAACAGCTAAGTCCTGGAAGCAACCTAAGTGCCCATCAGTAAATGAGTGGATTAAAAAATTATGGTACATTTACACGATGGAATACTATGCAGCAGAAAGAAAGAAGGAGCTCCTACCCTTTGTGACAACATGGATGGATCTAAAGGGTATTATGCTAAGTGAAATAAGCCAGGCTGTGAAAGACAAGCACCGTATGATCTCACCTATAAATGAAAACTAATCAACAAAACAAACAAGTAAGTGAAATATAACCAGAAATATTGAAATAAAGAACAAACTGAGAGTAACAAGGGGGGAGAGAGGGGAGGGGATGATGGGGGAGAAAAGGGGAAGGACCATCAAGGAACATGTATAAAGGACACATGGACAAAGCCAAAGCAGGGGTAGGATTGAGGGTAGGAGGTAGGGATGGGTGGGGTGGGGGTGGAAAAATTGAGACAACTGTACTTTAATAACAATAAAAAGATATTATTAGTGGAAATAACTTTGTGAAGGCAAGCAAACAGGTAAGAGACAATTCCTTGGCTTTACTATCCTGAGACGTGACTAGGCCAAGCATATTTCTGGCTGAATCTGTGTATGGGTCCAGCTGATGCTAGAAGAGTCCCAAGATATTTAAACATTCCTTGTCAATCCTGTGACCACATGCACATGTTGAGAAGACTTAAAAAGGACTACAGGGAAAAGTAAAATTTGGGCAACTTGAAAATGGCCTGACCATTGAATGTATTTTCTTACCCACACTCAGATCCATCTGCCAAGGACAGAAACCTTACTTGTTCAAGTGGTTAAGAACAACTTCTTGGCAATCATTCAATGACCACTAAGTTACTCAGACACAGGGCCATCATCTCCTAGGAAGCCAAATTAAAACAAAACAAAACAAAGATAATTCAAAAATTCTGAGCAGAGACATGAGTGACCATATATTACAATGGAGACATATGTCACAGGTTATGTCCAGGCAAGTTTTAAAAACCAAAATAAAGAAATATACAACCCAAACTGTCAGCTACCTAGGGGCAAATTTTTTAAATCCAGAGATGCTATGATACTATAATATATATAGTAATATAATAGATACATATAGATATGGATATTATTTTCTATAGATAAAAGTTATTTGTAAAAAAAACTGGCATTAAAAATTTATGAGGCGCAAATAAACAGAAAACCATGACACATTTTCAAGAATTAAAAAAAAACAGTTAATAGAAACTGTTCATGAATATCCACAAATGTTGATTTTAGCAGAAACATACTTCAAATGTGGTGATTTTAAATGTGTTCAAAGAAATAAAGTAAACCACTGTAAAAATTAAAAGGAAAATTATGACATTATGATGATAATGGATAACAAATAAAAAATTCAACAAGATATAGAATTTATTAAAAATAAATAACAGTTCTAGAGTCAAAGAGTACAAAAACTGAAATGAAAAAGACAGAATGAAAAGACACTCAACAGTATGTTCTGGATGACAGAAAAAAGAACCAGTGAAAGTAATAGAAAAAGACCCCTCCAAAATTTAATGAAAATTATTAATCAACAAAACTCAATAAGATAAATACAAAATAGTAGTTATACCAAGCCACATTATAGTCCATCTGTTTGGATTCAAATACAAAAAGAAAATCAAAAGCAGCAAGAAAAAAATGGCCCATTTGGTACTGGAGAGCTTCAGTGCAGTCAATATCTGCTTTACCATCAGAATTCAATAGGACTCCAGAAGGCAGTGGAATGACATTAAATGTTAAAAAAGATAAAACAAAATAAAAAATGAAAGCAAACTGTCAACAAAGAATTCTATATCCAGGAAATCTATTCTTCCAAAAGAAGGTAAAATACAGGCTTTCCAGGAAAGTAAAGAATGGGGCTATTTATTGCTGGTACGCTTACCATACAGTAAATGCTAGAGGAGTCTTTCAAGTGAAAAGGAAACGACACCTGAGAGCACTGAAATCCTTTGGAAGAAATGCAGAATATCATGAATGGTAAGTATGGGGTGTAAAAAAGATTTTACAGATGCATTTTTATAATTTCTTCTTATAATAAAAAACGTCAGAATGTATAAAGCAATTATAACAACATTATATTGCTGTGTTATAACATATATAGACAATATATGACAATAATGGTGGAAAAGAGAAAATGAAGCTATAATGAAGCAAAGTTGTTATGTGGTATCAGAATCAAGGTAGTATTACTATGAATTACATTGAAATAAATTAAAATACATATTGTAATCTCTAGACCAACTACTAAGAAAAAAACCAAAAATATAGGATAAAATAATTAAAATAATACACAAAATTATGTATTTAGCACTACAAAAATTAGAAATAGAGCAAAGAAGACTGGAGACCTACAGAAAACAAATAGTAAAATGATAAATGCAACCATAAACATATTGCATCAAATATAAATACCTTTCAAAACCTAATTTAAAGGAAGAGATTGGATTTAAAAGTAAAAACTCAACAATGTGTTGTCAGAAAAAAAGATAAACAAACAAAACCATAAGAAAACTGGAGTGCCTATATAAATATCAGATAAAATGGAAACTTAATAAACTTTACTAGAGACAAAAAGAAAAATTTCATATAAGTCAACATATCAGAAAGATATAACAATTATATTTGTTTTGATTTTATTTTATAAGTACCTTTACATTAAGGCATATACTAATTAAAAAAAGCATTTTTCTTATTTAGAAAAATATAATATTTTTTATGTTGTTCAAGTATCAATTTTTTATTTTCAAATTATTTCCTCAATTATTAGTTATAGCAGTGTGGTTATGCATCTATTTTAAACAAAACACATTTTCTTTTCATGTGCAGAAAATTTATTCTAATAAATATAGATACCTTCCTTTATTTAATTTAACAAATTATAGTAAAATTAAAGGTAAACCAAAAAAAAATGAAAACATCTAAAAATGATTTTCAAGATCTCATATATATTATGCTCAAGTAGCACATACTTATTCAGCTGTTGTTTTAAAACCTAATTTAATTCTTATATGCCTTAATTTAGTACATTTACTTTTTATCTTATGTGAAAAAGAAAAGCTTGGGAAGAGCTCTTCTATAACGAAATAATTCTTGATCTCTTATCTTTTTATTTTTTCACATATTGTCATATATCCATATCAATGAAACTATTATCTTTGAAAAAGTTCTTGTTTTATATTTTTCTCCCATTTTTCTATTATTGTTATCAATTTATTTAAATTGAAATTAAATTACTGTGTTTTTCTTGCTGTGATTACTGGCAAAATGAAGGAAGATATAATTATTATAGACATAGCTTAAGAGCATATAAAACTTTTAGGGCCTACATATACTTAGGAATATAACCTGAAAAGAAACAGAGAGGTGAGTTTTTTATTTCTCTTTTTAAATTGCTTTTGGATTTAGTGTTATTTGTTTTAGGTAACTGACTTGGATTTATAAAGATAAGGGTCTGCATCTCAGTTCCATAACTTCATTGCTAAATGAGCTTTGGTAAAGTTTTGTAGTTGTTCAACTCTGTCTCATATCAGTATTTGTAAAATGGAAATAATAACACCACTAATTTCACAATATTATTTTGGTTCCCAACATACATATATGCACACACACATTTTCTAGTATAGCGCATGGTATTCAGTATTTAATAGAGCAAACCCCTTTTCTTCCCTTTTGGGGTATTTCATTGAGGGTGAAGCAGAGTTTCAACAGTGAGAAGAGAGAAATACTCAACTTTTATTGCTCAACCATTTCAGCTCTGAATACTGAATAAAAATATGCAATATATCTTGAGTTTATTTGTTTAATTCAGTATTTTTAAGTTAGAATATATTTACTTTAGTGTTAGAGAAAATCCTTCCTAAAGATGGAAATAAAAAAGCATGAATTTAAGAAAAAGTACATTTCTAATCAAATACTTTTCAGAAATTTTTATTTTATACATCTAAATTTAAATTCTTTGTGAGAGTTCCCTGAAAACATGGCAGTTTTTAATATAAATCCTTATTAAAGTTAGGGTGTTTTTTAAAGTATTAGAATATCTTAAACACAACTGCTATTTTAGACTTTCATATTTATTAATTTGAAAGAAATGTCTTTGTTGATGATTTTGGTAAGGTAAATTCCCTGTTATTTTTGTCTTCTAGTAGCTAAGAATATATTGATGCCAGAATCACTAAAGGCTAAACTAAATAGTTACTTGAAGCCTAGTACATAGTGAGATCATTTTTCTTTAAATTCCATCCTCCACTTGCAGACTTTCTTTTCCTTCTTCAATTGTGTTGCCATCTCCCTGAAAAGGTACTGCTGTTTGGCTTGGATAATGCTCCGCGAGTGTTGGATAGACCAGGTGTTTCTTTGCTGCTGGTGGAGCCCAGTCAACCTGAGACAGGCAGATGAACAACTTTGGAAGAATGGTAGGCTTCTGCCTCAGAGGTGGTCCCCACTAGGTCACCCAAAGAAGAATAACCCTGCCGCCCTCTGCCCAGCCAGCCCAATCCGAGGCTGTGCCTCGAGTTCCTTCCTATCCAAAACACTGTCCGCAGGGAAATGTGGGCAGCTGCAGCACGAACATCTAGATATCCGCCAAGAAGCATCTGAGCCCAGAGAGAGCCAGCCGGTCCATGAGCCAGAAAGCTTGAGCCAGCACCTGAAAGCCCTTCTTCTATGTCAAATCTTCTTGCCCCTGGTTCCATGTATTCTGAAGGCATTCAGCTTCTTAGCCAATCTCGTCCTAGACTGTTTACCATTGCCCCTGCAAACTCCTCCTATGGCCCCTCCCTACTTCGTCCCTAGTATCACTCTCTCTGATTTTTAACTTACAAGGAAGAAAAGGTCATGATAACAATGGAAGGCACTAGAATCTATATTGCGAAACTGTTTACACTGAGTCCTGTCAAATCTAAAATTTCTTCCGGTGAAAACACAGAGTTTTAATTCTAAAAGACACTATAACAGACTATGTGGCATAATGAGAATGACATGACTCTAGAAACCAATAATAAATTCAGTCTTGACCCTTCTTCCTTCTTCCCTTCCTTCCTTTCTTTCTGTTGTAAGGACATTTTTTTCTGTTCACTAACGATATTTCACACATTCTATCAGGATCTAGATCAGTCTCATCTCATTCTGGTATAAAGACTCAGAAACACATACACTCACGTAAGCAAACACATGGGTACTTTATAAAAGCCAAATACTATTTGAGAGAAGGTACTTTTACTAAAAAGATCCACAGGAAATATAAACCTTAAAAATTGATTTTATTGAAAAACAGCAATATCTGCTTCAGGAATTTAACATGGTAGGAATAATAACCTTAAGAAATAATCTGTACAGCAAAAGGAGAGATGGAATAAATGAGATGAAATATCAGTAGGCCGAGATCCTATCAATGTGAATGGAGAATCACTGGCTAGAATGAGGAAAAGACTGGGTTCTCTTTATGTAGACAGTGACGAAAAATATTGTTACCCTGTTATAGTGATGCTATTGTTTATTAATATTGATGAAGACAATCAGGGAAGACCTCTTCTAGAACTGATATTAAAACCAAGTTTTTAAGAAGAGGAGTTCTTTTAGATATAAAGAAAAAAATCAAAACCACACATACTACATTGATGCCATAGAAATAAATAAAGGGAAAAAGAATAAAATTATAAGAAGTAGTGTGCTAATTATTATATTAAAAAAGATTACTCAAAAGTCAGAGTAAAATATTTCCCGAGGATGAATTTTTAAAAAGCCTATTACATTCCTGCCCTGACTGGTGTGGCTCAGTGGGTTGAGTATTGTCCAGCAAATCAAAGGTTCCCTGTTTGATTCCTGGTGAGGACAAAAGCTGGGGTTGTGGACCAGGTCCATGGTTGGGGGAGTATGAGAGGCAACCAATTGATGTTTCTCTCACATATCACTGTTTCTCTCCCTCTTTTTCTCCATCCCTTCCCCTCTCTCTAAAAGTTAAATAACAAAATCTTTAAAATAAAATAAAGGTTATTACATTCTCAAAAAAGAGAAAATATATTAAAGAACACCAAATTACACAAATTGTAGTCATAATTTTTAATTTGATAGAAAAAACACCCAAATATCCAAAGTGAGCAAACAATTACAAATCTACAAAAAAAAAAGGATTTTCTTAGACTTTACATATAAAAGTGTGAATTTTGTATAAAAAATCACACTTTTATACAAAAAAGTGTGACTAAGTAGTTTTATGAATGAGTAGTATTTCATTGTGTAAATGTCCCATAGTTATTTTATCCACTTAGCCACTGATGGCCACTTGGGGTGTCTCCAAATGTTGGCGATCATAAATAATACTTCAATGAACATAGGGGTTCTTATGTTCTTTTGAATTAGTGTTTTGGGTTTCTTTGGCTAAATTCCCAGAAGTGGAATTACTGGGTCATAAGAAAATTCCATTTTTAATTTTTTGAGGTATCTCTATACTGCTTTCCACAGCAGCTGCACCACCAATCTGCATTCCCACCAACAGTGCAAAAGGTTCCCCTTTCTCCACATCCTCGTCAACACTTGTTTGCTTTGTTGATGACAGTCATTCTGACAGGCATGAGGTGATACCTCATTGTGGTTTTAATTTGCATTTCTCTGATGATTTGTGACATTGAGCCTCTTTTCATATGTCTACAGGCCATCTGTATGCCCTTTTTGGAGAAGTGTCTATTCAGGTCCTTTGCCAATTTTTAATTGAATTATTTTTTGATATTGAGTTTTATAAGATTTCTAAAATAAATGTTAGATAATAATACCCTATCAAATGTATCAGTAAACATGATTTTTGTATTTTTAGTAATTAATTAATTCAATTAATATTTCTTCAATCACTACAATGAGTAAAATACTATCTGGGTTGTGTTGTTTGTGAAAAAGAAAAAAAATCCTACTGTTGTGGAGGTTTAATGCTAGAAGCAGAGTGGAAAGTTAAATATAAATGAGTTATATGAATGATTTTATAAAAAGAACATTTTCATATTGGGATAAAAACAAAACTATGGTCATAATAATTATAAGAAACATAGCTCTGTTGATCCAGAGTATTCCTGCTACATTCTACTAATTCTTTATTTTACTGGCCTTTCAATCTTTGGTTAAATGTGCTGCACTCCCTGTATTAGGTTTAATAGTGCCATTAGCACGAGATTCTTTTTTTTTTAAATCCTCACCCAAGGATATGATTAGTGATTTGAGAGAGAGAGGAAAGGGGAGAGGGAGAGAGACAGAAGCATCTATATGTGGGAGAAACTACCAATTGCCTCCCTTACTTACCCCAGACCTGGAATCTAGGTGTGTGCCCTGACTGAGGACTGAACCCAAAACCTTTTCATGTACAGGATGATGCTCCAACCAACTCAGCCCCCCAGCCAGGACCCCTCATATCCATGTCCACCTGAAATCTGTGACTGTAAACTTATAATAGAGTCTTTACAGATATATCCATGTCCATGTCCACCTGAAATCTGTGACTGTAAACTTATAATAGAGTCTTTACAGATATAATCAAGTAGAAATGAGATCATATCAAAGTAGGGTAGACCCAAAATTCTTCTAAAAAACAGGGAAATTTGGACACAAACACATGCAAAGAGAGAAGGTCATGAAGGATGAAGGGAGAAATGAAGTGCTGAAGCTAAGAGAAGGCATGCCAAGTATTGTTAGAAGTCACCAGGAGCTGGGAAAGAGACCTGGAACAGATTCTTCTTAATAACCTCAAAAGCATGGTCCTGCCAACAATGTGATTTCAGATTGTTAGCCCACAAAACTGTGAAAGAATACATTTCTGTATTTTTTAAATTGGTTTTGGAGAGAGAGGGAGAATTGCAGGGAGAGAGAGAAAGGAAGAGACATTGACTTGTTGTTTTACTCTTTTATACATTCATTGGTGATTCTTGTGTCCCTGACTGGTGACAGAACTACGACCTTGTTGTGTCTGGGCAATGTTCTAACCAACTGAGCTATGCAGCCAGGGCTTATATTCATCTTCTGAAAGAAATAGCTCCTTCACCTTCTTATATGACCAAGTCTGGACCAAATGGTTTTTTTTAATTGAATTTATTGGGGTTACATTAGTTAATAAAATTAAATAGGTTTAAGATGTACAATTCTGTAATACATTATCTGCATTTCTGAGGTACCAGTGTCTAAATCTCAGTAATGTCCTTCTATCTGTGGTCATGACATCCATTGAATAGCCCCACATATTTTTGAGTCCTAGGAAGTGATACAGCCTCCACAATGGTAGAAATACACTGAGAAGCATCTTCCTTTCCCAGCGCAGGAAAACAGAAAGTCAGGATTACATCTGAACTAAGATGATAGATTAGATGATTAAGAGATGGAGGGAGGGAGAGAAGTTTTATGACATATATTAAATGGAAATAGTGTGGCCAGTTCTTACACAGTTTCTGGGCTTAATTACATAGAGCATGTTTTGGAAAAGTCCTTAAGGATTTGCTCTTTAGTTTAATTCCAATTCATTAAGTCAGTAAATATTTATTGAGCACCATGTAAAAACATAGTATATAGCTTCTCCCTAATCAAGAATGCTCCAGAATTGACAGAAAGAAAAGACAAGGTGTCCGTACTTACCTTGCATAAAACCACATGATAATAAATTAGGGTGAATTAAAATAATTATCAAAAAAGTCAACATAAAATAACTTTTTATGGATAAATTATTTGAACTCCATTTAAAAATCAAACATCTTCAGGCACATCAGTTGTTTTTATCTAACTGTGAGAGATATTTATCTGCATGTTAAAATTTTTTATATAAAGGAAAAAATGTTTTTATTGATTTGAGATGGGGTGGGGACAGAGAAATATCAATTTGTTGTCCCACTTACCCATGCATTCATTGGTTGACTTCCAAATGCATACTGACCCAGAAATCAAACCTGCAACCTTGGTTATCAGGACAACACTCTAACCAACTGAAGAGCTACATGGCTAGGGCTAAACTTCTGCAGTTTTAAACCACCTAGTTTGTTATAAAAGCCTAATAAAACAAATATAGTTATGTAATTTGAAATAAAACAATAATGAGCAATAAAATAAATGTAGTTGACCCTTGAGCAATGTGGGGGCGAGGAGCACCAACCCCTGCATAATCAATGGTCTGGGTATAACTTGAGTTGGCCTTTCACATCTGAAGATTCCCAACTGTGGATAATAAATAGTGTTTTAAATTTATATTTGGGTGAGTCCACATATCCAAAACTTGGGCATATGAAGGGCTGGACTGTATATTTATTGAAAAAAAAATCCACATGTAAGTGGACCCACACAATTCAAACTAATGTTGTTCAAGGGTCAACTGTATGTGAAATATCAATGAAATTCTGATTCTTCTCATAAGGACTATTATAATGTTTCTCTAAAACAACAAATATATTCAAACATGTTTTTGATGTAATTTCTTTATTAATTTTCTAAACTCATGTTTGGTCTATTAGGTAGACTATAATCCTACATGTAAACAATTCTCAAGATCTAACTAAACTTCTCCCCCAAAATCATTTTTGAAATTAAAGTATTAATATCATACTTTCTCCCAAATTATTCTCTCATACCTCAGTTCCTTAGTAACATATTAATTTAAGATGCTATAGTGAGTATCATCATATTTCATCCAAAATGCCTATCTCTAAGTAACTAAACCATAAGGCTTGCACTGTTTTATATTTTTATTGTATGGAAAGTGGATTAAAGAAGACTTCTCATAGCTAAAATTAGGTACCCAATATATATTTGTTGAATAATGACAGATGCAGAAAAAATGAATTAGATGCACTGATTTGCTCATAGCCAAATGTACATATTTACTGGCTGGACTATGGAATGCATGTCTCAAGCTTCCTATTTCAGCTGTTGTCCTGCCATAGCATCTAACTTAAAATTCTGCCTTAAAATTCTAACTGGAAATACTGGGTTGAGTTAAAAAAAAAGAAAGTGAATAACCTTGTCTGATGATCCATTAATGACAGAAGAAAAGAGAGAGCTCTGTGAGTCTCCATAAACTTCTAAATCCATTAGAGTGGTGAGCATAGGTTAAACAAACAATGCTGATTTAGACAGAGTCAAGGGACTGTGGTAGGAATAAATCCAGATGACAAGGAAATGTCACAGGTGTTAGTTATAAAGAGAGCTGAAGTATCATGTGCAAAAAGGGCAAAAATTAAAAGAAAAAAGCCCAAAAGAAGTTGCTGTATTCATAGTTTTGTCTACAGACAACTTTGTTTGGATTAGAAAGAGTAGTGTCCTTATATGTTAAAAAAAAAGAAAAAAACTTTGAGAAAACCTCTAGGCAAGGGATGATTTCTATCCCAAGTAAAGAAATTGCCTAAAAATATTGCAAAATATATTTCTGTGATTATTAGAATCATGATTTTATTTTTGTAAATCAAAGTGGTGATACTGTGATTTCATTTGGGAACACATTTCATATCATAAACCTTTTGAGAATATCAAAATGAATTTTTGCATTTTCCAGACTGAGAAGTCATCAGTTTTGCATTGTGTCAACCTTCTTAACCCACTGACAGTCTCTTCTGCAGACCCCTCCCAGCTTTCCCCCCTCAAATAACTATTATCCATGCTAAGCATTCAGTGGAGCCCATTTTGGTTAATGCTAATTCAAGAGTAAAAGCAAGTTTAGCTATGAGAGCTCTTCTACAATCCACTCTATCTATATTAAAAAATATCTAACAGTGCAGGCCTTGTGATTTAGCTACCTAGAGTTAAAATCTAGACAGTTGTATCTAGGATAGGAAGACTGAACATAACTGTCAAACACAGTGTGGCCAAGATCAAGGAGTTAATTTGGAATTTATAAGTTGCTTTAGATGTAAAAATTATCCTGATATTACTAGATGAAAATTACTCTGAAGATACTCATCCTAAAACCCTTAAAGCCTCTCACAATGAAGTATGTCAGAAGGGATGTTTTTCTGTCAAGAATAGTACATAATTATTTAAATAAAATATAAGTTAAATTGTTAGAAATGTTACCACATATAGTGAAGAGCTTTCTTTTTCCAAATATGTGGTTAGAATCATAAAACTCTACAAAATTGCACAGCAATTCTCTCACTGTATTGACAAAAAATGGGTAAAAAGCAAGCCAGTGATTGTGGTGCATAGCAACAGTAAGGAGAGAGAAAGACACTAGGATAATTGCAAAAAAGATATCTACCTCATGATTACAGGGATTCTGTTGGAAAATGCTCCAAGTCATGATACCTACAAGTCCAGAATAACTCTGATAAAACTGGGAAAAACCTACAGAAGGGCAAATATCTGAAGAACCATATCAAATAAAACAGATTCAATAACTTATGCTCTTAATGTTCCAGATACTTTCCTGTCTTACTGTAAATACCACAGGCTTCATTCTCTCCTTAATGGTCAAAATCTTTTTGCTTTCCCTGTACCTTATATGTGACAGTAAGAATTTCAGCAAGCATTCTGGCCAGGCTGTAAAATTGTTACACAGTCAGGGGAAATGTGCAGTTCATCTCAGGAACGTGATTTCAGAGCTAGAGAGACTGGAAAAAGTGCCTCATACAATACATTCCTCGGGAAATGCTGGTAATAAAAAGAAGTGCAAATCACATCTGACAGGGGTGGAGGTAGATTTGGAGATGTGAAGATTCAGTGGTGCACAGATATCCAAGTGCAAACATGCAAATTCCAGTTTGCAATTTCTTGTGAGGAAGTGACTATATCTCTTGGACAGTGTACTTTATCTGGAGATCATGGACTGATAGCAGGACTAGCGTGCAGCTAACGCTCATGCACTCTTTAGGACCTGTGAGGTCTGTCTCACAAGATGTAAAAGTAAGCTACAAAAAGAATTGGAGAGAGATCACTTTGGAATCTCTAAACAGAATATGTCTTCCTCACCTATTTCCATTGGTTTAAATATAACCTTAAAAGACAATAAATTATTTCCAAGAGTCTTTTTTATTAAGGGCAAAAAAACAAAGTTTCTATTGGAAAATATCTAATAGTAAATACTAAAATTTATTTTTTAAATATTTCTTAATATAAAATTAAAAATATTATTTCTTAAAATCTGGGAAAACAGCAAACTCAAATTAACACATATGAAAAGGTAAATTTCCTAGGAGATAATTTCACCACATTTGTTCTGTCAATTTTGCTGCATATTTTAGAAAGCACATTAGAAAAAGCCACTAATTTGACTCTTGGAAAAGAATTCACCCACAAATACTTTTAGATTCCTCAGAAAAAATAGCCACTGACGCAGGATGTACGTGTATTCAATGAAGCTGCTAGATACCTTCAATTCTCTGTGGCATAATTATGCAGAAACACAATCTGCCTGGTCCTTTAGCATTCTGGTCAACCTGAATCAGGGTTTTGTTCTTACTAGATCATACACTCAATGGATCTTAAAAATACTTAGATATTTTTTTGGAAATCAGACCCATGTTATCTGTCAAATTTCAAATCTTTATAGTCATCATGTGTCCTTACATATATAATGTTAAATAATAATTTAAAAAAAATTATGTTCAGTCCTAATAGGTGTGGCTCAGTTGGTTGGGCACCGTTCCACAAGGTGAAAGTTCTCCTGTTTTGATTTCCAGTCAGGGCACATGTCTGGGTTGTGGGTTTGTCCTGGTCAGGGCACATGCGAGAGGCAACCAATCGATGCTTCTGTCTCACATTGATGTTTCTCTCCTTTTTTTCCTCCCTCTCTCTCCTTCTCTCTAAAAATAAATAAATAGAATCTGTAAAAATCATTTTTCAAGTAAAATAAAAAACAAAAAATCATTTTTCAGTCAATCTTTTCTTACTTTAGGGGCTCCAATTCAGATGGCTTCAGTTCAACATAGTACATATGTCCAGTTTTCTAACGTTCAGTGTAATTTCTTCCTTCTTTTCAAAAATACTCATTTTTCACCTCATCATTTTTTCTTTTTTGAGTGTTGCACACCTGAATTATTCCTTACCATAAATTTCTCTCTTTCCAAACTAAATGTAAACATGGTTCCAAGCTCTGTAATGATCTGTTTTTCTTTTTTTAATTTTGAGGCAAATCAATGTTAGATAGTCATCTCACCTAATGAAATAGTGCCTGTGATAGTTGAGAAAAAGTTGGGTCAACTGCCCACAGTCAGGACATAAAAATGGACACCTAAATATTCACTTCCTTTAAAAAATCACATCTATTTTTACACCAATGAGCAAGATGGTGTTTGTGTGTCCATACCACTTCCAGCTGCTGAAACGAACTATCACACCTTCTCTGCTGTTTCTCTCTTTAGCTGTCAACCGCAGTGCAGAAATGTGTATTGCCCTCATTTCTTCAGACCGTATGTCCTGACACCAGGCCTGTCATCTGCACATAGCCACTTACTGATTGCTGTTTTTGTAGTTGCATTCCCTCTTGGACACCTTCAAAGGGGGAAATACCAGGACACTAAAAAAAAAAATTCTAATTTACCATTTACAAGAATCAGTTCTCCCTAGCCTTAACCTTTCTTCTACAGAGAAGAATAGCACATATTTCTCCTGCCCTTTCAGTGAATCAGAAGGAAATTTTGCCTTGATCATTTTACATCTCTGTTGCATTGTAGAAAATGCTGGACTGGAAATCAGGGACATACATTTCAACCTTAACTACTACAAACTAACTTTAGAATTTTTTTAAAGTTCCTTATTGATTATTATTTCCAAAAATCGTAAGAGGTTAGACTATATCGTCTGTGAATCTATTCTTCACTTTGTCTCTCACAAATGCAGGCAGATTCTGAATATATTACATTTAATTCATGGTTATAGCTTTTAAAATGTTTCCTTCTATGTATCAATTTATAAATTCAGATTGTCACAGCCCTATTAAGAAATTATTTTATTCCTATTTTGGTTTCCTACCCCAAGAACTGAGTTAATTAGCTCCATCTCAGAAAATGTTTGGAATAAATCAGGATGCCAATTTAAATAAAGAAGACAATGAGGATCTTGGCAGTGATGTAAATTATACATTCACAAATAATAACTTTGAACACTTAACGCACCCTTACCAAAAATTGAGCATTGCCGAACTGTGATGGATGCGTGAACATGCTCTGCATTTCATTCTGAAAGCACTCTTCACATCCTCTGTCTAATATGTGTTTCCTAAATATATAGGTAATGTCTCAAAATCTGTACATTTGAAATAGTCGTATCTCAGGACAAATGTGTTTTTATAGTTCACAGTGTGAGTTGCTTCTGTATTGGCTTGCGTTCCCTCTTTGTGGCAGCAGACGGAAAAGCCCCATGGGTAAGATGAGAAGCTTTAGATTAATGCCCCTAAAACTCTGAGACATTACATATGAAAGAATGGGTTCAAAGCCTCCTTTCAAAATGAACACAAAGTTTCACTTTAATACACAACAAGACTTCACCAGCTGGCTGCATTGCATGTACTTGGCATACTGGTTGCTAAGTTTATTAGATATCTTATAATCATAGAGACTAAAGATAATGGAGCGAGTGCCCACATACTGTATCAAACAAGCACTGGGAATCAGTCAAGCCACAGACATTCAAGGAAGGAGTAAATAAGCCAGGACATGCAGGCTAAAGTGAATCAATCATAAGCTGTTAAAGAGACATTGTCAAGTACTTGCCATGTTTAGGTTTTAATTCTTTCATCAGTTGCAATGTTTTATTGAAATATTTGCAAAGAAAGTGTTTCCCTTTGGATTATTTTTTTTCTAATTCATATTTCCTTCCCTCACTCCCACCCTATCTCCACTTTAACACTTAGAAAATGAAAAGGCACAAATTTTAACATTATTTTAATCTCAGAGTCTGTTTATACATCATCAAAGTATTAGATCAAACATTAACTTATAAATCCTAGATCAATAACTAGTTCAGTGATTTAATAAGGTTCAGCTTAATATTAAGACATCCCCAAAATTATGTGTATCTAACAAATGACTGCAAAATATACCATGATTTCTTATAATGTATTGCAGTCAAAGACTTTGGAGTATCAAGCATATGTATTTATAAAAGAGACGTTTTGTTTTTGAGCTAGAAAGTACTTTATAAGCATGAATATTATCTAATACATGGTCAATATGCCTTAGAACAATAGCTGAATTTCCCTAAATATATACTAATGTTGACTAATAGAGCCAAAAACCAGTTTGGCCACTCTCTAGAAGTTTCAAATCTCTTATATTTTCTCTATGCTATCTCTTCATCTGTAAAACTGGATGATTAACAAGTGGTAAATATGCATGGGCCCTAATATTTAAAAAATCTTATCTATCATAACCAGCATACACAGTCTAGTGAAATACTACCTTGAACATTTGAAAATGCAGAGTTACAAGAGTAATGAAAAAATGTTGAAACCATTAAATTAATCTTGTTTTCTGATTGGATACTTTGGGACCTCTTCGTACCAGTAGTCAGGACAAATCACTGAGTTTGGCATGTGGGGTGAAGGGAAAAAGCATCCAAAAATGAAATTGGACAAATTTAGATGTTTTGTGGTTGTAGTTACTGAACATGTTTTATATTGGCAGAATATGCTCTCTGATATTGGAATACTGTGAAAATCAATTTAAATTGTGCCAGAGAAATGTTAAATGGTGATGAGAGGGTTGGAATTTAAGCTTCTAACAGTAGTAAAGTCCTACTCACAGTGACAGATTTGATGAGGGAGTCTGACCTAGTAGATCACTCAAGGAATGGAAGAGTTTTCACGCAACAGTTTTATCCTGGAATTCAAAAGGGGATAACACTGGCAAGAAGCTATTCCCACTTCCAACCACAACCCCTGCTGGAACATCTGAGATTTTATAGCCGAATCACATCCAAGGCGGAAACAACAATGTGGTTTATTATCTGTGAGAAACATGAAGATAATAGTATAAATTTGTAGGACTAGTAATGGAAATGGCAGCTTATGTACTTAGGTAACGAATATTCCTTCTTAAGATAGGTATTAGTAATTAATTTTCCAGAAGAAAATCTTTTTTCTCTTCTTAAATAAACTTAATGAAGAGAAGCAAAAAGAAGATATACAGGACAGAAGAAAGAAAATAGAAGGGAAGAGAAAATAAAATCATAAAGACAGAAATGATAGAAATGGGAGGGAGAAAGTAATAGAAGAAAGAAGACAGAAAAAACCTCCCTTGCTCCCTAAATAAAAAGATAAAAGGAAGTAGCCAATGAAGGTGAAAGGGAAACAAGCAAGGTAGCTTACAGTTCAATGTGTAAACATAATTTTACATTGTTAAAATTATCATAAGGCAAAATGAAACAATTCTTTTGAAAAATTAAAGCTGGCTACAACCCTATGCTCTTTGTAAGGAAGTGGGATGATTTATGTTATCAAAAATTATCATACTGCTAATTTTTCCTCTGTTATTGTCTGAACAGAAGTTGAGGGTGAAGGTTTCTGGAAACTGGAATATGTGACCCATGGATTAATGGAGCCAGCCATTCAAAGGTGTATGGAAAGACAAGGTTTACAATGAATTATGTGAGAGAAGTTAGAGACAATGCAAATGTTCTGTATGAGTCAATGAAATGGGAGGAGTAGATAACATAGTGGAAGATACACATTCAAATTGTGGGAAAAGCATAGCGATGTTTTTTTATATTAAGGCTTCCTCAGATTTTAATTGGTTGTAATACTATGGAGAAGATTAATTTACTCAAAATTTTAGTAAGCATATTTCTTAACAATATTTGTGTTTTATAAAATCAAAGAAAGTCTCTGAGAGCCATTTGGATGAGTATAGTTTAATCAGTGACAATATTTATGGGTCAGTGATATGTATAATATGCCAACTGAACAAACTGAAATCTCCAGAATAATTTAGAAGAAACTATAACTGAGGCAAAATTAATGGGTTTTGAGTCTATAAGATATTAAATAGGGTCTCTACCTTCTCTGTTTAGTTCTGTAGCAGAAGGATACAGCTAATTTTGAATTATTATAAAGTTTTGTCCAGGATCATCTGTGTTCTTTAACCATACCCACTGACATATTGGCTTAAATCAAGACTACAGTCCCACCTGGTGTGGCTCGGTAGGCTGGGTATCAAGCTGCAAAGCAAAAGGTCACTGGTTCAATTCCTGGTCAAGGCATATACCTCGGTTGTAGTTTCGGTCCTCGGTCAGGGCATGTGCAAGAGGCAACCAATTGATGTTTCTCTCTCACATCAATGTTCCTCTCCCTTTCTTTCTCCCTCCATTCCCCTCTCTCTAAAAATAAATAAACACAAAGAAAGACTACATATCAACCAGGAATCCATTCTCAGCCTAACTGCCAAAAAGTTGATTCATTAAGCAAGGAAATTGACAATGTCAATAGGTCTGTCTATGATGGCTCTGGGAACTCTTCTTAGATTGAAAAAGTTTTAGAACCTACTCAGAATCTGGATTTATGGCCTTTGTTACAGTTGGACATTCAGATGTGTGTAATATTGTAAACTTACTAGAATTCCTTCATGAAGTATCAGGAGAAAATAAGTGTTGAGAAAATAAGTTATCCATACGGAAAAAGGGGAGTTGGATGTCCAATTATGTCTAAAGGAAAACTGTTAAATGAGATCATATTTCATACCACACACACAAATCAATCTCAGATCAATTTTTCATGGATTTGAGATTATACCCATGGGAACTGTGATGGTTAATTTTATGTATTGACTTGACAGCTGGGACATTAGTGTCCAGATGTTTGGTCAAACATTATTCTGGGTGCATCCATGATATTGTTTTGGGATGAGATTAACATGTAAGTTGGTAGACTGCATAGAGAAGATTGCTCCCCTTCAAGTGGGTGCACTTCATCCAATTGGTTGAAAAACTGAGTACAACCAAAGGATGATTCTCCCCCAAATAAGAGAGGCTTCTGCCTGACAGCCTTGAAACTGGGACTTTTAACTCTTCCTGGTTGTGTTACATCCTGCCAGCCTTGAGACTCAAACTGGGACATTGGCTCTGCATATTTGGACTTGCCAGGCTCTGCAATCATGTGAGTTCATTCTACACACACACAACACAGCTTACATGCTGTTCTTTGATCACAAGGGGTAGACTTGAGAACAAAGGAGATAAAACTTGCCATCATATTCACATTAAAGGATTAAAGGTTCTAAGTGTGCTGAGCACTATTAATAAACACCCTGCAGATCAGTTAAAAACCAAGGCAATACTTCTCATTTCACATGTTATTCCTTCAATTACTTTTAATTAGAACATTTGAGGACCATCTCCAGTTTTTACTATAACTTCCAGGTGATTTTGATAAAGACTAAAGCTAAAGAACACTTGACCCAAGAGGAAAGAAGCTAAACCTTAGACTAAAGGAACTGATTCAAAAGACAAACATTGTAGGGGAGGGAAGAAAGGTAAGCAAATAGCCCACCATGTTATGACTAAGTGTTGGTAAGTGTTTTTGTGCTTCTGGGTGTACTGAGAGCATATAACAGCTGGTGTAGGCATTAATCATTAACTTAAAACAAATTAAAATAAAAGCTGAGAGGAAGAACCTCAGCATGAACGGATGGGCAGGAGAAGGCCAAGGTCTGAACATTTGCCATGTTTTAAAATTGCCATATTTCAAAATATGTTTTTTGAAATTAAGAATGTGGACCAAAAGCTGTTAGAACCACTGTGTGTGGAAGGTCACATAAAACAACCTGGTGACAGAGATGGACAAGATTTATTCATTTCTAATGTTTCCTTTTTTTTTTTTGCAAAGGAAAACAACCCACATACTGAAAATTATAAAATATAGTGTCACGGAAAGGAAACTGTAGACAGGAAAAAACGTAATTAGAGCTTACCCTTTAAGATCACTGAAGGGGTGCCTGCGTGCCACTCCTTTATACACGCACCTGTGCGAGCAGCAGGATGCTGCTGCAAATCACAAAATCTGCCATGCTCGCTCATCTGTTTGATCCTCCAGAAAGCTAATGCCATCTTTTTCTTTCTTACCAAGAGCCAGTTCTTTCGTTTTGCTAACTCCAGCTTTTGCTTCAAGATTTTGCCCAAGCATCACCATTTCCAAGACTTCCTGCATATTGTGTTGAGGTAATTTTCTGACAGTTCCCTTATAGCACCCTTTCTGTAATTTTTGTTTTACTACCATAATCTTTCCATCACTTCTTAAATTCTCAGAATTTAGAAAATGATGTTTCTTTTTTTATATCCTTAACAAACAGAACAGTGCAGGGAACAGAAGAAATAGACACTCATGCATAAACTCACACATGCATCATATTAGTTTGCCAGGGCTGCCATAAAAAAATACCATGGACTTGTATAGCTTAAGCAACAGAATTTTATTTTCTCATGGTTTTGGAGTTTATAAGTTCAAGATTGAAGTATTGGCAGGTTTGGTTTTCTTGAAGCCTCCCTCTTCGACTTGCAGATGGCTAACTTGTCATTGCATGTCAAATGGTCTTTTCTATGTGTGCTGCATCCCTGTGTTTTTCTGTGTCCTATGTTCTCTTCTTTTAAAGACAGGAATCAGATTGGATTAGGTTCTACCCTAAAGGACTTATTTGAAATTAATCACCTCTTTAAAGGTCCTATCTCCATATGCAGTTACATTTGAGGTACTGGGTGTTAGATCTTCAAGTATGAATTTGGGAGGCATAGTTCAGCCATATATATAATATGTTTTATAATATATATTGTATATATGATACATGAACAAACAAATGAAGTCATAAATTAACAATTTATGTTATAATGTACTAAACTTATGATGTGATCACAAATCAAACATTAATAAAACTGAAAAATAACTGAAAATTGGAAATATGCTTATGACATGGAAATGTCTAAATCTTTTTCTAGTACTCTAAAGAAAAGGTGATTGGCATGAAGTTGAGTACAACTGCCACAGATGGAAGAGCTATAGTGTCCTTCAGAGTATTTCATGTTTCGGCTGGTTCACCACTTCGGCCTTTTTCTTCCCCCATCCATATATTCTTTTCACTCCAGCCAGAGCGAACTTATTCATTCTGATATAGTCCATATTTTCTTTGATTCTGTTTTTGTAAATATTGTTTTCTTTGTGGTAAGCACTCTTCTTTCTCAATGAAGCTAAATTCTACCTATCCTTCAGTTTTTGGCTTAAATATTTAATTTTTCTATGAAATATTCACTGACTCATTTCCCTCCCGATGCACAATCTGGGTTATATACCATTATGACTTAATCCATAATTGAATTAATTACTTTATAATTATCTTTTTGCCCACAATCCCTATTAGACTCACAGTTCTAGAGGTATTTTCATTGTTCACAAATGTTTTTCCATCATATCACTTTGTTACAGAATGGACCTGGGAGTTACGGGGTCCCTCTGTCACTATGGATTCTTTGCCTGCCACCAGGGAATTGGAATTATAGCTTTCAATACCAGAGTTTGGTGAAAAGGAAAGAAACTATTTATTCAAAAGTTATACAGAGGGGCTTCCAGCCAACATGGAGGCATAGGTAGACATGCTGTGCCTCCTCGCACAACCAAAAGAAGGACAACAAATTTAAAAACAAAAAGCAACCAGAACTGACAGAAAATTGAACTGTATGGAAGTTCGACAACCAATAACTTAAAGAAGAAACATTCATCCAGACTGGTGGGAGGGACGGAGATGGGCAGCCAGGGTGGAAAGGAATTGTGGCAAGGCAGTGGCTGGAAGACCAGGTTTGGTGGTGGCTGATGGAGAGTTTGGTCCCATATTTGAGTGCAGATAAACTGGGAGGAACAACTGGGGAGTGAGACAGACTGCTCAACCCAGGGTTCTAGCACAGGGAAATAAAGCCTCAAAAACTCTGACTAAAAAACCTGTGGGTGTTGAAGCAGTGGAAGGAACAGCCTCACGAGAGTTCACTGGAAAGACCCACAGGGTGCTAGAATGTATACAAACCCACCCTCCCAGGAATCAGCACCAGAAGGGCCAAATTTGCTTGTGGGTAGTGGCAGAAGTGATTGAAAGCTGAAGAGCGGAGCAAGCAGCATTGTTCCTTCTTGGACTCCTCCTCCACATAAGCATCACAACGCAGTGACTTGGGTTGCCCCGCCCTGGTGAACACCTAAGGCTCTGCCCCTTACTACATAACAGGTGCCCCAAGACAAAAAGAATGGCCCAAATGAAAGAACAGTTCAAATCTCCAGAAAAAATACAACTAAGTGATGAAGAGATAGCCAACCTATCAGATGCACTGTTCAAAAACACTTGTAATCAGGAAGCTCACAGAATTGATTGAGTACGGTCACAAAATAGAGGAAAAAAATGAAAGCTATTAAAAGTGAAAAAAAAAAGATACAGGGAACCAACAGTGATGGGAAGGAAACTGGCACTCAAATCAATGGTTTGGAACAGAAGGAAGGAAGAAACATTCAAGCAGAGCTGAATGAAGAAACAAAGATCAAAAAAAATGAGGAGAGGCTGAGGAACCTTCAGGACAACTTTAAATATTCCAACATCGGAATCATAGGGGTGCCAGAAAAAGAGGAAGAGCAAGAAATTGAAAACCTATTTGAAAAACTAATGGAGAACTTCCCCAATCTGGCAAAGGAAATAGACTTCCAGGAAGTCCAGGAAGCTCAGAGAGTCCCAAAGAAGTGGGATCCAAGGAAGCACACACTAAGGCACATCATAATTACATTAGCCAAGATTAAAGATAAGGAGAGAATATTAAAAACAGCAAGAGAAAAGAAGACAGTTACCTATAAAGGAGTTCCCATTAGACTATCAGTGGATTTCTCAAAAGAAACCTTACAGGCAAGAAGGCGCTAGAAAGATGTATTCAAAATTATGAAAGGCCAGGACCTACATCCAAGATGACTTTATCTAGCAAAGCTATCATTTAGAATGGAAGGGCAGATAAAGTGCTTCCCAGATAAGGTAAAGTTAAAGAAGGTCATCATTACCAAGTTCTTACTACATGAAATGTTAAAGGGATTTATCTAAGGAAAAGATAGAAAATATGAACAGTAAAATGACAACAAACTCACAACTATTAACAACTGAACCTGAAAGCAAAAACAAACTAAGCAAACAACTAGAACAGAAACAGAACCACAGAAATGGAGATCACATGGAGGATTATCAAAGGGGGAGCAGGAGGGGGAGAGAGTAGGAAAAGGTACAGGGAATAAGTAGCATAAATGGTTGGTAGAAAATACACAGGGAAAGGTTAAGAATAGTATAGGAAATATAGAAACCAAAGAACTTATATGTATGACCCATGAACATGAACTAAAGGGGAAGAATGTGGGTGGGAGGAGGTGTATAGGGCAGAGGGGAGTAAGGGGGAAAATGGGATGATTTCAGCAATTTATAAGACAAAATATCTAATGATCTATACTTGTGTTAAAAGGATAGAAATGCTGGATAATAGTGAGGTTACCTAAGTTCATAACAAGTTTTAAAAAATCTTTGCAAAAATGGAGAGATAAATGGAGTCATGTCAATCTAAGAAGAGTCCTTTGGTGACAAGTTGCAAGAGTTTCTTTCGTGAGCCCTGTCCTGTGGAAGCTTTCTATCAGTTAAGGCACAGAAGATTTGCTCATTAGTTTAGAATGGTTAATCTATCAGATGATAGACTCAGTGTAAGAATGATTCCAAGAGGTTGGAATGGTTATAATAGTTTGAGAAATATAGCTGAATTTTAAAATTGATGTTAAGAATGAAATTTACATAAACATCAGTTATATAAACAAAATATAAAAAAGACTAATTTCTACTTGTCTGGAAACTCAACATTAAAAATGATGTAATACACATGCTTTTACTTTAATCTAGATGTGGATTAATTTACTTTGGAGACTGTTAAGACTAATAGGTTTTGGTTTTTAAGTATATTTATATATAAGTACTGTGCTGGAAGTTTTATATGCCTTATATGAGATAATTTACCTAATAACTCTAAAATTTAAGTTCTATAATTATTCCTATATTAACATCAAGAAATTTGTGGTTTAAAAGTCTAATTTACTCATTGAAAATCTTACAGGTAATGTGTTGCAGAAATAATTCCACATGTTTTTGTTTTCTAACTTCATCATTTTAAACGCTTCACAATTTTACATGTTATTTAATTGACAATTAAAGTACGCAACTATACAATTTAAATGTACTGCCCTGCAATTTAAAAGAAATTTTTGTTATAATTGTCTTCAGTTTCTCTCAGCCAGAGTTTGGGGCACTATAATTTGAAGAAGTATGATTATAACTTATGTCATTACACAGCAATTTTTCTAAAATACTTTGGTGCATTTAGAAATATTTACTTTTTTATTGTATTTTTTCCATTGCCATTTATTCCCCTTATACTGCCCTCCCCTCTGCAATCACTACACTGTAGTTCATGTCCATGAGTCTTTTTTCCTTTTTTGCTGGATCCCTGTACCCCCAAACACCACCCCACAGAGCTGTCATCTTCTTTCTATGAATCTGTCTCTGTTTTGCTTGTTAGTTCTGTTTGTTCATTAGATTCCACATCTGACTGACATATTTCACTTAGCATAATGTACTCCAGGTCCGTTCATGCTGTCACAAAGGGTAAAATTTTCTTCATTTTTACAGCCAAATAGTAGTCCACTCAGTAAATGTCCCATAGTTGTTTTATCCACTTATCTACTGATGGACACTTGGGCAGCTTCCGTATCTTGGCAATTGTAAATGATGCTGCAATGAACATTGGAGTGCTTATGTTCATTGTTTGTGTTTTGTTCAGTGTTTGAATTAGCGTTTGGGGTGTCTTAGGATAAATTCCCAGAAGTGGGATCACTGGATCAAAAGACAGATCCATTTTTAATTTTTGGGGTATCTCCACACTGCTTTCCACAGTGGCTGCACCAATTTGCATGCCTACCAACAGTGCAAAAGAGTTCCCTTTTCTCCTCATCCTCCTTGTCAGCACTTAATTTTTGTTGATTTATTGATGATATCCATTCTGACCATTGTGAGGTTAGATTTCATTATGGGTTTAATTTGCATTTCTCTGATGATTAGTGATGTTGAGCATCTTTTCATATGTCTATGGGCCATCTGTATGTCTCCTTTGGAGAAGTGTCTATTCTGGTTCTTTGCCTATTTTTAATTGGATTGTATATTTGTTAGTATTGAGTTTTCTAAGTTTGTTATAAATTTTGGATATTAACCCCTTATGTGATATATAGGTGAAATGTTCTCCCATTCAGTTGGTTGTCTTTTTATTTTTTGATTGTTTACTCTGGTATGCAAAAACTTTTTAGTTTGATGTAGTCCCATTTGTTTATTTCTTATTTAGTTTCCTTTGCTTGAGGAGATATATCTGACAAAAAATTGCTGAGCAATGTCTGAGATTTTGCTGCCTAAGTTTTTTCCTTCTAGGATTTTTATGGTTTTGGGTCTAACATTTAAAAGGCTTTAGTTCATTTTGAATTTATTTTTGTGTTTGGTGTAAGAAGGTGGTCTAATTTCATTTTTCTGCATGTATCTGTCCAATTTTCCCAACTATGTGTATTTAATAAACTGTCTTTAGTCCATCATATATGCTTGCTTCCTCTGTCAAATATTGATTATAAAGTTCTGGGTTTATTTCTGGGATCTCTATTCTGTTTCCATGATCTATGTGTCTGTTTTTATGCCAGTACCATCCTGTTTTGCTTGTTATGGACTTAAAGTATAGTTTGATGTTAGGTAGTGTGATTCCTCCAACTTTGTTCTTCTTTCTCAAGATTGCTCCTGCTACTGGGGGCCTTTTGTTGTTCCATGTAAATTTTTGAAATATTTAGTCTAGTTCTGTGAAGTACATCATTGGTATCTTGACAGGAGTTGCATTAAATAGAGGGAATACCTAACATAATAAAGATAATATATTACAAACCCACTGCCAGCATCATACTCAATGGGCAAAGACTACAAACTTTTCCCTTTAGATAGGGAATAAGACAGGGATATCTGCTTTCAACTCTCATTCAAAATAGTACTAGAACATAACAATAGTCTTAGACATAACAATCAGACAAGAAGCTGAAATAAAAGGCATCTATATTGGAAAGGAGGAGGTAAAACTATCTTAATTTGCAGATGACATGATACTGTACGTAGAGAATGCTAAATATCTGACCAAGACACTGCTAGAACCAGTAAGTAAATTCAGTAAAGTAGCAGGATACAAAATTAATCTCCAGAAATCTGTTACATTTTCATACAGCAATAATGAACTATCAGACAGGGAAATTAAGGAAATAATACAATTCACAACTGCTTAAAAAAGAATAAAATACTTAGGAATAAACCTAACCAAGGATGTAAAAGATCTGTACTTGGAAAATTATAAGATACGGAAGAAAGAAATTGAAGAAAAATACAAATAAGTGAAGACACATATGCTATTCATGGATAGGAAGAATTAACATCATTAAGATGTCCATACTACACATAGCACTCTATTGAATCATTGCATTTTTTCACTTTTAAAGGACTTTTTTTTTTAAAGACAGATGTGTAGAGGTAGGGAGTGACATTGTACTTCTACTTTTTCAATGTCAAAAGTGACAACTGGTTTGTATTTTTAAAGTAGACTAAAAGACTCTCAATTATAGTCATTCACTTTCATTTGTTTTTATTTTATGTAAAGCAGTTAACCACCTGCACCCTTACTGAGCCTGGAAGATAGTTTCATAGATGACAATGCTTCTAATGTTTTTATCATAAAATTATTGTAGATATAAGAATAATGGTTTTAATTAGACTGAAGAGCCCTATAATAGTATAAAATTTGAATAAATATTTTCCATTGGTTCATCTTACTTTTTCATTTCTTTACATTTAGATTTTAGTGTTTCACCAAAATAAAATAAATAATATTGATATTTGACTAAAGTCAATTCAGTAATTAAACTTCTTATCCTACTAATCAACTTTGAAGCTAAGTTGTGTAACTTTCCATTATTTCCAAGTTTTTCCTAATACACAGCTTTCCCTAACACATTATAATCGTGTAACCATGTACATTGACCACAAACACCAGAGACCATCTCCTTTCTCTCTTTTCTTCCTCTTGTTCTACTGCTCTAAGCATTAGTCCTGAGTGCTTCTAAGATATCCAGAGAGTTAGCTGGAATATGTTTTATGTAATATGGCTTAAGCAACAAAGACTCACCTGGTGTTTCTGAAGTAATTATCATTGACTAATATATTACCTTGAATGAGTCATTTATTCACTAAATTCACTGCTCCAAACATAGGCAAAACCTAGTAAGTGAGGAAAAATATAAAAATAAAGTACAAAGAAGGTATATCATTTTCCTAGTATCTTCGGAATCTTTGCACCAAGGTTTATTTGTTTTGCCAAAAAAATGCAAGTTACTTTCTCTTTTAACTTTATTTGAAGCTTATATTAAATTTTTGAAACATAATTGTAGAGATTATGTTTATGTTTTAAGCTGATTTTTTCTCAATAAAGTAGTTACTCCTGTCCAGCCAACCCACTGATAAGTACTCCACAACACATATGCACAATTTTGTTTGCATACAGTGTAAAGGACAACAAAAGATACTGCTTTTGCAAATTTATTTGGTGGAATTTAATTAATATTTAAACCATTGTGATTCAAATTAGATTGCTAAAATAACTGGCATTTTGTGGGCCAGAGCTTCTAAAAAGGGAGTAAACCTCTCTACCTATATAACTTAAAACAAAACAAAGGTATTTTGGCTTTTAAGTCAGTATAAAGTCAATTTTCACAATGACAATTCTGTTAAATTAGCTACTTATTGTGAAAAAATGTCACCCATGGTATTTACATATGTTGAGAGCAAGGCATTTCACATAGTCCTCTACCATGGCCATCATTAAAGCCATTGAATCAACCTAGTCCTTAAAATTTTAAGCTCCTGTGTTATCTAAACACAAAAATTCTCTTCATGTTGTGGATCACACCCATTCATATTTTATTGATTTTATTTCTATCTATATTAGTTTTAAAGAAGGCCTAGCATAGAAGAAAACTAAGTGGGATTCAGTATATATATTTAAAAACTTTTTATCTGACTTCATAGTGGAATATTGTCTAGAGTCAAAATATGTCATTGTGTAGGAGAGAGCATTTTTGTATAATTTATTTTTATATAAAATCAATATTCTATTTATGTTTTATATTATATACTTATCTAATATGGTATGGTGGACAACTTCCTTGAAGAAGTTTACCACTCGTATTTAAAAGGACATAATAAAATGTATCATTTGGATTTAAAACTTCTTGAAATTTATTTAAGTGAGGCCTTTAAGGTTTTCACACTATGTTTTAAAGACAGATTTCTCACATTCCATCTTGATTGCTCTAGGATCTCTAGCCTTTGAAGTAAATTGCAGTTATGTTACATCTCAGTAGTGAAATTATATAGTTTAAAATACAGGTTATCTCATTAACATTGATAATTTCATCATCTCAGAAGTGGTTTGTATCATTGAATGTATAGCCAAAGCTAGAGAAACTCTATGTTAACAGATTAATAAAGTTTAGAGAATTACATAAATTTAAAATTTATAAAAATAATGACAACACCTCAAGTCAATAACCCAAATAACACTGTTATGCTCATGAAATCACCAGAGTCACTTGGAGTAAGAAGGATGTGTTTGTTTACAGTGGGCGGTCATGAATACCTTGCTATGGCTGATTGCCACTCTGACTACTAGAAAATGGAACTGTTATACACAACAGCATCTGCTGTGCTGGAGTACAGCAATGCCCAGATTGCCTATTACGGAATTCCAGAGACTATTTGCCAGCAATAGACTTCATTTTGCCAATGGGTAATTTGCAGTTTGCTGTGTCATCAGAATCTGAACATGTCACATCTTCTCCTCATCACAGCCAATCCAATGGCAAAGTGCTATATTGAAGCAGCTGTCAAGAATGCAGAAAAACTACAGAGAAGCACAAAGTGACAGCAGATGCTATGCAAATCAGCAATGGACACAAAATGTGCACTCGAAGAAACAATAACACACAGACCGGTGTAGTTCCTGACGCTATTTAGTGTGGAGATAATGCTCTTCTGCCTTAGATGAAATATCACAGGTGGATAAATCAAAGACCTTGTGAAGAATGAGGACGGGATTGTGAAGAGAAATGGTAAATACTAGATTGTATTCCAAAATACTACCTCTACATTGAATAGAAATCACAAATCATACTTTTGGTAATTAATTTAAAAAAACAGTAGAAAATATGCATAGACACATGTAAGATTTATAATTGTTCATCTCAGTAACAAAGTTCTTTTAATTAGATTATTTCAATGCTATAAAATGTTATTTCAAATATCTTTGCAATTCCTGCCTATTTCTGAACTAAAACAAAATACTGATTTCAAAAATAATACAATAAATATATTTATAGTCTATAAATTTCTGTCCTTTGAACTTTGCCTTAAATTCTTCTTACAGATTATTGAGATGTTATCAATACACCAACATTGCATAATCATAAAACATTTGAATGGTAAGAAATTTAGGAAGTTATATTTTTACAAGAATCCATTCCTCAAAAACCTCTTTATAACATCCTTAGTGAATGGTTACTTGTCATCTTCATGTATATTTGAGTGGTGGAGATGTCACTGCCTCTTGAGGTTCCCTACCACTTTTTTTGATAGCACTTATAATTAGCCAACATCATAAATTAGGATCAAATTTGCTATCTTGTGACTTGTATTGATGATCACAGAGACACAAAATCTCGAGTTTCTCCCTCTCTTCTCACTTACTCCCTACATCCAGTCACCCAGTGCTATCAGTCCTTCCTTTCATGATTGTTTCCCAATGTCTTCCTTACTTTGTTTCTTAGGCCACCTCCCGGACTGTACACTTTCCAACTCCATCAGACTTAGTGGAATAACTTCCTGAGTGGCCTCCCCACTATTAGTTTATAAATACAATTTTTCCTAAAATCAGAAGCAGCTTTCTTCTACAACACTTTGAGTTCTGCTTGTAAAATATTCAGTGGATGATAAGAATAAGGTTGAAATTACTTTTGTTATTCGATAAGGTAACACTAACTGTTATTAAACACACACACACACACACACACACACAGAGGTTATAGAGGCCAACAAGAACAGTTTCCTTGCATCGTCACCTTTTGGCATGCTTATCTTCCAGGACTTCTAGGACCCTTCCAAGCTAAAAACTGGGAATGACTTGGTGGAGAAAACACATTTTTTGTTAATCACGCTGTTAAATGACACATCACTTCCACTCAAATTCCGTCATTAAGAATTAGTCATATGACCCTACTTACGTGCAAATCAGGCAAAAAGATAGAGCCCCTGCCTTGGCAACTGCCTCCCCAAATCAAGCCTCTCATGTAGAATGGGACCACAAACCTATGGTGAACACTGGGTATACATTTTTAGCACAACTAACAAAATTCCACAGTACAGTATTCAAAGCAAAGCCTCCTCAATTTCAAATTTCAGTTTCAATTTTCAACTTATCTGTTCATAATCCTTAAACTTAATTTACCACATTACTTATATTTTCCCCAAGAGCACCATTCATGGACATGTCACTATGTCCTAAGACCTGTATTTTTTTTTTCTTTCTTGGAAAGTTTTTTTTTCTTTTCCTTCCTCCTACTTCCATAAAACCAAATCCTATTTACATTTTAAGTTTCAGCTCAAACTATGTTCTTCTCTAAAATCTGCCCTAATAAATCCTATTGTAATTAACTTCTTCCAAATCATTTTCCAGTACTTTATTTTTGGCAGAGCTTTTTACAGGCCTGCCTGTCCGATGTTTTGTGCATTCTCTCTTACACTTTCACCTTTCTCATCTTTATGTTGCCTTACTCTGTGGTCCAAAATGGTCTGTCATAACAACGATCACTTATTAAGTCTACTATGTGTCAGAAACTATTCCAAATTTTTTAGTGCAAATTATTTTACATGGTATTCATAACAACCCAATCAGTTGAAAGAGTGCACTACATTATACCTATATTACAAGAAATAAACAGACAGAACGGTCATGTACTTGTGCAGGGTCACACAGTTAATAAGTGATGAGTTGAAATACGAATGCAGCCAGACCCTAGGAGCCACACTCTCAATTACAGTGCTCTACTAGATGATTGTTCCGTAATTGTTAAATATACTTGTGCAACAGTTACTCATGCACTCTGACTTTCTTCATACTATTACTTGGGCATTTTTATTTTTCTTTATAATATTGTCACTCACATTACTAAGTTACTTGCTATTTACAAGGGGGAAGCAAAGTAGAGATAATGATAGTCTTTTGGATGTTTTATTACATAGACTACATGTTGTCAGGGTCAATACAAAATAGCCTTCAAAACTTAAAAAATTAACAAATTTATCTCCAGTCATTAAATTGATTTCCATGATTCTAAATTTTTTATCTTCTGAAATTGTAGTTTCATTAATCATTCCACAGATTTGAAAATAAATTCCCTAAGTAATTCTATACTCTTTCAATGATATATATACATATACATATTTTTGTCTTGCTTTCTGCAACCAAATAGTATGAAAGATGATAAATTTTGCTTAGTGATTAAGTCTATCTATATATGCAGAAAATCCTTGAGCTCTCTCTGTCTGCCTGAAGAGGTGTGTCCTCCAGGTCGGCATAAGCAGTTCTTTTCCATTTAGTCATATATACTTTTATCTCTCTTCTGCATCTTCTTTGCCAGGTGTCTTGTTTTCACATCACAAGCAATATATAATACCCAGGTATAAAAAGAAACATCTGTTTGTGTGTGTAATAGAAAAGGAGAGTGTGCTTACAATCATGAATTTGGGATCAAGGTAAACGATCACTGGGAAAAATTTTAAAAAAATTAGAATGACTACCCAACATGTGTTACTCATTTCTTGTTTCTAGGACTCCAAATACACTATTGGAAGAGGTCATTGAGAGGACTGTGACCACAGATTTACCTGTGAGCTGAACTCTGGCAAATGGAGGCTCTTTACCCGATAGCCTGTTCTTGGAATGTCGAGTTTGTCCACCATTCCCATAGTGGGAGCCATTTTCAAGGACACAGTCTTGAGAGACCAATGATATACTTTTAAAAATATTTTTATTTATTTATTTTTAGAAACAGGGGAATGGAGGGAAAACAAGATGGAGAGACATCGATTGGTTGTCTCTCCTACGTGCCCTGACTGGGAACTGAACCTATAATCCAGGAATGTGCTCTGATGGGGAATTGAACCAGCGAGGATCTGCTTTGTCAATGACAAACAACCAACCGAGCCACATCAGTTGGGGAAAGAGGAATGAATATATTGTTCAAACCATCTGGATGGTATCAGTGGCTGAACTGCGTTAAGACCACTATATAAACTTGGAAGATTCTGGCATGTGGATAGGAGATCAACTTGTCTTAGGTCACCTAAGACAAGCCTCCTGTGTAAATTCCCTTACTTATTAAACCTGCCACTTACCAACCTAGAGAGGCCTATTTCCTCGGTCCTTCCTTGCCTTTCTTGTACAGAGGATGATTTGTGAATCGACATACATCATTTTATATTTAATGTAGAAGTTGGTGTATATATTTATATAGATTAATTTGCAGTATTTTATTTATTCAACAATTCAAGTCAGAAAACAAGCATGTTATACACCGAGTTATTCAGGTTATTTTCATTTTACTCACAGGATGTATAGGTTAATAGATCATGAGAGATGTTTTTGTGGGGCATGCTTACTGTGCAATGTTTTTTGAAGCTGTACTCAATAATATTAGTGAGAATCTTAGAAAAGAATGTGAATATGATAGTCTATATTGAAAAAGAAAAATGGAACTCTTTAAAAACATCATATTCCATCATAAGATGGATATAATTGCTTATTTTATTTCACTTTTAAGTTTCAAATTGTATATTGGGGGTGTGGGTTATTAACATTTTTCCATAGTCTATGTTACTGCTTCCAAAATGTCTTTACTCTGTTCTGTCTTCCTATAACATGTATATGCTAAATGAAGTTTGTATTTATGACTAATAATTTGAGACAGCTATTTATAAAATGTTCTATAAAGAATGCTTACATGTGTTTTCATTTCCTTTCTGTATTTTTATGGCTATACAGTTTATATAATAGGTTAATTAGGAACAGAGTCAGTAAATATATATTTAACAACTTCTTATGTTTAAGGATGGCATTTTGCCAAGCACTGTGGGATATAAAAATGATCTTAAGTATAGTTTTTCCTCAAGATAGCCAATCAATATGGGAAAAAATAAATATTTAAAAATAAAAATGGGGTTGCTTCTCACCTTAAATCATTGCCACCCAAAAAAATTCACCCTAATTTGTTCTCCACTGACATGTTTATTTTCTGGCCTATGGAAACAAGTTACTGGTAATTATCAACAAAGTCTTGGCAAACAAACTTCCTTCATAATAAGGTAAAATATATAAGCACAAAAGGTTAAAAATTAGAATTACAAACGCAGAGGAAATTGTATTTCCACATACCTTAGAGTTAGAATCCTATGCTCTCATTATCCCTGAGGGGGTGCTCACATTTCATAGGTGTTTGATTATTTGTGACATGCAGACCTGAACACAGGTGGGTGGAGCCTGAACACTATGCAGTAGAAGGCAGTCAGAAACCAATGCTGAATTTTTTTGGTCAATCATTACGTTTCTTTATCTTTCTTACCTTAAAAACCCTATGATGAGACAGCTCACTCACTCATTCATAAGGTAGCCAGGAGTCACAGCCCACTAAGTGGCATTTAATAAGACCTCTCATTATAGAGTCTAGATCCCAAAGGAGAGATAAAGCTGTTCACTTGAATACATTGTCAGTTTTACAATGGCATTTTATGAATACAACTTTTTATTGAAATAATTGTAGATTCACATGTAGTCATCAGGCTAATACAGAGATATTCCATGTATGTGAACACTTAACCAGTTCTCCCACTGTTAACATTTTGAAAAGTGATAATATCACAACCAGGTTATTGACATTGATACAATATGATGATTTTATTTAGATTTCTCCAGTTGTTCTTGTGTGTGTGTGTGCATGCATGTTTAGTTTTATGCAATTTTTATCACATCTAGGTCTATGTGTCAACCAAAGACATCAAGACACTGAACAGTTCCATCATCTTAAGGATTCCTTGGATTTTGTTTTTATGATCATATGCACTTTCCTCACCCCATCCCAACCTCTGACAATCACTAATCTCTCCTCCATTTCTAAAATTCAATCATTTCAAAAATGTTATATTACTGAATCCTATATTAGTATATAATATTTTAAGATTTTTCTTTCTCTACTGATGATAGCCATTTTGACCAGTATGAGATTATATCTCATTGTAGTTTTAATTTGCATTTCTCTGATGATTAGTGATGTTGAGCATCTTTTCATTATGTCTATTGGCCATCTGTACGTCCCCTTTGGAGAACTGTCTTTTTAGGTCCTTTACCCATTTCTGAATCTGGTTGTTTGTGTTTTAGGGTTGAGTTTTGTAAGTTCTTTATAAATTTTGAATATTTACCCCTTATTAGATGTATTGGTGGATGTGTTCTCCCATTCAGTTGGTTTTCTTTTTATTTTGTTGGTGGTTTCTTTGCTGTGCAAAAACCTTTTAGTTTGATGTAGTATCATTTGTTTATTCTTTTACTTTCCCTTGCCTGAGGAGATATAGGAGATAAAATATTGCTATGAGCAATATCTGAGCACTGCCTATGCTTGCTTCTAGGAGTTTTATGGTTTTGGGTCTAACATTTAAGTCTTTAATCCATTTTGAATTTATTCTTGTGTGTGGTGCAAGAAGGTGGCCTAATTTGATTTGTCTGGAAGTATCTGTTGAATTTTCAACACCATTTATTGAATAAACTCTTTTTAGCCCATGTATGTGCTTGCTTCCTGTGTCAAATATTATTTGATTATAAAGATGTGGTGAGGATGTGGAGAAAGGGGAACCCTTTTGCACTGTTGGTGGGAATGCAGATTGACGCAGACACTGTGGAAAATATTATGGACTTATCCCCAAAATTAAAAGTGAACTGCCTTATGATCCAGTGATTCCACTTCTGGGAAGTTAGACAAAGAAACCCAAAACACTAATTCAAAAGAATATAAACACTCCTATGTTCATTGCAGCATTATTTACAATTGCCAAAATATGGAAGCAGTCCAAATGTCCATTAGTAGATAAATGGATAAAACAACTATGGGACATTTACACAATGAAATTCTACCCTGCCATAAAAAAAGAAAAGAAAAAAAAAAGAAAAATTTACCCTTTGCAACAGCATAGATGGACCTGGAGAACATTATGTTAAGTGAAATAAGTCCTTCAGAGAAAGACAAATACCATGTAATTTTACTCATATATGGGATCTAATGAATATTCTAAAGTAATAAGCAAAATAGAGACAGACTCATAGATAGAGAGCAGCCTGACAGCTTGGGGGTGATTGCAGGGGAGGGCTAGAGCAAAAAAGGGATTCATGGACATGGATAATAGCATGTTGACTGCAGAGAGTAGAGGGTGGGTGTAGATAGAAGAGGGTATAAAGGGGATAAATGGTATTATAAAAATACACTAAAATACATTTGAAAAAATTTTTCATCTAAACTAATTCCGTGGAGATGTATCCAAATTGTGGCATGTACCAATAGTTCATTTCTTTTTATTGCTGGTTAGTATTACATTTCATATGTGCTGAAGTTTGTTTAACCTTTCATCTGGTAAAGGAAATCTGGGCTGATTACATCTTTTGGCTATTACAAATAAAGCTGCCATAAACACTCATTTACAGATTTTTGTGTGTATGTAAGTTTTAAAGATCTGGCATAAATGCCCAAAGGTACAATTGCTGTGTCATTTGGTAACTGGATGCTTATTTTTATAGGAAAGTGAAAATTTTTTTCCAGAGTGGAAATTTTACATTCCCATCAGCAATGTATGAGTGATCCATTTTTGCATACTTGCCAACATTTGGTATTGTAACTTTAAAAAAATAAACCATTCTGATAAATATATAGTGACATCTCATTTTATCTTTTTTTCATTATGTTATTAAATTACATTTCTCTGATGGCTAATGATGTTGACCATCTTTTCATGTTGCTGCTATACCAAATTATCTCAGATTTAGTGACTTAAAACAGTACAAACTCATTGTCTTACATTTTGGAAGGTCAGAAGTCCAAAATGAGACATATACTGCTAAATCCAAAGTTACCAGTATGGATGGTTCCTTCTGAAGTCTACAGCGGGGAATCTATTCTTCATCTCTTCTGGCTTCTAGAAGACACCTGCATGTTTTGCACTGTGACATCATTACTCAGTCTCTACTTCCATTATCACATTTTCTTCCCCCGTTTGGCCCTCCTGTGTCCCTTTTATAACAGCCATTGACTACCTTGGGTTCTATAATCCTCCTCCCATAATGCAAGATAAGTTTTCCATCCCATTTGCAAAGTCACTTTTGCCATATAAGGTAACATCCACAGGCCCCTGGGATTAGGACTCAAAGATCTTTGTAGGTGAGATTACTTTATGGTTTGTAAATATTTTCTCCAACTTCAAAGTTCACCTTTTTTATTCTTTTACATGAAATTTTAAGATCAAACATTTTATATTTGATGAAGTCTACTGTATCAATTTTTTCATTTTACTGCTAATGCTTCTAGTATTATGTTAAACAACTCTTTGCCTAGTCTAGGATACTGAATATTTTCTCTTACGTGTTTTTCTAAAAGCCTTATAGTTTCACATTTTGTATTTTAAGTCCATGATTTATTTTAAATTATTTTTGTATAAGCTGTGAGGTTTAGTTTAAGGTTTATTATTTTACTTGAGGGTGTAAAATTGCTCCAATATCACTTGTTGAAAGGCTATCTTACCTCCATTGAATTACTTTTGTACTTTTGTCAAAAATCAGTTAATACATCTTTGTGGTTTTATCTCTGGATTCTTTATTCTGTTGCATTGACCTGTGTGTCTTTTCTTTGTCCAATACCAAAACATCTTTATTTCTGCAGCTTAGTAGTATACCTTAATAGTGGATAAAACAGTTCCTCTAACTGTATATTCCTTGGCAAGATTGCTTCAGCTATTACAGGGCATATGCCTTTCTACTGTACAATAAAATGGTCTATGCCTATTAAAAATGTACTTTGACTTAGATAAGAATTGCATTAACAATAGATCAATTTGGGAACAATCAATTTCTTTACCATGCTGTGTCTTCCAGTCTGAGAACACAGTATGTCTCTCCATTGATTTAGGTTTTGTTGATTTCTTTAATCAGCATTTAGTAATTTCCAGCACAGAGTTCCTGTGTATGGTTTGTTGAGTGCATAAATAATCATTTCATTTTCTCTGGAGCAATCTATAAATGGTATAATGTTTTAAATCTTGATTTCCATATGTTGATTATTAGTATTTGGATATACAGTTGGTTTTACTAGTAGATTATATATTATTTGACCTTGCTGAACTCCCTCATAAGTTTTAGAAATAGGTTCCTTGGAATTTTCTGTGTAGAGAGTCATTATTTCTCACTTGCAAATAGTGACAATTTTATTTCTTGATTTTTTATCTATGTACTTTTGCATCTTTTTACTGCCTTATTGCACTGATTAGAATATCCAGCTGTATACTGGATTTGAATGGTGAGAGTGAATATCCTTGCCTTGTTCTCAGTCTTAGGGAAACCCATTCAGTCTCTTATCATTAAATTGAGGTCATTTCTCTCTATCCCTAACTTATTGAGCATTTTCATTACAAATATATGTCGTATTTCTTAAAAACACCGGGCATCAATGGTTACAATCACCATTAATTTCATCTTTGGCTTGTTAATATTATGAATTATGTTGATTTTTGAACATTGGATAAGTAGAAAAAATCTTACTAGGTCATACATAATCATTCTTTTCAATTTCAAATTCCACTTGTTCATTGCTAGAACAAGAAAGCAATTGGTTTTTAACATTTTTTAGCCTTGTTATAATCCCTTATTAGTTTTACAAGATTGTCATTTTTTTCATATTCTCTACATAGATGATCATGTCATCTGTGAACAAAGAGTTCTGTCTTCCTTTTCTATCTGTATACCATTTATTTTTTCTTGTTTTATTGCAATAGCTAGAACTCACAGAATGATCTTATTTTTCTTACCAGTAGGTATGATGCTAGCTGCAGGGTTGTTTTTTTTTTTTTTGTAGATAGTCTTTAATAAGTTGAGGAAGTTTCCTTCTATTCCACATTTTATCATGAAAGGTTGTTGTATTTCAGTATTCATTGATAAGATCAGATGATTTTTTCTTTTTAAATTATTTGTGTGGTAGCTTATGTTAATTCATTTTTGAATATTAAACTAACCTTGCATATGTGGGATAAACCCCATTTAGTCATGATGTATAATTCCTTTTATACACTGTTGCATTAAATTTGCTAGTATTTTACTGAGAATTTTTGAATCTATGCTCATGAGAGATATTGGTCTAGGGTTTACTTTCTTGTAATTTCTTTGTCCAGTTTTGGTATTGGGGTAATGTTGGCATTATAGGATAACTTAGAATGTATTCCCTCTGTTTCTCTTCTCTAAAAGAGATTGTAGAAAATTGCTATAATTTCTTCCTTTATGGTTTGGTAGAATTTACCAATGAACCCTTATGGGCCTGGTGCTTTCTGTTTTGGAAGGTTATTGTTTATTGGTTCAACTTCTTTAATAAATATTGACATATTCAGAGTATTAATTTCATCTTTTATGAGTTTTGGCAGATTTTATCTTTCAAGGAATTGGTCCATTTCATCTAGGTTATCAAATGTGTGGGCATAGTTGTCCACAGTATGCCTTTATTATATTTTAATAATATTAATGGAATCTGTAGGGGCATCTATTATTTCATTTCTGATATTAATAATCTGTAACATCTCTCCTTTTTACTTAGTTAGCTAGGTTAGAGGCCTATAGTTTTATTGATATTTTCAAAGAGGCAGCTTTTAGTTTTATTAATTTTCTCTATTAATTTCCTGATTTCAATTTCTTATTATTTCCTTTCTCCTGCTTCAGATTTAATTTTTTGTTTATCTTGTTTGTTTTTGGTAAAAACTTAGATCGTTAACTTTAGATCTTTCTTCTCTTCTAACATATGCATTTATTCAATGCTGTAAATTTCCCTTCATTCACTATATATCACAAATTTGGATAAGTATTTTTTTCATTTTCATTTAGTTCAAAGTATTTTTAAATTTTTCTTCAGATTGCTTCTTTGACCCATGTATTATTTAGAAGTGTATTGTATAATCTCCATATATTTGAAAACTTTCCAGTTATCTTTCTATTATTGATTTTTAGTTTAATTTTATTGTGACCTGAGGGCAGATAGTATAGTTTTTAATTTTTTTTAAAAAATTGGTAAGTTCTTTTTTGGCTGTTTCCCAGAATGGGGTCTATTTTGGTGATGTCCAATATGAGCTGGAAGAAAATGTATATTCTGCTGTGGTTACATACAGTAGTTTATAGATGTTTATTATATCTTGTTGATTGATGGTGTCACTGAGTTCAACTATGTCATTACTGATTTTCTGACTGCTGAATCTATTCATTTCTGATAGGGGGTTTTTGAAGCCTTCAGCCATAATAATAGATTCACCTATATTCTTCATAATTCTATATGACTTTGCTTCACTTTGTTTGATTTTATTGTTAGGTATATACACATTAAGTATTGTTATATTTTCTTAAAGAATTGACCCATCTATCCATAATACTTTTCTTTATATCCCTGATAAATTTTCTCGTTTTGAAGTCTGCTTTGTCTGAAATTAACTTAACTACTCCTACTTTTGATTAGTGTTAGTATGATATATTTTCCTCTATCCATTTACTTTTTATTTCTATTTGTCTTTATACAAAAAGTGGGTTTCTCTTAAGCAACATATACCAGTGTACCACATTTTATTGCCCTTTGCTTTATTGTACTTCACAGAGATTGTGCTTTCTACAAATTGAAGGTAAGACCTTTTACCAGCAAAAAATTATGACTTGCTGGATGATTAGATTATGGTGAGAATTTTTAACAATAGCACTTTTAAAAAATAAGACATAAACATTGTTTTTAGACCTAATACCATTGAAAGCTTAATGAACTATAGTATAGTGTAAACATAACTTTTATATGCAATAGAAAACCAAAAACTTTGCGTGACTTGCTTTAAAAGTTTGTGTGACTTGCTTTCTTTATTGTGGTAGCCTGCAACCAAACCTGCAATATATCTGAAGTAGGCCTGGAGATGGGATTTATTGTATGCCACTCCGACAATCTGTCTTTTATTAATTGGTGACTTTAGACATTGACATTCAAAGTGTTTATTGATATAGTTGGATTAATCTCCTTTCTCCGGCCCCTTGTATCTTTGCTGGCATTGATTTTACCTATATATAAATATATATTTTACATATAAAAGTATACATAATGAAATAAATTTTTGCTGTTATTAGTTTGAACAAACTGTGGCTTGTCAGGTCATTACAAATAAGAAAAATGTTTTAGGCCCTGGCTGGTGTAGCTCAGTAGACTGAGAGCAAGCCTGCAAACCAAAGTGTCACCAGTTCCATTCCCAATCAGGGTGCATGCCTGGGTTGCAGGCCCTGTTCCCAGTAGGGGGAGCATGAGAGGCAACCACATATTGATGTTTCACTCCCCCTGTTTCTCCCTCCCTTACCCTCTCTCTAAAAATAAATATATAAAATCTTAAATAAAAATGTTTTTTATTTTGTTACTCTTTTGAGGCTCTTTATTTATATAGTTGCAAGTTTTTATATGTTCATTATTTTTAGTCTCTAAAAAACTTCTTTTAACATTCTTGCAAGAAAGGCCTACTGGGAAAAATGTGCTGAATTAAATTATTATTATTATTATTATTGAGAAAGTCTTTATTTCTCCTAAGTATTTGAATGATAATTTCACAGCATACAGAGGTTGGTGGAATTGGTGTTTTTTTTTTTTCTCTGAATACCTTAAAACTTTTATTCCACAGTCCTATTGCTTGAATGGTTTCTGAGATATTGGATGCAATTCCCATATCTTTCCCCCATTATTAAGGTGTTTTGCTCCCTCCTCTTGTTCTTTCAGAATTTTTTCTTTGTATTTCATTTTCTGTGGTTTGAAAATGATATGCCAAGGGAATTTTTTTGACTTTTATATTGTTATGTCTCTCTGAACTTTCTGGATCTGTGGTTTGGTGTCCAATATTTTCTTGAAGAAACTATCAGTTATTGTTTTATATATTTCCTCTATTACTTTCTTTTTTTCCTCCTCTTTCCAGTATTACTATTACACTATTTTTCTTCGCTCCCTAGTCCTTGGATTTTCTCTTCTGTGCTTTTCCACCATTATTTCCTTTGCATTTTGTTTTTGAAAATTCTATTGATATAAACTGTAGTTTATAGCTTTGTTCCTCAGCCATGTTAGTTGACTAGAGGATTATGAATGGCATTTTTAATTTCAATTACAATTTTTTCTTTTTGAATCTCTAACATTTCTTTTTGGTTCTTCCTTAGGGGTTCCATCTAACTGCTTACATTGCTCACCTGTTCTTGCATAGAGTCTGCTTTAGCCATTAGAGCTCTTCCCATATTAATCACAGTTGTTTTACATTCCTAATCTGACAATCCCAGCATCTCTGCGATGTCTGGTTCTGATAGTTGCTCTGTCCTTTAATGCTTTTTTTTTCATTTTAGTATGCCTTGTATATCTTTACTGATAGCCATACATGGTGTACTGTGTAAAGGAACTGCTGCATATAGATCTTTAGTAACGTGGTGTGAGGCGTGGGGGCAGGGGATACATTCTACAGCACCATAATCAGGTCTAAGTCTTTTAGTGAGTTTATGTGTTTAGACTACGAATTTAACAAGTGTTGCTCATCTTTTTCTTCCCACTGAGGTAAAACAGGGTGGTTAGAATGGGATGAGGGTGGGTATTTTCCTCCCTTCTGGTCAGTCAGGCACTAATATTCCCCCAGTGGGCCAGGCTCTGGTTACCTAGTTTCTCCAGAGCACAGGCCATGTAGAGAACAGAATGCTCCACTCACCCCCTCACCTCCCCTTTGCTGGAAGCCCAAGAGGATTTTTCTCAAAATTCGCAGGTAGAGATTCTAGATGTAAATCACACATATATTGTAGAAACCTACTCCTGAGTTTTGACTTTCAGAGTTTTCCACACTTTGCTTTCAGTAATTTGTCTATTACAGTTTAGATATCTCTGGCTATGGCTCCCTTGGTGGTTTTCCCAACTGTCTGTCTAGTAAGCTGTGACTCCCTCTACTTGCCTGTCTACAGGATCTGTTTTGATGATAATTTCTTCTGTTCTCTGTAGGATCCTGCAAGAGTTGGCTTTTCAGCCTGTTCAGCTTTTTGTTTTATGAAAGAGTGGTGACTTCCATGCTCCTTACACATAGAACCAAATAATTCTTTTTACATATCATGAATTCAGAAAAATGGGAATTCAGTTCACTGATATGTTGTTACAGAATATGTGTACAAGTTCATCTCATCATAATAGAAGAAAACACAAGTGAAAATGTAAACATTTAATATACTTTCATCTATGTCCATGGAAATATAATCAGCAAACTCTAGACTGTGGGAAATTCTATAGGGTTATGTGTTTTATCCAACAAAAACAACAAAAGGGAGAGAAAAACAGAGAGGAAAAGGAAGCAAGGAGAAAAGTATAGATTGAAAGTAAGGCTTAAGAGAAGTATCAACAAATCACAATCTGTTGACCTCTGAATAATGTTTTAAACAAATTTTTTTTCAATTGACAACCAGGAAAATATGAGCACAGGATGGATAGTTGATCAACTAAGGAATTATTCATTAAAAATAATAATAGCATTATAGTTATTTGTAAAATATTTTTATTTTTAATTGACATATAATAAAATACTTGCAGAAAAAATTACATGAAATCTGAGATTTTCTTCAAAATAATCCAAGGCTGGAAAACATGGGTAGGTTATTGATGAAACAAGTTTGATTCTGCATTATTAATTGTTGAAGCTGGAAATAGATGTGAGGAGTTTATTGCTCTCTCTACTTTTGCATATCTCTGCTTTCAGTAAACTTGAAGAATTTTAAATCAATAAAATATTTTTATGATAGAACATTATATGATTTTAGCTATATAACTAAGCAGTAAAGATAATGGTATTAAATAACTAAACCCTTCCATTCTCATCTATACCTTATAAGAAAAAGCATTTATAAATCTCACATCCATAAAAACAAATAATATAGAACTTGTGCTGACCACTGCTTCATTCTAGCATAAAACTTAATTTTTGTATGAGTAAAATAATTTTTAATATAGAAGACTCATCCTATTATTTTTTAATTTTTTATTGTTCAATTCCAGTTGTTACAATTTTTCCCTCATTGCTCTCCCTTGCCCTGCCCACGCCTCTCTACCCTGCTCCCTTAGTCAATCCTCAGTCTGTGGGCCATGTCCATGGGTCCTTTATGTATGTTCCTTGACTACACCCTTTCCCATCTTTCCCCAATTTTCCCTCTACCCACTCCCCTCTGGTCACTGTCAGTTTGTTCCTTAGTTCCATGTCTCTGGTTTTGTTTTGCTTGTTTATTTGTTTTGTTCATTAGATTGCACATATAGGTGAGATCGTATGGTATTTGTCTTTCACTGTCTGGCTTATTTCACTTAGCATAGTGCTCTCCAGTTCTATCCATGCTGTTGCAAAAGGTAGGAGTTCCTACTTTCTTTCTGCTGTGTAGTATTCCATTGTATAAATGTACCACAGTTTGTTTGATCCACTCATTTACTGATGGGCACTTAGGCTGTTTCCAGCATTTGGCTATTGTAACTAACGCTGCTATGAACACAGGGGTGCATAGGTTCTTTTGAATTGGTGTTTCAGGATTCTTAGGGCATAATCCCAGCAGTGGGATCACTGGGTCTAAAAGCAGTTCTATTTTTGGTTTTTTGAGGAGATTCCATACTGTTTTTGAAAATGGCGGCACCAGTCTGCATTCCCACCAACAGTGCACTAGGGTTCCCTTTATCCCACATAATTTTTAAAAGTCCAATTTATCACATCAAGATACATTTCCAATATGTTTTTTCTTGGTAATTATCAAAATTAGTCACATTTTTGGTCAAATTGTTTAAGAAAATAACCATAATGATTTAAATCTTATGGATGGTGTCAACATTTAGAGACTTAAGCACAGACACACAGAAACACACATATAAACCGCAACGGCATGTGATCTGTGATTAAGCCTTTGAAACTTATAAATATATTGCATTAAGATAAAATTATGTGAAAAAGTAGAATAAAAATACACAAATATGAAAGATATAAATATTGACTATAATATCTTTTTATAATGTAATTTTAATGGACTGATGTATATTCAGATGCTATGGTTTTTATACTCAGTTGTGTACATTTAAAATGTAGTATAACAGTATGAATTTAAAATGCCAATATTTATAATACCATAATACACATATCATATGCTACAATTAAATTATGAAAAACTTTTAGATGCCAACTTAAAAACTTATAAGTTTATTTAGTTCTTAAAAATATTTGTAAGAATTTTAGAGTAAAATAAATTTGAAAGCTGCTTCTAAATAACCCAAATTCATATTAATTGAGTAGATTAAATACAGTTCTCAGTGTTGTCAGATTATGAGAGAGATCCAATTAAGTGCACTAGGAATGGCCCCATCAGGACATCCCTATGTTACTTAAATTCTACCCTTCTTTTGTGGCCTTCTCTTGCAGTATAATCTCATTCCATTTATACGTAGTGATTTCCTGCCACTTCAGGAAAACTTTTACCATGCTCACAAATGTTCCCAAGCAACAGAGATTTCCCAGCTTTCTCCCTTTGAGTATGTCAATTAGGCTTCATGCAGTGGTGATAGTCAGCCTTGCTCTTGACTCACTTGAGGCTATAAAATCTACTGCAAGTGATGATTTCTGTGATTTTTTTAGTTTCCTGAATTACCTTCGTCCCACTCTAATAATTAAGATCTGGATTCAGCAAGGTTGCGGTTACACCAATCACCTAAAAGCAATGGTAGCTGATTAGGGTGGCCACAGCATAGTCCAGGAAATTGATAATTAGGGCAAGAATTTTTTTCCCTTGAGAGGCTTTATCTTATATGAATCCAATAGTTTCCACATCAAAATGTCCTCATTCCATCTTTATTGTATTATCTTCAATATATTCAAAATACATTCCCAAGCAATCCCTATGTTTTATTATTTAACAAAAGATAGTCCAATCAGTCAGATCACAGATGATTCATGGTAGAGTGAAAAGCAACAGTTTTCTAATGAAATGATCTAAGAAATGCTTGGCAGTGTAACCAGACAGTTTGTGAACAAAATGTCCAAGGAGATATTTTATTTTTATTTATGTTGGCTATGAAATAAATATTGCATAGTTGAATCAGTGAATTTTGTATGTCAGGTACTATTTCCTGCTGCACCCAATGACTGCAGAGCTGTCAAAGGCAAAGTGTGCATTTGAAGAGGCTACCCTCTGAACGGAAGGGAAAAAACTGGGAGGGTTGACAAAATGCATCCATGATGAGTCCCTCTCCCCCTCTCTTTAAAGCTTTTGAGTTTATTCCAATTTTAGCAAAAGTGAATTCTAAATGAAAAGTAATTGAAGGCAGCAGTTTCAAAAGGATGTAAAAAAGGAAGAGGAAAGATGCATTTTTGAAGCAGATGGCATTGCACAGGTGTAACATAGGTTCCAAGAATATAAGACAGAGCAGTTTCATTGTCAATTGAACACCCCCGCCTTCTACTCAGTAGCAAAATACATAGAATATGATGAGATGAGCATTTTATATTGTGGGTGCCTGGTCAATGGGCTGTAGGTTGCAGCCCCATCGGAGGCAATGAGCATCAGGAATGGCAAATGAAAATGCCCAGCCAACAGCAAACGTGGGGAGAATACAAGCAAGAAGCAACAATAATTTGGCACGTGCCACATTCACAGAATTTGACTGCAATTACACAGCAGGCAGAAGGATGGCTTATGGCAAGGCCAGGCCTAGCACACACACCTGAGGTTTATAAAGCTCCTTTCCTGGAACTTCTCAGTTCCTTCTTCCTCATTTCCGAGTCGCGGAGCTCCAGTGACTGAGGCATTAGTTTTTGGCTGCTTATTAATTGCTGTGTATGTTTGCTGCTGTTATATGACTCAGGAGACAATTTATGAATATTTAAAACCTTGGCTCTCTATGGGCATAAACTATGATATACTAATAACAGTCCCTTCAGAGTTTACCTTAAAACTGGACACCAAAATCACTTCCTCCTCTCTCATAGGTGCACATACATGAAAGTGTTCTAACATATTGACTCACTCATTTTTAATAACCTCCATTAAACTGTATTGTTTTAAATATTACTGATTCTGCATTCTAAAAAAATCCCTTTTTACACTGTAATGAAATAGGTTGAAATTATACTAATATTAAGTGATTAAACTCCCATCATTTTGGAATCTTGATAAAATCATAATAAAGGATATATATTTGACCTATCAGATAAATGCTTCACCCTGAATGAGATAATTTAACAATTTTGAGAGCTGAAAACCTTCAAACTGTGGCAATGCTGTTTCCTTTGTCCAGCACTGGGCACATCAGAGGCTCCGGGGTCTGAGATTGCATCCATATATGTGCCTTTGCTCATTCACAGCTGCAGCCAGTTGAAAGGAACGGATTTCTAATAGTAAAATTATAGGCATTTTGACAGGCTAAAGGAGATACTGGGAGAGTGAGAAGCTTCCCACCGTCCCTCAAATTTAAATGACAACAAACAGTAGGGTTTAATTTCTTCAGTCCAGGTTTTAGCAAGATTCTTGTCAGTCAAAGACATTCACAGAACACCTGCCCTATATAAAATATTTCTCTTCACCTACTAATTCCCTGCCTGACACTTGACAGTTTTAATGAGGAAAGATGGGGAGCTGAGTATTTGCTCTCTAAGATGGAAATTTGATTTATAGCAATTTACTTATTTATAATGAAATTCCAGTATGACAGAATTGTTCATTCCTATTGTTTTCATTTTAAAGAAATTTTGCTTGCACCTTAATTGTGTAGGTTTCTTAATTTTCATAAAGGGGAGTACATTTTATTGTCTTTTGAATATGTTTTGGTAGGCTTTTAACAGAAATCCAAGAATATAGAACATTGTCAAAAACAGCTATAATTGATTCTTATCTTCTTTGTATAGAAAAATGGGGCAGACAAAAAGCTAAAAAACTGTGATCACACCATCTACATTATTTACAGCCTGATTTTTTTTAGAAAAATGTAAAGCCCTTATGTCATTTTTATTTCTTGAGTGTACTTTGATGTGGAAATTTTTTTCCCAGTTAATTTCAGGTATTGATTTTTTTCATAGAATGGTTCTAGCTACTGGAAAAATCTGCAGATTGGCTACATTTTCCCAAAATAGGTTCCATACTATACTTCATATGGATTAAGTTGCCATGTTAGACCGAGTCTAATACAGAAATTGGAGTAAGAACACTGAGGATCATATATTGCAATATTTTTATTTATTTACTGAGTCAGTATCTTATCATAAAATATAAGGAAAGTTAATATGGCCTTTCTATATGTTATAAAGATAATGAAAGTGAAATAATACTTTTAACTTTTGGATAATAGATCTGAGATAATCCAGTAAACAGTTTTCCTAATTGTGCTTCTATGCTTCAATTTACATCACTTGTAAAGGCAGACTCAAAACACTTGTTTGAGAGAGAAGACTACATTCTATGTAGCATAACCATTTAGAAGAAAAGCAACATTATTCAGATATAATTAATGTACAATAAGTGGCATATATTTAAAGTGTACATTTTGATAGGTTGGGTATACACCTGTGAAACCATCATTACAATCAAGATGACAAACATTATCCATTATTATACATCAAGATACTATCCATTACCTCCCAAATTTGTCTGATATTCCTATTTCCTACCCACCCACCACCCCCCAAACAAAATCTGGTCAGCTCTAGGTGGCTGTATTTTTGCACACATTTTCAAGATTCCACATTGAGTGTATGTACTCTTTCTTTTGGGGGGAGGAGTGTTGTGCTTCTTTCACCTGGCATAATTATTTCATTGATTTATTCATGTTCTATCAATAGTACATATCTTTCTGACTGGTATTCCATTTGGTAGATATACTGTGATTTGTTTATCCATTCATTGGTAGATGGACATCAGTGTTGTTTCTAATTTTAGGCTGTCACAAATTAAGATGGTATGAGCATTTGTGCATAAGTCTTTAAATAAACATTTGTTTACCTTTTGTTTCCATTTGTTTTCCTTGGGTAAATACCTAAATCTGGAATAGGTGTATTTTGATAACATTTTACATTTCCAGAAAATTTAAAATTAAATTGTAGTGGCTCCACGTCCTCACCAAAACTTGGTATAAGTCGTTCTTATTTGTGGCCATTCTGAGTGATGTAGTAGCATCACACTGTAGTTTTAACCCATCATTTTAATCTTCTATGCTAATTTGTCGGGAAGACAGATCTTGGGGTAATGAGTGACAAGAAGTAAAACTTAATTTCCCAGACTCCTCCCCATGGAAGCTGGAAGGATTATTTGTTTTCCCTATTCTCTCTACAATTTAATTGTATTTATTTATTCATTATTCACTATTACAGTTACTTTACACAATATTTGGGAAAGTAACGTAAAAAAGTAAATATTCATGATATTTCACCTTTACATCTTTACATTTTCGTCTATTTCATTCATTCTCTCAGTCATAATAAAGTTACTAACATTTATTAAAGTCTCACAACAGCCCAGAATTAAGGTATATGGTCACATATATATCACGCAAAATTTTAAAATATCCTTTAAGTAGGCATTATTTTTCACAATATATAAATTTAAAAAAATAGAGACTTAGAGAAGGCTCGTATCATAGAGCTAGCAACTAGCAGAACCCAGACTAATATACTTAGGCATTGAAAGACTATGTTTTGAACTCTTTCAATGAAGTCTCTTGAGTTGCCAGGTTTCTTTAAGAGTCCCATTAAAAAGAAACAAGGGTAACTGAGTTTTAATGGTATTGAAACAAACTCTTTGTTAGGGGTTAGAAAACTAAGTAAGTATAATTAGAAAGATGGAATAAACAGAATTAGAATAATCACAGTGAGCCAAGATTGTGGAGCCGTGGCTCTTGTACCAACCCTGCTATAGAGCAGCTGTGACACCTTGGTTAAATTTTATTTCCTGATTCACTAAACATCTCTCAAATGAGCTGGTATTGAAAGAACTTTAAGACAAACCACATCTCTGGAATGTTTTACTCTATTTTGTATGGAGAAGTAATAAAATGGCTTGAATCACTTGCAGTCTTAGCTCCCAGGTGATGGAGATAAATCACAGGAAGATACAGGAAGTTTGTTTACTGGTCCAAATATGGCAGAGGCATATTGGATCTGGAAGGCTCAAATAACACAATTAGATGAAAAACAGTTCTACAGAAATGATTTACTATTAAGTCTCACTTCTTATTCAGAAGAAATGGTTTTGTTCATTGCAACTTGGTTCTTAAAGATATTAGCTCAAAAGCACAAAAACTGTTATTAAGAGCAGCAAAAATATACATATTATCCACAAAACAAACCAAAATTCACTGCATCTAGAAACCTTTCTTTATTCATTGTAGCTATATACATTAATAGACAGCTATAGTTAGAAGGGTTCTAGAAAAAGTTAAGCAAGAATATCTATAAACAAAAAATTTAAGAACTATTATTCAATATCAAAACATAGAAGCTGAGAGTCCCTGTATTTGAAATTTAAAATTAATTATAAGTGAGATGAGGGAAAGAATACTTGTTCACTAAATTAATGGATTCTACAATAAAATTTTGATTTTAGGATAAATAAAAATATTTTTTCCACTGTAGATTATAATGTCTGAGGCTCATTGTCACCTTATGTGATGGTATAGAGTAGATGGAACACATTAAATTTGATCAAGATGGTTCTGGAGAAACAATTGGATATTTGAACCATAGTTGCATATTGAATAAATATAAAGACATTTTCTTTTGTTGAGGTAGACATTAGACACTAGCTTAAGTTTTCCTCAGAAACACTGGGGCCTCTGTGAAAAGAGCCCTTAGGGCAACTTTCAGGCACAGAATGATTTGTGTAGCCTTTGATGTGGCATCAAGACTATCTAAGACTTAATTTTTTTCACATATAAACTGAATGTATTAGTATGTATAACTAAAACCTTGAGAAATAATTTGAATAACATTTTAACAAATATAATACATTATTTATTCTCATTGTCTCCTTAATTTTTGTATACTAAATAAGAAGAATATAATTCTTTTTTACTTAGAATTTTTTATTTTACACATATATAAAGAAGTTTTTAGATTTATTTAAATATTAAAATTAAAGCATAAGAACAATTCATTGGTTTAGGTATTCCTAAAACTTTTGTCACTTTGAAACTCAAACTGGTCAATGTTCAAATTGCTGCTCTTTTTAAAAAATGATACTATTGTTCTCTGTTCACCCAAAGCATTGGTGCTGAAGAATTTCTTAAAAGTCTGATCCACTGTTTCTGAGGTTTTCTCCCACATTAACACTCATTCTGGAACTGTTGTTGCTGATAATGGATTATTTATCCAAACACAAAATTTTATTTTTTCCTCTCATTTCAATCACAGGTTCCTGGAATTCTGAGCAACTCTTGTTCAAAGTCAATAGAAAGTTTTCAACAAATTGATTTTTAATATCTTACTGATGGTCTTGATTCATGGAAAAACCAGTTCGATCTTCCTTTGGTTTCTCTGAAGTTTCCCTCATATGTTTTGAGAGATCCAATCGTATTCCTGCCTTTTAGTTGCATGGCTTTATGATAAGCAATGCATTCTTAGGCAGCTCACAAACTATATAATAGGGGTTATTGCAGGTATGGGTACCTTCCTTTCTTAGAACATGAAATGATTTGGTTGTGTCTTTTAAAGAAAATATAAATTGTATTCATGCCTCTGCTGAATCTTTCATTCACAAATATTTGAGCTCATTTCCACGTCTGTCAGTATATGCTATTTTGTATCTCTTCCCTTTTGTATACATAATAATTGTTTCAATACCTTAACACAGTGTAATATTTTTAACTAATTAAAAACAGCAATTAAGTTTGACAGGTGTGGTAGTACAAAGTGGGTTGAAATAAGAACAATCTGAACAGCAGTGACCAAGTTTGTGCATTGGTGAGTAATGTCAAGCAGACAATTGTCTTGCATATGACACTATAGGAGATCATCTATTTTAAGAAAATCTATTTCAATAGGTATTAAAATATGAAAAATGCCTATCACAAAATTAATGAAATAAGGTATATTAAATATTTAAAATGTACGGCTTATTAAAGTGCACTGCATGATAGCATTCTTGTTACTATAGTATTGCTATAACATTGAGTAATATTTTGACGTTCTTTGTTAGTTTCATGACAGTGCCACAGCGTATGCCTAGAATAAGTGACACTATGTAGTGAATGGACAGGGTTTACTCAGGAAGTTTAGATACCCATCTGCTTCCTGCCTTGATGAAACATATTTTGATTATTCTCAGAGTAGAACTTTTGCCATAGTTCTTATATAAAACAATAATTCACTGTTCCCTCAGGATATATATAGAATCCAGAGCTTACATTATCGGGTCACAGAATCATTTATGAACACACTTTTAAAATGAAGAAGTTTTAACCTGGTGATTAAAGAATTTTTTATCTATGTGTGAGTTTTAAAATATTAATAAGGGTAAAGTTACTTATTGCTTAATCAATTTTAGATCTTATACCTTAAATGGTCTTGCATGTTTTCAAATACTTGAACAGTCAAGTAGAGTTTCAACACTCATATCTGATTTATTTACTTAACACAAAGCCATTTCCATGTTATATTTCTTCTCTGCTAATTTTTATTTATTTTAGTAGGCCAAATATAATGTGAAGTGTTATATATTATAGAGGTAAAGTATATAACCAATTGCAAAATAGTTACTTACATTACTGTCTATGTAAGCCATAAGGAACTAAATTATTACTAAAATTCACAGGCAGCACAACTCTTTAATAATAAGCTTACAAAGCAATAGGTTTTTATAAAATATCAAGAGAGTCTGCCTATTTTGGAAACAGTGGTCACACAGGTAGTATATACTCAGTAATTCTGGAAATTTACCTTCAAAGGTGTGGCCTCGTTAGTGAAAGTGGTGACTCATGAATTTTCCAGTGAAGTTTAGGTTTGCTACATAGACCAAGGAGTGGCATCTCTGCAAAGATAAACAAACAAATAGATAAATCATTTTTAGACCTTAGATCTTTCAAAAAATCTTTTTAAAAATCTTAGATCTTTAATGTGCTAAATCTACAAAGCAAAGGTTTTCCCTTTTTTCTTTTGTTATAAATACTCTATCATTATCCCTGTTTTACCCACTGGGGAAACTTTTCCCACATTTTAATAAGCCATGAGACTTTCTACCCATTAGTATTTAATACTTTGTTAGTTTTTTTCCCAAATTAACTCCACATATTTTTGTTTACTTACAAGATAGAGCTCTAAGTAGAAAAAGCATTGACTCTGGAATCAGAGACTTAAAAGGACCACTTTTCTTAAAAATTACTTAACCTTGAGCAAGTCAGTAAGTCTCCAATAGCCCATGTTTATCTAAAAAATAGTATCTTCATTAAGATGTTATTGGAATGATTAAATAGGAAATGCACGTGCAAACATCTGGCATTGAGTAAGCATTCAATTATTTGTCTTTGCAATTGTATTTTGTGTTTTAATTATTTAAATGTTTGTATTTTTTACATTAAATCCTGAGTTTGTCCAATATGGTATGTGGTTGATTACATGATTTGCCCCAAGTCTCCACTCTCTCTGAGCCTGTGCCTTTGACTGTTGAAATTTTCAGTTCCTCTATTAAAGCACTGGGATATTCACACATATGCATTCCTACTCCTAAGCAAGGGCTTACCCATGTGACTTTCTTTAGTCAATAGAGATAAGAGAAAAGTGAAAGTATACCTTAAGAGTCTCACATGTTTATACTTGCTCTATTATTTGAATTGTCAGATTTAGTTTAAAAATGTATGAAGAGTTATTTATACTAATTATGTTATGTATTTATACTAGTTTATTCATTATTTATCTGAAATAGTCCTTAGGTCAGTTTAGAAAACTTAAATAAGCTCTACTTAATTTTTTTCCTAAGATATGACAGCCAAATAGACATAAACTCACTTTCAATGTGTGGTAACTTATTGGATTGAAGGTTTTTCAGACCGAGCTTCTGGCAAACATGCCCTACCTTGGCTTTTGCTAATTCATTCAATGTACATAATTGTACAAGATATTTTGCTCAGCAGTGACTTTAAAGAGAACTGAAATGATTAAGATATAGACCCACAATCACAGAAATCAAGTTCTGGCAGGAAACATATGAGAGAATGTGTACACAAACTACAACATAGACAATTCCTATGAGTGCCGTGTGGCTAACAGAGAGAACCCTGCAGAACTGAACAACCAATGCCATTTAGTTAAGGGAAATGCTAGCATCTGAGCTGGATAAGAGCCAAGTGAGATTTCACAGGGTGACAATAACAATAATAGCTAAAATTATATTGCTTTCATATGTGCCATGCACCATTCCATGTCACTTACATGTGTTGAATAATTTAATTTTCACTTACATTTATTTAATATGGTAGATGCTGCTATTATACTCGATTTACAGATGAGAAAACTGAGGTACAGAGTGGTTCTTCTTCCCTTTCAGAAGAGAAATAAATGTGAAATTCTCCAGGAAGGAAGAAAACATATGATGAGGAGATTGAGATAGGAGGTCTGTTTAGAAGGTATCCAGCCATGTAATATGAAAAACAGAGACATTTGAAGAAAATACAAGATACAAGAAACACTGTACATAGGACAACACCTCAGTCCCCTTTAATGTAGGTGGCCTGGGACTTCACACAGTTCTCCCAATTGACATCAGGTGCCCCATCATATTTTCTTGAATCTCATCATTGAATCTCATTTGTATATATGTACAAATATAAAAGTCATAAAATGTACTTATACATAAGGGGTTTAAGCATGTAGAATAGATAATTTAAAAACACCCTTTATATGTGTGTACACACAATTTTGCTTGAAACCAAAGTTTGAGGGTAAAAAGCAATGGATTTATTCATGTATTGTAGAATATCAGGTATACTGTAGGTGCTTAATAAATGTTAAATAATAGTAATGCTCCTATTTATCCTCTATCTGCATTTTAAGCAATGGGGTGCCAAATTACCTATCAAGCAGTTTTTACTAGGTTATACGAGATCTGTCCAGAATGTATCTAACCATGTACTATGAAAAATAGAGATACTTATGAGAGAAGATATAAGACACAAGACACATTGTACACAGGACATTGATGCCTCAGTGCCCTTCACAGTAGGCATCTTGGGTCCTCACACAGTTCTTCCAATCACCATCAGCTGCTCCATTGTATTTTCCTGATTTATGGTCTGAAATCTCTTCCCTTTCAAAGGTGATTTTAGTTTTGGGAAAAACTAGAAGTTGCAGGGCACCAAATCTGGGCTGTAGGGGGGCTGAGTCACCTAAGTGACTTGATGTTTTGCCAAAAAACTCTGCATTAGATGTGGTACATGAGCAGGAATTTCATTGTGAAGAAGCTCCCAATCACCAGTTGTCCATAGCTGCAGCCTTCTGAATCACCTGAATAGTTTCTGTGGAGGAATGTTCAAGCTTAATGCAAAATTTGATGTAGATTCATTGTTCTACTTAGTCAGTTTGAATGTGATGACCACACAGTACATGCACACTCAGAGGTGTCTATCGCCCCCACTGACTAGTACAGTGAAGTCATTATTGTTCACGCATGCGCATTCCAGTCCACTCTCCTTGGCTGCCAGGTTACATCGATGTCAGGCAAATGGTTCTTTTCATATTAACAATGTCTGGGCTTTTTCTCTACAGACCTCATATATATACATACCTGTATTTAGTCAAATAAATTTTTATGTACTCATTTAAAGGCATTAAAAATAAGTAACAAAAAATGCAAAACTTTTTTAAGATGAAGTTTTACTTTTTTTAATGTTTCATAAAATTATTTTCATTTAGTAATATTAAAATTATTTAAATCATAATATATTATTCATCTGTTGTATACAAATGTTACTTTATAATTAAAAATGTAGGGATGAATAAATTTTTCAAGAGGGTCTAAAATATGTAGACTCTCAAAAATAGAAGACATTGGTTAAGTACATGTTAAAGTATATCTCTCTTCATTGCTAAAACTTAAATGAAGAGAGTAGTGAATTCCTTTTATTTTTCTAAAAATTTGTATGTATAGAGCTAGCAAAAATTATCACTGCTGTGAGATCAACAATATCTGTTTCTCTATTTTTTCATAGGAAATAAATCTCCCTCATTAAAAAGGTTAAACAACTGCTCCATATTACATTCTAGTGTGGTTATTGCACAATAATGAAAATGTAAGATTATTTACTCCCCAAAGTCAGTTCACAAGTGAGATGGTTTCTTGTGAGAAACCCAGAATTTCTCTCTCTTGCAAATTAGCTAGCTATGGAACGCCCACTGATTTCAGAAACAGCTCTGCAGCTGGAGCAGCATCATGATTTATGAAATATGATGAGAAAGCTAGAAGCACCTCACCCATAGAGGTGGTTATTGCACTGGCCTTTATACATAAAAAGTAATGGATTACTTTTTCCTTGGTGTAATTGTCTAATTTGTATCTCTAATGTTGACACCTTGACTTATAATACTCTACATGACAAATAATAACAATTACACATTAAAGGCATATTTGTAAAACCATAGTCTAGAGGATTCCCATTCAAGAGACATAAGCATAGCTACCATGTCATGTACTAATAGCATTCTTCATGTGTGTGAGTATGTGGTCAAAGTCACAGTTATCATAGTTTCCCAAATATTAATGATATTGTTTGCACTGTTCTTTAAATGCACGGAGTTAAGGTTCCCCGATGTTAATCTCTATTCTGTCTGAAATGAGAGGATTCCTGCTTACATAGGGGAGAAAGGGAGATATACATGGGGCATACTGAAGACAACTTAAACGGAATCCTCAAAGAGAAGAGAAGGAGTTTTGTGACACACTGGGCTGCAGTGATGGAGGAACCTACAATGAAAAGAAGTTCACTGACATGGAGAAGAGACAAAGTAAAACATATTAGCTACATTTGGAAAAACATAATTAATATTCATAAGAATTAATGTTTTTCAAACACCTGATAAGTAGCAGATGCATCACATCTATTATCTTTAAACTGTACAATAATCCGAAGCTATATGTCATAGTGTTCTCAATGGATAGATGTGGAAAATGACCTTCCAAGAAGGTGACTACACAGCTCACAACTGCAGGGGTGGTTTCCAATTTCTGTATGGAAAAGTAATAAAAGTATCAAGATAGTTGGAAGACTGAGCTTGAAATTGCATTTTATATAATTCTCTAGATAATATTAAAGACCAAGGGAAGGGCAAATGCAATTATCTGAGGTCAAGCTAAAGCCACCCCCTGCCCTCTTGAGGCTGCCGGCACAGCTCATTGGAGCAGCACTGACATCACACCAGCTCTGTGTGATTCCAGCACTGGGTTTTTTGTATACCATGCCACTGCCTCCTAAACTGGCAGATTGCATATCACATTAAAGTTGAACTTTGGTTGATTCTAAAGAGTAGAAGTTAGTTATAAAAGCCTCTCCCCTAAAAAAGGAAGATGGATATCAAATTGTTTTATTAGTCTGAAAACTATTGTCCTCTCCAATACTGAAGATTATCAGCAGTCCTCTGCTGCCCAAGGTCTCCTGAACGTGCCACATGGCACTGAGCTGATGGTCACACTGAGCCCACAGTGCTACAAGAAGCGGGCAGTCAGTGCCATGGTTCTGTGGCCTGCTGCGGATAGAACTCCAAGCTTCCCATTGGTCTCTTCCTCAGAGCAATTTATCATGCACTGTAAATAAATAAAATTCTGACCCACACCCTGCAATGAGTTTGTCAGGCTAAAAGTAATATTCATCCTCCTTTTGCTTTCCTTTTCTTTCCATCTACCTCAACTTAATTACTTTTTGCAAAATAAATAAAGACTTCTGCATTTTTGAGCAATTATTCTTGCCTTCAAACTGGCAAAAAATCCTCATGCGAATTTTAAGTTTTTATTTTAGTCGATTCTTGGTGAGTTTCTTTCCTTTATTTTTTGTGTTTTGGCTGTTAATTTTTTGCTTTTTAAAAAACTTGGACTCAAGCATAAATTATGCATTAATTGTCAAAAATAAAATATATACTTCTTAAGCAAAATGACAAGGGGAAAGTAATTATTTTGTTTAAAAGAGAGATGGCAGGCAGACTTCTGGTCAAGATGGCAGATTAGGTAAACTCTGTGCTCCCTCCTCTCATGATCACATTCAAATCATAACTAAATTATAGAACAACCATCACTGAGAACCACCTGAAGACTAGCTGAGCATAATTCCTATAAATAAGGATATAAAGAAGAAGACACATAAAAACCGGTATGAGGGGTGGATGTCCAGCAGATCCCACACACACGGTGTGGTGATTAAGAAATGGGACTTGGGATGGATATCTCAGCTGCAGAGGTACCTTCTGAGGAGTGAGGGGTCCTAGGCCCACACTGTGCTTCCAAGCCTAGGGCACCTGTACTGGAAAGAGGATAAAAATAGACGTTTTCCCAAGGAGGACATACAGATAGCCAGCAGATGTATAAAAAATACTCAATATCACTAATCATAAGATAAATGCAAATCAAAGCCACAGTGAAAAACTACCTCAGACCTGTTAAAATGGCTATCATCAAAAAGACAAGACAGGAACAAATATAGAGGACACATGGACAGAACTAGGGGGGGTTGGAAATGGGAGGGAGGAGAGGAGGGATGGGTGGGTGGCCTGGAATGGGAATAAAGGATAGAAACTGTACTGAATAAACTAAAATAAAAAAATGAAAAGAAGAGACAAGACATAACAAAATACAACAACACTTACTTGGAAAATGTGGAGTGACCAAGGTCCCAGATTTCTAAAGAATGAACATCAGGAAAGACACTGAAACTAGCAGAGGGATGAAAGTTAAGGCATTTAGGAACCTGATAGTGAAAGAAGAGCATGATGAGAGAGTCCTTGAGTGCCTGACAGCTGCAGTAGTGATGCATGTAGTTTATTTCGTTAATCTCGCTGTTTCAAATTTTTCTCAAACTTAAAAAAAAGAAAAAATTCCTAAAACATTTCCCCCAGAACATATAAGAAGAAATGGATCCAAGCAGCATAAGGAAGTTGGTGGATGCTACGATGTGCCCTCCTGATTCTCCCTCAAAGCAGGACATGAACGTGTGACAGTCATTTATTCATCCAACTAACAGTTGCAGAGCACATTCTCGTGATAGGTACTGTTGGATGTGGTGGGGATTTTGCTGTGACAAAACCAACATCTCTTCACTTATTGAGTTTAGATTACATTTGACTTAAAATCTAGGAAGTATACAGGGATATGTCTGAGATACAAATATTTACAAATTGCAATAGTACATAAGTGCTGTCATGGGTAGGGCTGAAGTAAGAAAAAAATCTATCCTAGGAAAACCATAAAATGCTTCACAAGGGATTTGAGTAAATTGATTGCAAAGAAATGGTATTAAACTTAATTTCCTACATCATTTCTGTTTCAAATTGAAACAGAATTTCAATTTAAACAAAATTTATTTAATGTCTATCTATCCCCATACTTCAAACATCTATGAAAGGATAAATAATAATCTTTCTTGTTTACTGTGATAACCCCAGGACTCATGAGGGTGCTTAGCACCAAGTAGTCACTCAATATATATTTATTTATTGAATAAATGAATGTATGAATTAATGTCATTTTACTTAGAGTACAACAAAGGGAACATTGATAAAGCTCACAATACTAGAATATCTATCTAATGCCTTCACAGCAGCACCCAGATTAACTTTAGATTGAATAATTGGAGAAGATATGTATATGCTGCTTCAAAATGGGCGTCACTTCCTTTGTAGCCTACTTTAACCTAAAAGGGAATTCTGGGGAGTGCAGTTTAGCTAAGACAAGTTGACACATCACAAATCCAACACATTTATGCTTGATTGAAATAAGGTCACTGATTTATATTTTAGAAATCCAATAGGAAATTCTTGTGAACATCAAATGGCAACATTGATTTTTTAATCAAAATTATAATTACTGACTTCCACCCAAATTGTCCTATGCAAACTTTAATGAAATGTGATTATAAGATTATATTTTTATAATCTATGCTGTTGTTTTCTTCATGTTAGAATTTTTCTGACTAAAGTTTCTTGCTAAAGGGATTTGTATTTTCACAGGTCTGATTCCCAAATTGATGCTCCTTGCTACAATGCTTTTTTTCCCATGAAAAGACTCTCTAATTATAAAGTCTAATTATATCCTTTGAACAATTTTATTCAAATTACAAGTGGATTGAATCTTACAGGTGCTTGTGGGGCCTTAATGATGACAACATTCTTGTCTCCTGGGTACTTGCACTTGGACTGATCATTAGATCTGTATCAGATCTATTTTACACCTGTGTTCCCATTTCAGAAAGAAAAGAGGTGTTTTCCTTAACCCATAGTTTAGTTCATTTATAGGCCCACATTTCTGAGTTGTAAATTTGAGCAGAAACCTGAGTAAAGAAAAGAAACAAGCTATTGCATAGAATGAATGATTATTTTCAAAAGATATCTGCCTTTTAGGGGGTGTTTTCATTTGTCACCATTATTCGAGAGCAGCACTATTGTCAAGTGGACAGAAGTCTGGTATTGTGGTCATTCTGCAATATGTGGGCAGCCTGCACAAGGAAGAATTGTGCCACATTCCTTATGACTTCTAAATTCCTCCATCAGACATACCTGTAGATGAAATATGTGTTCAAAATTATATGAACCTAGAAATAATTTAAGCCAAGAACAATATTTCACATATAAACTCAAAATATCTGTGACATGAATGTAATATTTGTGGGATTTTTACAGGAATGGCACTGCCTTATTAATCAAGAAAAACTGTAGTTTATTATTTTGAGGAATATTGCCAATACTTATTCACCATTTTAAAAAAATCATTCACTACCAAGAAGGTTCTTCCTCTTTTCAGTGGTTCCCACAGTTAGATTAAGCATTGCCTTTTCATAACCAGCATCTAATAGCAATTCCATTATTATGAAATAAAATTCAGACATCATTTAACATACCCTCAGATATCTAACACAGTTGACATAATAGCGTACCCACAAATAAAGGCTTTGAGTTTGAAACAAGTTTGGCATGTTTCAAAAAATTTTTAAAAGCCAGTGTGGGTGAGCAATAGTAGAGACAGATAAAAGAGATAAAGAAAGAGGGGTGTGTGTGTTTGTGTGTGACAGAGAGAGAGAAAGTGGGAATGATTTTGGGAAACTCGGCAGATGTTAGATCATTTAGGACCTCCTGCACCATAGTTGAGAGTTCTTGGATTTTATTTTAAAAATAATATAAATCTGTTCGAAGCTTATAACAAGGAAATGATCAATATCCATTCATACAAAAAACTGACAACCATATGACATAATTAAGTCAAGTAGAAAAAAGTTTCTTCTTTATGATGTTTAGCATAAAAAGATAGTAAATAATAATACTACTTTTCTCTACTAAAATGTAAATTGTATGAGAGAAGGCATTTTTCCTTTTTTGAAAAATAAGAACATGCATATATTAGGCAACTACTTGCACTGTCAGACCTACTCATGCTGTATGTACATTAAAACCATTGTGTTACTGACACTTTGAGATGATGGCTGGTTGAAATCTCTGAGAAAATAAAAAAAGACTTAATGACTGTAGAGTTATTAGGTAGAGTTATATTTTCTATTATGACACTGGTACTGAGGTCCTCCCACAGTGCAACCAGATTTCCCAAACACTCGGCCAGTCCTTCAGCTGGTCCAGATTGCTTTCATGTTGTGGAGAGGCAGATCTTCACCCCTAAAGGTCTGTCTGAGCTCTTGATTGCCTTGCCCTTATTAGGTCATGGTTGCTATAATTGACCTTCCTATGTTAATCACTGGGCAGAGATGCAACAAGACAGGCTCCTGTGAATTCTCACAGCTTCAGACATACTCCTCTGATGTCCTTCAATAGCAGCAACCCTAGCTTCATATGACAGTGAGGATCAATGACTTTCAGAGGAGTCCAGAGTGACTAAGCAATATATAAAGCCTTAGGTTCAGTAGAACTCCATTGTAACTCTGTAATCATTGACTTTGTGAATGAATTTTTTCCATTCCTATCAAAGAAGAAAATAAGAAACAGATCACATTCACATAGAACAGACAACAATTTGCATTCAAAGTCCCCCTAAAACCAGGTCTATATTAATATCTCAGATTTCTTCAGGAGCCTTGAGAAAAAAATCATCCAAATTACTAAAGAAATCATTATGAAATAGATCTTTATCTTAATGTCTTTGTCATATGTGCAAAACTTTATTTTAATTCTCATGAACAATAAACTCTGTAAGACTGTCCAAACTGTAGTTCTTGAATCTTGAGTTATGTATTGCTTAAATAATATAAGCTGCTAATTATCACTTTTTAAATCATTTTTATTATTATGGATTACAGTATTTTCATGTATTCTTAAAAGATATTAATATATAAAGGTCTATTAAAATCTATTTGAAAGGGTATTGTTTTTTATGTACTAACATTAATCTGAACTATTTTTATTATTATTTGTGTCCCTAAATATTTAAAAAATAAATGATTTGATTAGAATAATATTGTGCATATTAAAATCATAGACAATTTTTGAAATATTTTTCCAAAGTATATATATTCATCACTCACTGTACCAACTATAGAATTAGGTTTTGTTAATAAAAATATAAATAAGACATATTAAGATGTAATGAAGAAACTCTTTTCTAAATTTCCTATGACAGAATATATAAAATTTAGAAAACTTCATTTTCTTTAAATCAGAACGCACCCAGATATGTCAGAATAAATATCTTGCAGCATAAAATTAGTAAAGATTCAAGCCATACAAAATTTTTGGTAATGAGAGCTGAAAATTGGCTCATTTCCAATTTTATTAGAAATCTAATTTTAGCTTATGTTCACTTAGATGTGCATTACCTTTGCAGACAATTCTAATCTACATATTTAGGTCATTCTCTACCCTTACTATTCATTTTACTAAGATCTACAAGAATATCAGCTCAGGAAAATGCCATTTTCCTTTTCTCATACAATTAACATCCATGATTGAGCACACAGGTTTGGGCTTAAAGGTTTTAAAGTGGATAGAAGATATTGGGCAGGTGCTTTCACTTCCCATTGATGTGAGTGTAGGAGGTTTAAAGTTTGGGGGAAATATGTCTCTGTAATATTCAGAATTTTGTCAGAGAAACAAAAAGATGAGGACACAAAGATATCTAGTTAATTCATCGACACAGCAAAATAACAAACAAAATAACAAAACAAACAAACAAGCAAAATATAACCAAAGACCATGAAATAGAGAACAGGCTGACAGTGACCAGAGTGGAGAGGGGAGGGAATTTCAGGGGAAAAGGGGAAGGGTTTGCAGGAACAAGTACAAAGGACACATGGACAAAAACAAGGGTGGGATGGGGGTGGAAATGAGAGGGAGGTGGGGAGGGCTGGGGGGTGGGCTGGGATGGGAGTAAAAGGCAGAAAACTGTACTTGAACAACAATTTAAATAAATAAATAAATACACAAATAAATAAATAAAGTCTTAGCTATTGATGACAACTTAGCTTGAAAATTGTTTACTTGATGACAGTGTTGGATGCTTATAGAGTCTCCCTGATGGAATTTGTTAAAAAAAAAGAGTAAAGAAAACAAAGAAGTTTAATATCAATTTAGTTATTATTTATTTTATACTTGAGATATGATCTAAAACATAAGAATTAAACACCTTTTTTTTTAAAAGGTGAAGTAAGTGATGCAGTAAGTGGTCAAACTGTTATAGGGCAAATGCATAGCCAACTCCCTTAAAACAGTAAGAATGGATTCCTGTGACCTAGAGTAAAATTTCCAGCTATCAAAGTTTGAGTTTCAGATCCAAACAAAGTAGAAGCAAAATCAGTCAAATCAAAGTGAAGTTGAAATGAAGGCGAAGTGGTCTGGATAATATACCACCAAATGTGGCTTTGGTTTAAAAAAAAAGAAGAACAAAAAGATGTCAATAGCAATAGATTTGTAAAGGGGTAAATAAGCTAGGTTCATAAAATATAAAAGAAAAAATATTTGTAAATAAATATATGATTTTTGTAATTTGTGAATCTTTAAATCATTCTCCATGTAAATAGTCTTAAATATCTGATAAACCTGAAGTGTCCCTCAAATAATTATGTTTGTGTTTTCTCAATGGTCAATTGTGGAGTGAGGGAGGTCCCCTGATAAATGTGTCTATATGGTAGCAAACACAGTTATTTGTATGCATGTTAATTATTAATTGATACTTGTCTCTACTTACAGTAATATTGTGTACATGTCATTAACATACAAATATTATTATTCATAAACATGCTAACAAATGCTTGATAGTTGTCTCTTTTATCAGAATATGCTGAAAAAGAACTTTTTACTATGTGTGATGTCATCTATGCACCAGGGGAATTTACCAGACACTGGGGATATGGAGGTAAATTGCCCTCATAAGGTTCAAAGTTCATTGTTTTATTGCAATTCCTTATGCATAACTCTTTTTATGTCTAATGCATATTAAAAGAACTGTATGTTAGCCGACTATATACTCATGCTTTTCCTTGAGTGTATGTTGGCTGACAACTGTGACAGCTGCTCTTCTCAAGGACAATGGTCCCTGCTCCCTGGGACAGTCTCCTCTACTGCCATTTATTATTGAAGTGTGTGGGTCTGTATTTTATTTTTTCTTGGCTTGAGTGGTATTCTGCTTCTTCCTGCCCCCCATGATTGTGAATTTCTTGAAACAGAGGCCTTTCCAGTATTTCAGCATGTAACAGTGCCTGACACAGGTGACATTAAAACAAAGTTCCCTGAATAAAAGAATAATAATATTTAAATTATTTCAAAAGATATTTTAAAAGTGGGAATAATTCTAATAGCAGAAACAGTAAACAATAAAAAAGCAGAAGAAATAAATAAATCAGGCCTCATTTTTAGAACGTTTTATTAAATGAACTAGGACATGAAGCAATGAAGTTAGACTTCAAAAAAAATATAATTTATTTTATAAAATTTGACCATGACATGTTCTTCTAAACAAAGAGAGCCCTAGAACAATATTGGATGAAAATCTAGACTTGTAATTCTATTTTAAATGTCATCCGTAGGGTTTTCAGGTTCGGAAAGTAGATCTTTACTGGTGCCTTCCAGTAACTATATATCATCTTACTTCTCAGTGATATTAAAAATTCTGATTAAAGATGAAACAATGTTTGACCTGTCAAATTAGAAAAGATTCACAATGATATTCTACAGTCCTGGCAAAAGTACTCTTTATGATTGGCACTTACTTTCCAACTAGTAGCTGTGTAAATTTTCACAGAGCGTTTGAGAAGCAGTTTGGCAGTATATGCTAACTTTTAAAATCTTCATCTATTTTGACTCACAAATTCCAATTTTAGGAAAATATACTAAGTTAGTATTTATAGATATAGTACAAACTGGCTATAGATTTGTATTTTTCTCATAATTGCAACACTTGACTTTATGTCCAAATACAGGAGAATATGTAAATAGATTTTAGTAAATCCTCTTGAATATTATACAAATATTAAAAATATAGTTTTAGAGAATGTTTGGACACGTAAAATCTTCATTGCATAATGTTAAGTGAAAAAATAAGCAGGATATAAGCCAGAGAATGGAATGAATGCATAAAATGTCTAGTATAAACAATCCAGCAAAAACCATAAAAACAATTTAAATGGTTTGGTGATATCATCTTTGCTAAAAATAATGCCAATTTTTAAAGCTATAGTTCATAATTTTTATTTAACTTGGCCCTTAAATGCAATAGCAGCAAGCCACAAATTTAACTCAGCAGCTACTCAGATGTCCATAGAAAATAATAACTATTTTATTTTTTGTCAATAACTAATCTGGTCTTCCTTCTAAGCCACCATATCACTGGTTATTGGGAGAGATAATTAAACTAAATGTCGAGTCTGCAGCCAATGATTTAAACAATCATTTACAGTGTCTCAGATAGATGTCTTGTGGCAATTTTTTATCCTAAAAGATATTTAGGTGATTGGAAAAATTTATGTGCATTTGTGGCACAAAGCAGAAGCATCTCCTTCCCTAAGTCTTTCCTTGAGTATTATGTTAGCTGACTACTGTGACAACTGCTCTACCCAAGGACAATGGCTCCTGCTCCCTAGGACAGTCTCCTCTACTGCCATTTATTATTGAAGTGTGTGGCTCTATATTTTGTTTGTTTCTTGGCTTGAGTGGTGTATTCTCTCATCCTCCTGATTGGGCTTCCCATTGGCTCTAGATAACAATATGGATCCCCACAGGTCAAGCAGCACTTACATTTTTGCTTCGGCTTTTGCAGCCTTTTTATACAGACATACTTCATTCCATTATGCTACATTTGACAAGTCAGCCAGACCCTGAGCTATTTTGGGGTCCTTCATATGAGTTGTTCATACATTACAATAGATTAGGAAAGCTAACTTGGTTCTTTTCTCCCATTGCCCTTACTCTTGCGCCAAATTTATTTTAATGTGCCACAATCCAGGTTGATATTGCTCCCAGACTACCCAGAGGTAGGTGGGCTTTTCTTCAAATTCTCTACAGCATATCTTTTTTATTCTTGACTCAATACTGTCTTAATGGCTTTAAAGTCCAGTTTGTTGCTGATATGCTAATGAGGATGTTAAAAGGAAATGTAAAGCAGGGATCTCTTGATAAAAATTAGAACAACATCTGCTTCTGATGGAGGTGATGTTTGACTGGAATGTTTCAGAAAGGAATTTTTAATAGAAGTACTTAACATAAATATCATATAGTTTGATTGAGTGATAGGTACAGAGTGTATAAGTTTGTCAAAGTTGATCAAACTGTACACTTAAAATGTTATACCACAATAAATACATAGAAGAAGAGAAATAAAAATTCTCACCAAGGAAGGCATTACTTTTCTTTATGTTGTTATCTTGTCAAGTAATTTTATATTGCATGTGAGAGGTTGAACTGACCCTCCCTTGATCTTGCACCTATAGAGTGGAAGGTAAAAAATTCCCCATGTATCTCTTGCCCCTACTCATTCACAGCCTCCCCCACTGTCAATCCCCAAACCACAGTGGTAAATTTGTTACATTTATGACCCTGCATTAACACATCATTATCACCCAAAGCCCATAGTTTACATTATGGCTCACTCCTGGTAATATACATTCTATAGGTTTGGACAAATGTGCAACAACAGATCTTCACCATTATAGTATTGTACAGAATAGCTTCACTACCCAAAAACTCCTCTGTGCTCCAATACTCATCTTTCTCTCCCTAACCTCTGACAACCACAATCTTTTTATTCCTTCCATAGTTTTGCCTTTTCCATAATGTCATGTAGTTGGAAACATACAGTATGTAATCTTTAGAGATTGACTCCTTACACTTAAGTTTTCTCTATGTGTTTTTAGGGCTCGATAATTTATTTCTTTTAACACTGAATAATATTTCACCTTCCATATGTACCACAGTTTATTTATCCAGTTGTCTACTGAAGGACATCTTGATTGCTTCCAAGTTTTGGCAATTATAAATACAACTGCTAATATCCATGTGCAGATTGTTGTGTGGATATAAGTTTTCAATTCATTTGGTTAAATACCAAGGAATGTGATGGCTGGATCATATGGTAAGCATATGTTTAGTTTTGTAAGAAACTGCCAAACTGTCTTCCAAAGTAAGTTATTGTATTTCCACCAATATCAACAGAATAAAGAGGTAAACTGAGGCAAACTCAAATTACCAAAAATTGAATTTATTTGGGAATAGCAGATGAACTGCAACAGGAAAAATACATGCTGTAACAAGATCTAAGCAAATCCATTGAGGGTGTGGGGCAGGCTGTATTTATAGACAAGGAGTACAAAGAGGAGGAAGTATAGCCAGAGTGTAAGCAGTCAGTTCATTGGCTTGAGGATAGGGAGAGATTTTTGGACCATGTTCATTGGTCAGGGGATAAATTTCAGTATTCTGTAAATCAGTAATTTAATAGAAATCAGTTTTTCAGTTCTTAAATTCCATTCTTCTAAGGGCACATGTGTGAGGCTCTCCATTTTATATATTCTGTTCCGTCTTATTTTTAATTTTTTTATTTTAATTGTTCAAGTACAGTTTTCAAATTCTTTCACACTAGCAAGGAATGAAGGTTCTTATTACTCCACATCCTTGTTAGTGTTCATTATTGTCAGTGTTTTGAATTTTGGTCATTTTAATGGTTGTGTGGTGGAATCTCACTGTTGTTTTAATTCACAATTTCCTAATGGTATGTAATGTTGAGCATCTTGCCATGTTTATTTGCCATCTGCATAATCTGTATATCTTCTTTGATGAGGTGGCTGTTCAGGACTTTAGCCTACTTTTTAATTGGGTTGTTTTCTTATTGTTGAGTTTTAGGAGTTCTTTGCATATTTTGTATAACAGCTCAGATATGACTTTCACAAACACTTTCTATCAGTCTTACTCCATGTTTATGAAAACAGAGGTGGATTAAAATGTTGGGAATTATAGTCATTGGCGATTGGATTAGAGGTGACCCTTATTCACCTTTCATTTATTTCATTCCCAAAGATTCTACAGTGAGCTTATATATTTTTATATACAAGGACACATGTACTAAACTAAGGGGGTTGGAAATGGGAGGGAGGAGAGGAGAGTTGGGTGGGTGGGCTGGAATGGGAATAAAGGATAGAAACTGTACTGAGTAAACTAAACTAAAAAATTAAAAATTAAAAAAGGACAATAAAAATAATAAACATTAATTTTGCCAAATATAGTTGCACTTAACTTTCACCAAAAATAGCAATGATGGCAGAAAACAGTTTAAAAACAACACTTTGAAAACCAGAAACTATAAATAATAGCCAACCTATTGTCAGGATCTTAGAGACATGTTTTCCAGTAAGTACAACGCAAATTGGATTAGAATAAAAATTTATTCTCCTGGTTTATAATGCCAAAACCAGGTAGAAATGTATTAAATAACTCAAATTTTCCTGCTTTCACATGAAGCCATATTATGAATAATAACTCAAACAAGGCTGGTTCTTGTCTCTATGTATTCAGAGATATTGTAGTCCTTTCAAATTACTTCCAAATTATGATACTCAGAAAGTATCACACATCTTTGAGTTGCAAACCCTGGTATTGCATCTACCCATATATATTCACAACAGTCAATAATTCAATTTTGTGCCTATGTAATGAAACCTTGATTAAAACCCAAAAGCAGAGAGTTCAAAGAGCTCTCAGGTTGGCGAACATGTGGAGGTGCTAGGAGAGTGCCTGGAGATGCTGTGAAAACACTGTATTCTTTTCCCATACCTTGCCCTATTCATCTTTTTCATGTGGCTGTTCCTGAGCTCTAATTTTCTATGATAAACTGATAATCTAGTAAGTAATATGAGTTTCTGAGTTCTGTGAGTTTCTCTAACAAATTAATGAAAGCCAAGGAGGGCAATGTGGGAAATTCTGATCTGTAGCAAGTAGGTTGGTAACAATCTAGACTGATGCCTGGTATCTGAAGTAGGTGGAAAGGCATTAGTGTAGGGCTGAATGCTTAACCAGTGGAACTGATTCTATCTCTGGGTAGACAGAATTAAAATTCAGTTGAATGGCAGGGCATCCAGCTAGTGTTCAAGAATTATTTGGTGTCATGTAGGAAGATACTTTCAACTTATCCACTCCCCCAAACACATTAGAATTGGGTCCCAAAACCCAAAAGAGGTATAAAAGTAGCTTTCAGTAGCTTCAGTAGGAGAAAAAATGTAGGGATAGAAAGAAATAGAAAAGTTCAGAGAAAAGTTTATGGAGTAGATTTAATAGGATATAGTTACTGAATGTATGGTAGAAGAGAAGGGAATCAAGGGTGACTCCCATATTTTGGCTGAGATCTAGTACAGGGATCAAAAACAGAACTAGTGACATTAACAGGTTTCTCAGAGTTTTAGAGAATTTTTTTGCATTTTTATTTGCAGTCCTTACTTTGAAAACAATTGATCCAGGAGGCTAGGGAAATTGATTCAAGCAATAGATATGCTATACTTGGAATACCTCCTCGCTCTGTCTCTCCTTCCCAGCTCCCTCTTCCTTCAAGAAAAGTACACTTATGGGAATTTTGTAAGAATATTTGCTAGGAGAGTTCAGTTTGGTTACACGACCAGTGCCTCAGTTATTCCCAGGAGTGGAAACAGCTTGGATTATTCCCAATATCTTTTTTAGTTCCAACAGAAATAGAATCTCTTTGTTTTCAATAATTTTTAAACAATGACAGACTTAAGTAAAAACCTGAAAGTACAGTACAAATAGGTTTTCCCCCCTAAATTATTTGAGAATAAGTTTTTGATCAGATACCTCATTATTCAAAATTTCTTAAGGATTTATTTCTCATAATCATTTCTCCTACATAACCAAAATAATTCCATCAAAATAATAAATTTTCCTAAATTCCTGGCACAATAAAATATTCTATGATTATGCTCCACTTTTCTGCCTAGCACCTGAGGTCAGCCATCTTCAAGTATCCTTCATTTCTTTTTAATGAGGAATGGTATTTGAAGCCAATAATTAGGCAATATGCATACTCCTAAGACATCTAGGTAGACAGAAGTTGAGAAATAAATATAATTGCATCCATTGCACACACAAGTGCACGTGGACATGTGAGATTACACACAAAATTACATTCATTCTAGCTAAGTGTCTACCTGTAGAACCATGGGAACTAATATTCCAGTACTTCTATTTATAATCTAACACCTCAGGGTTCATTTTTATTTTCTTTCTCTAGATATTTTTCACTTTATCTGATAGTAAAAATAATTGGTTCCCATTTGTATTTATTTATTTGGTCTATCTAAATATATGTAATCAATCTCCCAGGTCAGCCTCTGCCTTCTTCCTCTTCTGGAAACCCTTCCTTCACTGCTTGTGATCTGATACCATTCTCTTGGTTACTGTCCTCCTTCCCTGGTCCACAACCTGATCACCTATATTTCTCTACTCCACTTAATGGCTTTAGGACTAAATTGTTTGGAGAGAGAAGGGAATGGGAATAGAGAGGAAACAGAAAAAGCATGGGAAGGAAGCAATATATTTGTGTAAGGTTTTAAGCATCAGTTTGTCTGCTGATCATACACAGTAATGGTTAAAATAAATTGGTGGGCAATATCAATTTGTGGTTCAGAATAAAATTCCCATTATCTAAAATTTTGACATAAAGGTAATTATAAAAACATTTAGTCCCTCACTATATGCTCTTGATTCAGACATAACTATAATCAGCAAAAATTATGGTCATGGTTCCTGTACTACTTGAAGGTTGAAATATTAAACTCATAGCAGTAATTCTTCCTTTCTCCATCTCACCCTTGTATTAGATTTTTTTTGACATACTTCCACTGCCAGAAACAAGCGGTGAGATAGTAATGGGATACTAGTATAGAGATGGTGGAAGTGGTGTGTGTGTGTGTGTATGTCAGAAAGAGAGAAAGAGAAAGAAGGAGACAGAGAGAGACAGAGATTTCTATTGGGCCCATTACATTCTGGGAAATAGTGTTCTGTATAAAATGTACTAAGGGTAAGTGTATGAGCGTCTGTTTACTTGCATACATTACTCCTTCTGGTAAAAACACCTGGTTTCTCTTGAGACTAAAAGTCATTCACTCACAGTCCATGAATTTTGATGTAGCTTATTTTAAGTGCATATATTTCCAGCCAATTGAAGCATTGCATCTCCTTACCATAGTGATTGTTTCAGAGATCACTGCAAAATCTAAGCCAGAACAATCAAAGCCTGATACTTAATTCTTAGACTTTGTTGGAGCTAATAGGGGGAAAATTGTTTTTTATTTTTCTGAGCATGCTGAGAAGTAGGATATAAGGTCAAAGTAAGCTGATGATATCTATTTTGCCATATTGAAAGAATCTGCTTGAAAACAGAGTCACCATGTAAGAAAGAGAAGCTAGTGAACAGACTTCATGATGTAATTTAAACTTGTGTGTGTGTGTGTATATATATATATTTTAAGTATTTATATATAAATACTTAAAGAAATATATATTCTTTAAGTATTTTTAATGTGTTCCCAAATGTTCACTTTTATTTTATGAGCAGAAATATATATATTCATATATATATAAGAAATATGAAGTAAAGCCTTATTTCAGCTTGACAATAATTATAAGCTCATTTTATGGAAATTTAACAAAGAAAATGACCCATAGAGATATTATCTATCACCATGGTTCTCTGGATCTAAAGAGTCTCCAGAAACCAATATTTTCCATATATAACAATCAAAAGATTTTGTTTTCAGGAACAATAAAGTAAAACTTTTATTTTTTTCTCAGCACATTTTGTTAAAGAACTATTTCAATGTAGAAGTTACTGTGCGATTAGAAATAGAGAAATTACAAGTCAGCGAGAAATCAGTCCAAGCTGCCAGAGTGCTACATGTAGTAATTCTATTGACTTATCTATTCACATAGCTCCCTTCCTCATTTCCTTCCTTCATGTCTCTACTCAAATGTTAGCTGTTAGGAGGCCTTTTCTCACAAGCCTTCATCCTCTACTTCTGCTTTGTTTTATTTATTAGCATTTATTATCATCTAGAATATTATATAGATAATTATCTTAATTGCCTATTTCTTACCAATAGAAAGTAAATTTCATAAAATCATAACATTTTTGTTCTAATTTTACTTTCTCTATCCCTGGTGCCTGAGAATACCAGGCACATCATAGATGAACAATAAATATTTGTTGAATGGATGAATAAACAAATATTGGGGTTAGCAAGGAGAAACAAGGTTCCCAGGGTGTTTCAGCTATTCCAAGACATTCTGCTATACACTGATCTGGAGTTATTTCCCTTGAGATTCCACCTTCATCTTCTCAGTCATCTTGTTGACATTCTAGGTAATAAATACATATAGGACTATATTGTCCTATAATGGCTGTGTCCCCTGGAGACATTACTAGAGCATCAACCACTTAATATCCATGTTCACATGGGTCAGGATTTGAGTTCAACTTTTTCTAGTCATTTCCTATACCAACATCTGGCCAGCTACACATCTTTGCTTACATTCTTTAGTGTACCTTCAATCTTAATAATGAACTGTTCAAGTACTGAAGTTCTCATAACAACTTATGCCAAATATAAGTTATCCTTGATCTAGGGAACTGGACTTTATGTGTCCTTAGCAATATGGTAATAAAATACGTGCTCTCCAGCACCCACATGCCATAGTACTTTGAGTCTTACCTATGGCACCTGGGCCTTAAGCTCTCCATATCATCTGCTCTGCTGCTTGTTTGCAATGTCTTCTGGTGGGTGGAAGGAGAATTGTGAAAGACCAGGCTATATAAGTTTCAGTGACTGTCTCCACCAAAGATGGTCAGCATGGCAATCATGAGATTGTCTTATTTATAAAAATAAACTTTGTTTTCAGTGGGTAGAGAAAAGGGCAACCCTTTTCAGATTATATGAACCTTCACAGCCAATGAAGACATAAATAGAAGACTGGAAGATGTTTTAGCAAACACTGTTTATTATTCAATACATACATGATGCATGACAACAATAGGTCAAGGAATAACCAAAAAAATCAAATGATTCAACAATAAATAATAGCTTTTTTGAGTTTATATTCTAGGGAGTGTTTCACAAATATATACTATCAAGTTGGTAGTGAGTGCTAAGATAAAAATAAAGTTTTAGAAAAATTAAAGGTGGTAAGAGAACTAACTGTCATAGGTTTGGGATATAGAAGTCTACACAAATGGTTGGGACAGGCTCTCTGATAATCTAACAGCAATATGGTAGAGATATAGAGGTAGTAAAGGTGGTAACCTAAGGAATATGTAGGGGAAGATTATTTTAGGCAAACATTACAGACATCATGGAAGAAAGTGATGAACATAAGGAATGTTGGTGTGGCTGGAGAAGAGCGAGTTGGGGAAGAGTGAGAAAAGATAAGATCAGAGGGGTGTTTGAGAAAAGAAGATGAGCCAAAGATGAACTGTTTCTTGAGCATTTGAAAAATGGAGTTACAATTTAATGAGATAGTGGGGACTAGGAGAAAAACAGTTTTGAATGAGTAAGGGGAGAATATATATTTCATCTTTAGACATGTTAAGTTGGACATACCTATTAGACATCCATGTGGAGATGTCAAGTAGGTAGTTGCATAAAAAAATCTAGAGTTTTGATCTGAGGTCCAAACTGAAGATATAAATTCAGTAGTCTTCATAATACATAGGGGACCTCAAATCATGAAAATGGATTAGACCACCACAAAAGTGAGTATTCATTGGGAAGGGAACTGATCCTAGAGCTGGGAAATTCAAATGTTTAGAAGTCTGGTAAAAACCAGGAAAAGAAACTGAAAAGGACTAGCCAGTAAGGTAAGAAGAAAACCAAGAGAAAATTAGGATGCAGAAACCAAGTGCAGAAAATATTTCAAGAAAGTGTGATTAATGAATATGTTCTTCCATTCAGTGGGTTGTCTTTTCATTTTGTTGATTGTTTCCTTTGCTGTGCAAAAAATATTTAGTTTGATGTAGAACCATTTGTTTATTTTTTTCTTTTATTTCTCTTATCTGAGGAAATGTATAAGAAAAAATATTGCCACAATGTCCAACATATTACTGCCTACATTTTCTTCTAGGAATTTCCCAAAATTTATAAAGAACTTATACAACTCAACACCAAGATAAACAAAACAAATAATCCAATTAATGGGCAAAGAACCTGAATAGACATTTCTCCAAAGAAGACATGCAGATGGCCAATAGACATATGACAAGATGTTCAATGCCACCAACCATCCAAAAAATGCAAATTAAAACCACAGTGAAATATCCCCTCATACCTGTCACAATGGCTGTTATCAATAAATCAACAAAGTATAAGTGCTGGAGAGGGTGGAGAAAAAGGGAACCCTTCTGCAGTGTTGGTGAGAATGCAGACTATGCAACCACTGTGGAAAGCAGTATGGAGATATCTCAAAAAATTAAAAATGTATCTGCCTTTTGACCCAGCTATCCCACTTCTGGGGATATATCCAAAGGAACCCAAAACACTAATTCAAAAAAACATAAGCACCCTTATGTTCATTGCAGTGTTATTTACAATCACCAAGATATGGAAGCAGCCCAAGTGTCTATCAATAGATGGGTGGATAATATAGCAATGGTATATCCACACACTGGAATACTACTTTGTCATAAAAAGGAGGAAAAGTTTACATTTTGTAACAGGATGGAGAGACCTGAAGAACATTATGCTAAGTGAAATAAGCCAGTCAGATAAAGACAACTACCATGTGATTTCACTTATACATATAATCTAATGAACAAACTGAACTAACAAGCAAAATAGAGACAGAATCATAAACAGAGAGCAAGCTGACATCTCTGGGGGCTGGGGTTTGAGGGTGGAGGGATTTAGCAAAAAGGAAAAAAGACTCATGGACATGGACAACAGTGTAGTAATTGTTGTGGGGAGGAGGGAGGGTTAAGGTGGAAGAGGGTATGGGGGTATAAATGGTAATGGAAAATACAATAAAAATGAAATATAAAATATATAAAACAAAAAAATAAAAAAGTGAGATTAACTAAATGTGTCTAATGTTGGTTATATTTTACCCAAAAAGAGAACTGAGTTCATTCTTGTGGAGGTCACTGGCCCTAAGAACATTTTTAATGAAGCTACAGGAATAAAAACTTGGGTTGGAGTAAGTTCAAGAGAGAATAAAAGAAGAGGAATTGAAGATGGACCACTACTATTAACAAATACTTCAAAAATTTACTAGAAAGTGGAGCAGTAGTTAAAATGGCATGTGGGGGTTAAGGAACTTTGTTTTGTGTTAAGATAACAAATATAGCAGTACTTATAAAGATATATATGTACATACATAATAATATATATGTAAGTAATATATAGATAAACTTGTAGCAACTTGTTCAAATAGAAAACATGATGATTCAGAAGACTAAAAACAGTGGCACATATGGAAGTAAAATTTTTAACCATGTGAAAGGGACTTTAGGGCCCAAAAAGAGAATGTGGCCTTATATACAATAATATAGATTTCACCTTGGAAAAGTGACAGCAATTTAGGCATATGCATTTAGATGAAGATCGGTAGCTCATTTGGTATTTGGTGCATGTAAAATTTATTTCCTGATTGTTTTGAAGGAATCAGAAAACTAAGGTGTGATGCCCTCAACTAAGAGACAGAAATAGGAAACAGTGTTGGGAATTTCAGGAGAGAGATAAGGTAAACATATTTACTTCAGAGAGAGGGAGAGAGACTTTCCTTTTTCCAGAGAATTGTGCTGGAATGGTTTCAGAAGCACCATGGTCCCATTTGAAGTTTGTGGTTATGAATTTAAAATGAGACTAGTCAGCATGGGTGTTTTTTCAGGGGGGGGTCAAACTTAGATATTCCGGTGTATTTTATTATTCAACGATGTTAACCAAGGCCACAGATTCTTTACCAGCATGAACATTGGTCACACTGCACTCATTCTTTCCGCTCCCTGACACTAACTGACATATGTCTGTTTGCTAGGAGGTAATATCATTAACACTGAGGAAAGAAAAATAATATAGTTTAAGAAGCTTTAATAAAAGATCCTGCAAACACCAAACATTGACAAAGATATAGTACAACAAGAATTCTAATTCACTGCTGATGGGAATGTAAAATGGAAGTCACTTCAGAAGACAGTTCGAAAATTTCTTGCAAAACTAAACATACTCTAACTACATGATCCAGCAATCACACTCTGGTATTTACCCCAATGAACTGACAAATTATGTCCATTTAAAAACCTGCGCATGGATATTTATAAAAGCTTCATTTTAATTGCCAAAACCTGGAAGCAATCAAGATGTCCTTCAGTAGGTGAACAGAAAATAAACTGATACATCCAGACAATGGAATTCGATGGTAAAAAGAAATGAATTATGAAGCCATAAAAAGACATGGAGGAAACTTAAGTTAAAAAAGCAAATATGAAAAGGCTACATACCATATGATTTCAACTATGTGAGATTCTGGAAAAAAAGGCAGAACTATGGTACAGTAAAAAGATTAATGTTTGTAAGTATTTAGGAGGGAGGGATCAATAGGCAGAGCACAGGGGCATCTTAGAGTAGCAACATTGTTTTGTATGATATGAAAATGGTAGAAAATGGTCATTACACATTTGTCCAAACCCATAGGATGTACACCATCAGAGTGAAGCATAATGTAAACCATGGACTTCAAATGATAAGGATGTATCAGGATAGGTTTGTTGACTGTAACAAATGCACCACTCTGGTCTGTGATGTTGATAGTGGGGAATGCTGTGCAAGGGGAGAGTGTTTATGTAAAAACTCTTTGTACTTCCATTCAAATTTGCTATGAACCTAAAACTACTCTAAAACTTGAATTTGTTTTTTTTTAAAGATTTTATTTATTTATCTTTAGAGGGAAAGGGAAGGAGAGAGGGAGAGAAATATCAATGTATGGTTGCTTCCTGTGCATTCCCTACTGGGAACTGGCCTGCAACCCAGGCATGTGCCCTGACTGGGAATCAAACCGTGATCTCTTGGTTCACAGGCCCGTGCTTAATCCACTAAGCTACACCAGCCAGGGTGAATTTGTTTTAAAAAATACATATACCTTCCTATTTGGCCTTGTACAGTATTTGCAATTTTACTATTGAATAATTATCAAAGTTAAAGCATAGCTTCTCTGGAAGCCTCCAAATGAAAGTAAATACCATAGAGAAGATTTAAAAAATACAAGCAGAAAATTTGAGGCAATAAGATTACATACATTACCAGTTTCACAGGAAAGATTTTAAATGCCCTCATTTTTAGTTTATTTTCTTGGATTCTATCAATTTCTCATTTGGTACATTGAGGATAGATGATATAATCCCCTTTATCTACCAGGCTACCAGGTGCACTTTTTTACCTTTTCTTTTACTTTAATTAAAAAAAACTGAAAGGGCCTAGAAGACATTTTAAATTTGAATCCAAACTTCACATTCTACTTACAACAGCTCAAAGAAGCATTTTATATAGCTTTATTATTTTCTTTTTCCCCCCAAAAATCAGAGTTTCCTAACCACTGCATAAGTATTTCCCCCCTTTTTTTAGTGTAGAGAACTGGAATTTTTTATTGTTATTCTATTATAATTGTCCCAATTTTTCCCTCCTTGCCTTCCCCCACCCAGCCCAACCCCTGCTCCCACAGTCAACCCCTACACTATTGTCCATGTCCATGGGTCATTCATGCATGTTGTTTAACTAGTGCCTTCCTCTTTGTCCCACCATTATCCCCTTCCGAACTCCACTCTGGCCACTGTCAGTGTATTTCCTTTCTATGCCTCTGGTTCTTGTTCATTACTTTATTTTATTCATTAGTTCTTCTTATAGGTGAGATCATATGGTATTTGTCTTTCACCAACTGGTTTATTTCACTTAGCATAATACTCTCCAGTTCCATCCATGCTGTCACAAAGGGTAGGGATTCCTTTTTGATTCTTTCTGCTGCATAGTATTCCATTGTGTAAATGTACCACAGTTTTTTGACCCACTCATTTACTGATGGGCACTTAGGCTGTTTCCAGCACTTGGCTATTGTAAATAGTGCTGCTATGAACATAGTGGTGCATAAATTCTTTTGAGTTGGTGACTCAGGGTTCTTATGGAATATTACTAGCAGTGGAATAATGGGGTCAAAAGGCAGTTCCATTTTTAGTTTTCTGAGGAAATTCCATACTGTTTTCCACAGTGGCTGCACCAGTCTGCATTCCCACCAACTCTTCTCCACATCCTCCCCAAGACTTGTTTGTTGATTTATTAATGATGGCCATTCTCACAGGTGTCAGGTGATATTTCATTGTGGTTTCAATCTGCATCTCTGATGGGTAGTGATGTTCAGCATTTTTTCATCTGTATCAAGACTCCTCTGTATGTCCTCCTTGGAGAAGTATCTGTTCAAGTCCTTTGCCCATTTTTTAACTGGATTGTTTATCTTTCTGGTGTGGAGTTTTGTGAGTTCTTTATATATTTTGGAGATTAAACCCTTGTCCTATGTATCATTGACAAAGATGTTCTCCCATGCAGTCAGTAAACTTTTCATTTTGCTGATGGTTCCTTTAGCCATGCAGAAGCTTTTTAAATTGATGTAGTCCCATTGTTTATTTTTTCCTTTATTTTCCTTGCCCTAGGATATATATCAGCAAACATATTTGTATGTGGGTTATCTGAAATTTTACTGCCTATGTCTTCTGCTAGGACTCTTATGGCATCATGACTTGTATTTAAGTCTTCTACCCATTTTGAGTTTACTCTGGTATATGGTAAAAGCTGGTGGTCTAGCTTTATTTATTTATTTTTTTGCATGTACTTGTCCAGTTCTCCCAACACCGATTATTGAAGACACTATTTTTACTCCATTGTATGCTTGTGACCCTTTTGTCAAATTTTATGTGAGCATTGAGACATGGATTTATTTCTGGGTTCTCTATTCTGTTCCATTAATCTATGTGTCTGTTTTTATACCAGTACCAGGCTGTTGTGATTACTGTGGCCTTGTAATATAATTTGATATCAGGTACTGTGATACTTCTGAATTTATTCTCCGATACTTCTTCTTTCTCAAGATTGCTGAGGCTATTTGGGGTCTTTTTGTTCTACACAAATTTCTGGAGAATTTTTTCTAGATTAGTGAAACATGCCATTGGTATTTTAATAGGGATTGCATTGAATCTATAAATTGTTTTGGGTATTAAGCACATTTTAATGATGTTAATTTTTCCAATCCATGAACACAGTATATGCTTCCATTTATTTGTATCTTCTTTACTTCTTTCTTCAGTGTTGTATAGTTTTCTGTGTATAGGACTTTTACTTCCTTGGTTAAGTTTATTCCTAGATACCTTCTTTTTCTTGGAATGGAATGTTTCCCTTAGTTTCTGTTTCTGATATTTCATTGTTGGTGTACAAAATATGACTTTGTCTTCTGAATATTGACTTTGTACCCCACTATGTTTTCAAATTCACTTATTAGGTTGAGTATTTTTTTGGTGGAGACTATAGGGTTTTCTATGTATTCTATCATGTCATCTGCAAATAATGACTGTTTTACTTCCTCCTTTCCAATTTGAATGCCTTCTATTTCTTTTACTTGTCAGAATTAGAAAAACAGAAAAGAAAAAAAATTGTCCTTGGAATATGTCTTATTTTTGTTCTTTCAAAGATTTCCTCTATTCTTAAGGAACAGATTAAAAAGATAGAATAAAAGATAAAGGGTGATCACCTAAAGAGGATAAGTGTGAGTTTTAAAAAATCATTTTTAAAGAAAAAATAATTAGCAAGGGCATCCAGGAGACATATAAAACAGCAAAGCTATAACAGTTTACCATTAGCAAAAGATATAAAGGGAAACATGCCATAGATTAGAAGTGATTACAAAGTCAAAGCACACAATGGGAAGGGTGGGCCCACTACTTTTCAGGGACAGGAGAATAAGCAGAATGAGTCAAGGTGAAGGTTGAATTTCTTAATAGCTGCTTTACCTCAGTCATTGACAATTATAATAGAACTAGTATACAGAGGGCAATAAGAGTTAATGAGAAAAACATGTAACTGGGCAAAATTTAAATCATATTTTGTTTAAAAATGTCTAAGTAACAGAATGTATTCAAATCTGCAGAGTATATGATATCAGCTATAGAATACTAATGGTTAGAAAAGATAAATCTAGGAAGAGAACTATTATAATACATTCTATAAAAACTATACTTATTTTTTTAACTTTTCCTTTTTTTAATTATAAAATTTTACAGGAACCTTATAAAAATATACTATAAAATAGTAACTGTTTTTTATTATCTAACTTTATTCAAATGTTTTTACCCCCTACACAATTACAATCCTTAGGTAACCATTATTGAAAGTTTAGTGAGTATACTTATAGATTTGTTTTGAAGTCTTAGGTACACACCATAAATATACACTGATATTAGTTATAAGGTACCATTAAAAAATTCCAGGTATAAGAAAACTTTCATTTTCTATAATTGAACTAAAATTGTATTAGCTGTCCCAATTAGAAACCTAATCTCCATTTGTTCTTGATATCTTACATATCTTACCCCTTTGTCTGGGGTAGTGTCCTAAGTTTGGGAGACTTCTGTAGCAGTGAGGTGTCAGGACCTATGTGCTGTCATCTGAGCATACCTATATCCAAAAAAGAACCCTAATTCTCATACAGTTGGACATTTATTTCACTGAGATTTTTTCCATGTGTTTTCTCATTTTCAATTCCAAGGTCTCTCCATTTCCACTTGTTTTCTATGTCATAGTTCCTGGTTTGGAGTACATTTCCCACCTTAATAAATGCCATAATCTTTAGTCATTTTCCTGCTATCTTGCTTTTCCCTACAGTGTGACTTATACATCAAAGCGATTGTTAAAGCATAAGAAAAATAATGTGAACACTCTGCTTAGACCCTTCCAATGGATTTATACTTCACCCAGAGTAGATATGCAAGGCCCTAATGACCTGGGCTCTTTATTTGCATGACTCAACTTCTCTGATTCTCCACTTTCATGCTCTGCTCCAGACACACTAGTCTCTTAATTCTGTGAACACACCAGGCATGCTTTTCACCTTAAGGTATTTCTTCTATCTCTTTATTTCTTTTGCTTACAATGCTCCTCACACAGATATCTTTAAAGTGTTCATTCTGAAGTCACTTTTTCACTGAGGTGCTCCATAGTTGTCCCATTTAAAATTTTGTTGTTCTATACTTCATCTATCCCTTAGAAGTTTCACATAATATAATATGTATTTTATTTTTACCATGCTTACTCTGTTTCCAACTCTACAGTGTAAACTCCAAGAAGACAAGTGATTATAATCATTAACGTTAATGGATGGTTGATGATAATTCAAGGCCAACAAGAATCCCCAATTTGAAGTGCAGTGAAGAAGAAAACTATTCATGCATACAGCTTAATTATGAAGAAGCACAGTTGTGGAACAATGCAACTGTGAGAGGTATCTCTGATGTGAGGTGGCCCTTGGGTGAGGCCCCTCTCTGGCTACACAGTTGTGCTCCAGTTCACTCCACTCAGTCTTGCTCCACTCCTGTGAGACATCTTCCATGTTCAACTCCAAGCAGAGAAATGCAGTCTTCTGTGGAAAGGGAAAGTGAGATCTCTGAGCCAGAGGAGAGCTGGCTTACAGATAGAGGTCCTCACCCATCGTCCCTGATTGGTCCATTCTCATGCAAATGAGGACTCCAAATGCTCACAGTATGATTGATCCAAAAAACACTGTCCTGATTGGTTAGAATGAAGCTGCTTTGATTGGTTGGTGGAGATGCTAATGAGGATATAACTACATAGCTCCCATTGGATGCGAAAAGTCTCAGTTCTACTGGTTGAAACAGGATTCCAGAAAATCCTTTATAAGGGTATGGCTCAGGTGGCAGAAAGACAGTTCAGTGGGTGACTTAGGTAGCTTAGTACAGATTTCTCCATGAAGTTCAGCTTGTATGAGAGGTCCTATCTTTTTTATTTTTTGCATTTTTATTGTTTTCCAAGTACAGTTTTCTCCATTTTTCCACCACCACTTTCCCTCACCCGACCCTACCCCACCTCCCACCCTCAATCATTCCCCCCTTTGGCTTTGCCCAAGGGTTCTTTATACATGTTGCTTGACGACCCTTCCCCTTCTTTCTCTAGTTATCACCCTTCCCTTTCCCTTCTGGTTACTGTCAGTTTGTTCTTAATTTCAATGTCTCTGGTTATATTTTGCTTGCTTGTGTGTTTTGTTGATTAGGTTCCACTTATAGGTGAGATCATATGGTATTTGATCTGCAGCATCTGGCTTATTTCACTTAGCATAATGCCCTCCAGTTTAGAAATAGCTGCTATGCTCTGTTTATAAATGTGAGCCCAGTTACTCACCAGGATCCCTTCTTGGGATGTCTCTTCTTTCTAGGGGTTGACATTACCCCTGTTCAGGTCTCTATTAATGACATATTGAAGACCTTCAATAAGTACACTTCAAATAAATGAATGAATGATGGGAAACTACTGCTCTGACCCTATCTGGAGGCCATAAAAATGCTTCAAATTTGTCTCAGATTTGTTTTTCACACTAGATAGTATTTTCTTTATTGTTACACTCTGTTGAGCACAAGTTAACTAAGACATTGTCTCTTTTGGGAACGTACCTGAAAAATGGCTAAAGATGACTTCCATTTCTGAACTTTATTTTTAATTATCACATTTGTGATAATGATGCCATTTTGAAAAATATGCAACCACTGAGTCCTAGTTCAGAAAACTTTTGCCAGCCAGTTCTCCTTGTTTCCAATCCATGATTGACTTTGTATTCAGAAAAACTTTACTATATCAACAGATTTGAATAAATGAATAAATTAATGAACAAACACTGAAGTCTATAGCCTATAGACTATACTACTGAAGTCTATCCTACTTGGGAAGGTGTCACAGTATAACGTAAAATAAAAGATACAAGCAACAAAATCTAACAGTATGTGAAACATTATTCTATTTAAATAATTAGATATGAATATATAATACTTTAATATGACTGGATTTAAACCACTCCTCACTTGCCATTTTTCCCACTTAACAATAAACTTTTGAAAGTGTTCCTTTAGTAGAATTAATGTCCTTAGCTTATTTTCTTGAATAGTGCCATGATTTTTAGTATTATTATACTAAATACATATTCTGGTTATAGAACAAAAATGCCACAATCAAATTATAATTTGACAAGAATTTAATAAAGGATCTATTTATAAGAGTCTAACTTTGGTGTTGGGAAACCAAAAAAACCAGTAGAGAAATATAAAGAGGAGAGGTAGGAATCCACAAAATTCAGGGAGCCTAAGGTGAGGAAGGTGATAGGGACCGTGCTTCTTGACCTCACTTTCCTTTCTTTCTTGAGTCTTCAACCAAGGTCCCCTTTATCAAACTCAGTAAGAAGCCCAAGTGCAAGGAAACTCAGTGGTTTAATTTATTCTGGCCAGCTTCTAAGGGCAACCAGAAGGGTGAAGAAAGAAAAAAGAAATATATGCTTACAGAAAAATCTCAGAGAAACATTCCATATACATATACACACTTATTTATTTCTACATAATGATCTTTGGGGGTGTCTAGAAATCTTTCTACATCACCACAGATAAACTTTCTCTTTTACTATCAGCATAAATATAGCTGTACCATAAAATATTCAATATGAGCCATTCTTCGTAGATAGTTTTAAATTGTTTCCAATTGTTTGTCATTAACAAAAAATGCTGCAATTGTTGTACATAAATTTTTCACTCTTGTGAATATGCCTGCCAGCTAAGTTATTTGACAACTTTTTTTGTTCAAAGGAAAAGTACTTTAGTTTTTTAAAAATAGTTGGTATGAAATATATCATACATACAGAAAATATATAACAGATGTATAATTTTAACATTCATTTAATCAATACTTACAAGAAAAAGAATACTGCTCTATCAAAAAGCATCCCTTTTGCCCTTCACCCACCCCCATAAAGGTTAATTGCTATCTTTTTTTGTAACAATTATTTCTTTAAGTTTATTGATAATTGTTTTAATTTATTTTAACTTCATATAAATGCAATCATTTATTTACTTTCTTTTGTGATCTATTTTCACTCAACTTGTTTGTTAAATTTGTCCATTTTGTGACATTCAGTTATGACAGTCTTTTTCATTTTTTACTATAAACATGTTATTGTGAATAATTTTATAAATGTATAAGGGAAAACAGGAGCAACAAATTTTGAGTCATATCCATAAGAGAATTTCCTAGGCATAAAGTATGCAGATTTTGAATTAATTACATAATTTTTCCAAGATTTTTATAATTTATGCTCCTTCCGTCAATGTTAAAGTATTTATATTGCTGTATCCTCACTGGTACTTGATAATGTAAGATGTTGGCTTATAAATTACTCCATGATACTACTGCTTCAGGATCCATTTTGTGTGGAAGTTAGGAAGCTCCATACTAAATGTAAGATACCTGTAGGAGTGTCCTAGGAACTACTCAGCACCTGGGAGTACCATCATGCCAAGGCATTGGTTCTGCACTCCCAGCCCTACTGATCCTGCTACTACTGCTAGTGGAGGCTGCCCCCCAATCACAGTGAGGCTGGTTGGAATACCCTGACAGGGGAAGCAACCTCCTAGGAGTCTGGTCCCTGGGGATGTCCACTGCAGATCTTTCCAATGACAATTCATAGGGGTAACGTCAGTGGAGAGTAATAGAGAATTAGGGACTGAGAGTCAAAAACCTTACATGTCTGCAGATTCAAAATGTTTTAAAAGACTGTGCAGCAGAGGGAAGAACAAGGGGCAAACTTGCTGTTCAGAGTTTTTAAAACTGGCTCTGAGCTACAGCTCATCATTGCAGAAATAAAGCAACTTGCCAGTATACCCAAGAAACCCCAATGTATAACCTTTTAAATGATCCCCAGAGTGGTAACCCAAGAGACTCACAGCTCCCCAGAGCTTGTCCCACCTCCTGGGGACAATAGCTCATTTATGACTCTGGTGGCAAAGGGAATAGGCAGACATTTTTGGTTATTTTAGACAGAAGAGCTTAAGTCATGATAATACCAGGCAACCCCTTTAAATTCCCAAAAGAACCTCATTTAGCCTAAAAGTATAGCAGGTGAAACTGTAAAGGGAGTACCAATTAAGCTGGATATGTCTATTGGCACCTAACTTCTGAAACAAAACTGAGTTAGTTTAATCTGTATAATCATGATCTCTAAGCCATTCAGTAGGGGTGTGCCTTCTTGGTTTCTCTGTTATAAGAGAGTCACATTAAACAATCTGTTCTCAACTGGGTCATCAGCATGTGGAGAATGGCAAGACAATAAAAAACCAAAATGACAAGGGAGGGATTTTTCTCGTGAGTGGATACAAATGAGCCCTCCTTTAATGTCAAAGGAACAGGGGTTCCTTGTCAGTACTAACAGTCAGGTTTTGGAAAAGCCTGGTAGTTGGTGTGGGGGATCTGAAGACCTGAGGGTTGGGACTGAAGCATCACTTATATGTGTCTTAAATATTTTCTACTCAAAATGTTCTGTTTATCTTTCATTGTGGCATATAGTGATAGAAATCTTAATTTGGGACTGTTCGCATGTTTATTTTTAATTAACATACAAAGGCAGTGGTCATTAAGATATTACTTCATAGAATTTTCTAAAAGTTGAGTAGTTTTGACTTTCATATTAGAGTGACAATTTACCTGTATTTGCCTTTTAGGTATGGTATAATGCAAGATTTCAATCTCATTATTTTGCATGCAGATATCCAAAACTTTGTTAACATAATTCACTAAAAAGTTCAGTCTTTCTCACTGATCTTGAAATAAGGCCTATGTCATAAATGAAGTTCCCATACATATGCAAGAGGGTATCCAAAATCAATATTTAAATTCATGTGTCTATTTGCAAATACTACACTACCTTCATAACTATACTTCATATTATGTCCTACCTTGATACCTGCTGAGGTATCATTCATCTTTTCCTATTTCTTCAACAGTGTCCATATATATTTGGAAAATTTCAATATGAATTTGGGGAGAGCTGATATCTGTGTAATGTTAAATTATTTATTGATTGATTGATTGATTTTAGAAAGAGAGGAAGAGACACAGACAGAGATAGAGAGATTTGTTCCACTTATTTATGCTTTCATTGGTTGCTTCTTGTAAGTGCCCTGACCAGGGATTGAAAATGCAACCTCAGTGTAACAGAATGACTCTCTAACCAACTTTGCTACCCAGGCAGGGCTTAAAGCCTTAAGTCTATAATTATGGCATATATCTTCATTTATTTTTTTAGATTTCACTGAATAAAATTTTTTATTTTGTAAAAAACCTAAGAATGATGAACCAACTTGAATCATTCAATGTTCCCATTGAGAACAGCTAGAAAAGAGGTTGAAATAAGTTTAAAAAAAAAGACATTGGAGTTCTATCAAGGAAACCAAGAATTTAAAAAAATTCTGAAAAGGAAGAACTGTGAGGGTGTGATGAACCAATATTTTATAAGAAATCCACAAAGACAGCTAATAAAAATGGACAAAGAAATGAATAGTAGATAGTAAGTCTCATGGGAACAGAGGAAAAAAGTACAGACATGAGATAGAAGTTGGAAAACTGATTCCAGTTAGTAAGAAATTTTCTATTAATACTTTTATTATATTCATAAGCTTAGCAGGCAAGTGGCTAAGATACTAAGCCAAATACCTTTGAGAATTATAGTGGTTTTTGTTTGTTTTTGCACTTTTATGCTGGTGATGAATTAAATTTAAAGTTCTTCAGCACTTTATAGATACTGTTCTATTGATATCTGGCCTTTTACACATCTAATGAGAATTTTCAGTCATTAAAATCATTGTCTTCTTACATGTAATGTGCCATTTTTCCTGAATACTTTCAAAGCATTCTTTTTTTTTTTTGGTGATCAGTAATTTGATATGATGTGCTTAGACAATATTTAACCTAAGTTTATACTGCTGGGTTTATACTGTTGTGTTCACTGAGTTTCCTAAATTTGTAAATTTCAGTCTATAACAAAATGTTTGGTTTTGTTTTGATTTTTAACATCAGTTCTTCAAATAATTCTTTCTTTTCTTATTCTGTGGGTCCAACCATTCATACTTAACTTTTGTTAAGATGATTTTTCAATCTCTGAGGTTCTGTTAATTTTTTATTTTATTTTTTATTGTTGTTGTTGTTCTATTACAGTTATCCCAATTTTCCCCGTGCTCTCCCCTGCCCTGCCCACTCCCCACCCCCACCACTCCTGCAGTCAATCCCCACCCTGTTGTCTATATCTCTGGGTCCTTAACTTGTGCTCTTTAACCAGGCCTTTCACCATCCATTAATTTTTAAACTTTTTTCTCTCTTTTTATATTGAATAATAATGTCTTTGCAACAATTATTAACTTCACTGATTTATTTGTAATTTTCATTTTCCTGTTAGGTTTACCCAAGGGATTTTTATTTTTCTTTTCTTTTTAATTTTTATTGTTCAAATACAGTTGTCTCCATTTTCCTACCACCACTCTCCCCTGCCCCACCCATCCCTGACTCCCACCCTGCATCTTACCCCCTTTGGCTTTGTCCATGTGTCCTTTATATGTGCTCCTTGAAAACCTTTCTCCTATATTCCCCCATTATCCCTCTCCCCTTCAGTTACTGTCAGTTTGTTGTTTACTTCAATGTCTCTGGTTATGTTTTGCTTGCTTGTGTGTTTTGCTGATTAGGTTCCACTTATAGGTGAGATCACATGGTATTTGTCTTTCACGACCTAGCTTATTTTGCTTAGCATAATGCTCTCAAGATCCATCCATGCTGTCGTAAAGTGTAGGAGCTTCTTCTTTCTTTCTGCTGCATAGCATTCCATTGTGTAAATGTCCCATAGTTGATTTATCCACTCATTTACTAATGGGCAGTCGGGCTGCTTCCATATCTTGGTGATTGTGAATAACACTGCAGTGAACATAGAGGTACCTATGCTTTTTCAAATTAGTATTTTGGGACTCTTCGGCTATATTCCCAGAAGTGGGATCCCTGGGTCAAAAGGCAGATCCATTTTTAATTTTTTGAGGTATCTGCATACTGCTTTCCACAGTGGCTGCACCAATCTGCATTCCCACCAACACTTTACAAGGGTTGCCCTTTCTCCAAGTCCTCAGCAGTACTTGTTGTTTGTTGATTTTACTGATGATAGCCATTCTGACTGATATTTTTTCAAATTCAAAATTTCCCTTTAAAAATATTTTCTGTTTCTCATGACATGTTCTATCTTTTTATTCATTATGAGTATGTTATCTTTAAATCTTTTAAGTTTTTAAATGATTATTCCAAAATTTGGACTATCTTGGGGTTGACATTTGTTCATTGTTTTTTCCTTTAGGATGGTTCACATTTTCTTGGCTTTTTTCATGTTAAATAATTTTTGATTTATATTGTATATATTAAATTGTACACAATCTGAGTTTTGTAGTATTTTTCCAATGAGTGTTCATTTTTTAAAAATTTAGTAGAGAGTTAATTTTCCTGAGCTTAAACATCAAGTTCTGCCATCTTGCTTTTGGTGGCACTTCATATTTCAGTTAAGGATGCTTTCATCTGTCTCACTCTTGCCTGGTCCAGGAGTCAGAGAGAGAGACATAGGCATTTTTTATACCCAGAACTTGGGCTTCCTTATTTGCCTTTAACCTTTCCAAAGTTTCCTCACTATCTGGTAATTCTCACCTGTATCTTCCACAAAGAAATATGTTGAACTTTCTATTGGAGTTTGAGCTTCCCTCTACCATCACCACAATTGCAGCTACTGCCTGCAGAGGGCCACAAAGCAAATAACTCACTGTGTACTTTTCACTTACTCAATTTTCAACTTTTTCTCAAAATCTACATGCAGTGAGCACTTCCTAGAGTCCTCCAGTAACTGATCTTTGTATTGCATCAGAAGTTATAGCTGTTATCCATGGTAGCATCAGTTATTAAGAAAATCATTGCCCTGAAGTAGAAACAGAATTATTTTCTTCCACATGTTACCAAGGTCCCTGTTTATCTGCTGGAGTTCCTCATCTATTCAAACATGATGCCGAATTTTCCACTAGATCTTTGAATGAATAGGTCTTATTTACAGGCAAGTTCTTATCTATTTATTCCAATAGTTGCAGGTCTCTGGATCTCTTTGTTTTAATTCTTTTTCTTTTAATTAGGCATCATATATCTTTCTTCTCTTTTAATTAGGTATCACATGTTTATGCTTCTCTGTATGTATCATACTTTGATATTATGCTAGGCAACCTGTATAAAAATTAGAGATTGAAGAAAATAATATATACTCTGGAAAAAGACAGCCCTCTTCTGACAGGCTGCTAGTGCCGAGGGCTGAGTTGACCTAAGCTGCTGTTAAACTGAGTCTGAGTTTTATTACATCTTTAGATAGAGTCACCTCATTCTTTACCTCATGCTTCAAATATTTTGAGGGCAGGATTAGGATTTTAATTTCAATAGAGCTTTGCAGTCTCATCACTTGCAAGACTTTGCATATCTTTTTGTACTTTACAGCTCAGTAACAAACATTTAAACTTGTAGGAGACCTTTCTTTGCATTACTGCCTAGACACTAGCTTTATTGTTGTACTGAAAAGTTATCTTTGTTCCCTAGACCTTCCTTGGATTTTTTTTTGTGTGTGTTTGTTTTTTTTTTAATTTTTTATTTTTACTTAGGAGAACTCTCTTTATCCTGCTGTCCTGTCCCTAGTCCTTGGAGGGTCATTTCTATGTCTGTAGTGAAGGCTCAATGGTCCCAGACTGATTTCTCTCAGCTCTCCAGACGAGTCCCAGAGAGCTGCAGAGGTATGCTGAATTTCATTCAGTGCCATTTGTCCCTGAGAGATTTCCTTTATCTCTTTCCCTGTCCTGTGTATGGACCTGGAGAAATACACTAAAGAGACAAAATTTACTTCAACTCTCTTGCCTTTTCCCAAGCTTAAATTCACTAAACTTTATTTATCCAGTGAAAGCCTGTGGAAAATTATGAATTTAGCCTGATTATGTCACTAGGGCCCTTATAGAGGCTAATCCTTTATACATGCTACATATTGACATCCTGCTAAAAGTGATGTTGAGCATCTTTTCATATGTCTATGGGTCATCTGTATGTCCTCTTTGGAGGAGTATCTATTCAGGTCCTTTGCCTATTTTTTAATTGGATTGTTTGTTTTTTAGTGTTGAGTTTTGTAAGTGCTTTAGAAATTTTGGATATTAATATCTTATCAGATGTATTGGCAAATATGTTCTCTCATTCTGTGGGTTGTCTTTTTATTTTGTTAATGATTTCCTTTGTGGTGCAAAAACTTTTTAGTTTGGTGAAGTCCCATTTGTTTATTTTTTTGTTGTTTCCTCTGCCTGGGGAGATATATCCAATAAAATATTGCTATGAGCATTGTCTGAGAGTTTGCTGCCTATGTTTTCTTCTAGAATTTTTATGATTTCAGGTGTATCTTTAGGTCTTTGATCCATTTTGAATTTATTCTTGTGTGTGGTGTAAGAAAGTGGTATGGTTTCATTTTTCTGCACATATCTGTTCAATTTTCCCAATACCATTTATTCAATAAACTATCTTTACTCCATTATATGTGCATCAGAGAAATACAAATAAAAAACACAACGAGATACCCTCTCATACCCATCAAATAAATTGGCTATCATCAATAAATCAATAAACAACAAATGCTGGTGAAGATGTGGAGAAAGGGGAACCCATTTGCACTGTGGGTAGGAATGCAGACTGGTATAGCCACTATGGAAAGCTGTACAGACTTACCTCAAAAAATTAAAAATGGATCTGCCTTTTGACCCAGCAATCCCACTTCTGAGAATATATCTGATGGAACCCAAGGCATTAATTTGAAAGACCATAAACAGCCCTATGTTCATTGCAGTCATATTTACAATCACCAAAATATGGAAGGAGTTCAAGTGTCCATCAGTAGATGAGTGAATAAAACAACTATGGGACATTTACACAATGGAACTCTACTTGGCCATAAAAAAGAAGAAAATTATACCATTTGCAACAGTATGGATGGACCTGGAGAACATTATGCTTAGTGAAATAAGCCAGTCAGAGAAAGATATATATCATATTATTTTACTCATATGTGGAATCTAATGAACAGACTGAACTAACAAGCAAAACAGAGAACACATGACAGCTAGTGGTAGGGCTGTGGTTAGGTGTCGGGGGACTGAGCAAAAAAGTGAACGGACTCACAGACATGAACAAGAGGGTGGTAATGGCTGGGAGGAATAAGGGGGCTAAACGGTAGTGGAAAAATAATAAAGATTATATATTTAAAATAAATAAATACTACTAAAATATGGTTGGGTTATCCTTACCTCATCTATAGAAAATTCTTCTCTTCTTGCCTAAAAGGGGTCATGGTTATTTTCTCCCTTAAGGAAAACGTAGTTTCTGCCTCTTCTGGTTAGAGTCTTTGTCTACTCTGTTCAGTTATGGTAAAACAAACAAAAACTAAATTATCTTTGTCTTATTCAGCTTGTTCTCATTATTAGGATAAAAAACAACAGTTCCATGTAATTTAATATTCAAACTGGGAACAGAATTGTGTCCATAGATTTTTAGTTTCCCTCTATATAGTTGTTTTGTATGATGTGATGAGAACATATAAAAAGATTAAAAATCTAGGCTGGTATCTCCACCATTTCCCAAAATTCCAGTTTGTTTTCTATTCTTAATTAAATGCTTACATACTTAAAAAATCTGTTATTTTTCATATTTATTACAAATTTTTGGACAAACATAATACTCTGAATTGAAAAGAATATGAATGACAACTATATTTTCAATATTACATGTGAGATTTTTGAAAAATTATATTTAAGATTAATTTGAAAGAAACTAATACCCATTTAGATTTAATTTAAAATAATTTCTGATATGTACTTTTTATATTTAAGAAAGTCTTTTCAAACTTATAGCAAATCAATACATGCAAATAGAAAAGTACATAAACTGAATCTAGAAATAAGGCAAATACAAAACAATTCATTTCAATAAAAACTCCACAAAATACTTGACAATGTTATACTAGATTAATAACAATAGCTGATATTGCTTGGATAGCATTTTCTAAGAGTTTTATCTTTCATTATTCTGTTATTGTTTTCACATATTAAGAAACAGTCAGCAGGAAGGGAGAGATTGCCAGAATGTGGCATTTGAATGGTGCTTAAGTTACCAACCTATTTTCTCTTGACTCCAAATCCACTCTTCATTATCTTGCTTGTGATAATGGAATATTTCTCCCCCATCAACTAGCATGATGTTAAGCTTCACCATTAATAGACATTCTGGTGTATGATGTTCTAGGTAGACTTCCACCCCTCCCTGTGGGCAGCTTCCTCTGACAACCCAGAGAGTGGTTCCTCAGTGAATTCCACTGCTGGTGTCATCTCCCCTAGAATGGCTTTTCCTGGCATTTACTTAGGTGGCTTCACAGTGAGTTTCAAAGTGTGGCATTTCCACATAGGTAGCTTTCCAGTGAATACTGGAGATGTAGATCACAAACTTATCTGCCATCCAGAATTTCACACTTAAACAAACAACCTGAGGTATAAAAATTGTTATTCTGTCTCAAAGGAAAGCAAAAGTGCAATAATTAAGACTGACAGTCAAGCCATTGGGTACGTAGAGCAAGAATGCCTTCATGCTGAGAAGAGTGTTAATTTCTACTACTAAAATATTTTCTGCCAATGTTAAGTGTGGGACAAGGTTAGGATGGTGGATGAAAATATCAAGTGTCTTCAGATTGTGGTGGAAGGAAACACATGGTTTAGACTGAAAAGCTACTCTGCCAGTTTCTTTGTTAATTCTTACAACAATCTGGTATACACAACAAGAAAAAAGGTATACTTGCCAAAGTAACTTCTTAATATCAATAATAAATCCAATAATGTGAATCCAGTTTTTCTGTAGCACCTAGTAGTAAAGAAAAAAAAATAATCCAGATTCCCAGCCTCCCAACTGCATTTGGTTCTTTTTTGACTTTTGGAATATTGTCCTAGAAATTCTTGATCTACTTTACTTTGTGCCTTGAGCCTGAATATTTCTGTTGGCAATAAACTTGACATGAGAGATTTAATGTAATTATTAATCCATTCAACAACCACTCATTTTTAATGTTGTATGTACTGGCACTTAGCTACTGTGAAAAGCAAGGGAAAACACTGAGCCCTCTCCTCAGGAATGCACAGTCTTTGTAAAAGATTAGTCTCAAACATATGAAATTCAATCTAGACTTAAAATAATCTTTAGGTGGTTAAGAAGACATTTCCAAATTACTAAATTATGCTTATTTCACAGAATTTGATTATGTTTTGAAAACCATTTCTGTAATTGTTAATCTAAAAAAGCATCTAACTGAGCCCATTAAATAGGCAATAGGCACTAAAGTGTCTTTCCTATCATTTAGCTCCTTAGCTCTTTTACAAATGTCTCTATAGAAATTTGCCAGGGTTCCATCCACTTAGTTTACAAAACCTCTAGTCATTGTAAAGCCAAGCACTGTCTCATTACAATTCCAGTGATTCTCCCATAATAAAAAAGATATTCTCCAAGGTAACTTCAGATCTCTGCTGCACAATTTTTAAATAGCAGTTTCTGTTACTGAACCTAAAATAAATCTTTGAATCAATAGATATCTTACCATTATTTATGATGATAAGTGGATGAATAGGGAAAAAGACATTTTAGGAAATCTTTTCAGGTGAACTCTATTCAATTCTAACACAAATATCTTGCTGTAGAGAACAGCACATTCTGTATGTCATAGTCTACAGCGTGGATGACAATGTAACTGATTTAACTAACCAATGTCTAAATTTTGAAAATGTCTTGGAAAATGAGCCAAACAACACATTATGCAGGGTGGGCAAAAGTAGGCTTACAGTTGTTTATATAGAAAACAATACAATAATTAATAAGTAATAATGTAAGAATAAACTCTGTGTTTCACATACTCACAGCTACAAATCTACTTTTGCCTCACCCTGCATTGATCTTTTTCTTTTTCTTTTCTTGAGCCAGTTGAGTGGTTTGTTGATCAAATTGATTAAATTAACTTACTGTTTTTTTTATTTTGTAAAAATATTCAAAATAACAAATGATATAATATCATGAAGTGATTTTCACATGGACAAAACCAATTAAATTAATGGTGATAAGGGCACAAATTATAAGACTCATCTGATTTAAAAATTAACAAATGTAAATTAACACAAATCAATAAATAGCCTTTATATAGGATATATAAAAATAATGTCTTAAGAAGCCAAACATTAAATCAGTCAATCTCTGTTATTCCTTGCATATTGTACTTGGATAAGAAAAGGATATTGAGCTCTTTTAATTTTCTCTTAAGACAGATTTAAAGAACACATTTTACTCCTACTCCCTACCACACACATGTTGAAACAGTGCATTAAGCAAGATAAGATAGCATGTGACTACCTTTAAATGGCCTGTTTTAAATAAAGGTTTTATGTCTTGGTAAGTTTTTCTCAGGGCATTGATACCTCCATTGGTAGGGATCCAGTTGACATAGATCTTCAACTAATTCTCTGTATAATCTTTCATATTTTAAGTGTGGCTTGAGAACAAGCAGCATTGTTATCATCTGAAAACTTTTTAGAAATGTAGAATTTAGGTCTCACCCCAGACGTACTCAATCATAACTAAGAATTTTAGGAAGATCCCTGAGAATTGTATATTCACATTAAAACTGATTCTCTTCACATACATTTGAGGTAATCTTTATTTTGCAGTTGAGCTTTGGCAATCTAATTCTCTAATATTTAGAAAAGTGTAGAATGTCATTGGAACAGTGAGACACAGGTGTTTGTAAAAGAAATTACATTGTGAAGAATCAGGAGACATGAGTTCTGATCCTGAAACTTCAATTAACTGACTGACTAGCTGTGTAGCTTAAGACATACCTCATATTTGATTTAATATTTCATTTGCTAAGATTCTTGATGGGCACTTAGCAGGTAAATAATTACATTCTTGTTTTTAAAATTATTTATATAATGAATCAGTCTTAAGTTTGATTAGGCAGTTCATTTAATCTCTGGGTTTTATTAAATGTTTACTAAAGAAGGACATTTTTAAGACTGCTTCCAGGCCCTGGACAGGTAGCTCAGTTGGATACAGTGTCATCCTGATACGTCAGGGTTGTGTGTTTGATCCCAGGTCAGGGCACATGCAAGGATTAATCAATGAAGGCATAAGTAAGTGGAAAAACACATTGATGTCTCTCCCCCTCTTTCTCTCTTTCTCTTTTTAAAATAAATAAATGAATTTTTTAAAAGACTGTTTCCAGATCTAGCATTTTAGGATTCTGGGAATTCTGCTATTGTTTTTGCAGTGATATTTGGGAAAAATGACCATTGTATTAAGTTGGTAAATTTTTAAAAGTCTACAGGTGATACATAACTAGCCAACTGAAAAAAAAACTGCTATGTCTTTAAAAAATACATGTAGATTTTCTCCCATTTCCTTGTATATTTTCTTTTTTGATTTTTTGATTATGTGTAGACAAAGACAGAACTAATAAATATGCTAAAAGTGAATGATTAAGACTTTAATTTTTGAGGATTTTATTTTGTTTTGTGCTTGTTACTTATCTGGAGAGTGTAAGACAGTTGAGCATTATAAAGAATCCAAGTTCAGAGACTGTCATAGATGCTTCTACTATAAAACGATGCTTCTTCTATCAATGACCTCTTCAAGGAACCATACAAGCAAATATCAGTAGATTTACAACTACCGTAGCTTATGCATTTAGCAATATCTAGGCAAGTGTCTACTTAGTACATACAGTCAATTTCTACTAGTTCTACTACATGACAGTAAAGTAGTTAATATAAATTGCCATAGACATCAAAAAACTACTATTCTGCAATTCCTTCTGTTGTTTTGGCCTCCAGTGAAATGCTGCATTAAGGTTGTAGCATCACATTTCAAAAGAGACGTAAAATAGAGTTCAGAGGAGAGTCACAAAGATGAGAAAGGGTTTAGAAAATAAGACCTATGTGGAAAGGTTAAGGGAAGTGGCCATGTTCTGTCTGGAGAAGAGAAGACTGGGGGGAAACATAACTGTCTGCAGATTCGTTAAAAGATGTTATAAAGAGAAGAGGGACCAATTCTCATTAGTCAATGAGAACAGAACAAGAAGTAATAGGCTCCCAGTTCAGAAGGGAAAATTTAGGTTAAATATAAGAACTAACTTTATAACAATATGAATAGCTGGGAATGGCACCAGCTGCCAGGGGAGGCTGTGGAATCGCCATCACTGGGGAGATTCAAGGCTGAAACCCCACACCCACTGATTGGGAATGGCTTAGTAATAATAAAATCAATCCTGCTGTGATTCATGGGGATGGATTAGTGGCCCAGTGTAGGTCCTTCCAACCCAAATGATTACATGATTAAGATACAAGCACCCAGGGGAATCGATCTGTACATAAGGGAGGGAAACAAAAACTCTTCACAAGCTGCGGCTGTAAATCTGAAAATTAAGTAATCCACCACTTTTAGCTAAGGGAGAGACTGAACCAGTTTAGGAGATATGTAGGGAGACTGCACAGCCTTTATTTTAAAATATTAATCTCACTTTTGTCAATGTTTCAAATACAAAAATTGAGACCTATAGCATTATAAATTTTCCTGACCAGAATTAAACATGTTTGCAGCAACAATATATTTAAATTATCAATCAGAACTTGAAATTTTCTGATGGTCTGAAAAATAAACACAGCAAGTAATAAAATTCACAGAAAAAAATAATTTTTCCATGTCAGATTTAGTGTATTTTATTTATAAAAAGCTTTTAAGTAATATTTTTGCTTCCTACACATGCAAGGTTTTTTACTTGATGGGTGTGCAGTTCTAATTAAGATCCGCGATCCACATAATTCAATCACAGTGTGGGTCAAAAATTACCAATTCAATTTTTAATCTTAAAATTGATTTCTGTGTCTGTGATTCCCAGGATAAATATCAGTATTATCCACAGCATTCTATTTCTCCATGCCCTCTGCCTTATCACATTGCCTCTTGCCAATACTGCCGTAGTTATTTTGAATCTTTGAAAAGGCAGTATTTAATGTTTTAGTTCATATTTTTACTCTCCACCTTTCCAGTTTACCTTTAAGAAAAAAAAACACACTGCCTTCTGCTCCCCTGAGTGGGCTGTGTTATTACTACCATCCACATCATCAGGGCTACAGCGCTTGCGGTAGTAGATCATCCCTGTGCTGTCATGGTGATGATATACGATGAAAAAAGTCATCCATCTGAAGATGTGAGGCGCAAATGCTGGAGCAGTAATGAGGGAGACCAGCACAAACCCTGGATGCACAGCAGTGGACATTTCCCCCCAAATAAATTAAAAGTGGACGACTCTGTAAACTAAGAATCTTTAGATGGGAAGAAAACCTGTGGAATTTCATTTGTTTGTTTGTTTTGTTTAGAGACATTCTATGTCTCTCAAAACATTAAAAATAATGGATTTCCAAATTATAAACCTTCCAAAGCTCTCACTGCCATTTCCTCCTTTTATTTTTTTCTCTGTTGTATGTATTTTCTCTTTCTATTCCCTCTGCTGCCACCCCAAACTCAGACTCTGAGTATCATCCTCGTGGACTACTGAAGTATTCTCTCTATTCTTTCTGTTCTAATACCCCTTTCCTACCACAGCTAGACTAATTATAGTAAATCCTACATTCATCATACCACTCTTCTAACCAGGGTTTTTAAAAATTTTCTCCATCCTGTACCAAATATAGTTCACATTTCTTTGTTTGTCATACAGGGCCCTCTAAAATGTAGCATTAGCTTGTTTTTGTGGTTGTTAAGGTGACCTATATTGCCAAAAAGAAATCCTGGTCTTTCAAGTTTTGGTTTCTTTTCCACATCCTGCCTTGACAATAGGATGCCTGGGATTTCAGGATATGCTTTGGCTTCCTACTTCTTTCTTTCTGGATCCTCCCCCTGAGTGGCAAAATAAACTATGGAACAGGCTTCATGGTAAGACATGCCTGCATTCTAATGTACTGGTTATGAGCTAGGACATGCTTTATTTCTTTGATCCTCAGTTTCTTCATCAGGAAAAAGGGGATAACAATGCTATTTCAAAGAATTCTTGGGTGAAATAAATGACAAAATGTACATAAAGCACTTAACATATGGCAGTCAACAGAGACAGATTTCATATTGTTTTGACGTTGTTATTAATGTTGCAGTTCATTTTTTAAGGTGTTTCAGATGCCTCTTTTCCAGTGAGGCTTCTTTATCTCATTTTCCATTTCCATTGAGTGTTCCCTTTTCTGATCTTATATAGCATTTTGACATGGTATCTGTTATATCCTGCTGTCTCTTATGTCTTACATGTAGAAAGTGTAAGTCTTGCCTAAAATTTCCTGGGCATTGAAACTGTCTCTTATCTATCTTCCATATCACCTAGAAGTGATCAATATATGATAACTATTCAATGAACTATTTAAAAATAAATCAGATTTATATGCTCCTTGTCTTACCCAGTACCCAGCTTCAAAATGTTTTGGATCTACTTGGAAGGGTGTCTGTGACTGAATAAGAACTCCAGCACATTCTGTTTGGCAGAGCACATCAGCACAATTGCCTGTTATCCTCTCAGGATAAGGAAAGATCAAGCTAATTTTGTGGTAAGATTATTTTCTTCCTTCATCATGTAAACATTCTTTAATGGAAGAAAAAAACTAAAATCTTAAAAGTCTACTGGTACATCCTAATTTAAGTAACTATATTTATTCAAGCTGCTCTGCACTTAGTGGTACTATTTCTAAACACAAGCAACTGGCATGCTGGTAAGCTTGTCCTCATTTCAGGTTTTAGCCCTTTAATTTTAATCTATTTTGCTATAAGAAATATGTCTACAAGTCTGCAATATGAAAAGTACATGATTTTTGAGGTTTCTTGAAGTATTATATATATGTTGACTCCTACCAAACCACAATACAGTTAGCATCCAAATTTCCCCTTTTTACCCCTTGTTTGACACTAGATTGATTAATGGTAAATGGAAGTGGGGCTAGGATGAAACATTTTTTTTCCTTCAGTCAATTAACTAACAACAGCTTAGGCTTTTAAGATCCCTGTTGCTGGCAGGAGTTTTCAGGGCTCTTTAAATCAAACATCAGTTTTTTTTTTATGTTTTACCTTTGGACTACTGGCAACTGCATGTGTGACGATGGCTCTCCACCAGCAATGTTTCCCCTCCTTTCCGCTCTCCATTCACCTCTTTGGCTCCTGACACCTTTCTGGCCTTTGCACATGAGACCATGACTGCTGCCTGACCTTCCTGCACTTGGGTACTTATCCTCCATAGTTTTACACTAAAAATTTCTTCTTAGAAAAGCCTTGTTTAACTTGTTACACCTCAATCTACTGATCAGTCTAGATCTGTCCCCACTGCTAAAAAATGAGACTGTCCTTACAAGTATCTTCTACACTTGTAATAAACATCATCTGCATACACACTTGCTTAAGGCATAGTTCCCTGGCTAAAATCTGAACTCAGTGAGTGAAGAGAACATGTTTGTCTTACTCACCCTGTATCTCCAAGGCCTATTACATACAAAGCTCTCAATAAAATTTTCATGAAGGAAATGAGAAAGTGTATCACTAAACTGGTCATTTTCCAATGAAAAATCAGGTAGCAGGACATTTATTCCTCCTGTCAGAAGCTCATAAAATGATATCTTCTTTCTGAAAAGATACCTAAAAAATCTTGCAGACTTTTATTTACTTTGTGAAAATGAACAAGATAAATCAGATGAAAAGGAAAAATAACCACCCCCCTAAAAAATTTGCTTGTGTAGAATCAAAATGGGGAATGAATCATCACTTAAATGGCAATAGCATTTTGTAGGTAATTTAATATACATTTGAATCAGGAAATGCAGCAAAAACATAATTTTTCTTCCTTATTAGGGACATTTATTTTGTAAAGTTCTTACTAATTGGTAAGTTTTTGAAAGCTTGTTTTTCCTAAGAAGATGACATAAGGATTGTGTAACCTTTCAAAAAAAATGTGTGCCATTTGTTTAGTGGTTCTAAATTCCATCATCGAAATAAAAGTTTGCATAATTACTGGTTTTATCAGGAAAATGTTCATCTGATTTGTGGACTTCAAATGCCAGACTGAAACAATGGTGCTACGTGGCTTTCATTGTCTGAAACCAACTGCTCTGATTTCTTCTGAGTTAGGGAGGCAGAGGGTTGGAGAACAGGTAAGTGATAGGGCTATGCCAAATCTTGACCAAGTTATAGTATTTACTGCTTGGACATTTTTAACAATGTCCAAGTGTAAGTTTAGTGTAAGTTTCCCAAGGTTGGACACATAAGACAGACTATTTATCTAAGTCATATTCAATGACTAAATCATTAAATGTACTATGCAGAGAACATTGCTAATAACTAAATTCTATGTGGGTTTATTGTTGTCCACCCTGACACCCACAGAGAGTCATTTTCACTCCTTTCGGAAAGGGATGGTTATAAGTTAGTGATGATAAGGAGTTGACAAATGTTCCTTAGACATAGACAGGGCCCTGGATAAGCTTTACTTTTTTGATCAGATTTATGCTTTTCTATTTTTGTTCTTCCCATGTGTGTGTGTATGTATGTATGTATGTATATATGTGGTGAAGTTCATACCTGCCAGTTATGAACACGGTCTCTAAGCCTAGACTACCAGGTTCAATTCTTGGGCTATCTCCTTACAAAGAACTTGGCATTGGGCAGATTGCTACTGTGTGCATTGTTTGCTTTCTATGACTACTAGTAGTACCTATTTCACAGAACTGAGTAAGATAATCTATGTGAAGCTCTTTGCACAGTACCTTACACATATTACTTGCTAAGTATTAGCAAGGCTAACTGCACATGCTCATGCTATAGATTCTTGTTTTATCTTTTTGTCACCCAGTGCTTATACAGTATATCTCTTTTTCCTTATGTTCTTCATTTTAAATAATATTTTTAAATTTTCTGCAATTTTTCTCTCCAGTAATTTACCCTTTCAGTCAGTCTAAACTCTTTGCACAAATGTCCCTTTGAGACCCTCTCATTTTATCGTTTATTCATTATAATGCCACATGTAAATTCACAGGGCTCATTGCAGTTGTGTCTGCATTGCCATTTCTGGACCAAGTCTGTGTGCTTCGTAGCCATGCATGGCCCTTCAGCAGCCTGTCACACAGAGGCTGCTGTCATGGCTCTGCTTGGCTCCCGCACCGAGATTTGCCACTCTTAAATATCTCTCTTCCCACAATAAAAGGAGCTATTTGTTTTGTGTAGAAAAAAAACCATGATTTTGACAATGCTGCAGGAAATGTAATTATTCCCCAGAAAGTACATACACAAATATGTACAGATATTAGTAAGACTACCCTACTACATAACATTAGTTGATCTCAGAATACTTCTTAAATTCTGCTTTTAAAGTATCCCAACCTAACTCTGAGGCAGAATAAAAAAAAGTTGTTTCTTGCTTCATCCCTGCTGCTCTTTGGTAGGCCAGATTGGTCTATATTTATATTTTAATTATGTATTATCAACTACATGTTTGTTAAATATGTAGTTTCCATGTGGCTGCTGTCTACTTATCCTTTCAATTATCCCTAAATGTGTTAGTGCCTAAACACATGGGTTCTTTGATCATGAAATGAGTTAATACATGAATAGTAATTATCACAGTACCTGGAACATAGCACATATTCAAAACATGTGTTATTATCCTTGGCAGTAGGTGTTGGGATTGGTAGTGGTGGTGGTGGTTTTCTTTTTATTAAAATGAGAAAAATAATGAGAAAATGAACACATTTTTAGATAGAGATCTATTAGAAAATAAGCCATACTTGACTTATAGCCCCATTAACAACAAATCATTTAATCCAGGCAGCAAAGTCACATAACAAAGACAATGAAGGGCACAGTTAGTTGATACATACATACTAATTAATAAACATATTTTTCCAAGAGTTATTTCCACACTAACATTTATGAAATGAACTTGACCTCAATAGTTCTGCTCCAATGTTGCTTACCAATTTTCTTGTTTTATTGTAGAAACTAGAGGTGATTTAAAGAGCATTGAGATCAAAGAAGTATGAATAAGATTTAAATACAGAGTTATGGCCAAGATGGAGGCATAGATAGAAACCCTTTGCTTCCTCACACAACCAAAAGGAAGATAACAATCAATCCAAAATCAATAAACAATCAGAAGTGCCAGAAAATCAAACTGCATGGAACTCCAACAACCAAGGAATTAAAAAAAAAACAGTCAACCAGACCAACCAGACCAGTGCACCAAGCAAAGAAATATGGCCCAAATGAAAGAACAGAGCAAAGCTTCAGAAAGAGAGCTAAGCAATGAGGAGATAGCCAACCTATATGAAGGGGAATTTACAGCCCCAGTAATCAAAATGCTCACAGAAATGATTGAGCTTGATCTAAAAATGAAAGAAAACAAATGAAATATAGCCAAAATGAAATAAAGCAAAATATTCAGGAAACCAAAAGTGACAGGAAGGGAAACCACGACTCAAAGCAATGATTTGGAACAAAAGAAAGACATAAACATCCAACTGGAAGAAAATGAAGAAACAAGAATTCAAAAAAGTGAAGAGTGACTTACAAACCTCTGGGACAACCTGAAACATTCCAATATCCAAATTATCAGGATGTCAGAAGGAGAAGAACAACAGCAAGAAATTGAAAACTTATTTGAACAAACAATGAAAGAGAACTTCCCCAATATGGTGAAGGAAATAGAGTTCCAGGAAGTCCAGGAAGCCCAGAGAGTTCCAAAGAAGTTGGATCCAAAGAGGAACATACCAAGGCACATCATCATTATGTTACCCAAGATTAAAGATAAGGAGAGAATCTTAAAAGAAGCATGAGGGAAGGAAAGAGTTATCTACAAAGGAGTGCCCATAAGACTAGCAGCTAATTTATCAAAAGAAACCTTGCAGAAAGAAGGGGCTGGAAAGAAGTATTCCAAGTCATGAAAGGCAAGGACCTATATCCAAGATTGCTCTATCCAGCAAAGCTATCATTTAGAATGGAAGGGCAGATAAAGTGCTTCCCAGAATAAGGTCAAGTTAAAGGAGTTCATCATCACGAAGCCACTATTATATGAAATGTTAAAGGAACTTACCTAAGAAAAAGAAGATAAAAAATATGAACAATAAAATGACAACAAACTCACAACTATCAACAAAGGAACCTAAAAGAAAAACAACAAAAACAAAAACTAAGCAAACAACTAGAACAGGAAGAGAATCAGAGAAATGGACATCACATGGAGGGTTTTCAGTGGGCAGGGTGAGGGGAGGAATAGGGGGGAAGGTACAGGGAAGAAGAATAGGCATAAAATAGACAGGGAGAGGTCAAAAATGGCATAGGAAACAGAGAGCTCAAAGAACTTATATGTACAACCCATGGACGTGAACTAAAAGGTGGGGGAATGCTGGAGGTTTGGGAGGTGCAGGGCAGAGGGGGGATAAAGGGGGAGAAATTGGGAAAATTGTAATAGCATAATCAATAAAATATACTTAAAAATTAAAAAAACACAAATAAATACAAAAAAGATTTAAATACAGACCTCTATATTCTAGTTTATTTTCATTTCCTTTTTACTACTGGGTTAGTAGAGCTTGCTTACCCATTCACATTCTCCTCTCATTCTCTTACCAAGCTAGACAACTTAATTTTGGCCAGAGAAATGGTGCCTTTGGAACAGAAATCAGCTTTACACAACCAATGTAAACCAAGGTAAAAGTTCCCAAATGAATGTCTCTCAAAAGTAAGAAGTTCCCTGAAAAATAGTGTAAGGAATGCAATTTTTGGCACACCCACAGTTTGCTGAAGTTTCCTAGACCTCCACAATGATGGTCATGCTGACGGTTAGAATTCTTATGAATCATGTGGGAAAACCTTTACCTTTGCTTAAAAACATGTATTTGTATGATGTGGTTCCTCTAACTCCAGAAAATTAGTACAAAATTTATTAGGTTCCATATATCTGACATAAATTACTAGACTACATATTCTTTGGTCTGAATGTTTGTTCATTTATTTCTTGAAGAAAATATATCAATATTTTTGAGAAAGAAAATATCAGTATTTTGATAAAAAATCACAATATTATGAAAGTGAAATATAATCTGCTTCAAGCTCCTCCAATAAATTAAGAAATGACTAAGCTACTAAAATAATATATTTATAGTTTATGATTGAATTTGGATGGAACTCTTCTTTTAGTTATAAATTTGAATAATTATTAAATATTAGGATATTAAAATCAGAATTCACCAGGTGGTGATTACTTATAATCATAGTTAGACTTGTTAAATAAATAAATACAAAGGAAGGTAAAAAAAAAAAGATGGGGAAAGGAGGAAAGAGAAATAAAAGTGGAAGAAAAAGTGGAAAGGAAGAAAAAAGAAAGAAGAAAGTTATGAACATTGAAAAGGAACCTTAAAAATATATATTCTATTATACTATTTCCCAAACCAGTTTTCACTGTTCTTATCTTGCAGGGGTGGACACTTGAGGCAAAGTGAAAGAGCATGCAGGCTTCAGAAACTTCAGCCTAAACATGCTGAGTAACAACACCCGTGCTCACTGCTGCACCTCCCCGAAAAGGGGGTGTTTATGAGAAATGTCCAAAGGACAAAAGTAAGGTGTGGAATTGGACAAAATCTCCATTAAAAACTTACCTCTTGAAATAAGAGACTTGATTACCCTTATCATTATCTCTGCTTGCTGAGCAGAGCTCCCAAAGCTATTAGTGGTCATAAAATTACCCAACTGTTTTTTAAATGCAACCATTGTGTTTGACTCAGTGACCTCCTCGGTCAATGAATTTCACAGGTTGACTATACACATGCATAAGGCATTATTTACCTCAATTTGCTCTGAATTTACTGCTCCTTATTTTTGCCAAGTATCTCCTTGTCCTCATCATATTATGGAACAAGGTTAAAAAAAAAGAAAAGAGGTGTCCTTCATTATGTTGAATGTTTCAATCAAAGACTTCCTAAAATACACTGGATTTTAGAAACTTTTATTAGCAAAATGAAAAATCTAGCTATATTTCCTCTAGTCTTTATTTATATATTATTCTCAACATGACTTCTTATTACTTGGCTATGAATTTCATATCTGTTATAGCTCATCATTGTATTTCTTTCATATTATTGATATTAACAGCACAGGAATGATAATCATGAATATGTATTTTTAATAAGGAAACTCAAATTTATAATATGAAAAGATTAAACTCTTGCTAATACCATGATCTTCATTAACTGAAGTATTTGTCTCTGTAAAATGAATACACTCAAATCTCAAATTTCAAGCTAACAATCGGAGTAGAGTGGTATACTCTTTAATAATGGCAGTTGGGCATTATCTTTTAGAGTAGATTCTTTCTGCTAGATTATTCAGGAGTGGTTTAGATCCACCAAAATTAGACGAATGGATAACTTAATAACCTAGACATATGATCCTACTATAAATCATCTGAATAAATAATTGTGTTTCATAAATTGTGTTTTCAAAATTGCTCCTCATGAACTGGGCATACATTTCTCATGATACAGGCATCCCTCAGTGATGTGGGAGGTTGAGTTCCAGACCATCAAAATCAGGTGAATACTTCCATAAAGTGAGTCACACATTTTTTCCATTCCCAAGTGCATATAAAAGTTGTGTTACACTATGCTGTAGCCTATTACGTGTGTAATAGTATTATGTCTAAAAAGTGTACACACCTTAATTAAAATATTTTAATGCTAAAAAATACTAACCATCAACTTACTGAACCTTCAGCAATTTGTAATAATTTTTGCTGGTGGAAGATCTTGCTTCAATGTTGATGGCCACTGACTGATCTGGGTGGCTGTTGCTAAGGTTGCAGAAGCTGTGGCAATTTCTTAAAATAACACAACAGTGATGTTTGCCTTAATGGCAACTCTTCCTTGCATGAATGATTTCTGTGTAGCATGCAATACTGTTTGACAGAACTCTACTAGCACTAGGACTTCCTTAAACATTGGAAACAGTTCCTCTCAAATCCTGCCTCTGCCTTATCAACTGTTTATGTAATATTCTAAATCTGTTGTCATTTCTATGTAATATTCCAAATTTGTTGTCATGTCAACAATCTTCATAGCTTCTTCACCAAGAATAGATTCCATCTCAAGAAACCACTTTTTCTGCTCATCCACATAGCAACTGTTCATTCTCTCAAGTTTTATCCTAAGATTGCAGTAGTTTGCACATCTTAAGGGTCCCCTTATAAATTCTAGTACTTTTGCTATTTCTACCACATCTGGTCCCTGAAGGTTCAGACCCCTCACAGTCATCCATGAATTCATGAGGTCTAGAACCAACTTCTTCCAAACTCCTGTTAATGTTGAAGAGATCAAGATCTCTTCCTGTGAATTATGAATTTTTTGTGGCTTGCAATGTATATTCTCACAGTTCAGGAAGTTAAATGTTTAAGATCAAGATGGCAACACTAATAGAAAAAAAATGGCACTTGCTCCAAATCATTGAGTAGATAAGATGGAAATGAACAAGTGAACTTGTTTCAAATAATTTTATTTGAAAACTTCTCTTTTTCTTTTTTCTATAGCAATCTAATTCAACATGAAAGAAACTTCCTAAAAAATTATGAACTAACACTAATTTTATGAAGCAGTAACTTTTAAAAACCAAAGACAAAAAAACCAAAACATTCATTGTTTTGGTGAAAAGCTGAGAAACAAAATATTAACCCATTGACATGTTAAATAAAAAACAACTTTTAATTCCCTGTACTTTGTTCCTTTATCAACTAAAGTTTCTTAAAATAATTGAAAGCACTTGTGTATCATTGCAAAGTAATATTATAATACACATATAGTTTCTATGTTACATTTCATAGATATCAGAAGAAATAATGATTGCATAATCTTTCATTTAAATTATGAGGGGGCCACCTGAAAATGGAATTTTTTATTATAAATGTGTATTCTTACATGTTTAAACTTCAGTCACCTTCAAAGTACTCCATTGGATATAATACACTTATCAAGATTATTTTCCACTGCACAAAACAGATTTTTGAACTCATCATTTTTTATGCCTTTTAGTGCTTCTGCCATTCTTTGCATCACTTCTTCCACAATGGCAATACATTTTCCTGTGAGGACTTTATTTCATCTGGGGAAACAAAAAAAAGTTGCTTATGTCAAGGTCAGGTGAATAAAGAAGGTGACTGGGGTCATGCTGATTTTTGGTCAAAAACTGCTTAATGCTCAGCATGGTGTGAGCAGGTGAGTGCTTAACACTCAGTGTCATGTGGGCAAATCGCCCATCATGAAATGGGCAAACGTGTTGACAGAGTCATCCAAAAAAATTCATTGAAGTCGAACACAGCCTCTCACAACAACACCAGCTAGTATACTAATATAGAAGCATCCCTAGAACACTCACCTAGTGGGGTCAACAGTACAAGGAGTCTACTTTCCAGAAGATAATTCTGGTTTTTGGGAGTCCCGCTCATATAAAAAACTGAAACGGTAAAACAAAATTGACAAAATTATAATTTGTGCTTGATTTTACCTAACTTTAATTCAAATAATTACTTTTATTACATACAACATGCATTTGAGGGTATAAGAAATATTTTTTCTTGATTGTACAAAATCTTCATTACTAAATACTAAATATAGCTCTCTAAAAACATTTCCATAATGATCATAAAGTAAATATGTAGGAGACCATTCTGTGTGGTATGGGCCTAGCTCCCACTTGGAAATGCACAGCACCTATGCCCACTGATAGGTTCTCTCGTGGGGAATCAGGTCTGCAATGTGCCTAGGCCGCTTTGAGTCTTGCTCTTGCTAAAAAACTCCCTCACTCTGAATTGAGGGTGCAAAGTAACTTCCTAAAATCCATGCTAAACCTTCCAAGCATGAGTATGACCTGTTCAACCACTTTTGCCTTTTCATTTGCAAATATCCCTCTTCCGTGATGTGATTAGAAGCATCATCTCTTTTGTTTTTCATAAAAGGTAACCACCTAAAGCAAACCTGTTCCTAGTAAATGAGGACCATCATGTGAAGTGCCAAGAAACCCAATAAAGGCCGGTCATGGTAAGGGTCAAGGGTTTTGCTCCCCTTGAGAGAAAAGCCATGCAGTCCCTTTTCCTCCACTGGACTCGGTAGTCTGTGTGAATGTCTCATTTCATCCACAATGACTCGGACACTGTGGGCCGGTGTCTGCATCATGGATGGAAATAATTTTTCAAAATTTTGAGTTAATTTGTAAGTAAAAGCAGAATGAAAGGTGACTGTGATCCAGAGTTTAGGTGATTGGCAACGTCATCTGATTAGCAGGTTGCTCTTATAGATGAGACCCAGGATTTTCTTATCTAAAAGTGCTGCAGATTAGGAATTCAAGAAGAAAATCTAATTATAGTCCAGATCATTCTATATCAGAAAAAACTAAGTTTTAATATTCAAAATTTAATTAAGTATACAGTCTATTGGTATCTAGCTTTAACATCTACCTGTTCCCATAAGTATCATGTTCTGCCACAGCCCCTGCCTCAGCACACTTGCTGTTACAAGCTACTTTCTGTTTACTAGAGTCACAATTTTCAGATAAAGTCCTAATTCTTCTCCTTTTCCAGAGTTAGAGTCATACTGCCTGTTCCTTCTTTTTATTCCCACCCAGAGGGTGGCTTGAAGGATGATAAGAATGTTGCCAATGATCCAATATAGAGATGTGTTTGCCATTTTCTGTTTCACTTTCTCTCACATTTAACAGTATAGTAATAATTTTTGGGGAAAAGTTCTCTATCAGCTCCCTTGAAAAAGCACTTGTAGATCATTAGTCCTCTCTGAACCTCTTCCCACTGGGAGGCAGAGGTCCCTTTGGCTGTGTACTGGCAGCCAGGCGTGCAGATGCTGCTGCAGGAGTGCCTGGTCCTGAGGTGTCCAGCTGCTCTCGGCCATGGCTGGAGCCCACATAGCAATCGGAAGGATTCAGACCATCATGAATTTCTTTAATGGCATCTAAAATGACAATCCTTTCCAGAAAGTTTTCAACTTACTTTTTCCAAATCCTCAGAGAAATCACTATCTAAGGTAGCTATAGCCTTATGAAATTTATTTCTTAAATAATAAACCTAGAAATTCAAAATTACTCCTAGATATATGAGCTTCAGCATAGATCTGTTTTCAGACATGAAAACGACATTAATCTCACTGTGATTCTCCCTTAAGAGTTTTTGGGTGATCAGGTGTATTGTCAATGAACAGTAATATTTTGAAAGAAACTTTTTTTTCCTTATCAGTACAATGGGCTTAAAAATTCTCAGCAAACCATGTTACAAACAAATGTGCTGTCATCCAGGCTTTGTTGTCCCATTTATAGAGCACAGGCAGAGTAGGTTTAGCAGGACTCTTAAGGGTTCCAGAATTTTCAGAATGGTAAATGAGCATTGACTTTACCTCAAAGTTACTAGCTGCACTAGACTCTAACAAAAGAGTCAGCCTGTCCTTTAAAGCTTTGAAGCCAGGTATTGACTTCTCCTCTCCAGCTACGAAAGTTCTAGATGGAGTTTTCTTCCAACAGAAAGATGTTTCATCTACACTAAAAACTACACTAAAAATTGTAGCAACCTGCAATTATTATCTCAGCTAGATCTTTGGGATAACTTGCTGTAGCTTGTACATTAGCTCTTGGCTTTCCTATTGTACTTTTATGTTACAGAGAGACTTCCTTTCTTTATATCTTATAAACCAAACTTTGCTAACTTCAAATTTATTTGTACAGCTTCCTCACTGTTCTTAGAACTGAAGAGAATTAGGGCCTTGTTCTGGTTTAGGCTTTGGCTTAAGAGAATGATGTGGCTGGTTAGATCTTCTGTTCAGAGCACTAAAACTTTCTCCCCATTCAGCTATAAGGCTGTTTTGCTTTCTTGTTATTTATGTGTTCACTGGAGAAGCACTTTTAATTTTACACAAGAATTCTTTTTTGCATTCACAACATAACTATTTGGTATAAGGGACCTAGAAGTGTAAGGGACCTGGTGTAAGGTAGCTGAGATTTTGGCCTATCTCAGCTACCTCACTAAACTTAATGATATCCAGCTTTTGATTTCAAGTGGGAGATGCACAACTGTTTTGTTTGAACACTTATAGCACACTGCAGGATTACTAACTGGCCTGATTTCAATAGTCTTGTGTCTCAGGGAACAGGGATGCCTGAGGAAAGAAAGAAATGGCCAGTCAGTGGAGCACACACAGCATTTATCAACTGTTTGCCATCTTACGTGGGCACCATTCATAGTGCCCCAAAACAATTATAATAGCAACATCACAGGTCACTGATCACAGAGCACCATAACAAATATAATAATGAAAAAGTTTGAAATATTGTGAGAATTATCAAAATATGACACACAGACATAAAGCAAGTAAATGCTGTTGAAAAATATGCTAATAGACTTGCTTAGTTCAGGGTTGTCACAAATCCTCAATTTGTAAAATGCAGAATATCTGCAAAGTACAAAAAGCAAAGTGTATATTCAAAGATACCATAATAACTCAAAGAAATAATATTTATATATAAAATGTATGTGTTTTAAAGTATTTTTTGCAGTTGAAGTTATGCTGAACTAAAATAAGCTATTTTTAAGTATGTAGTTAGGTATAATTTTCTTTGACATGGTTCTTTCTTTTACAGTTGAAAATCCTTGCAACCCTTTTGTGTCATCTTCATTCATGACTCCTTCACTCATGTAATAAACATGTATGGAACTACTTTAAAGATAAGGTGAGACACAATATGTGCATACAAACAATTGAAACACAAAGAAACAAAAGAGTAGTTTTTCCTGGTCATTTAGCGTCTCTCAAAATATGGTCCAGAGAACATCTGCTTAATAAAATACAAGTTTTTGTGTTTCAGCTGACCCTACTAAATCAAACTATCAGTGTTGCAGGACAAAGACACCAGCTTTTAAAGCTATAAACATCGAATAATTATATTATACATTTGAAACTACTATAGTATGGTATGCCCAAATAAAACATGAAAAAAATCTATCGGTGCTCATCACAGTTCTCTTTCTCCTCTCAGTTCTAACTTTTCCCTGGGAAAACTCTTCCACATCTAGAGCTTCAGCTATCTACTTGCCTCTAAAAGTTTTCACTTCGGCTTGGAGTTTAGTTTTGAGTATCAGTTGTCATCTTCTGGTTTGTCTCAGAAATATTTCTCACTCAAACTGAAGTAATTACTTCCCCTTAAAATATGTATTCATCTAGTTTCATCAAGTTTTCATTCTGTGAGTTGTTACATCACTTTGTAAGTACTGACATCAGAAACTGTTGATTATCTTTTCCTCTCTTCCCTTTTAAATTTTTATGCAGTAAAATATATTGTCTTATCCATTATTATATTTTTCTTAGGTTTTATGTTTAGAAAATGTACTCAACCCTGACATCAGATAAATCATGCTTCTTAATAAATGATGGAAAAGAATTGCTAAATTATAAATCAGGGATAGTGATTTAGAATGACATCAAGAAGCTGAACATGGACATATTCAGGAAAAAGCCCAAGATATTTTTTAGCAGCAAACTTACATAATTCAAATCATAATATCAGTAGAGGTTGAGCTAAGCACTTGTAGAACGAATGAATTGTAAGACTTTGAGTGAAATTTATTCTTAAAAACTGTGGGAGTCTATAAATGAAAAATAAAGAAGTTAAAAAATACTTAGAAGTGTATGGTACCTGATTTTACAAAGGTTAAATGTAAGTATTGCTCATAGTATTTCTTTCATGAAAATATGTTAACATCTTTGGAATAAAACAAAATTTCTTATTTTCTTTTTTTACAGTTAAATTAGAGTTGTTTCCAGCCCTTTTCACAGAAAATAATTACAATATTGCAGAGGCCACAACATGTAATTTTGAAAGCCCTCATTCATTCTGCCCTTTTAAAATAGTGTTAGTTATGGCTCTCTTGAAAAACCATATTTCACTTTAACAGTATTGTAAACATTGTTCTCTTTCATTTGCTCATGTTCAGCTTTCTGATTTGATAGTACTAATTACCAAGATGTACATCTTAGAAGAAACCATTCAAGGTAGTTATAAGTTGTGTTATTACCTCAATAAAAATTTAAAATTGTATTATTGGTATTTGTCGATGAAATTTCATTCATGAAACCATATGAAAAAACAGTTATTTTTACTGCAAATTCAGAAGGAACATATAATAGTCTGTGTTATGGGTAGATCATAGATTATATTCTATTTCAGATTACTTTAGTTTTGTAATTTGATGAATGCTCTAAAACTTCAACTGTGTGACATTTGACACATATTAATGCAGATGATAAAGCATAACAAAAAAGACACTTAGAAGCCCCCAATCTAGTTAGGACATAAAGCATCATCAATAATGTTGCCTCAGTAGGTATGTCTTTCCTCCATCCCACTGTTCTACCTTTCCAACATAGGTGACACCTGCCCAAAATTTGTATTACCATTTCTTTGCTTTAAAAAACATAGTTTGATGGTGTATCACTCAGCAAGTTTTTTTAAACTCATTCATATAGTTTCATAAAACTGTAGTTTATTTATTTTCACTGTAATCTAACATCTATTTCTGTGATTATTTAATAGTTTATAACTCTTCTGATGATAGATGCTTGGGTTGTCTTAGGTTTTTGCTATTAAGAGGAATATTGCTATAAATATAGTGTACTTATAAGTGTCTTGTGGTACACATGTGCAAGAGTTCCCTATGTTATAGATCTAGAAGTGGAATTGCTGAGTCATAAGAAATACGTCTGTATTTAAAAGTTAATGCCAAATTATTTTTCAAAAGGATTGTACAAACTTACACCCCTGCTGGCAGCATAAGAAGGTCCTCATTAATCCATATCCTCACCACACTTGTACTATCAATCATAACTGTTGTCAATCTAGTGGGTATAACATGGTAGATCATTATAGTATTAATTAGTAATTTTCTGATTACTAAGGAGAATGAACATGTCTTCATATCTCTATTTATTATTTAAGTTCTATAAATATTGCTTATTTTAAAAGTTTTCCCATTTTGTTGAATTGTTTATTTTTCTATTTATTTATAAGAATTTTATATACTTTCTATAATATCTCTCCTCAGTTGTTACAAATACTTTCTCCAGTTTTCAGTTTGTTACTTTGTCAAATCCTAAAATTTGATAAATAGAATTTCTTAATTTCAACATGTTCAACTGCTTTACTTCGTAAAGCTTACACCAGCTTCAGACAACATCAAAGTTATACCTAGAGGGGGAACCCAGCAGGCAAGCACTAAACCCTCCTGAGACAAATTCCACTTTGTTCTTTTTCATTATGTTCATTATACTTCTTTTGCATAGGTTTATATCATTTTTCTATTTTTCTTCATTTTTTTCTTATATTTATCCATTTTTCTTTCAAATCTTATATTCTACTCTTCCTTTTTTACTCTATTATGTTTTATTCCTTCATTTTTTTATATTTTTACATTTTATTTTTTCCATTCTTTGTTATTTAGTGGTGATTCCCTCTTTCTGTTTCTTACTCTTATTGTTTCTCCTCTCTCTATCCTCTCATAATAATTTTTCTTTCCTTTGGTCTTATTGTATTCTTCTTTTTCTTATAATATTCTTTTTATCTTTCAACTTTTATTATTCTTTGCTTTGTTATCATTGACTTTGCTGTTGTTTTCTTCTTTCTTTCTTTCTTTTTTTTTCTTTTTCTTGTGTGGGTTTAGTTTTCTGTGTTGATTTGCTTTCTTCTTTCAGTATTGCTACAACAGCATACACCACATAGTGTAGGCTGAAACTCTCTGTCAGCCAACCAGAAAGAAGAACACACCAATTAGTGGGCCAACAAAAATCAAAATGCAAATACAACAGGAGAGCCCTCATAAACCACACACAGGGCATTCTTACAGCATTCAGCTCAGAAGATCAAGAAGGCTACACCACTGAGTCCCACAGTCCTCTTGCCATATAAGGCCACCCCATGAAGACAGGCAGTCAACTCAGATCCACCTAATATGTTGAAATAAACAAAAGGAGTCAGCTAAAATGAGGAAATAACACCCAAATGAAAGAAATGAAAGAATCCCCAGAAAATGAGCTAATTAAATTGAGGTAAGCAATTTATCAGACATATAGTTCAAAGTAATGGATACAAGGATGCTCAAGGAACTTAGTGAGAATTACAAGGAACTTAGTTAAAAGCACATCAGCATGAAAAAGAACATAGAAACCTTGAATATGAAGCAGTTGGAAATGAAGAATGCCATATCTGAAATGAAACAAGGATCGAATCAGCCTATTCGAAAGACAAAATAGAAAAAAAACACTCAACCAGAGTAACAAAAAGAAAAAAGACTTAAAAAGATAAAGGATGGGAAAACATGAAATGTAACAATATCTGAATCATAGAGATACAAGAAGGATAAAAAATGAGCAAGGGATAGAAATTCTGTTTGAAGACATAATGACAAAAAAAGTTCATAGCCTGCTAAAAGAAAAAGTCACACAAGTTCAGGAAGTGCAGAGTCCCAATCAAGGGGAAACCACAGAGACTCACACCAAGACACATTATAATTAATACGTTAAATTTTAAAGACAAAGAGAGAATCTTAAAGGTAGCAAGACAGAAACAGACAGTTATCTACAAGGGAGCTCCAATGAGACTCTCAGCTGATTTCTCAACAGAAACAGAAGGGTTTGCAAGAAGTATTTAAAGAAATGAAAAGCAAGAATCTGCAAACAAAACTACTCAACACAGCAAGGTAATCATTTAAAATTGAAGGCACAGTAAAGAGTTTCTCAGACAAATAAAAGAATTAAAATTTCATTAACACCAAACCTGCACTACAAGAGATGTTAAAGGGACTACTTTAAAAAGAAGTAATAGAGAAAAAGAAACATAGGTATAATTGTATGAAATGGAAATGAGCAAGTATCTATCAATAATAGTCTCAAATGTAAATGGATTAAATTTTCCAATTATAAGATATAAGGTATTTTAATGGGTAAAAATACATGACCCATATGTATAGTGTCCAAAAGAGAACGACCACAGAACAAAAGATTTACACAGGCTGAAAGTGAAGGATTGGAAAAATATATTCCATGCAAATGGAGGAAAAAAAGGCTGGGATAGCAATACTTATATAAGACAAAATAGACTTCAAAACAAAGGCCATAAAAATAGACAAACAAGGCTATTACATAATACTATAGGGAGCAATCCGACAAGAAGATAAAGCCTTCATATACATATGTGCACCCAATATAGGAGCACTAAAATATATAAGAAAATCTTGGTGGACTTTAATAAAGAGATTGATAGCAATACAGTCATGATAAGGGATTTAAACACCCCACTGCTACTATTGGATAGATCTTCCAGACCAAAAAATCAACAAGGGAACAGTGACCTTAAATGACACACTAGATCTATCAGATTTAATTGATATTTGCAGAATATTTCTTCCCAAAGCATCTGAATATGCATTCTTCTCAAGTGTACATGGATCATTCTCAAAGACAGACCACATGTAGAACACAAAGTAAATCTTAACTAATTCAAGAAAACTGAAATCATGTCAAACATTTTCTCAGATCATGACAATGTGATACTAGAAATCAACCTCAGTAAAAAAAAAAAACCCTCAAAATCATTCAAATACATGGAGACTAGCAAGTTATTAATAATGAATGGATCATCAATGAGGTTTTAAAAACTAGTTGGAAACAAGTGACAATGAACATACAATAATTCAAAATCTATGGGACACAGTGAAAGCACCCCTGAGAGGGAAGTTTATAGCATCACGGGCATACCTCAACAAGATAGAAAGATCTCAAATAAACTATCTAATGCTATACCTAAAAGACCTTGAAAAACAACAACAAATAAAGCCCCAAAAAAGTAGAAGAAAAGAAAAATTCAAGACCAAAAAGGAAATAAAAGACACAGGGAATAAAAAACAAAAATGAACACAAAAACAAAAAAGAAAACACAGTTCAATATTTCATGTAATCCAGGAGCTTTTTTTTAAAGATAAAAAAATGATGAACCTTTAACCAAACTCATAAAAAGAAAAATAAAGAGGACCCAAATTAATAAAATCAGAAGTGAAAAAGGAGAAATAACAACAGATACCACAGAAATGCCAGGATTATAAGAAAATACTAAGAAAACCCATATGCAAACAAATTGAACAACCTAGATGAAATGGGTAAATTTCATGCAATTTCTCAGGACTGAATCAGGAAGAGGTAGAGCACCTGAACAGACAGAAAATAACCTAATGAAATTGAAGCAGTAATAAAAAAACTCCCAGAAAATAAAATCCAGGACCCAATGGCCTTACAGGAAATTTACCAATCATTCAAAGACATGATGCCTATCCTTCTCAAACTATTCCAAAAAATTCTAGTTTGAATGCTTCCAAGCTCTTTTATGAGACCACTATTATTCTAATTCCAAAACTAGGTAAAGACACAACAAATAACACAATGATAGGCCAGTTACCCTGAACACTGATGCTAAAATCCTCAACAAAATACTAGCAAACCAGATCCAGCAACATATTAAAAAGATCATGCACCATGATCAAGTGGCATTCATCCCTGGGATGCCAGGTTTTTACAATATTTGCAAACTAATAAATGTGATACACCACATAAACAAAATGAAAGATAAACTTACATGATCATACCAATAGACATAAAAAAGCATTTGGTAAAATCCAACACCTATTATGATAAAAACTCTCAGCAAAGTGGGGATAGAGGAAAAAATACCTCAACATAATAAAGGCCATATGTAAAAAACCTATAGCCAACATCATACTCAATGGGCAAAAACTAAAAAAATTTTCTCTAAGATCAGAAACAAGTTTGGGATGTCCTCTTAAACCACTCTTATTTAGCATAGTACTGGAAGTTCTAGCCACAGCAATCAGACAAAAATAAAAAAATAAAAGGCATCTAAATTGGAAAGGAAGAAGTAAAACTGTTTGAAGATGACATAACATTGCACATAGAAAATCCTATAAGCTCCACCAGAAAAACTACTATGTCTATTAAATGAATGTGGCAAAGTAGCAGGATACAAAATCAATACTTAAAATCAATAGCATATTTATACATCAATAATGAACTATCAGGAAAAGAAACTAAGAAAAAGTCCCACTTACTATATCAACAAAAAAAAAGTGAGGTACTTAGGAATAAATTTAAGCAAGGAGGTAAAGTACCAGTATTTGGAAAACTATAGGATACCAAAGAAAGAAATTGAGGAAGATACAAATAATAGAAGAATATACCATGTTAATGGACTGGAAAAATTAACATCACTAAAACATCCATCCTATGCACACAATTTACAGATTCAATGGATTCTTATAAAAATGTCAATGGCATATTTCATAGATACAGAACAAATATTCCAAAAATTTATATGGAACCAGAAAAGAGTCCCAATAGCTTCAGCAATCTTGAGAAAAAAGAACAAAGTTGGAGAGACAACAATACCTGATATAAAACTAAACTATAAGGCCACTGTAATCAAAACAATCTGGTTCTGGCATAAGAACAGAAACATAGATAAATGGGACAGTCTGGAGAACTGGACTAGTTACTTGCAAAAAAATAAAACTAGATCACCAATTTACACCATATACTAGAATAAGCTCAAAATACTTCAATATAAGTCAAAATACCATAAAAATTCTAGAGGAAAACATAGGCAGTAAAATTTTAGATATCCCACTTAACAATATTTTTTGGTATATAATCTATGGCAAGGGAAACAAAGGGAAATAAATAAATAGACTTCATCAAATTAAAAAGCTTCTACACAGCTAAGGAAACCATCAGCACAATGAAAAAAGGAGCCCCTTGTATGGAGCAGATTTGGCAGTGATGCTTCAGGCAAGGGTTTAATTTCCAAAACATATAAAGAACTCTTAAGACTCAACATCAGAAAGACAAACAATTCAGTTAAAAAATGGGCAAAAGACCTGAATAGACACTTCTCCAAGGAGAGCATACAGATGGCCCATCAACATATGAAAAAATGCTCAACATCACTAGCCATCATAGAGATGCAAATTAAAACCACATTTAGATACCACCTCACACCTGCCAAGATGGACATCATTAATAAGTCCATAAACAACACCTGCTGGCAAAGATGTGGAGAAAAGGAACACTAGTGCACTGTTGGTGGGACTCCAGACTGGTGCAGTCACTGTGGAAAACAGTATGGAGTTTCCTCACAAAATTAAAAATGGAACTTCCTTTTGACCAGGCAATTCCACTGTTGGGATTATATTCAATTTAAATGAATATATGCACCCCTATGTTCACAGTATTATTTATTATAGCCAAGCTTCGGAAATAGCCTAAGTGCCCATTAATCAATGAATGGATAAAAAAGCTGTGCTGCATTTACATGATGGACTATGACCAGAAGTAACATAGAAGGAATTCTTACCTTTGCAACAGCACAGATGGAACTGGAGACTATTATGCTAAGTGAAATAAGCCAGGCAATGAAAGACAAATACTATATGATCTCACTTATAACTGGAATATAAGGAACAAAATAAACTAATGAGCAAAATAGAATCAGAGGTACAAAACAAGGAACGGATTGATAGTTGTAAGAGGGTCCAGGGGAGGTTGTGACTGGTTGAAAGAAGTGAAGGGATTAGACAAAGAACACATATGCATCACTCACGGACATGAACAATGGTGTGTGGATTGACCGCGGGAAGGTGGAGCTGGGGAATGGGGGGGAAAGGGGAAAAATTAGGACAACTATAACAGCATAAACAATAAAAATATATAGTCTATGATAAGAATGAGAATAAGAACAAAAGTAAGTAGGAAAATTAAAATGGAAAGAGGAAGAATTAAAGGCATATTTCTCAGTGCAATTTTGAATTAAGCATTTATTTGCAGGGCATGGAAAGCCATTTTTTGTTTTGATTGTTAATAGCCATATAACCAGGCACTGGATCTGCAGCAGATCTAAAGTAGAAATCTTAAATCTACCAATTTTGGGTTCATCACATGAGAAGAGACAGAAATTTGGAGGAGTTGTGGGGAGGCCAGGTATATGTAAATCCAACAAAATGGGAGAGTCTGTATTTCATGCTCAGGTTGGAAGAGGTGGTACCTCCAGTTTTTTCTTATTCCTTTTTTTAAAAATAGTTGCAAAATAGTATAAACTCAAATCTAAGAGAAAAACTAAAAATATTTACTGGTTAAATCAAACTGCTTCTCATTTTGTGTAAATTTTATTTATTTTAAAATCTTAATGTAACTCATTCCATATTCATTATAGGGGTCAAAAGTAACAAAAAAGAGAAAAAAATAAATATAACCTGACTATTCAAAAGTAATTACAATTATTTTGACATGCATGTCATCAGATTTTTATTCATTCCTAGCATTATGTATATATTTTAAAATAAAATTGGAATCATCTCATTCAAAAATTTTGTAACCTCCTTTAAATTTAATAATACATCTCAAATAGTTTTCAATAAAAATTAAAAAATAAAGTATTCCTTAAGATAATATCTATATTTTCACATATTGTAAAATCTAAAATTGCAATGTTTTCTTTCAACATTTAAATATTCAATGTCTTGAATTTAATTTTACAGAATAAATGGTAAAAGGAGAAACCAATCATCCCAGAATAATTCATGAAATAATTGTATCTTTCTCTCAGTTTTCAGCAGTGCTACAAATGCCACAGATCTTGTAAAATCCATTTAAAAATATTTATTGAACACTTACTATGTGTCAGGTGCACTTCTAAGAGAAAGAAATAAGGCAGTGAATAATCAGAGAAATAATGACTTGATTTCATATTTCTCTCACATGTTACATTTGTCCATATTTTTAATCTCCAATTAAGGTAAATCTGCTTCTGAATTATTTGGGAGTATTATTGATCCTTTGTTCTTATACCCTTGTATTTATTTTCTCTGCATAACAAGCTTTATAATACCATAAATACTATATGGACTCAATGTTTATGTCCTCCTAAATTCATACATTGAAACTCTGACCCTCAAATGTGATGGTATTAGAAGATGGAGCCCTTGGGACGTGATTAGGTGATGAGGAAGGAGCCCTCATGAATGGGGTTAGTGCTTTTATAAAAGTAATCTCATAGAGCTCCCTAGCCCCTTCACCCATGAGGGTCTGCAACCTGCGATGAATATAGAATATATATCTTTTCAAATTATGCTTTGATTTCTTTGGATAAATATACAGAAGTGGTGTTGCTGGGTCTTTTTTGTCTCTTGTTTTAAAGTCTACTTTGATATAAGTATTGCTACCCCATGTTTTTTAAAATTCCCATTTGCATGAAATATTCTTTCCTATTCCTTTACTTTCAGCCTGTGTGTAGCTTTTGATTTTAACTGGGTCTTTTGAAAGCAGCGTATGTATAGATCTTGTTCTCTTATCCATTTGATTACCTTATGTCTTTTGATTAGAGCATTTAATATGTTTACATTTAAGTAATTATTAATTGGTATATAGTTATTGACATTTTATTATTCATATTTTGATCTTTTTCCTTCTTCCTCTTAAAGAAGATCTTTTAACACTTTATGTAATACTGATTTTGTGGTGATGAACTCCTTTAGCATTCTCTTGTCTAGGAAACTCTATCTGTCCTTCAATTCTAAATGATAGTCTTGCTGGATAAAGTTCTGTTAGTTGTAGTTCCTTGCCTTCATCACTTTGAATATTTTGTGCCAGTCCCTCCTGGTATGAAATAGTTCTGCTGAGAAATCAGCTGACAGTCCATGGGAGCTCCCTTGTAAGTAACTAACTGCTTTTTTTTTGTTGCTTTTACGTTTCTTTATTTATGTTTAACTTCTGTCATTTCAATTATAATGTGTCTGTGTGTGGTCCTTTTTGGGTTCATCTTGTTGAACTCTTGTGCTTCTGGATTTGTATGTTCATTTCCTTCACCAGATTTTCCATCATTATTACTTCTTCAAATAAGTTTTCAATTCCTTGCTCTCTCTCTTCTCCTGGTACCCCTGTGATACAAATATGGTTGATGTTGTCCCAGAAGACCCTTAAACTATCCTCATTTTTAAATTCTTTATTTTTTTCTTTTTGTTGGTCTGATTGGGTATTTTCTTCTACCTTGTCTTTTAAATTACTGATTAGATTCCCTACTTCATCTAATCTACAGTTGATTACCTCTAATGTATTCTTCACTTCAGTTAATATATTCTTCATTTCTTACTGATTGATTCATTTTTATGTTTTCTATCTCTTTGTTAAAGTTCTCACTGAATTCATCTACTGTTCCCCTAAGTGCATTGAATATCCTTATAACCAGTGTTTTAAACTCTGCATCTGGTAAATTTCTTGTCTCCATTTAGTTTAGTTTTTTTCTTGAAGTTTGTTCTATTTTTTTATTTTAGACATGTTTTTCTCTACTTTTTGGGTGACTCCCTATTTTTTTTTATGAATTATGTAGGTCTGCTATGTCTCTGAGTCTTGGTAGATTGTACTTGTATAAGTAGGTGTCCTGTGGGGCCCATTGGCATCTTCTCCCTTGGTCACCTGTGTGTGTGCTCCTGTTGTAGTCGAGCCTAGGTTACTGTTTGTATGTCAGCAGGAGGGACTGACCCTCTGGCTGATTAGATATAAGGAATTAGTAGATGTGTGAAGGGGCTGACCCCGTGGAGTAGGATTCATTTTACCTGGATTCTGGTGCCTGCCAAATCTGTCCTTTGAGTGTGTTATTTGTGGAGGTCGCTGAGTGGTACTCTGCATGCTGTGGTCTGAAGCTGACAGGGAGGTGTATTGGTTCTGGGACCTCTTGGGAAATGCAAGCCAAGGTCAGTTGCTATCTGTGTACATCTTGGGGCTACCTGGTATAAACTATAAAAGCGATCTGCAGATGATTGTTGCTTTTGCTGGGCTTGGAGGGACCTGGGAGAGGCTAAGTTATAAAGTGAGGCTGGATCCCATGACAGTCAGTCTTGGGACCACTTACCAAGAGTTTCAGGGCATGCTGAGGCTATATGCTATTTGTTTGGTCTTCACAAACCTTTGAGAGGTTTTAGTGCAGTGCAAGCTGAGACAGGCCATTTATGTGGAAAAGCAGCTGCAAATGTCTTTGGTAGTCTGAAAATTGGGTGGAGTAGTATCTCAGGGAATCACCAGGGTGGGGTGAATGCTGTTATTCAAGTTGATGGAGACTCAGACTTGGCCCTGCCTGTACCTACAGGCTGGGTGGGGGAAGGGATGAGCAAAAACAATGGTATCTGCCAGGATTTCTGTCTGGGAGAAAGCTGTCCCTCCAGCCCTTGCCTGGGAGTCAATATATTCCTGGTGCTTTTTGAGCTGCTGCCCCATTACTGGAGCTCAGAGTGAGTAAGTCCATCTGTGAATATGTCCTTGAAAAGGCCTGGGACTCTAGAGGTACTCCATCTCTTTCAGGTGCAGCCCTTGTTGGTTTTCACAGCCAGAAGTTATGGGGACTTCTCTTGCTTGCACTGGAAACTTGGGCTCCAGATCCCATGTGGGGCTTGGACTCTTTGTTCCTCAGGGGTAGATCTCCACAGCTGAAATTTCTCAGCTATTTCTTAACTGCCACACCTTGGATTGGGACCCATCAATTCCGTGTCTCCACCCATCCTACTATTCTCAATGAGGCTTTTTCTGTATACAAATTTACAGGACTTCTGTTTAGCTAGTCTTCAAGTGTTTCTCAAAGATAATTGCTCTGTAGTTATAATTTTCATGTGGTTGTGGGCAGAGGTGAGAATAGCATTTATGTACTCTGTCATCTTGACCAAAAGTCAAATATGATTTATTTTTATTTTAAATTATTTGAGTTATCTTCTTTAATCTACTAGTTCAGATAATTTTAATTTAGCTTTTTATCATTGACTTCTAACTTTATTTCATTTTGCTAGGCAACATAGTATGCAAGATAACAATTCTTTAAAATTTGTTGAGGCTTTCTTTTGGCATATTATATAATCAATATTTGCAAATAGTTTATATGTGCCATACTATCAAATTTATACTTTCAAATTGTAGGTGTTTGTGTTCTTTTTGTCATATTACTTATTTATTTACTTTTATTTTTAATATGTTTTATTGATTATGCTATTACAGTTGTCCCATTTCTCCCTTCACTCCCCTCCACCCTGCACACCCTCTCTCACCCACATTCCCCCCCTTTAGTTCATGTCCATATGTCATAAGTTCTTTAGTTTCTACATTTCCCATACTATTCTTACCCTCCCCCTGTCTATTTTCTACCTACCCTCTATGCTACTTATTCTCTGTACCTTTTCCTCTTTTCTCCTCCTCCCTCTCCCCTGTTGCTAACACTCCATGTGATCTCCATTTTTGCGGTTCTGGTCCTGTTCTGGTTGTTTGCTTAGTTTGTTTTTATTTTAGGTGTGGTTGTTAATAGTTGTGAGTTTGCTGTCATTTTACTATATATGTTTTTTATCTTTTTTTCTCAGATAATTCCCTTTAACATTTCATATAATAAGGGCTTTGTGATGATGAACTCCTTTAACTTGACTTTATCTGAGAAGCGCTTTATCTGCCTTTCCATTCTAAATGAAAGCTTTGCTGGATAGAGCAATCTTGGATATAGGTCCTTGACTTTCATGACTTGGAATACTTCTTTCCAACCCCTTCTTGCCTGTAAGGTCTCTTTTGAGAAATCAGCTGACAGTTTGATGGGAACTCCCTTGTAGTTTACTGTCTCCTTATCTCTTGCTGCTTCTAGGATTCTCTCCTTCATTTTTACCTTGGCTAATGTAATTATGATGTGCCTTGGTGTGTTCCTCCTTGGGTCCAACTTCTTTGGGACTCTCTGAGCCTTCTGGATTTCCTGGAATTCTATTTCCTTTGCCAGATTGGGGAAGTTCTCCTTTATTATTTGTTTAAATAACTTTTCCACTTGTTGCTCTTCCTCTTCCTCTTCTGCTACCCCTATAATTCAGATGTTGGAACATTTAAAGATGTCCTAGAGGTTCCTAAGCTTCTCCTCATTTTTTTAAGAATTCTTACTTCTCCATTCTTTTCAGTTTGGTTGTTTCTTTCTTCCTTCTGGTCCACTCTATTGTTTTGAGTCCCAGATTCCTTCCCATCACTATTGGTTCCCTGTGCATTTTTCTTCATTCCTCTTATGGTAGCCTTCATTTGTTCATCTTATTTGTGACCAAATTCAACCAATTCTGTGAGCATCCTGATCACCAGTGCTTTGAACTATGCATCTGATAGGTTGGCTATCTCTTGGTCACTTAAAAGTATTGACTCTGGGGCTGTGATTTTTACTCTTGTTTGAGCCATTTTTGGGGGTGGGGGTCTGGTCACACCTGTTATGTAGTGAGGGGTGGAGCCTTAGGTGTTCTCCAGGGCAGGACAACCCAGTTGCAGGGTTGTGACATTGTATGTTGGGGCAGGGTCCGAGAGGAAACAATGGTGCTTGCTCCTCTTTCCATCAGATTTCAGTCCCTTCTGCCGCTTCCCCCAAGCTAACTGGGCCTTTCTGGTGGTAATTCCTGTGTGGGTGAGCTTGTGTATGTTCTAGGACCCCATGGGTCTCTCCAATGCACTCTCCTGTGAGGTTGGTAGTCTCTCCCTGCACCTCAACCCCCACAGATGTTTTCAATCAGTGTCCCAAGTTTCTATTTCGCAGCGCTGGGACCCTGGGTTGTGCAGTCTGTCTCGCTGCCCAGTTTCACCTGGTTTATCTGAGCATGAATGTGGCCCGGACAGCCAGGCACCTTGTGCACAGTACCTCGCTTCACAGTCACCACTTAACTGGTTCTGCCAGCTGCCTGTCCGCCCAGGGTCCGCCTGCTGGGGTCTTGCGTTCCGGATGCCTTACGTTCCCGAGATGCGTTATGCGTCTGGTGCTGCCGCTTTTTGTGCTGCCCGGCTGTCCAACTCCGCCCCTTCTACCGGTCTGGATGAATGTGTATATTTTAACTCCTTGGTTGTCCGACTTCCATACAGTTCAATTTTCTGTCAGATCTGGTTGTTATCTTGTTTCTAAATTGTTGCTGACCTTATTTTGGTTGTGCGAGGAGGCACAGTGTGTCTACCTACGCCTCCATCTTGGCCAGAAGTCTGTTATTTACTTATTTTTAGAGAGAAGGGAAAAGAAGGAGAAAGAGAGGGAGAGAAACATCAATGTGTAGTTGCCTCTCACATGCCCCCTACTGGGGACCTGGCCTGCAACCCAGGCATGTGTCCTGACTGGGAATTAAACCAGCAACCTTTTGCTTCGTAGGCCGGCACTCAATGCATTCAGCCACACCAGCCAGGGTTAGAGTTCTATATAATGTGTTTAATTTGTTATTCTAATTTTTTAGACCCATTTTATCTTGACCTAACATTAATGAAAAAAATTGAGTGTAAATAAATTTTCCATTATAATGATGGACTTGTATATTTGTTTCTGTAGTTCTATTAATTTTGCTTGATACATAACAAGCCAATTTTATTAGTGCACATAGATTAGAATATATGCATATATGTATACATATGTTATACAAATATTTTATATGTATTCACGATGACTTAAACTTTATTATCAATATATGACAATGCTTTCTCCTTAATTTTATTTATTCTGATAATATAGCTATTACTGTTTTGTTTTTATTAAAATTTGTCAAGTATAAATTTTCCCAGATTTTTCCTTTCAACAATCCATGCCCTGAAGAATTTTTCAGTCAAATATGTCAATTTTGCAACTATATTAAATGCATTCATATTTATATTTACCCTTTTTATATTTATACTTATTTCCATCATAGAACTTTTGCTGTTAATTTGTTCCACTTTTTTGTCAATTTTGTTACATTTACCCCCCATGTTTAGATGAACTTTTTTACTTTGTATTTCACATAATTAATTTTTTCTCTATTGTCTTTTATTTTAAAGATTAGCAGATATTTTTAGTTTTATTGTATAATTTTTAGGGTTTTAGAGTGTATTTGAAAATATTTTGGGTTTAATCTTGAAATTATTTTAGTTTTTATTTGAACTCCCCCCCAAATAATTCAAGGACTTTTACAACTGACTTGACTTAACTCTGATTGTCTATTTCTGAACTTGTATTACTAGGGTACAGACTTTAATTCCCACTCTTAATAAAAACTTATTATGGTTACTTTTAAATGTTTTTTATATCATGTTTATCTAATAGGTTATTTATAAATTTATTTGTTCTCTCTTTTTGAATTTTAAGGATTCCTTCTGGAAAAATTCTTTTGCATAATGCATTCTTTCTTCATTTTCCACAAACATTGATGGTAAATGCTCAAATTTTTTGTTTTGATATGTTTTCAGTTTTCATATTTATTGAAATATCATTTTGCTGATTATGCCTAAGTTAAAAGTATTTGCTCTGTGTAGTCTGATGATATTATACTATTCAATTTTGAGTTTTATTATTGCTATGATCAGTCATTTCTCAGCCCAGTTTTATTTTTTTAAGTTGAGAAATAATTTTTTAAATTTTAATGAAATTAAGTTTTTTGCTATACCTTTTTTTCAGCAGTTTCATTGCATTACTCCTAATGATGAAATGAGTGAATGAATCAGTGAATTGCTTTTTGATGTTTTAATATATGTTTTTGTTCTTTTTTGTCTGTGGATTGATGATTTCCATTATTTTTGGCACATTTTTAATTATAAGTGAATATTGCTTCTCTTCTATTTTTTCTATGTTTTCTTTGCTTAACTCCACTTACATATATGCTATACATATCCACTCTATCTTAAATATACATTTATATTTTATATGTTCACATCTTGTCTGTTTCATTTTTAATATTTCTCTATACATCTTTAATCCACAAAGTCTCTCTTCAATTGTCTCTAACCTTTACAATAAGACAGTTAATGAATTTACAATTTAATAATTGTTTTTAATTTTTAATATATTTTTATTATTGTATAAGTACAGTTGTCTCCACTTTCCTTAACTCCTCTCTCCCATCCCAGCCATCCCCACATCTCACCCTCAATCCTACCCGCTTTGGCTTTGTCCATGTGTCCTTTATACATGTTCCTTGACAACCCTTCCTCCTTTCCCCTCTTTATCCCCTCCCACCTCCCCTCTGGTTACTGTCAATTTGTTCTTCATTTCACTGTTTCTGGTTATATATTGCTTGCTTGTTTGTTTTGCTAATTAGGTTCCACTAACAGGGAGATCATATGGTATTTGTATTTCACCTCCTGACTTATTTCACTTAGCATCATGCTCTGCAGATCCATCCAAGCTGTCTCAAAGGGTAAGCCTCCTTCTTTCTTTCTGCTGTGTAGTATTCCATCATATAAAGGTACCACAGTTTTTTGATCTGCTCATTTACTAATGGGCACTTAGGTTGCTTCCAGCACTTGGAAATTGTAAATTGTGCTGCTATGAACACTGGGGTACATAGGATCTTTTGAATTGGTTTTTCAGGATTGTTCAGGTATAGTTTTAGCAGTAGAATTGCAGGATCAAAAGGAAGTTCCATCTTTAGTTTTTTAATGAAATTCCATACTGTTTTCCACAGTGGCTGCAGCAGTCTGCATTCCCACCAACAGTGTACTAGTGTTCCCTTTTCTCCACAACCTCGTGAGCACTTGTTTATTGATTTGGTTATGATGGCCATTCTGATAGGTGAGAAGTGGTATATCATTGTGGTTTTAATTTGCATTTCCCTGATGGCTAGTAATGCTGAGCATCGTTTCATATGTCCCTGAACCCTCTGCATGTCCTTCTTTGAGAAGTGTCTGTTCAAGTCCTTTGCCTATTTTTTAATTGAATTGCATTCCTGAAGTGGAGTTGTGTGAGTTCTTTATATATTTTGGAGATCAAACCTTGTCCAAGGTATCATTTGCAAATATATTTTCCCATATGATTGGTTCCCTTTTCACTTTGCTGATGTTTTCTTTAGCCATGCAGAAGGTTTTTAATTTGATTTAGTTCCATTTGTTTATTCTTTCCTTTACTTTCCTTGCTCTAGGAGATATAGGCAAAAATATTCCTACATGGGATATATGAAATTTACTGCCTATGTTTTCCACTAGGACTTTTATGGTATCATGATTTATATTTAAGTTTTTTATCCACTTTGAGCTTACTCTGGTGTATGCTGTATGTTGGTGGTCTAGTTTCATTTTTTTCATGTACCAGTCCAGTTTTCCCAACACCAATTACTGAAGACCCTATTTTTACTCCATTGTATGTTCATGTCCCTGTCAAATATTAATTGACCATAGATACATGGGTTTATTTCTGGGCTCTCTATTCTTTTCCATTGAATTATGTGTCTATTATGATGCCAGTACCAGACTGTTGTAATTACAATGGCCTTATAGTATAGTTTGATATCAGGTATTTTGATCTCTCCAATTTTGCTCTTCTTTCTCAGGATTGCTGTGGCTATTCAGGTTTTTTTTTTGTCCCATGTACATTTTTGAGGTATTTGTTCTAGATCTAGAAATATTTCATTGGTGTTTTAATAGGAATTGTATTGAATCTATAGATTGCTTTGGGTAGTAAGGACATTTTAATGATTTCAATTATTGTAGTCCATGAAAACAGAACCAAGAAAATTTGTATCAACACAGTTTAAAATCTGCCCTCTGGTTTCTCCTTTTGGATACCACTCTGATGTCTGCATCTGGTGTAAGCCAATGTAAGGTGCTGTCCACAATGGCCACTTTTTCAAATCTACAGGTGATCCACAGTTTGTGGATGATTTTTCTTGACTTGGCTCCTCCCAGGATGGGCCAAGCAGCTCTGCAAAGCTGGATTTTATGAGCACTGAGCCCAAGGGTGTGTCAGCAAACATCCCAAGTCACCACAGGATCTGCATCTGCCTGCTGACTGCCTGTCATTCTTAGACTAGTCACAAACCCGATTATTTCTAAGAGGACTTCTGGCAGACACAGGGCTCTTAGATCTCCCACGGTAGGTACCTTTCAGACTTCAGGGAAGATGATGGGTGTGTTTCCCTTCCCTGAGCCACTAGTTTGAATCTGCCTGGTATTATTTCCCTGTATTCAGCAGGTTGGGGCCCCTAGTAGGCTTGCAGAGCCCAGATTTTGGGTCTGCTGGATGTCAAGAGGGTGTTTCTATAGCTCTCCCATGAATGGTAAGCAGCAGTGTGTTTCCCAGGATAGTATATGTACTGGCTGTGCCCCACAGCCAGTCTCTGACAACCCCTGAGTCTGTTTATGTTGCTGTCTCCTCAACAGGGGTTAAGATGCAGACTGGGAAAAAAGAAAAGAAAACAAACAAAACAGAACACCAAGACAGAGTAAAACTGAAAAAAGAACAAAAAGGATCCTGAATGAAGCAAACAGGATTTCAGAGGTTGTGGCAAGAGGAATTACAGAGGGTCAGGGGAGCAGGATCCCACAGGATAAGGTAACTGATTTTCCCCTGGGAGGGGCTAGCTCTCAAGAAAGACAGCTGCTGTGGAGCTCAGGTATATACGGGCCCTGAAAATCCCACAGCCACTCCCCAACACTCTCCCCCAGTGCCTCCCACTCTGGACTCTCCCTGCTCATCTTCAGTTTGAACCACCCTCCTTTTGGGGCTCAAGGTGACTAGCTGCAAACACAAAACCTATGCTTTGCCCCTATAAGGAAAAAAAGTGATGGTATGTTTGTTTCCAAACGTTTTTATCTCTCCCCAGCATGGAGAGACCCCAAGGTGCAGACTCCTTGATCTCCTGATCTGGATGCTCTAGGAATGTCCCCTGTGTGGGTCATGTGGCCTCTCCTATTGTATTTGAGACCTGATTTTTATTGCCCTCTTCACTGTGGGAACTTTCCCCTGTCTGGCTGACTATGGGGTTCAATCCCTATACAACCATCTTTGCCTTGAAAGGTCTTCTAGTTGTGGTTTCAATCCCCAGTATGTGGTGTGCACTTATAGGAGGCCACCTATTGATGCTTCTGTCTCATACTGACACCTCTCTCTCTCTCTCTCTCTCCAAAATCAATAGATTGTATATATCCTGCATGCATCTCTTCTTTCGAGTCTCATTTATTCCTGATGGGGTGGGGGAAGGAAGGGAAGAGGCCATTAGTAAAACTATAACAGGGGATGGTGTCAGGGTGCTAGCGCCAGTACCTCCAGTGAGTCTCAGCCTCTGGCTCTCACCACTGTGCTCCCACTATGGTCTCTGCAGCCAGCACTTCCCTAGCCACCTCTTTCTGACCCTGCAGCTCCCAGCTTCTCAGTCAGTCCGTGTCCTCTTCAGGCAGATTCTCTCTCGTTCATGGTTCTAGGAGTGCGTGGGGCTGAGAAGGCAACACCCCCCCTCCCAGGCAAGTACCGCAGTTCCTGGACCCTGGCTCCTGGCAGAGGTGGGGTGCAGGGTCCGGCCTGGCACAGAGAAGACAAAGGCAAGTCTGGGCACCGAGGTGTTGCTGCTCAGGCTGCTTCTTCCCCAGGAAGATAGAGTAAATTCCATAAAATGGCCCCACTCCAAATCTGTGCAGACAGAAGCGCAGGTTTGGGTGGTGGCAGCAGTAGCATCTCTGCCAGGACAGTCCAGGCAGCCCACCCCCACGTGCCCTTGAAGGCAGACAGGCACTTGCATACTCGACCACATACCCACTCACTTGTCCATGCCACTTGCTCACTCACACATGCTTTCACACTCAGCTGGATTTTGAGTTGATTGCTCTGTGGTTCAGCTGCAAGACTGTTGTGGGGCTAGGAGCAAGTGGGTGGAGCTTCCAGGTAATCTGAAGCAGCCTTGGAAACTCACACTTTACACATTTTTGTTTTACATTGTATATTATATTATCTAATAATTGCAATGTCTAGAATCCATTGTTTCTAATCTCTTGTTTGTTTCTATATATAATTGTGATATTTTACTATAAACTTATATTGTCTTATAACTGATAACAATCTTAAGGGCTACATTATATCAATTCTTAAAAAAAAAAGGGATTTACACTTTCTTTTCCTAAGAGCTAAAGAATTCTATCAACCGGGGATCATTTTAGCTCCCTCCTAACTTCCAGACTTAATGTTAGAGGTTTAGTTCCACACTGTTCCAAAGGAACAAGATTTTGCAAATGCAATCTTCTGCCTGAAGTCTAACTTTCAAATTTTTCTTAAGTGCAATGCTTACACACAGATATTTTTGTTTTATTAAATGACATATATATTTTTTACTTATTTGACCCCCCTCCAAATGCATTTGAAACTATGTTTTATACTGAATCTTGCTTTCTTTCAATGGGAATGATTTTCAGAGTTCCTAGTTCTATAGATTTCTGAAAAGGAGATGTTATATTCTCACTATAAAGCTCTGTGCACAGTCTGTTAAATTATATAAATTTAACATAGGCATATGAAAGGTATCTAAAGTCTCCAGAAATATACATTTAATACTAGTACTTATGCAATCTTTATTATTAAAAATAAGAGGAAAAAATAAATTAAAACACTAAGTATAATTTTAGTTAATGTTTTTAAAAACCATCTTAAATTAAATATTTAAAAAAGAAAATAAGATACCTATCATTAATTTTCCCTCAATTATAATGATATTAATAAACCAAATAAATTAAATGAAAACTTTTTAAATGAGATAAGTTGGAATTGAATGAAAAATAATTAGTAAATCAAATTATTAATTTAAAATATATTCAGTGATACTATGATTCATTAAATATGACATTTCTGGTAGAGGTGGGGTGCAGGGTCTGGCCTGACACAGAGAGGACAAAAGGAAGCTTATATTTCCAAATGGTGGAAAATTACTCTCCCAAATTTTTAATTACAGATATAGAACTTTTGGGTTTCTTTTTTCAACATATCTGGATTCAAGATTTAAGCATGGTGAATGCCACATATCCCGGGTGGTGTGAGTGTGTGTTTTGTATGTGCATGTAACAGGGTGGTCACATGCACACACAATGTAATAATGCAATAATGTAAGTTATTAAGTATAGACATTTTGGTTATGTTTATTTGATACACAACAGATGGCATCAGTGATATTAAAACTGGTTGCCAATCTGAAGAAAAATAATTACTACCAATTATTAATTTTTAGCAATTACCATATTAAAATCTAGAGCTGAGGGCAAGGTTTGTAGCACTCTGTTCTCCAAATTAAAGCATTACAGAATCACTTTGTTGCTAAATACTGGTGTTTTGCAAGTTTAAAAACAAAGCAAGTGTGTCATTTATTTTCCAACTATTGTACTAGTAACTGATTTGAGTTTTCAGAATTTAAAATAATTTACTTTTGCCCCAAATTACTGACAATTTCACTGTAACATTTTGTGGTAGTCCTTTCACTGCTGTATTCTATTTTTTAAAAATATTATTATTGTACCAGGCACTTCATCTCAAACTAACAACTCCTTTTCAGGAATATTCTCAATGCCTCAAGTCCATCAAGACAATAACACATTTGTAAAAAGATGACATATTGGGAGAAAAATACTTGGTTTGCATGCTTCTTTTAAGTCCCCCCTTTTCTTCCTTGTGTCTACTATTTCTTTCAGGTCTTTACAAGTCCTTTCTTCAGTCCCTTTTTATTTTTCACTTAGAGACTGGTTTTATAAGTTCTTAGGAAAAAAAGTTGAGTATGGTGTTATTACAGAGATAGCATTATACAAACAAAAAACTGAGCAAAATTACAGCCAATTTAATCAGCTTGTCCCAAATAATACAATGAGGATCATATATGTGTCATTCTGTCACCGCATACCTTTATCAAAGAAGTGCCTTTGGACTCTCTTTTCAGAACCTCATGAACTGTGACTTAGAGTCAGCAGACTAGGCTATGGCTGCAGAATTCAGCACAACCATGAATATTGCTATTGTAAAAATTACAATTTAGATCTATTCCATGTTATCAATACTCGTTTTTTTCTTCCATGAAAAGACCCTTAGAGCAGTGATGAACGTCATGCTGTCCAGAAAACACTTGGAATTGCCTAGAAACTCAGGAGACCACAGTGTCCACTGGAGGACGTGTAGGTTTACCCTCCTAGGCATCTGCCCTGAGGTTATGTTAATGCCTTCCTGTTACAGCTCAAAAGGTCCTCTAATTCACTGGGATCTCATTGCACACAGGGTATTCAAATCTCGGAACAAGAAGTGTTTGTGAAGAGGTACATAGCATTGGAAATAGGAAATACAGCCTTGGCTTTTCAGTGGATACAGAAGAGGGAAGCTAAACCATTTGGCTTTAAATTGTTAAGCTTCCTGTCAGAAAAATAAAGTGAGAAGTACAAATCCTTTCTTTCATGGTGGCGACTAGAACAGAGCACTCTGCCTTTGTCCCTGGGAAATGTTAAAATGACATTTTAAAAGCCTTCAGAAAACAGATTGAATTGTTTAAATTTTTGCAAGAAGAATTGTCCAAAGAAATGGGGAAAAAATCAGAAGAAAGAAAGAGGGAGAGGGAAAAAGAGAGACAGACAGAGAGAGAGAATATCAAGGAGCACATAGAATGCTTAAAAATTAACACAAACAAGCATCTTCAAAATAATAGAAAAAAGACAAAAGAGTTTTGAAAGTTTCCCTTTATTCAATAATCAAATGACCTCCATTTTGAGAGGAAGAATAAAGAGATAAAAAAGATACAAATCCTCACCAGGAGTACCAAAGTATCTGGAGTATTAATATGTAAATCATCTTAAAATAATATATAATTTATTAACACTTTGCAAGGTAAACATTATTAACTTGGTAGAGAGGAATTTCTGAAGTATTAATGTTTACATATGTGAATTTAAATATGTGGCAATTTTCTCATTGTTTTGTTTTATTTTAAAAAAATACAGTGCTTGATTGGGTATCACCTGTTTATCAAAATCACCAAGGTTTTTCCCATTAATTTTAGGAAGGAGTTCTTCCATGGCTAGCAAGTAGCTTACAGGTTATTTCATAGGGATCCATAGACATCAAGGGTTTATTTATTATTTTTTCCTACAATTAATAAAAATACCATTTATTTATTTTTTAAAGATTTTACTTATTTTTAGAGAGAGGGAAAGGGAGGAAGAAAATGGGAAAAAAACATTGATGTGCGAGCCAAACATCAGTTGCCTGTCATAGTGTTACAGAACAGGGCCAAAGAGTAATATATTATTACTGAAAGGACCACCCCACTAGGTTCACTTGTCTGCCGCCAGAGGAAAGACGTCTCTCAGTGCCAGAGATTTGTGAAAAAGAAAGGAAATGTTCATTTAAAACTATACAGACTTAAAGTAGTGACCTAATGTCTTCATTAAAATATCAAAGTCCTTTAGGATACCCACAGACACACATAGTCCTTCCTTCTCCCTCTACCCTAATCTGGGGTACCATATCTCAGCAAAAGAAATAGATTCGGGCTCCCGGCACCATCAGCTGTGTCACTGTCAGGATCTCCAGCTTGGACCCCAGTTAATCCAAAGTTATGTGGCACCTTCTCATGGCCTACTAGCAAAAGTCCTTTCACTTTTCTTCCAGGCAAAGTCTCTCCTGCTTCCTAGGCCATATGGCCAAAAGGGAGCACCCCAAAGCCACATGGTCCCCACTCTGGCCAAAGCCGGGTGGTTCTCTCTTACCAAGGCTGTGAGGGTCCCCACTCTGCCAAAAGCACGTGGTTCTCTCTTCAATGGCTGCTGCATCTTGGTTTAAATCCCCTTGCCAGTCTTCCTCTGCAGCCCCATTTCTGACTCCTCCCACAATTGGCTACACTTGTCAGCACTCCCAGGTCCTTCCAGCTTTACTAGGCTACCGTAGTGAGTCCGGGCAGGCGTGGCCCCATGGCATGGAGCCAAACATCTCCAAGCTCTCACGCAACCAGGGGGAGTTGCCTCCCAGTTACATCTTGGGTGGAAGTCACTTCCATTCCCCTGGCTCAAAGCATGGCCACAGCTATTTAACATATCTATGCAACCAGTTATAGGTTACAGATATGTTCAATGACCATGCCAGAGGTTAGTTGCAAAGCTGTTGCTACGGCTGTAAATGGCCTTGCTCCATGTGTCCCTTCCCCCAAGTCACACCTGTGGTGGGGAGAGGGGAGGACATCCTATATATCTTTCTAATATTTCCTGGACAGCCTATATATCTTTCTAATCCCTATTTGGGCCCCCCTCTTAGCTGCACCTTGTTACAATAGGTTCCCCCACTGGGCACTGAACCCACAACCCAGGCATGTGCCCTGACTGGGGATCAAACTGGTGACCTTTTGCTTTGTGTGATGATGCCCAATCAACTGAAGCACATCAGTCAGGTCAGGGCAAATGAAATACCATTTTAAGTATGGTATTTACTTAAAATATTTATATTTTTATCCTCATAATAATCTAATGCCAAAGCTAGTATAATCCTAAAAGGCACAGACTCATTAATTTCATCTGACAAAATCACCAGCCAGGGGAAAACCCAGCTTCCAAGCCTCTGGTTCTGAGTCCAGGATCTTTTAAGCTCTATACCTCTACAATAAGCTGGCCAGAGAGAATGATGAGGAACCTATATTTTCTTTTACATTCTGTTTTCAATTTTATCTGAACTGAAAACTGCTATACACAAATAAAGCAACAGGAAAAAATGAATGTCATTGCTCATAACTCCTCACAAATAATCTAGCAGATGACTTTATAATGATTAAGTTTGAATGATATAAATTTTACACAAACACTTCTGAACACATGATATGGATTAGTGCTAGATTCTTCAAAACTAAAGCTGCAACATGTAGGTACTGTAAACAGCAATTAAGCCCTCAATTTTATTTCAGGAAAAGTAATAAGAAGTTATATCCATTTTATGATTCTGATTTCATTGTACTTTGATGCATCAAAGAGATGAATTTAATTAAAATCAGTTAATATCTAACCTGAGCCTAGAATTATTACCCTTCCTTCATCTTTAATTACCAAAGAAAAAATACTTAAAAAAAATATGGCCCTGGCTAGTGTGGCTCAGTTGGTTGGAAGGTCATCCTGTAACCAAAAGGTTGTGGGTTCCATCGCTGGTCTGGGCATGGGCACATGCAACCAACTCCCCCCATCTTACTACCCGCATCACCCCTTCCGGCTGGTAGGAACCCCCATCTGGGCACAGATCCTTGGTTCTGGTGCCTACAGGAAGCAGCAGCCAATAAATGTTTCTCTCTCACATGAATGTCCTCTCTTTCTAGATACAATGAGAAAAATGTCTTTGGGTGAGGGTAAAAAAATTTTAAAAATATATATTTTTGAAAAATATCTTAAGTTTTTCTAATTCTAGAGGAGGTTGGAAGCTAAGAAAATAAAGGAAATTGAATGTAGAATAAAGGAAGCATTCTATAAAATTTCAAACCACTCAGACTGGGATGAAATTGAAGGTCCTTTGAGGAAGAAGGCTAAGAATGCTTTCCCTCTCATTTTATGACCTACAATTATATAGATGTTTCCTCTTAGATCTTGATATCCAATCCTTTAATCATCTTCAAGATTTTCCTATTTATATTCCCAAACATTCCTCTTAATTTTTACAAGTTGAATCCATGTGCCTTCCTACTCAGAGGCCTCTTTTGATTTTCTTTTCAAAGTATTTTGATACATCTACTATTTCAGTAAAACCTTTCTATAAATATGGTAACTATTTGCCCCTTTTTATTGTGAATTTTTGCTATAATCCACAATTTATACCAATTTCACTAATGTACATTTAATGTTTCCTTATAGTCTGCTTAATTTTTGTTTTTCATGTATTGATCACTTATGTTCTATAATTTATGCCTGAAAAATGTCACCACTTATTGTCAAGCAATACTTTATAGTAAAAACTACCCAAAATTAATAATAAAATTTTTTTAAAAACAATAACAATCTCTCTCTCTAGCACACACACACAAATATACACAGACGTTATGTAACTAAGTTATTCTGAAACTTTTAGGGAACATGAAGTAAATCATTTGCTAAGTTTTATTTATTTTTTTTGCTACTACAGTTTTAAGTTTGTATGTAAAGTTTAGTTTATTCAAAAAACAATAATGTTTTCTTTTGCTAATTCAACAAATCTCTATTGAAAGCCTATTGTTATGGCATGCATTGATTTAGATTCTGTAACTAGATTGGGAAACAAAATTAATTTAATTTGCCAAACATGGTAGCCAATTAGGAAAAGCCAGTGAAGCTAGATATTCCTATAGTTTCCACCATTCCAAAATTGGAACTGGTCAAAATCTCAAATGTAAAAATTAAAAATTTCAAATATAAAAAAGTGTTAAAAATAAATAATGTTTGAATTAAAAATATAATGTTGGAGAAAAACATCTTTCAACAAGAACCAATAAAGAAGATTAATAAACTGGATGTATATGTATATATATATAAACTTTTATAACAAAAACCTTATACTTTATATACTAGTTTACATGAGGAAAATAATTTGAAACAGAAAATGGTAAACAAAATTATAATGTAGGTAATATACAGAGATATCTTAAAATATAAGAAAAATCAATTTAGAATGAGTGTAGCTTATAAGCAGGAGATTCAAAAACAGCACACAAAGCAAAGATACATTTAAAAATGTATATGAAAATGGGAGACATCTGTAATAGTGTCAATGATTAAAAATGTATACTGAAAAACAGACAAAAGTAATTTAGACCTCAACCATAAATAGTAACATAGATACTAACAAACTAAATCTATATCATATAAAAACAATTGTATACTATTACCAACTGAGATTTATCCCAGGCAGGCCAGGTTGGTTTAACATCTGAAAATCAATTAATATAATATACTATATTAACAGAATAAAAGATAACATAAAATGATCATCCCAATAGATGCAAAGCAATTTTAAAAAATACAACATCTTGCTATGGTAAAAGTACTCAGAAAACTACAACTAGAAGGGAACATCCTAAATCTGATAAAAGACACCTACCAATAAGAACAAAACCTCAGCTGTCGTAGTCAATGATGGAAGACTGAATGTATTCTCTTCTAAGTTCAGGAGTAAGGCAAGGTCACCCACTGTTCTCACTTCTGTTCAATATCAGACATTCTGTCTAGTAAGACAATTAGGGGGGAAAAGGAAGGAAGGAAGCAAGGAAGCAAGGAAGCAAGAAAGGAAAGAAGGGAGAAATAAGGATGGAAGGAAAAAAATTGGAAGGGAGGGAGGGCAAAGAAAAAGAAAGAAAAGAAAGAAGGAAAGATAGAAAGAGAAAGAAAAGAAAAAAAACCATGGGAAAGAAAGCTGTAAAACTAGTTATGTTTGAGATAATCTTATTTATAGAGAATCTTAAAGAATTCACACACATACAAAATAATTACTAAAGCTAATAAGCAAGTTCAGTAATATTTCAGGTTATAAGATTAATATACAAAAGCTAATAGTATTCTGATAAACCAGCAATTAACAGCCTCAAAATGAAATTCCAAAAACAATTAACATAGCATAAAAACAATAAAATTTAGTCATAAGTTTAACAAAATAAATGCAGAACATGTTCTAAAACAACAAAATGTTATTGAAAAGCATTATAGAAGACAAATAAAATGGAAGATATATTATATTTATAAGTTGGAGGCTTTTAGGTGCTTTTATTTAGCAAACTTATCTATGCATTGAAAGTAATCAACTTCAAATTCCCAGACTATTTTCAGAAATTGACAAGCTGATTCTAAAACTCACAGGGGTATTCAAAAAGTAGCAAATAGCACAAACAGTCTTGAAAAAGTTGAAGTATACACAAACTTTTCAATTTCAAAATGTATTACAAATCTAAATAAGCAAGATGGTATAGCATTGGCTTAACGATAATCATAAATCCTTGGGATAAAATTTATTTCTGGGAGCTCAGAAATAAATCCTTACATTAAGGTCAAGTTATTTTTCCTTTTTTTATTCTTTTTTTTAAGGATCTGAGATTCTTCATTGCTTTTTATTTATTCTTTAGATTATAGTTGACATCATATTTTATTAGTTTTAAATATACTATAGAATTCAGAATTTACAACCTCATAAAGGGATCACCATGGTAAGCTAGTAACCATCTGCTACTGTAAAAGATATTATATTATTGACTATATTTCCTATGCTGTGCATTACATCTCTTTGGCTTATTTGATACCTGGAAGTGTGTGCTTTCAAGTCCTTGTCAACTTTTTCACACATCTTGCACCCACCTCCTTTGTGGCAACTATCAGTTTGTTCTATCTCCGAGCCAGTTTGTTGTTGTTGGTTGGTTGGTTTGTTCAATTGTTTCTGTGTTTTAGATTCTGAACATAAGTGAAATTATACAGTATTTATCACTTTCTGCCTGACTTATTTTACTTAGCATATTACCCTCTAGGTCCACTGATGGTGTTGCAAATGGCAAGATTTCATTCATTTTTATGGTGAGTAATATTCCATTGAATATATTTACCACCACTTCTTCAGCCAGTCATCTACTGATGAACAACTATGTTGCTTCCAAACACTGGCTGTATTAAATAATGGTGCAATCAACACAAGAATGCATACAACTTTCCAAAATAGTTTTTTTGTTTTCTTCAGATAAACACTCAGAAATGGAACTGCTGCATCATATAGCAGTGCTATTTTTAATATTTTCAGGAACCTCCATACCATTTTCCATAGTAGCTGGACCAGTTTACCATTTAACCAATGGTACAAGAGGATTTCTTTATCTACATGTACTCACCAACTCTTATGACTTTTGATAACAGCCATTCTGATAGTGTGAAGTGATATTTTACTGTAGTTTTGATTTGCATATCTCTGATATCTGGTGATGCTGAGCATTTTTTCATGTGTTGTTTGCCATCTGTATATCTTCTTTGGAGAAATGTCTATTCAGGTCCTTTATCTATTTTTTTATTGGATTATTTATTGTTTGTGTTTTTTACTTAAAGTTCTATGATTTCTTTATCTATTTTAGACCTTAACCTCTTACAGTATATATCATTTGTTAATATTTTTTCCCATTCAGTAGGTTGTCTTTTATGTTTGATGTTGGGTTTTTTTTGCTGTTCAAGAGTTTTTTAGTTTTATGTAGTCCAATATGTTTATTTTTGCTTAGTTTCATCCAAAGACACATATCTAAAACAAAAATTCCTAAGACTGATGTCAAAGAGTTTCAGGCCTTACTTTTAAGTTTTTAATGCACATGAATTTCTTTTTGAGTATGGTATAAAAAGCTTACCCAATTTCTTTTTTTGCATGTATCTGTTCAGTTTTCCCAACACAATTTATTGAAGCAACTACATTCCCCATTGTATATTGTTGTCTCTGTTGTCATAGATTAATAAAACTTATAAATATGGATTTATTTCTGGGCTCTCTATTCTGGTCCATTGATCTATGTGTATGTTTTTGTGCCAGAACCATGATGTTTTGATTACTATATCTTTGCAATACAGTTTAGAATCAGGGATTGTGATACTCTAACTTTGTTCTTCTTTCTCAAGATTGCTTTGACTATTTGTATTTGTTGTGGTTCTATATAAATTTTAGGGTTATTTGTGCTAGTTCTATGAAAAATGCCATCAGTATTTTGATAATTGCATTGAATGTGTAGATTACTTTAGTAATATGGGCAGTTTAACAATGTTCATTCTTCCATTTCATGATTATTCTATATTCTTCCATTTATTTGTGTCTTCTTGCATTTATTTCTTCAATATCCTATAGTTTTCAGAGTAAAGGACTTTCACTGTCTGGGTTAAGTTTATATCTATGTAGTTTATTCTTTTTGATTCAATTGTTAATGGGATTTTCTAAATAATTGATTTTTCTGATAGTTTTTTAGTATACAGAAATGTAAAAGATTTATGAATATTAATTTAGTGCCCTGCTACTTTACTACATTTATTTATCAGTTCTAATGGTTTTCAGTGGGACTTTTAGGGTTTTTAATATATGTGTTACATATCATGTTCAAATAGTGAGAATTTTACTTCTTTCTTTACACTTTAGTTGTCTTTTACTTATTTTTCTTGTCTAATTGCTGTGGCTAAGACTTCCAATACTATGTTGATAAAAGTGGTGAGAGGTAGTATCCTTATCTTGTTCCTGACCTTAATGAGAAAGGTTTCAGCTTTTCACTATTGAGTATAATGTTAATTGTAGGTTTATCATATATGACCTTTATTATATTGAGGCATGCTCTCTTGCATCCATTTCATTAAGGTTTTATCATAAACAGATGTTGAATTTTGTCAAATGCTGTTTTTGTATCTATTGAGGTGATCATATAATTTTTATTCTTTTGTTAAGGTGTGCAGCATGTTGATTGATTTGAGGATGTTGAACCATTTTGCATCTGTGGCATAAATCTCACTTGTTCATGGTGTATGAGTCTGTTCACTATTGTTGAGTTTGTATTGTTAATATTTTGGTGAGGACTTTTGCTCTATGTTCATTGGGATATTAGTTAGTTATTATTTTTTTTTTTAGTTTCTTTGTCTGGTATCATTAAAACTGGCTTTATAAAACAAGTTTGAAAGTGTTCCTTGATTGTAAATCTTTTGGTGTAGTTTGAGAAGGATATGTATTAATTCTTATTAAAATGTTTGGTACAATTCATTTCTTTCTTTTCTAGTTCCTTTAGTTGTAAGTTTAGATTGTTTATATGAGGCTTTCGTTTCTTGAAGTAGGCCTATATTGCTGAAAATTGTGTTCTTAGAAGAGTTTTCACCAATCCTATAGATTTTGGTATGTTGTGCTTCCATTTTCATATGTTGCAAGGTATTTTTAATTTTATCTTTAATTTCTTCATTTGCTCATTGGTTGTTTGGTAGTATGTTGTTTACTTCCACATGTTTGTATTTTTTCCCATTTTTTTATATGACTTATTTCTAGATTTATGGCATTGTTGTTGTCAGAAAAGATGATTCATGTAAGTTGTATCTACTTAAATATATTGAAACTTGATTTGTGGCCTATCCTGGAGAGTGGCTCGTGTATTTGAAAACAATGTGTATTCTGCTATTTTGCTGTGGGATCTTCTGTATATATTTATTAATGTAATTTGATCTAGTGTGTTATTTAAGACCAAATTTTCTTGTTAACTTTCGGTTTGGATGATCTATCCAGTAATGTAATTGGGGTGTTAAAGTTACCTAATACTCTTAATCTCTCCTTTTATGTGTGCATATATTTGCCTTTTGTATATATTTAGGTGCTCCTATACTGGGTGAGTCAATGTTTACAAGTGTTATATCCCCTTTAAGACTGAGCCTTAACTTGCCTTATTTGTCCCCTTATATAGTCTTTGTTTTATTTTGTCTGATATTAGTATTGTTATCCCAGCTTTCTTTTTATTTCCATTTTAATGAAATATCTTTTTCAGCCCTTCACTTTTAGTCTGTGTATGTTTTTCAATCAGAAATGAGCCTTTTATGCAGCATATGTATTGGTCTTTTTTTTTATCCATCCAGCCATGTGTCTTTTATTGGTTCATTTACATTTAAACCAATTATTGATAGGTATATAGTTATTACCATTTTGTCCTTTTCTGGTTGTCTTGTAGTCCTCTGTATCTTCCTTCTTCTCTTACTTTTTACCCTTGTGGTTCTCTGGAATTTTTTCCCTTATGTTTGGGATCCTTTTCTTTATCTCCTGTAGGTTCTGGACTGTGGTTACCATGATATATATATATATATACACACACATACACACACACTATTTTTCATTCCACTCATTACATTGTATGTTTTTAAAGTCATATTTTACATTTATTTTATTTGTTTCCCTTAATTACTTCTTTCCATTATAATTGGCTTTACTACTTTTCTCTTTTAGCCTTCATACTAGTTTTTTATTTGGCTATTTTTATTACACTGTCTTTACTATATATTTGCTGTTACCAGTGACATTAAATAGATATATATTTATGTATAAATGGCATTAAATATGTGTATATATATTTTTTATTTCTAGATATGCCTTTTCTCTTCCATTTAAAGAAAATCCTTCAACATCTTTTGTAAGGCATCTTTAGAGGTAATTAACTCCTTTAAGTTTCTGTTTGTCTGGAAATCTTTTTCCATTTTTCAATTCTGAGTGTTAAATGTATGTCTAGTATATCTGTGGTTGTAAGTTTTTTCTTTTACACTTTAAATATATCAATCCACTCACTTGTGGTCTACAGTTCCTGCTGAAAAATCAGCTATAGTCTTATGGTGGTACCATTGTATGTAACTAGTTATTTTTTCTTTGAATTTTAAGATTTTTCCTTTATCTTTAACATTTGCCATTTTAATTATACTATATGTTGGTGTGGGCCTTTGGGGGTTAATTTTGTATGGGACTGTCTGTCCTTCCTGGACCTGGATGTCCATTTCCTTCCCCAGATTAGGAAATTTTTTCAGCTACTATTTCTTCAAATAAGTTTTCTGTCTCTTTCTCTCTCCCTTCTTTTTCTGGATTTCCTAGAATGCAAATCTTATTACGCTTAATGTCTCAGATGGCCCTTAAACTGTTTTAATATATTTTTCTTTTTGCTGTTCTGAGTGATTTCCACTATTTTGCCTTACAGGTTGCCAATTTATGCCTCTGTATTGTCTAATCTGCTATTGATTGGCTCTAGTGTATTTTTAAAATTTTATTTTATGAATTACTTATTTCTGTTAGGTTATTTCTTATAGTTTATAACTCTTTGTTGAAGTTTTCTCTGTGCTCTTCTAGTTTTTCCTGAGTTTGGTGAATATGTTTATGACCATTACTTTGAAATCATTATCAGGTAAACTACTCATCTCCATTTCATCAGGTTCCCCCCTGGGGTTTTATGTTTTTTTTTTTTAGTGTGGAACATATTTTATTTGAATTCCTGTGTTTATTTCTATGAATTAGGCAAAACAGCTACTTCCCTGGTATTAAAGGAGTGACCTTGTTTAGGAGCTTCCCTATTGTAGACTGCATGTCTGCATGTAGACTTTGGCAGGTTGACTAGAGCTGCAGCAGGAGTGAAAGTTGGTCATGGGGTATCCTTGGACCAAGCCATATTAAAGTTATATTGTTGGGCCATCTGTAAGCTTTAGCTTGAATAGGCATCAACACATTTGACATCCCTAACGTTGTTATGAGATTGGGGTCTGTGGTGCACTGGGATAGACTTGGCAGGCCGGCAAGAATACCTGGACCTTGCTCTTATCCTTATGAATCAAATGGAGGGGGAATGCAGAAAATGGTGCTCTCTAGTGCCTCTGACACTAGTAGAAGTTGCAGCAGCTCTCCTTTAGTTGGGAAGATGCTCTAAAGTTCATAAATCCATTTCCTTTCAGTGTAGTCTGGGTGTTGGTAACTGCCCTGCCTGGTTTCAGAAGCTGTAACCCGCCCATGGCTAAGGCTGAGTGAGTGACCTTTGGACTATAAGCCACTGAGGAGACAAAGCTTACCTCCCTGGCAGGAGTACCACCTCTGCTCCTTTTACTTCATCCATAACTGGCCCCCAGTGCTTGATCAGTTAGCCAATGATGGGTAAGATTCCTTAAGGAGGGAATGACCTAAGACAGGCACAATCATGTGGAGGCCCCAGGAAGGACTTGGGAGGCTATAGCAAAAGGGGGTGATGGACCCTCCCCCCTCAGCTTTGATGTAGCCTAAGTCCTCATTCTGTCTGCAAGAAGTCTCCTAATCTCTTGGCTGCCTTGCTTCTACTGCCTGACTTAAGCCTGAAACAATGACAAAGGGTGGTGCAGCCCTGTGCTGGAAAGGGCAGGTTCCCTGGGTGACCAAACCTAAGAAAGAATACATAAAATCCTGTGAAAACTGCTTTGCTAAGAATACTCTTAATTAAATGATAAGGGTCTGAGCAGGAAATGAGTTTGTTTCCCAATGTTTTGTAGCCCCTGAGCTAACAAACCCTGACTCAAAATAAGCCTTAGTAGTTCTTTGTATATTATCTATTGTTTGATCCTTACTGCCTGACAATGATTAATGAGCTTTACCTGTATTCCTGTGCAAAATGAACCCAATAAAAGCCCATTGAGGAAAAGGCTCTTGGTCTTTCTCCTTTGAGAGATCGGCCACCTTTCCTCCCCAAGCAGATCATGTTTTGGTAGACTTGTTCTCATCCATGACAGCTGGGGGGCTCTGCAGGCAAAGCTCCCCCACATCTGGGTACACTTTAAATCACTTTTTTTTGTTATTGTTGTTGTTGTTGTTACTGAGTCCTAGGGCAGGTGATTCTGTATGCATGTTCCTCAGTGATATCCCTCCCTACTACAGGTCACTGCATGGAGGTGGGGTTTCCATGATACTGTGCCTTCATTTCTCTTGCCTATTTTTATGTGGTCTCTCTCATTTGTGCACAGAAGCTGTTTCATCAGTCCTCTGGTCTTCTGGGAGATTGCTATAAATGTACATGCAGATTCAGTGCATCTGTGGGAAGATGTGAGTTCAGGGCCTTCCTATGTTGCTTGGACTCTCAGAACGGGCAAATGATTTTTAATGAGTGCTTAGACATTTTAACGGGAAAATAATAGTCTTTTCAACAAATGGTACTGGGACAATTTAATAGCCACACATAAAAAAATTAATTTGAAACTTTTTTTTATTTCCTACACATACACACACATAACATACAAAACCCTGAAAATGGATCATAGGCATAAAGATAAGAGTTAACACTATTAAACTCTTAAAAGAAAATATAAGAGAAAATATTTCAGACTTCGGGTTAGGCAAGCCTTCTTGTATGCAACACCAAAAGCACAAGCAATACAAAAAGAAATAAATTAGTTTCCATAAAAGATAAAACTGTGTTCATTAAAAGACTATTAAGAATGTAAAATGATGTATGGAATGGAAGAAATATTTCCAAATTACATATATACTATGTAATAAACTCTTATAATTCATTCATAAAAAAAAGCCCACTCAGAAAATGAGCAACAATTTTGAATAGACATTTCTCCAAAGATATAAGTGACCGATGAGAAATTAGAAGGATAGTCAGTATTATTAGCTACTAAGGACTGGCAGCTAAAATTACAACAAAATATACTTTACACTTATAGAATGGTTATATGGAAAAATAGATGATAACCAGCTTTGCAAGGACGTGAAGAAACCACAACCCTCAAAATTAAATGTAAAGTGGTGCAGCTGTTTTGGAAAATGGTTTGGTAGTTTCCCAACACACTAAATACAAAATTGACATATGATCCAGTAATTCTACCACTGGGTATCTTCCCAAGAGAATTGAAACTTGTCAACACAAAAATGTTCATATGCAAACATTCTTAGTAGCATTATAAATGAGGAAAAAAAGTGGAAAAACCTAAATGTTTGTTAACTAATGAAAAGGTAAATAAAATATGGTATACTTATACAGAGGAATAACATTCTCCCCAAAAATAATCAAATAATGATATCAATGCATGCTACAACATGGATGAGCCTTGAAAACATTACACTAAATAAAATAAGCCAGTCACACAAAATCACATATTATATCACTCAATTTGTATAAAATATTCATAATAGATTAATCTATAGAGGCAAAAAGTAACAAATTAACCTTTTCCTAGGCTGTGAGGTTTGGAGAGAAGTGGAGAATGATACTGGTGAAAATGAGGTTCTCTTTCTAAAATTTATTGTGGTGATTGATTGCAAAGGTCTGTGACTATATTAAAATTAATTAAATTGTACCTTTAAGTGGGTGAATTATAGTCTATGTAATTCTATCTCAATTAGTTTTAGAAAACTTTACAGACTCTGGTGAAATAGCCAATAGTAAAAAAAACTTGGGAGATGAATTTGAAAAAAAAACAATTATCAAAATGCAAAGAAACACATACTTTGGATTATCAATTGCTCTGCTTCTTTTCAATGAGGTGCTGACTACATGTGTTGTTACATATCTATGTAACATATTCTATGAAGCTGTTATCCAAGAATGGGAGGCGTTTGGGAACTACACAGTCATCCTACACTGCCACTAATTACTTTTCACAGTAGTCAGTTGCACCTTGTGTGTGACCCTGAATATCTTTTAAATATCTTAACACAATTTTTCTCCCTCTCCTCTCCTCCTCTCTTTTCCTCCTCCTGTCACCCATTCCTTCCCTTTTCCCTCTCTAATATGACTATGAAAATTCTCAGTAATTTCAATATCCAGAATGATATTCTTTTCTGTAACCCATTCTCCCATTTCATTAACTCTTTTTCTCATTGTCCCTAGACCTACATTTCAAATAACTTCATACCCTTTGGTAGTCATAATTTCAAGCTTTCCACTTGCAAATTTTCTAGTCTTTTAGTCAATTCACTGTCAATATCCATACCCCTGATATTTAAAGACATATTTCTGATCTGCTTTATTTCCTTGCTTTCTCATTTTCTCTCTTTTACTTTCTCATTTCTCATCCTCATATCCCCCACCTCCTTAGTGATGGCTACATTGAGGTTATCAGTCTTGAAAGAAAACACACACACACACACACACACACACACACACACACACACACACACACACTTAATTGGACCACTCCTCTGCATCAACTGAGAAAGCCTATGGGCCTTTATTGCTTAACACTTTTTAAATTCCATTTCCAGACATATTTACCAATTGGTCAAGCCTCCAAGTTTGAATGACTCTCTTTGGTTTCTTTCTATTTCTAATTACAACTTGGTTAATTGTTTTTAATGATGTTTCTTCATTTTTAATACTTTGCCAAGCAGAGCAAATAACAGTCAAGACACAATGCAGTCTGCCTGCCACATTACATCAGGCAAGTTTTATTGCTTTGCCTGGGTGTAATATAGATTGTCATTTTCTTGAGCTTCTAATTGGTTTATCCACTGCTTTTGCCAATTACTACATCAATAACAAGATTTTTTTCAAGTAGCACAGAACTTAACTTCAAGTTAATAAGGATAGGATAGCCTACTCAGCAAGAACAAATAACCTTAAAATTTTTGTAGCTTAAAATTTAAAACAATACTTTTTCTCTCTTTTATCTCATGGTCTAATGTGAGTCAGAGGGAGTCCATTTATGGCTGTGGAGTGTGATAGCCCCAAATTCACCACAGCAGAGGAAGAGAGTGAGGTAAACATATGTAGATGTGGATTTTTCATTTCCTCTGTGTAGAAATGACATCCTTCACTTCTGTTTACATGTCCTTTGCCAGACTAGTCAAATCTCCCTTATAAAGAAATGTAAGGATATTTGATGATTATAATTTTTATATGTCCAATAATAACAAATATTCTAGAAGAGCTCTGCTCTGTGTTTTCCTAGTTATTTTCACATTCTTACTTTTAAATTTTACTGAATTGTTTCTGTTCTCAATGTTCCTATAAAAAAGCATCCCCTGTCTAATCATAACTCCATACTCAATGGTTTCTTTTTACATTAGTGCTGGGAACATAGAAATCAAACAATAAATTGCTACTGACTTCCCGTTCAGCACCATCAACATTCCCTCTAGGGACAGTAGTTATGACTAAAGCAGCCCTTTCTGGAATCATGACTCTTTCTATTGTATTCCTATTTATTGGTATCTTTCTCTCAGTAAGTGTTCAAGGAGTCACCGTAGTGTCAGGAACAACCATGAGACTTGAAGTGAGAAGAGTTCTAAATATGTACATCACGAGATAAGTTAACTATGGACAAATCATTCAATTTCTCTAAGTCTTAAATCCTCTTCTTTAATGTAAAAATAATTATTTAAGTATTAGGGTTATTGTGGATTTAAAAAAGATAATGCATCAAAAGTGGTATATATTGTGCAAAGCATTGCATAAAATAGGTATTTTTAAAAGAAACAATAGTATTAAATATGGATACTTCAGTTGGCTAATTAAAAACAATATTAAAATCATTGCTTGTATACCCAAAATTGGCCATACTGATTTTTTAAGTTTTTTAAATAAAATTTGTATATCATAAAACTGACATTTTTAACATATACAATTTAGATGCCTTATTTTTAGTGTAATTACATAGTTGACAACTACCACCACTATCTTATTTTGGGATTTTCATGACCCCTAAAATAGATCTCATACTCATTAGCAGTCATTTCCCATCCCCCTTTCCCACATAACTGCTATAGTTTCTCTTTCTAAGGATTTGCCTATTCTGGACATTTCATAGAATATGTGATTTTTGTGTCAAATTAACACTTGTTAAGTGGAGCACAGTGTGCTGTGTGGGGTACCATGCTTCAACAACAGACCACAAAAGAAGTTTGGTATGGTCCACAGAGTTTTATCTTAGAGGCACACAAAGGGGCAGCACTGGGAGGCATGGGAAACTGTTGATCAGCAGGAATGTTGAGGAACCCTATTAGAAACTCAACATTTCCTTGTGACTCTGTGAGCTATATTTAGGACATGCACTCGAATGTGCGTGCTAGTGTCTGTTTAAAGTCCCCGCAGTCCACTTGGCCAAGCAAAATGAATGCCAAGGCAGCAAAACCATGGAGTAGCTTAGCTAAACTCAATAGTCACGATGTCAAGGTTCACCTACGTTGTAGATGTGTGAATAACTACTAGAGGGAAGTACCAGAAGCTGGTGTTAGTCAGTCTATGAATTGGGAACACAAAATCTCTTTTTAGGCTTCATAGCTTGTTCTATGTTTGGAAAATCATTATTTTTCTCAACTATCTTCCATTATATCATAGGTTCTTAAATTGTTCTTTGTGTAAATTAGGAATGGGCCAACTGGTAATTGCTATACTGCATTTTGCTGTGTATAATGCATACTTTTTGCCCAAATTTTTGAGGGAAAAATAAGGATGAGCATTATACATGGGTATGGGTAGTACTAATTTGTATCTATGTGACAGTTTTTAATTATTTTATTTATGCCTATGCATTAAAAGTGTAACTCTAGAAAGCAATAATGGTATCTGTATGCAAAATAATACCCTGGAATATGATAATAGGTTTTGTTTCTAAATATAAATAAATAAATAAATAAATAGAATTAAAACTAAAGTTTTTTTCCTGAAAGTTTGAACCAACATTGTAGGTGCGCATTATATGTGGGAGCACATTATACAGAGCAAAATACAGTATATTCATCCATAGGTTAAAAAGCAGCTAACACTTTCTCCTGATATCACTCAGGCTAGACTTTAAAAGAAATAGAAGTTCAATTTTTATTCCTTGATATACAATTTTGATCACTTACATTTGAGGTTACATTTGAGACTTTAAGAGTAGTGAAGAGGAAACACTTTCTCTTTTTAAATCAAGACAATAAATAATGAATAGTTATATATACAGTAGATAGAGACTTCCTAAGGACCTTGAATATTAAAAGTTTGTATTTTCCAATGCTTAAAATTAGAATAAAATTATATTATTTTTCAGATATCTTGCTAACACTATTAACTTATAAAGCAGATGAATTTTCCTTTGCTGATTCAATTTTATTAACCCCCAGAAGCTCAGAGACAGTGACTGTGGAATCAGGCTAAAAACATATTGCCTAACTTCTATGGAATGCTGCTTCATTGTAATAAGTGACTTCTTCTTTCAAAGAATATCTGAAAATTTTATATGGATTTCAAGTTCATTTCTCTCCCTATTTCCTGTGATTCTTATTTAGCTTTTGCCATCTTTTTTGACTCACTGCTTTTGTTAATTTAGAATTCAATAAACACTGTAATTTAATATACAACATAATTTTTAAAGATTTAAAATGTGAAATATCAACTTATTAAGATCCTGTTTTATGTCACAATACACAAAGAAAATTTTGTTTTAATAAATGTCACAACTGGGATTTGGAATCTTTGATAGAGACTGAAATGGAGGGATATTTGCCATTTGTCTTAAAGATACTTTTGTATATTTGGATGGATACCCATCTCAAAACAAAATCCCATAACCTATGAGATCAGTTCTAGATAAAGTAAAATGTACACACCAGACAAGGGTAGCATTGAATCATTTTCTTTTTGTAATTACTGAAAAACTAGTTTAGCTCATGAAAATGCCAGATCCAAATTTGAACTAGATATGACCTTTTCAAAGATTGGAAAGTTTTTCCTCCTCACTATATACAGGTACATTTATGCATTTTTGTTTCTGTAAGAGACACAACTGGGAATAATTTGAAACACCATGAGTAAGGCAGTTTCTGAGATATTTATAACTTAAACCCAAACCTGGAAGTACTATAACTCTTATGGGAAAAGTCTTATCTTATACAACATTCTCCAAAATGAAATTCAGAATTATTTAACTTCAATCATCGTTTTTTTGGAGAGGGGTTTTGTGTTTTTTCCCCTAGCTTTCAATAGTACGTTTGATATTTAAATGCCTAAAATAATTAATTGCTGACAATGGACTTTGCTGACAAAGCATTTGTCCATTTAACATAAAGTCTCAAAATTTAAGTTCAGCGTTCAGTATCTGTAGTGCCATTTGACTGTAATGAGGTGAAAGAAGGTTTGAATGGAACTCTGAATTCATTATTAAATGAACTCACTATTTCATCTAGCAAATGAATACTGAAGAGAAGCAGGTAGCATTCACAGAATAACACATCAATAATAAATGGCTTAGGGAATTTGTAGGATTTTGTTTCATTAAGTTAGATTTGGAGGGATTTGTTTATATGCAACCACTAGTAAACACAACAGCCAGAATATGGGTCGAATCAATAATTTTAGCATGTTGAGAGCTCAGTTTTGTGTGTTTTCCCCCCTATTTCAGGAAGCACTTTAGAATATTTAGCCAACATATAGTTACTAAAAGTACTAAGTTTAAGTTAGTATATACAGGAAAGATTTTTAAGAACTCAATGGAAAGTAGGGCATGAACTCTTTTTTTCATATGCAAGATAAAGCAATATGATAAATCCATGTACAGTTTTGCACCACATAACAATGGGGATACATTCTGAGAAATGTGCCATTAATCATTTTTGTCTTTGTGTGAACATCACAGAGTGCACTTACCCAACCCAGGTGGTGCAGCCTACCACACAGCCGACTGCTTTTAGGGTGCAAGCCTGCACAGCATTTTTCCATACTAAATATTGTAGGCAGTTTTTAACACATGGTGTTTGTATTTCTAAATATATCTAAACATAGAAAGGTCTGGTAAAAATATGCTGTAAGAAATAAAAATGTTACAACTCTACAGGGACACTTACCATGAATGTAGCTTGCAAGACTGGAAGTTGTTCTGGGTGAGTCAATGAGTGAGTCGTGAGTGAATGTGAAGGTTTAGGACATTACTGTACACAACCATAGACTTCATAAACACTGTACACTTGTGTTACACTAATATAAATCAACATAATATTCAATCAAGCATGAGAGAAAACAATATAATCAAGAGACACCATAAACTTGAGATGTAATAGGTTGCTGCTAGTATAACACGGAATACTGTTTTATAGCAAACTTTTTATTTTACAAGTAGAAAGAGTACACTGAAATAATGATATAAAGTATATCATTATTAATATAATGATATAAAGTATATCATTATAAAGTATAGTAAATACATAAACCAGTAACACAGTCATTTACTATCATTATCAAGTATTGTGAACTGTGCACAATTGTATGTGCTACACTTTCACAGGACTGGCAGCACAGGTTTATTTACACCAGCATCACTACAAGCAGGTGAGGAATGAATCGTGCTATAATGTTAGGGTGGCTGTGATGTCACTAGGCAATAGGAAATTTTGAGCTCCATTATAATCTTGCAGGACCACCATCCTTACATGCTCTTTCACTGACTGAAGTGTCATTGTGCGGTGCATGGCTTACACAGTCCATGCCATAATAATTCAAAGAGGAAAGACACCTTCTGACTAGATGATCAATTTTTCAAAAGACTTCTAGAAGAAGTAAAATACTGAGTAAGGTCTTAAATGTTTTTTTAAAAATATATTTTATTGATTATGCTATTACAGTTGTCCTATTACCCCCCTTCATTCCCCTCCACCCTGAACACCCTCTCCCATCCACATTCCCCCCCTTTAGTTCATGTCCATGTGTCATAGGTTCTTTAGCTTCTACATTTCCCATACTATTCTTGCCCTTCCCCTGTCTATTTTCTACCTACCATCAATGCTACTTATTCTTCATACCTTCCCCCCTCTCTCCTTCTCCCACTCCCCTGTGGCTAGGCCTCCATGTGTTCTCCATTTCTGTGGTTCTGTTCCTATTCTAGTTGTTTGCTTAGTTTCTTCTTGTTTTTGTTTCAGGTGTGGTTGTTAATAATTGTGAGTTTGCTGTCATTTTACTACACATGTTTTTTATCTTCTTTTTCTTAGATAAGTCTCTTTAACA
>CM052538.1:77210342-77304076 GCA_028533065.1 Trachops cirrhosus | reverse complement strand
GTCTCTATGTTATTTAATTCTGCTCTGATCTTGACTATTTCCTTCCTTCTACTAACTTTGGGTTTTGTTTGTTGTTGTTCTTCTAGTTCTTGTAGAGGTAGGGTTAGATTGTTTATTTGAAATTTTTCTATCTTTTTTTATGTAGGCCTGTATTGCTATGAACTTCCATCTCAGGACTGCCTATGCTGTGTCCTATATGAATGCATATCATTTTTGTATCATTGTACAGTCAAAAAGTCATTCAGTTGAACCATTGTAAATTGGGACTCTTGGAATAATTCTTTAAGAAACTGAAATTTAGGAAAAGAGGAACAAAGTGAATTGGTAAAATTATGGCTTATACAATTCCTATCTTTCTTAAAAAGACAGTCAAGGAAATCAGAACTAAGTTCTAGAAAACAGTAGTAAATTTAAATATATTCAGTTTATAATTTGCTGCAGGAGTATTGTTTTCACTGAGGACTATTTCTAAAGTTTGGCAATTTACTGTCACTTAACTGAGTGCAGAAATTCTCTCCTGCCTCATTATATTCAAGGGCTGCCTTCGGTACTAGGCATGTCCTAGCCCTTGATCTGCAGCTCCCTGGTTGCTGCAGACCTGCACTGGCATTCTTGCTCAGCAGTTGCTGGCCTTCTGCCTGATGCCTGGCTAGTTATGTTTCTTAACTTTGCTTCTCTACTCTGAGCAAGCAACCAGCTTATTTTCACTGTGTGATGTTTAATAAATTGATTATAATTTTTCTTCTGATTGTTTCTTTGGCCAGAGCAAAATAAAAGAAAGAGAATGAAGTGAATCAAAGATTTTCTGAAAATGAAAAGTCTAGTGAAAATACTGAGGGCCATGTAGATCTCTCTCTTGACTTGTAAAAACTGGGGGTGGTATATTGGCAAGGCTTTGTACCTAATCATGAGTTTTTTTCCCTACTAACCTCCTCTTATAAAAAGAAAAATCTTCTCTATGTGCCTGTATGGAATTATTCCTGTTTATAGTAGCTCTACCTAACACATCTTTCACTGCTTTTTCTTTTGCCCAGTCTTCTTGGAGAATACATTTATTTTTATGATCAGCTGAAGCAATACTTAATTTACAGAACATTTTATGACCCTCCCTTATAGAATTTGAGACTACTCTTTTAAATCTTCTATTATACCACATTCATGTATTTAATATAACATTTACAATACCCATATTTATTACATATGTGATAGCCAAAACTAAATTGTGAACTCCTTAAAAACAGAAAGAGCATGTGATGTTTCTCTTTATGCCAGGAGCCAATAGTACTGCCTGGCACTTAGAAGGTACTTAATAAATGTTTATTGTGTAAGGACTGATGACAAGGGAAGATATTTGAAAATTGGGGTCAACACAGATATAGAGATCTTCTTGAAGAAGATTTAGGAGCCAGGAAACACCATTTTTCAGTTAGAAAAGCTAAGAGAGTAAAAACACACAGTTAAATCATTCATACTTTCATTTCCTCATCTACAAGTAAAGCTCAAATATTTGTGTGCTGTTGAGACATGTGGCTTACCATAGCATTCTCCTCTGCTCTCAAATGCATGAACTATTTAAAAAATGATGATGACATCATATACTGAGTATTTTCCAAACAATTTTATGACCTGGGACCACTACCATGATCCTCATTTGACAGATAAGGTAAGTGGGGCTCACAAAGTTTAAGAAACTTACCCAGCATCACACAGATACTAAGTGGAAGGTCTTGGAATTGAAATAAAGCATTCTTAGCTTGCATTCTCAACTCCCAAATTATACTGTCTTTGAACCATGACAGACTATATGTTATCTTTGCCTTTTACTAACTGATAATGGTATAGGTACTTTGAATTTTATTCTCAACAAAGCAAGACATTTATGATCATAATTTGAACATTTATTCATTTTTTATGTGACATGTTGTATGCATGGAAGGGATTTAGGTATACAATTTCAGATTAAAGATACTGTCCGCTCAGAAAACAAAATCTAAATTGGGCCTTATCCATAATATATTCTAAATGACTGAATGCATCCCCAGCAACAACTATTTGAATTGAAGTCAAAATAGAAAAATGCACATTATTATTTAAGCCAATCCTTCTCAAGCTATCAGTTATAAAGGGCTAGTTTTTCTCTCACCACCTCCATTTCGCATGGGCTAAAATGGATTCCTTTTCTGCATACCTGTCACTCAGTTTTCACCAAACACAAATCATCACATGGGTTTCCCATCAGCACAGCCAGTCCATTACCTGCTCTGTAAAATTAGATCACTTACCACCTTTTTTGAGAGCTCTGTGAAGTCAAATTGCAGAGGTTTCTAAGCTCTTCACCTTCTGTATCTTACTTACCAGAGAAAAATAATGAGCAGTTTATGGACGAACATCAGTCCATAGACCACTCTTTGGTCAGCAATGATTTAGGGAGCTTGGCATGATCCCCACAAGGTCTGGTGGCCCTGACACTGAAGAGATAAACTAAAATAAGGCCCGACAAAGGTATGGTCCATTAATAAATACTTTTTAAAAAATCCTTCAAATAAAAGACCAAAGGAAAAAAATTACTACTACTTGTCAATGTTAATAATTTGTGGGTAAAATTTTAGAAAACTTAATGTAGTGGTTAAAGAACTAGTATTTTAATAGATGTCACAGACATTTATTTTAGAGCCACAGTTGTCTTTGCTTAATGTAATACTTCCTTGGGCTTTCTGTGTAAAGATGGTAAGACTCAGGAAATAATATTTACAAAATGACCTTCTATAAAAATAAAGACTGAGTGGAAATGAACGGGAATTAGTGGTAAGTGAGAAAAGAAAAGAGGGACTGACACATACCAGGAATCTGAAAAATCTACAAAATATTACACACAAAATAAAATTAACTGAAATATTCACTTTTGGTTTTTCTTAAATTTATGTCTGAGCTGGCAAAAAAATTCCACTGAAGACAAAAATGAAATTAAAACCTGAAGGCAGTAACTAAAACTGGTGAATACCTTAATGAAGTTTATCAGCTCTTATTACTCAGAGTCTTGGGTTTTAAAGGCATACATGGAAAAGGACATATGACCTTGGACCTATGTACAATGAAAGTTAGAATAAAGATGCACATAAAAAGCCAAAATATTTAAAATGAAAGGGTGTACCAGAAAATGAGCTGCCTACAAAGTAGATTCAAGGGATATTGATTAATTCAGCCTTACATTTGAGTGCATAAAAATTAGTATATCTTCTGAGAATTAGGAATGTGTTTTTCAAATTATCACACATCACATGACCTGCAAAAGCCCATTTGAGATTTAATTTTAAATGGCCATGGAATGATGGCCATTCAGCACCAACTATAAGAATATCATCTTGGGAAGGGCACATTAAAAACTCAGTTCTCATAAAATCTATAAAATTATATCATGAATAATATGAGTTCACAATAAAAACAAAACACCAGTGGAAACAAAAATTGTGAAGAGGAGAAAGAAGGGGGAGAGAAGTAAATGACAAAATGTTTAGCTAGAGTCTGCAGAAAAAAATTGCTGGTGCGTACTTACCAGTGACTGATGTCCAAGGAATTTTTAAGAACAAAGATGTCTGCTATTTATAATACTAAAGAGGGTAAATTTTTTTGATTAAAAGTCCTCTGCAAACTTTCAACAAGCTTTCACTATATATATGAATGACTTATGTGAGTGATTTTTGGAGATAAAAATATAAGAAAAAAGGCTAAGATCCATATATATTTTTCACTATTAACCAGGGATGGGAATAGCAATGAGAGGTCAACTAAAATGAGAGAACTTGGACTTCCAGCCAAGATGGAGGCATATGTAGACACACTGTGACTCCTCACACATCCAAAAGAAGAACAACAACAAATTTAAAAACCAAAAAACCCCACAACTGCCAGAAATTCAAAATGTATGGAAGTCCAACAACCAAAGAGTTAAAAAAGAAATATTCATCAGACCGGTAGGAGAGGCAGAGACAGGCAGTGGCATGGGGAGAGGACTCCCAGCAAGGGTGCAGCTGGTGACCAGGCAAGGTGGTGGGTGGTGGAGTGGATGGTCTCACATTTGTGTGAAGACAAACTGGGAGGAACAACTGGGAACCCAGACAGACCATGCAACCCAGGCTACCAGTGTAGGGAAATAAAACTTCAAAACCTCTGACTACAAAAACCAGTGAAGGTTGTGGCTTCAGAGGAAACTCCCAGCCTCACAGGAGAGTTTGTTGGAGAGACCCACAGGGTTCTAGAATGTACACAAACCTACCCTCCCAAGAATCAGCATCGCAAAGGCCTGATGCTTGTGGGTAGCAGAGGAAGTGACTGAAAGCCAGCTGAGAGCTGAACAAGCAGCATTGTTCCCTCTTGGACAACTCTCCTACATATAGCATCACAACGCAGTGACTTGGGTTACCCTGCCCTGGTGAACACCTAAGGCTCTGCCCCTTACTACATAACAGGTGCACTGAGACAAAAAAAAATGGCCCAAATGAAAGAGCATGTTAAAGCTTCAGAAATAATACAACTAAGTGGCAAAGAGATAGCCAACCTATCAGATGCACAGTTCAAAACATTGGTAATCAGGAAGCTCACAGAATTGGTTGAATATGGTCACAAATTAGATTAAAAAATGAAGGCTATCCTAAGTGAAAGAAAGGAAAATGTACAGGGAACCAACAGTGACAGGAAGGAAACTGGGACTCAAATAAATGGTTTGGAGCAGAAGGAAGAAAGAAACATTTAACCAGAACAGAATGAAGAAATAAGAATTCAAAAAAATGAGAAGAGGCCGAGGAACCTCCAGCACAACTTTAAATGTTCCAACATGTGAATCATAAGAGTACCAGAAGAAAAGGAAGAGCAAGAAATTGAAAACTTATTTGAAAAAATAATGGAGAACTTCCCCACTCTGACAAAGGAAATTGACTTCCAGGAAGTCCAGGAAGCTCAGAGAGTCCCAAAGAACTTGGACCCAGGAAAGCACATACTAAAGCTTATCATAATTACATTACCCAAGATTAAAGGTAAGGAGAGAATCTTAAAAGAAGAAAAAAAATGAGACAGTTACCTACAAAGGAGTTCCCATAAGACTATCAGCTGATTTATCAAAAGAAACCTTACAGGTAAGAAGGGCTGGAAAGAAGTATTCAAAGTCGTGAAAGGCAAGAACCTACATCCAAGATTACTCTATCCAGCAAAACTATCATTTAGAATAGAAGGGCAGGTAAAGTGCTTCCCTGGTAAGGGAAGATCAAGTTAAAGAAGGTCATCATCACTGAGCCTTTATTATATGAAATGTTAAAGAGACTTATCTAAGACATAGAAGATCAAAATTATGAACAATAAAATGACAAAAAATGCACAACTATGAACAAACAACCCTAAAAAAAAACAAAAATGAACTAAGCAAACAACTGGAACAGGAACAGAATCACAGAAATGGAGATCACATGGAGGGTTGTTAGCAGGGGATCAAGAGGGGGATAGAGGGGAAAAAGTACAGGGAATAAGTAGCATAAATAGTAGGTAGAAAATAGACAGAGGGAGATTAAGAATAGTATAAGAAATATAGAAGCCAAGGAATTTATATGTACAACTCATGGACATGAACTAAAGCGGGGGAATGTGAGTGGGAAGGGGGTGTGCAGGGCAGAGGGGAAAAAAGGGGGGAAATGGGACAACTGTAATAGCATAATCAATACAATATAGTTTTAAAAAAGAAAAAATATAAAATAAAATGAGAGAACTCAATGGAAGAAGGCATTCAGATGAGTGGTTATAAACCAAGGATTCTGGATCTCTCCAAAGACACCACAATCCTGATTAACTATTTTTAGTGTAAATTTGCTTGGGGTAAGTCTATGCCTTCTTTTTTTATTTTTTATAATTTTGTTTTAAAACAATCAAAAATTAATGTCTGTTATTCTTAATATACACTTAAGCACTAAACAATGTATCAGAAAATAAAAGCATAAAAGCAAGACATGGATTTCAGATTATACATTATTTTATTTTTTGTTTTATACTTGGAGTGTTTTTTGTTTTTTATTTTCTTTCTTCTTTCTTTTTTATGTTGTTGTTCAATTACAATTGTCTCAATTCTCCCCCCTGCTGCTTACTATTACTCATTTAGAATATTTATCTTTAAATTACAGGATCTATCATGGGAAAGGTTGAAAGGGAAAGGCTGGGAGCCAGGGTGAGGCTGCTTTCCAGGGTCCCTCCAGCTCTGTGTTTCCATGACAGGTTGTAGGATTGCTTTTGCAGCATCCTTAGAGTTTATATAAATATGCCAAGCTTTGAGTGTTTAAAATATGTGTAAAATGAATGCATTCTTATAACTTTACATTATGTAACTATTATATTATACGGTATAATTCACCTCAATAGGTTCTACAGCCTCCATTTTATTTAATGGGTGCTGAATGGCAAAACTAAATCTGCTTTTAAAGAAGTTACTTTAGGGTTTTGTTTTGTTTTGAAATTAGGTATCATAAAGACAAAAACAAACAAAAAACAAAAAACTAGCATTCTTTTTATAATAATTAATTCACAGTCAGTGTTCTTTTATTCCCACACCTACTGTTGTGATCATCAAGGATGAAGTTGTCAGATGGCTTCATGGTTCTTTGGCATAGGAGAAGGGATATATTCACTGGTCTCTCCTTGACATGTCTTTCTTGTCCTGATTAATCTCAGCTTTCTCTTGGCTGGTGTAATGAAATTTTTGTCTCTTTATAGAAAAATCATGGTCTTTTTTCCCAGAGGCTTTAGACAACTTCCCATATTGTCCTCAGGTCACTCTAAAGACCTCTTGACACTCATCCAACTGTGTACTTCTCCAGCTGTTACCTGTAACATCTACATCATCCCATCTTTCTGAAACATCACATTTTTGCCAAGAATATCCATTTTCATGGTTGCCCTTGAACTTCAAAGCAAGCAGCTCTTTGGAGATACAATACCAAAGTTTTGTTTTGCTAGGCTGTTTTACCCTTTTATTTTTTTACATTATCTCTCCGCACACTTATCCTTGGGCTCTCTACCCATTAGGTCAATTATACTTACTTTGTCAGATAGAAGATATAGATAGCATAGAACAAAGATAATTTCTAGAAAGCAGTCTGAAATCTGGAAAGGGGAAAGCTTTTAATGGGCAATTAGGGAATAGATAGATAATTATGTAGTAGAGATAAAACACTGCTGAAGTCACTGAGAAAGGATCTAGTGCTTTCATCCCTCTAAACCAGGGGTGTCAAACTCATTTTCACCAGAGGATATATCAGCTTCGTGGTTGCCTTCAAAGGGCTGAATATAATTTTAAGGCTGTATAAATGTAACTACTCCTTAACTAGAGGCAAGGAGCTCCGCGCTGCTGCCTGGTAGAAACAAGGTGCCGGGCCGGATGAAATAAGGTGGAGGGCCGAATTCAGCCTCAGGCCTTGTGTTGGCCACCTGTGCTATAAACTTAAGGTCCAGGAGAAAAGTAAGGTGATATAAGTCTCAAATTAGTTGAAGGGGAAAAAAAGCAGAGAGGGCTTGTAATACTTTTCGGGTTTGGAACATTGGGAAAAAATGCTTCATAGGTTGTTATTTGGCAAAATTGAGTAGACAGAGTAAAATAAAAATAGTAGTATTAATATGTTAGATAAAGAAATATCTGAAACATACTTGGCATTAGAAAAAAACTAGAATTTTCCAAAAAAATCCTAAGTGTTCAAAATTGCTGAGAGCTGGTGAAAGAGACAAGATGGGATGTGGTTCCAAGACAAGGAAGGCATGGTAGGCTCCGTGCAGGTGGAGACCCAGTGAGGGACTGAAGACATTGATAACAAATCCACAAAAAATTTTGAGGTAGAAAAAGACCATTTACATTTCATGGAGGCAGGAAAGATTTAACTGTAAAGGGGGCAGAGATATCTGACCCCAAATATTTGATGCAATGTGTCCATCATCACATCCTTAGGTGACAAGTGGGGAGAAGTGAAGGAAAAAGAGTAGAAGAGGGAAACTCTTAATTGTCTCAAATAACTTGAAAGAAATGTTAATCAAGGAGTAAGTTTAAATCTTGAGTTTCTAAATATTGAACAACAGTGAAACATTTATGAGCAAATTCAGTTCAGTTAAATAAATTCACATTTTTGTCCCTCCATTTCATATTGTGTATTCAACTTTGTATTGATTTGTTTCCATTCACAAAGAATTTTATCTCTATCTATATCTGTGTACCTAAAATTCAGAAAGAAATTTGATGGAATTTTGATAAAAGTCTTGATAACTAAAGAAAAAATCTATTATGTTCTAAAAATTTTAAATAATTGTGCAACTTTTAACTTTATATTTTTCATGTGGATATGACCCAATAGAGTACATTGACAGCTTTCACATAAAGTGTCAATGTGTTCTTTAAACCATGATTATATGACCAAATAAGACAGCATCATAAGAGTACTAAACTGTGACACATTGTCATTTTTTCTAGAGATGAAGAGCATTAGAGATTTCTTACTATTAAATTAATACCATGGGCACTAAATGGTCTGACCTGAACAAGAGAGACATATAACCTGGGCAAGTAATCCCTGCAGAAAAGGCAGCACAGGACATGAGGAATGACACAAATTGTCTTTCTGCTGTGGAATATTAGACTTTGTGAGAGTTATAACACCACCTACATTCTTTTCAAACAAATTTATTTTTGAAACTTTATCTATCCATTACTGTCTTAAACCTCCTTAGCCTTGACAAGTTTGCTTTTTTGAATTTGAGGAAAAATTTAAATTCTTCTTTACAGGTACCAAATGTTTTAGTCTACCATCATGCAAATATAGACACAGTAGAGTAGTAGCTGGATGAATTAATGCATATTAATATGAAACAGAAAAAAGACATGTTACTTCAGTCTCTGAACCTATTTTTGCTTTACTTTGTGGTCTTAAAATAACTGATATTGTTGGTCACTACTAGACACAAGTAGTGAGCAACCACTTGAAATGTAGAATATGAGACTAATCAACTGAAATGTTGATTTTAATGAATTTAAATTTAAAGAAAAAATGGAAGCAGTGTGAAATGTTTTCCCATGAAATATACTTTTATGTTTTGGTTGGGATACATTTCCCTTAAGCATTGTATCATGTAAAATATCACTGTTGTATTATATATAGTATGTGTTAAACAAATGTACCATTTCTAGTATCACACATAACCGGATGGTTTCCAGTATTACACATAGTCAGATCACCCATTATTAACTGATTAATTTAGTTGGAATAATTATTTGTAGATTGATGCAATTATTAAAATAGTAAAAAATATTTCATATACATACAATATAAGTTATAGTGATATTTACATAAGTGAAAATCACTGTATTCTATGTCTATTGTTGTATGATAAGTTACTCTAAAATTTAGTGGTCTAAAACAACAGCTACTTATTCAATAATCACTTAAAACATAAATGTATTTAATGTTTCAATCAAAAAAACCTAGGGTAATGACTTGGATAATTAATCAAGACCCATATATATGCTATCTACAAGAGTTTGACCAAAGAACATAAGACACACAGAGACAGAAAGTAAATGAATAGAAAATAATTAATTACAAGTAAAGATAAACAAAAAGCTGGGGTAGCAATGTTTACATCACACAAAATAGAGTTTAAAACAAAGCCAACAACAAGAGACAAAGTCATTACATAATGATAAAGGGATCAATCCAACAAGAGGATATAACCCTTGTAAACATTTATGCACCCAACATAGGAGCACCTGAATATGTAATGCAAATATTTTTGGATGTAAAGGGAAAGATCTACAGCAATACAGTCATAGTAGTGGACTTAACACCTCAATGACATCAATGGATATAGATCTTCTTTTTGACAGAAAATCAACAGGAAACAGTGGTTTTACATGACACACTGGGCCAAATAAATTTAACTTATATTTTCAGAGCGTATTACCCCCAAAATGCAAAATATACATTTTTTTCAAATACACATGCAATATTTTCCAGGATAGACCATACATTGGCAAAAAAACACTCAATAGATTTTTTAAACTTTTAATCATTTCAAGGGTTTTCAGGAACATGTATAAAAGACACATGCACAAAACCAAAGGCAGGTAGGATTCTGGGGTAGGAGGGGAGTGATGTGGGGTAAATGGAGACAACTGTACTTGAACAACAATAAAAAAGTGAAAAAGTACAAAATTAAATCATTCCAAGCATCTTCTCCCACCACAATTGTATGAAAGTAGATTTTAATTACCAAAAAAAACAAAAACAAAACAAAGAAGAACCTGAAAAATATAAAAACATATAAAAGTTAAATAATATGTTAACTAAACAAGGAATGAGTTAACTATGAGATCAGGAAAGAAATCAAAAGATACCTTGAGACAAATAAAAATAAAAACACAACCCAAAATCTTCAGCAAAAGCAGTCCTAAGAGGGGAATTCATAGCAAAATAGGCCAACCTCCTGAAACAAGAAAAATGTAAACAATCTTTACACCTAAAGAAAGTAGAAAAGGACAACAAAACCCAAACTGAGAAGAAGGAAAAAAAAAATAAAGATCAGAGAAAAAATGAACAAAATAAAATCTGAAACAAAACATCAATAAAACCAAGAGCTGGTTCTTTGAATAAATAAAAAAGTTTGATAAACCTTGAATGAGATTCATCAAGATGAGAGAATCCAATTAAGTAAAATTTGACATCAAAGAGAAGTAACAACTAAGACCACAGAAATAGAAAGGGTTATAAGAAAATACTATGAACAATTATACACCAACCAATTGGACAATCTGGAAGAAATGGATAAATTCCTAGAAAAAAACAATCTTTCAGGACTGAAAAAAAAAAACCCCAGAAAATCTAAACAGAACAATTATAGCCAATGGAATCAAAGCAGTAAAAAAAAAATTCCCAGCCAACAAAGTCTTGGACCAGATTGCTTCACAGGTGAATGTTACCAAACATCCAAAGAACTAACACCTATCCTTCTTAATCTGTCCTGAAAAAATCAGGAGGGAAGACTCCAAAGCTCATTTTAGGAAGCCAGCATTTTCCTGAGTCTAAAACCAGATACAGATACCACACCAAAAAAGAAAATTAAGGCCAATATCCCTGATGAATATAGATGCAGAAATCCTTAACAAAGTCCTAGCAAACAAAATTTAGCAGCACATTAAAATGATTGTACACATGATCAAATGGGATTTATTCCTGAGATACAAGAATGGTTTAATATCTGCAAATCAATTAACATGATACACCACATAAACAAAATGAAGAATAAAAATCATATGATCATATCAATAGATTGCAGTAGAAACATTTGATGAAATCCAGCACCCATTTAGGATAAAAACTGAGAGCAGAGGGAGCATACCTTAACATACTGAAGACCGTATATGAAAAACTTACAGCTAACATTATGCTCAACAGGGAAAAACTAAATGTGTTTTCCCTTAAGATCAGGTAAAAGACAAGGATGGCCACGTTCATCATTCTTATTCACCATAGTATTGAAAGTCCTGGCCACAATAATAGATAAAAACTATCTGAATTTGAAAGGAAAAGATAAAACAGTCATACTTTTCAGATAACATGATATTGTATATAGAAAACACTATAGATTCCACCAAAAAATTACTAGAACTGATTAATGAATTCAGTAAAGCAGCAGGATATAAAATAAATATTCAGAAATTTATTGCATTTTTATACACCAATAATGAACTCTCAGAAAGAGAAACTAAAAAAGAAATCCAATTTAATTGCCTCATAAAAAATACCTAGGAATAAATTTAACCAAGGATGTAAAATACCTATACTTGGAAAATTGTAAGACATTAAAGAAAGAAATTGAAAACTATACTAATAAATTAAAATATAGATTGTGCTTATGGACAGGAAGAATTAACATCATAAAAATGTCCACTCTTCCCAAATCAATCTATAGATTCAACACAGTTCCTGTTAAAATACCATTGGCATTTTGATTACAAATGTTTGTATGGAAACACAAAAGACCTTGAAAAGCCATAGCAGTCTTAAAAATAAGGACAAGGTGGGAGGTATTACACTACTTGATATCAAATATTACTACAAGGCCATGGTAATCAAAATAGACTAGTACTAGCATAAAAACATACACACAGATGAAACTAAATGGAGAGCCCAGAAATACATCCATGCCTATGTGGTCAATTAACCTATGGCATAAAAACCAAAAACATACAATGAGATAAAAATAGTATATTCAATAAATGGTGTTTGGAACCTGGACAGATTCAGGCAAAAATAATGAAAGTAGACCACCTTCTTATACCATATATAAGAGTAAACACAAAACAGGTTAAAGACTTAAATGTAAATTCTGAAACCATAAAAATTCTAGAAGAAAAGCTAGGCAGTAAAACCACAGACATTTCTCTTAGCAATATTTATTGTACCATATCTCTTATGTGAGGGAAGCAAACAAAAATAAACAAATGGAACTTCATTGAACTAAAAAGTTTTTGCACAGCAAGATAAAACATCAACAAAACATAAAAACAAGCTACTGAGTGGGAAAAGTTATTCACCAAATGATACATTTGATAAGGGTTTAATATTCAAAATTTATAAAGAACTTACACAACTCAACACCAAAAAAATGAAACAACCCAATTAAAATGCAGGCAGAGAACCTGAATAAACACTTCTGTAAGAGCATACGCAGATGGCCAATAGATATATGAAAAGAGGCTCAACATCACTAATCATCAGAGAAACACAAATTAAAACCATGAGATACCACCTCAAACCTGTCAGAAAGGCAATCATCAGTAAGTTAACAAATAGCAAGTGTAGGAGAGGATTTGAAGAAAAGGGGAACCCTAGTGCACTGTTAGTGGGAATACAGATTGATGCAGCCACTTATGGAAAACAGTGTGGAGATTCTTCAAAAAATTAAACATGGATGTGCCTTATGACTCAATGATTCCACTTCTGAATATATGTCTGAAGAACCCCAAAACACTGATTTGAAAGCATATATGCACCCCCATGTCCATTGTAGCATTATTTACAATAGCCAAGTATGGAAGTCGCCCAAGTGCTCATTAATAGACAAATGAATAAAAATTGTGTTACATGTATACAATGGACTATTATTCGGCTATAAAAACAATTAAATCTCACCATCTGCAACATTATGGATGGACCCAGAGGTTATTATGCTAATTGAAATAAGCCAGAAAAGAGACATAAAATACATATTATTTTGCTTATGTGTGGAACCAAAGTAACAAAATAAATGAACAAATAAAATAGAAAAAGACTTACAGATACAGAGAACAGAGAAAAGGGCCAGAGAGGACAGGTGCTGGCAGCAGGATGAAAAAAGGTGAAGGGATTAAGAAGCACCAATTGACAGTTATGAAATAACCTCGGGGATGTAAGGTAAAGCATAAGGAATATAGTCAACAGCAGTGTAGTGATGTAGCCACTGTAGCAGTGTAGCAATGGTGCCACTGGACACTTGAATCATTGGGGAAAACACTCTGCAAAGTATGTGAATGTTTATCTGTTGTGATGTATGCTGGAAACTAACACAAAATAGTATTCACTCTAAACCGTAATGAAAAAAATAGAGTAACAATGATGAAGAAGACAATAGCTACTTATAATTTATAATCTCACAGTTTCTTTGGACCATGTAATGAGCTATAGTCTGGTTGGGTGCCTTTGCCTCTAGATCACTCACAAAAGTGCTAATTATGATTTTAGTCATCTCAGTTTTTTATTAGAGCAATATCTTCTTATCTAAACTCACATAAATATTGTCACTGACTATTGGCCCAAGATATCAAACCCTTGCCAGATGGGTCCTTCTATCTATAGAGAGTTTGAGTCTTTCAGAACAAAGCCTCTGAGAGAAAAACAGACAGACACACACACATAAACACACTGAGACAGACAAACAGACAAACTATTTACAATAGTACCAGAATTATCAAATAGGAAGAATTGTGACAAAAGATGTCAAAGACCTATACATTGCTGAGAGAAATTAAAGAAGAACTAAATAATAAAGAAATATGTTTTACTTATGGGTAAAAGACAGAATATGTTTAAGGTATCATCTCTCCCTAACTTGATCTATATATTGAATGCAATACCAATCACAATCTCATTGGGTTTAACTACACATATCAAACAGCTCTTCCTAAAATACATATGGAAATGCAAACAACCTAAAAGATCCAAGATAATTTTGGAAAAAAATGTTGAAAAACTTTAATATACAGCTACAGTAATCTAGGTGGTGTTTTATTGATACGCAGATAGAAAAATAACTCAATGGAAGATAGTATTTATTCTGGAAATAGAACTACAAGCACATGGTCAAATGTGAGAAGAGAGGTACAGACTAAGAAGGCATAAATATGATGCCAAGATTAGAAGACACCATTCCAGGCTGAAAGAGGGGTTGTGAAAAGGTCCAGTGAATTCTCACTCTGAAGGTTGTTCTTACTGGCTCAGGTAGCAAGCAAGCTCTGAAGAGTAGTAAGAAGTAGAACCTAACTCCTACCCTTCGGCACAGCAGGATGGAACTGGAGAGCATTATACTGAGTGAAATAAGGCAGGCAGTGAAAAATAAATACCATGTGATCTCACCTATAAGTAACACCTAATCAACAAAACAAACAAGTGAGCAAAATATAAACAGACACATGGAAATAAGAAATACACTGACAATAATCAGAGGGGAAAGGGGAGGGGTATAACTGGGCAAAGAAGGGAAAGGGTCATCGAGGAACATGTATAAAGGACCCATGGACAAGGACAAGGGAGAGAAGTAGGATTGAATATGGGAGGTGGGTCGTGGGTAGGGTGGGGGAGAGTATGGGAGGGGAAATGGGGACAACTGTAATTAAACAACAACAACAACAACAAAAATAACCTAAAGCTCTTTCCTGACTTGCTGGCATGCTAAGCCAGGATGAGTCAAATAGATCATCTTCTGTAAATCTCTTTGGAGCTACTGAATGTGGCATTCCCATCGGTTGGGAAGAAGGACTGACCAGATATATGAATGACTGTCTCCCTGCTTTAAAACTGCCCATCAAACTCCAGAAGCTGTGTTGACAGCTTACACAGTACAGTGAAATTGATCTTACTGTCTAGCACTACTGCGCACGACTCCTGAATTTCTCCATACCCCAAGAGGGTGTGAGCATAAAATGTCCTACACAAGACAAAAATATAGTTCTTTATTTTTTTACTCAACGTGAACAAGCTTTTCAGTTATTGAGTGTCTCATTGTTTAGCTGTTTAGGTGACACACAGAACACAGACCAAAAGAGCAGAATAATCTTAAAGATAATAAGAGCTTTAATTGTTCCACTGCCTTACATAAGATTTAGAAATAATAACTGAAAGTGAAATGCCCATTAGTCAAACAGGAAAAAAAGAAAATGTTATATACTTGTTGACATTTTCACCATTTGGTCACATTGGATCAGTTGGAAGTTCTTTTTAATGTATCAGCAATGATGTAATGAACTTATTTTAATAAATAACGATAAATGTTTAGTTCTAGAATAATATTAGTTTTCTATACAAGTTAAAATGATTAAAATTCTATAATTTACATATACCATAGATTAATTCTCATTTGTTTTTAAAACACACTTCTACATTTCAAGATTGTGATATGTTATAAAATATAAAGATAAAAAGAGAGATGTAAAGTAAAACTGATATTTCAGATTTTATATGCAATCCCAGTTTGGGTGCTTTGTTAATGAACTCACCTGGTGATGGTATGTGCGCATTCTTCCCACAAGGCTCAGCCTTTCTGACTTATCCCTGACCTCCATTATTCGAAAGCATAGACCTAGCCCTCTGTCCTGAAGCTGAAAGAAATAAGATATTGATGCATACATATGTGGTGAGATTTTAAAAGTATGCATTGACTCTTGTGAAATTCACTTTCTGCATTAGAGAGAAGAAACAAAGAGAGAGGAGGCCAAAAATCCCTTTTTGCTCCTATGAGTTGTCAATGCACAGCAGAGTCTTATCAATGTCCTCTAGGACACTACCTTAGCTAGTTTCTGTTTTTAAAGTCCTACTATGACTCTGAAACACACTGGCTGCTTCATTGGTAAAAATATTCTTATTACCTCTTCTCTGCTTCCTGAATATCTATGATAAGCAAGCTCTTGACTCTGTTTGTAACAATTAACATTTTCTCATTTTTAATCTTATAAAATTTGGGCACTGCTTGTAAACAAACAAACAAGAACACTTTCAAAAACAAATTAATTTTCTAGTTAGTGTATGCCATTAAACATAAACTGCACTGAGTAGCCTTTACTTTTTAGCCATGGATATTTTCAGGTTACTAGAGAACTTTATCCCTAAAGTCATATTTTATTTTCACCTAAGGCACCCCATCACAATTAGGTGAACCCCTTTAACCTAGAGAATAATAACCTGACCTGCTAGAATAAATACACTAGGAGCTTTAAACAATGATAGGGTTTTAGAATAAACTGGCACTTCGGGGATTTGTAACAGGTTTTGTTTGTTTCACATAGCATTTTTTTGTTTATTAAATTTAGTCAATATTTTAAAAACAGATGATTTAATATGAAAATCTGCATTTTTAGTGTCTCCTTAGAAACTAAATATCTCACAACTGTATGTGAGAATTCCTATCTGGAAATTGTTACTAGAGTTGTGGAACTACTTCCTCACTGTATTAATAAGCTTTTCTGGTTTTACTCCTTTCATGAAGCTGCTTCATTCTTGTGTTCTTTATCTGACTCTCTTTGACTACGGTTTCTGGAGTCTCTAAAGAAAATCTCCAAGATGTTGGAGAAAAGAGAGCTAATTCATTATGTTCTAATTCCCCCCTTGAACTCATAACCCACTGAAAAAGAGAGAGAATTCAGACGCAAGATCTTAAAATTCCAGCTTGAGTTTTAATCAAAAATCTTTAAAGGGTGTAGTTTTCAATGTGTGTGCAAATGTGTTCACACATTTCCACCACATCAACCATACCTCTGATATAGACCATGGGAAAGCTCAGGCAAGGGTCTAAAAGAAGACTCACACAAGACCCTGGCCTCCTATTGGTCTCAGGCAGTGAGGGGAAAAAAGAAGGCTAATTTCCAGGGTTTTCATTTTATATTAGCTCTGTCAAAAAATAAAAGTAAAAATAAAAACTTGGACAATGAATGTCAGACTCTTGCCAACTACCAATTAGCAATTTATTTCTTCTCCAAAGAGTGGGAATGGTGTGAAGAGAGGCCATGGGGAGAGGGAGCTCCATATGGAAACACTAATCAAAGAGAATGGTCTTTACTAAAATCAGCATTTCCTAGTAAAACAATAAATGGGATGTGAATCTTCATAAACAGTCACTCTGAGAGTGGGTAGTGAGTGACATAAACTTGAAAGGGTAAAGGTGGTGATATCAAAAGATATTGGCAGAGACTCCTGGATGCCAGTATAATACTTTTTAAAATTTTCTTACAAGTTAAAATAATTATGGTTTTACCTGGGCATATTGCAATGCACGTAAAGGACCAACTTCCCTTTCTGTTTGATCATGTGAGACTGGTCACTGAGGTATAAATCGATATGTGATGTGGAACTTACATAAGTTGGAAGAAGCATACCCCTTTTCAACCCTTGTTCTTTTCTATTGCTTGAAACACCGATATAAAGGCTGGAGCTTCAACAGCCATCTTGGGCCAAAACAGAGAAGCAGTGAGCTGGGGAGAATCCAGGTCCCCAACACCCAGAGAACCATTATGCCAGTGCTGTAACAATCTACAGAATATGTTAAATGAGGGAGAAATAAATATTTATCTTATTTAAGCCATTGCTACTTAAGATTTTGTTTTATGGAGCTAAACTTAAATTAAATTGGTAGCATTCCATATGAAACAATTTATTCCAGTGGAAGAAATCATGATTGACCACATAAGGGTGTTTTATATCATTGCTCTGTGTATAGTCAAATCATAAAACCACTTAATGTATCTGTTACAAAACAATTATCCAGTTGCATACTTAATATCACACTGATTGTTCTCCCTAAGGTTTACAGGTTTTTCAGTAAAACAGCTTTTTTATGTTTTAACGTATAGCTTTCTTACTGTGCATAGAACACAGATGTGATTCTAAGATCCATTAAAAATATTTAATAAACACTCATATTTTCAAAGAAAGTTCTATGAACTTGAGATCTAACACCTAAAAAAATACCACCCTAATACAGCTTGCATTCTACTGGGAACAATAGCACAACGAATAAGATAATAAGTAAAAAATAACAAATGATATGATGAAAAAGCAAAACAGAAAAAGGAAACTGGAAAGGTATGGGGTAGAGGGGGTAAAATTTTAGATAGATTTGTTTTGAGAAACCTCTTTGAGATAATGAGATTTCAATAAAGACCTAACAAAGATGAGTGAGCAAGTCATGTGGATTTCTGGGGGAAAAGAAAGTGTCAAGTGCAAGAAACCCAAGGTAGGAACATGCCTGGAGTATTCAGGGAACAGTCAATGAAATGCAGTAATCACAGGAAAACACAGTGGGTGGTGAGGTCAAAGGGCGATAAGGGGGTCAGATAGTTTGAGGTCTTACAAGGACCTCAGGAAAATGTAAGAAACTTTGCTTTTATACTAAGTAAGACAGTCAGGCTTTGAAAAAATAAACACTGAGAAATAAAAGAAAATATTGATGCTATGAAATAAAAACAAAAAATTATTTAAAAAGTAAAATTCAGACACAAAAACATTATAAAAAATTAGAAATATGACTGACAGTGCATATGCAGGCAAAAAATGGAAAACAAATTTGAGGACACTTTCCAAAATGTCAAACAAAAATCTAAGTGATATAAAATTTGAAAGAAAGGATAAATAAACAAACAAAAATCAGCCTAGGAAGTCTAATTAATAGTATACCCCAAAATGTAGGAGAAAATAATTAAAGAAAAAGCTCAATAATAGAAGAATGAATTTTCAAAGTGAAGTGACATCTTCCATAAAAAAATATGGAACAAAAGACAAAATGAAGACCACACACAAAATGAAGGTCATATACAAAAGATCAAGCATCAAAATAATATTAGATCTCTTACCAGCAAATCTTAGAGGTAGAATACAATGGAATATGCATATTAGGTTGATTTGTGTAACAAACACAGATACCAATGGCTCAACATATGAATTGTAATTCTGCCTCATGATTCAGCCCAATCTGGAATGACAGTATTCAGGGTCCTAAACACCCTCATATAGTGTCTCTAGTATCATCTAGAGACTTAGAAAACTCCGCTGGACCTGCTATATCAGGTGCAATTCTGGAGAAGAGGGAGAATATGGCACTTCATGATGAGATTGTACAGGCCACAACTGGAAAAGTCACTTACTCCCAGGTACATGGCCCCATCTAATTGCAAAGAAGGCCTAGAGGAAAATAAAACAGTGCATATCTTTGCCATATAACCCCTCGAAAATTTTAAAGAAATATGATTGCAAACTAGGACCCATCAGCTATCAAGACTGAATGTAGATTAAAGAGTTCTTCAGACATGCAAGATTCAAGTTTACCATCCTTGTGTAATTTCTCTAGTAATTGGTGAAAGCACCGACCTGCAAGGCTCAGATGGTTGAGCATCATCCTGCAAAGCAAAGGGTGACTGGTTCAGATCCGGGTCAGGGCCTATGCCTGGGCTGGGTTCAGTCCCTGGTTGGGTTGTGTGTGAGGGGAAACAGATGTTTCTCTCACACATCAATGTTTCTCTCCCTCTCTCCCTCCCTTACCTGTCTCTGAAATCAAATAAATAAAATCTTCAAGAAATTGGTGAAAGACAGTCCAACAAATGGAACAAGTTGAAATAAAAATCAGAGTGTTTGAGGGGAAGAATATTGGAGAGAAGCCCTAGTCTCACAAGGAAGGGAGATCTCAGGATGACATGTGCATGTCAGGTTTAGAGAGAAACCAGTACATACAGGAAAACAGAGGGCTTAAGGGTGGATATATCTGAATCAGAAAATAAAATTGAAAGATTAGTCACATATTTACACTTATTGATAGGGGATTTCTTTTTTCCTGTGGGCAAAAAGTTTAGGGATGTATTAGTGATGTTTTAATGAAAAACTAAGCAAGCAAAAGGGAAGATCAACATTGTACCAAACCTGAAAATTTTGTGCAACAAATGTGCAGTTACACAAAAACATTGATTAACTATTAATTAAAATTATATAATCTTAATAGTTAAATGCTGAGCATTTTCATGAACACACAGAATGATATAACTACAGCATGGTGGATGGAGGAAGAATATGAGCATGCATGAGGAGGTATTTAAGAGAACTAAATTATCACAACTAAAAGCTAATATCTTTAAACACATATTTAAAAATACAGAGGTAGTTATCAAAAGAAAATGGGGAATAGGATGTAGGTTTGTTGAGAGGTAGGGAAGCTGCTGCTAGATTTTCTTAAGAGCCTTGTCGGACTAGGACCATAGGAAGGGAAAGACATGCCCTATTGACAAGAACGTGCCATCCCTGCTTTAAGGCTATACAATTTAGGATAAGTACAAAAAAGATTAATATTGTAATTAAACTGGGAAAGGATACTTAGGAGGAATTTATTTGACTCCAGTAGATTTTATTTATAACTTCATGAGATAAAGTCAATAACAACATATAAAATCAGGGAGTGAAAAGTACCATATTTCATTTAACACATTAGTAGATTTTATTACTAAGATTACTAAAGAGAATGAAAACCCCTATAGAATTTATACGTACATATAACTAAAGAAATGGAAAGCAGAAACATTCACAGATGAACTATTATAGACCATGAGAAACACAGCAAATGTTAAGCAATTGATATTAAAAAGTATGTATTTTGGAAAGTCAACCTAATTTAAGAAGAACAAAGTCAAAATAAAGAGTTCTTAGTAAATATGCTAAAATATTTTAAAACTTGAAGTGAAAGTGATTTAATAGGCTACAAAAATAAATCAAGTTGAAAAATAAGATATTTTTTCCTTGATTTTTAAATTATTGGGCATGGGCAAGGTATTGTCTTTAAGATATAAAAACACTGTAGTATTTTCAAAGGGAAGACTTTGAAAATGCATGAAGAAGCTATTGAGAAAAGCTAAAACTCTTGAGACATAGGTCTTCCCATAGGATTTATTAAATTATCACCTTTTCTGGTTCCCCCTTGGCAGAAGTATGTACTGCCATTGTAGAAAGGTAGAGTACAGGTTTGTGAATGAAAAGTTCATTGTGAAAACCACGAGACATAAATTAATTTAAATACTTATTGAGCACTGTATAGTAAGAAGACCAGAACTTTTGGCTTTCCCAATGACTAATTAGACTTTTTTTCTTTTTGTGTGAATGGAAAAAGAGAATAAGCTACTAGATGATCCAGTTCTGTGGCCCTGTAAGAACATTTTCCAGAAGAGTGACTTCAGGACGTGAAGTCTTCCGTAGCTGAATATAACTGGGACAATTTGGGCTGAGAGTGCGGGTAAGTGTTAACTTGGTAATGAGTAGAGTAGAATTAGGATAACAACTTGGCCACTTTGGGCCTTTCTCATCTCTTTCATTATCCTCTTCAAAGTATGTTTCTTGACAAAAATGCTTGATAGTAATATCAAACAATTTTGGATATTTGGTTAATGTTCAGGTTTATCACTTACAGTGGTCTTCTGTGTCCTGAAGAAAGTGACTTTACGAACTCCATTTTACTTTTTTCACATGGAAAATGGAAGGAGAATACTTGGCTTCTTACATGACACAATGTAGTATTTATATTTATTGTATTCTCTAATGTGAATGATTTCTATTGTTAAACACCACTGAAGGCCACGTGATACACCCTGGCAGTCAAAAAAAATGCTCACTTTATTTCCCTTGCTTCAGCAAGGTAGGTGAAATTGCACTGCGCAGGAACCCTGGGTGCATTTCAGATAAGAATAAGGAGGATTGTTTTTATAGAGATATGTCTGTGCTGGTTGATACTCAGGAAGTGTTAGAATTATGAGGACCAGTATAGCAAGTGAATGTCTACATACTCTTCTTTAGTAGGGATAACAAAGCAGACCTGGGATATCATCAGTGAAAATCAGAAGTCACACAGCTGAGTGTGTCCATATGTGTGTCCTGTTCAAAACATTTTGTTCTCTTGATCTCTGATTGCAAATATCAGTGATGTTTTATAAGAGATAGATGATTACAAGCAGGACTGCTATTCATTTTCTCACTATAAACTCCATTCTTTCTGTAACTAAACCTATATAATTACTACAATCATTAGCTATCGTCTACAGATAAAGAAACTGTGGCACAAGAATTGAAGTAACTCATTCAAGGTCACAAGTCCAATAAAGTATGAAAGAGTCTCTTTCCCACTGATGCAACTCAGTCTATTGAACATCTCTTTTTCAATCCTTCAAGGTTCAAGTCATTAATCAGCCAACAATGAAACTCTTGCATGCATGCTGTCATGTCAGAATTCATTTCTTCTCTTTTTTTACTTTAGAAATACTTGATACTCCTGTAAAATCACCATCTCATATGGGAAAAAGATTTATCTCAGTATTTAAGATTTGCATATTTTGGATCCAGGATCTAAGTTCCTTAGTTCTGTCTACTTCTGATGCAGAATTTTCTTTCTCTTGCTTATTAAAGCCACCAATGGCCCTCTAGTAGCATCCACTCCCTAGTGTGCTTGCACAGAGTTAATTGACAAAAAAAAGAAGAAGCTATAAAATATTTCTGGTCTTCGGCTTCTTTTCTCAGATTGGATTTATATCCTCAGATAAATATAACCAGAGCTCTTTCCTGATGTTCTCCTTCCTCTGCAATAATTTCCTCCAATTCAGACTCTCCTTCTGACCTGCTGAGGTGCTTAGATTAGCCTTTGTTCTGCATTTATTGAGATAGCCAAGCAGCTAGTTGTTTTTTTTTTTTAATTTCTCCTACAACAATCATTTCAACTGATACTTACAATATTATTTTGCCATACATTGACATATTTAGAAAATAGTATATTAACCCAAAAATTCCTTGGCAGGAAAAAATGATCCAGCAAAAAATATTAATAACTCAAATTTCATTGACTTGAAGCCTCCTAATTCCTAATGCACTACTTCAGTTCCCAGGTTTAAATCTCTTCCAGTTCTTTTTGGAAGTCTAGTAGGTATTGTATATGCAGTGAAAAGAAATATGTATTTTACTTATTTTTGCACTTACTAAGTCATCAAAAGCCTTGTTTTTGGCATACATATGCTCTGGGATTAATTCATTCAAACTCCCTGGTTTAAGTTTTCCACTGATCTTCATTAGAAGAAGTCCACTAAAGGGAGTGACTTGCCCCTTCCAGAGGTGACACTGATCTCCCATAACATATGGAACATTCCTGAGATCAGTGTTCCTCAAACTACCTGTGCTAACAGAACAGTTTTCTCCCCTAATTGGATGTTGATTTTTAAAGTACAATAAAATGAATTTCTAGAAAAATAGCATATTCTTGAATGACACAGCAATGTCACATTTCTTTTTTTTACACCTTAATGTATGTAATATGTATTTGTCAATTATTTTTAAAATATAAAAGACACCATATCTAGAGATATATAATAACTATATATATCATGTCTCTAGTTTGTTTATATATTATATTATATATAATTATGTTAATATTAAATATTATATCTATATTTGGTGTTTTTTTTATTATTGCTCAAGTATAGTTGTCTCCATTTTCCCACCATTACTTTCCCCTGCCCCACCCACCCCCACCTCCCACCCTGAATCCTACGTCCTTTGGCTTTGTCCATGTGTCCTTTATACAAGTTCCTTGATGACCCTTCCCCTTCTTTCCCCCTTTATCTCCCTCTTCCTCCCCCCTCCCCCCATTCCTTCCCCTTTGGTTATTGTCATTCTTTATTTCAATGTCAGATTTCTATCAATGTTTCCAAATGCCTACTCTCAGCCTCTATACCAATAGTGTGCAGATTGGGACCAAATGTAGGCCACACATTGAAGAGCACTGCCCTTGAATGTGGTCTCCTAATACTCCCCAAGCTGCCTCCTCTTCCCAGCGACAATTGCCCTTCAATTCTCAGCCATACTACATAGTGTACAAAAACTCAAAAGAAATCTCATGTGTCTAAGTCTTCGCTGCACTTTTGTCATCTTGGCCTTAGAAATATTATTGTCTGTGTGTGAGTCTCGTGAAGTCCCTTATGAGGAAAGCTCATGCTCATTTAAATTATTTTTCTTCTTCTCTTGACTTAGGCCTGGAATATAAGGCCCAGCTGAGGACTGTAACTGTCCTGTCATCCCCAATTTCTTCTGTCTCATCTTCTCCTCTGAGACACTTCTCAACAGGACAGTTTTTCCCTTTTATGAACTCATGAAAACAGATAACTCAGGGGTCACTGACCCACAAGTTTATCAGAATTTTATGTTCATCTGAGACTCTATCTTCATGTGATTCCAATTCAATACATGATAATTCAGCCACTGTGTGAAAAAGTACAGATTGTGGATTATATTGCCATTCTTTTCTATGTAGAAAAGAAATTATAGCTATGTTTACTAAGGACCAAGTTCTGTGTGGAGTGTTTCACCAAGATCAGCTTCTTACATCCTCAAGCAGCTTTGTAAAATGGCATGAGCATCATTTCCATTTCACAACTGAGGGTACTGACACTTAGTAATAGAACTAGTGGTACTCAACTAGTTACCAGTACAGCTGAAATTATGTATTGCCTAGAAAAACAGGAACAAGAAAAAATAATGAATAATCAAAGTATAAAAATAATGTTTAAAACCTGATACAAGAATATAGATTTCTTAATTGGTGGGGATATATGTATTTATATGGAACATACTCTACTGTATTAAAAATCAGCTTGAGGAAAAAAATAAAAGAAGGCAAACATTTATTTTGAGTGGTAGTACAGGTCCATCTGATTCCCTGGCAGTGATTGAGTGATGTGAAAGGGCGGCACATGCCATGAGGAGGTTTGTCACTCTGCTCCTCTATTTTAGGGATGAAAACTACTTGCTTGATTTGTGTGACTTTAATTCCACTCACACTCTGTTTCAATGCATGAATATCAGTTCAGGCGCTGAGAAGGAAGTACATGAGAAGCCCATGCCTCTAAAGATGTTGGCTTACTTATTAATTTTAGCTTTACAACTGGTTTTGTAGGAGACCGTTCTGTGTGGCGTGGGCCCAGCTCCCACTGGGAGATGCACAGGACCCACACCCATGGATAGGTTCTCCCACGGGGAATCGGACCTGTAATGTGCCTAGGCCTCTATGAGTCTTGCTTTTTGCTAAAACTCCCTCATCCTGAATTGAGGACATTTACTGCAAAGCAACTTCCTAAAATCCATACTAAACCTTCCAAGGATGACTGTAATGGTTCAACCACTTTTTCTTTTTCATTTGCAAATACCCTTCTTCTGTGATGTGATTAGCAGCATTGGCTCCTTTGTTTTCTGTAAAAGGTAACCACCTAAAGTGAACCTGTGCATAGTAAATGAGGACCATCATGTCATGGGCAGAGAAACCCGATAAAGGTCTGTCATGGCGGAGGCTGCAGTTTTTGCTCCCCTTGAGAGAAAAGCCATGCTGTCCCTTTTCCTCCACCGGACTTGGTAGTCCATGTGAATGTCTCATTTCATCCATAATGATGCAGACACTGCGGGCCGGTGTCTGCATCATAGTTTCATATCTGCTGCACATATTCTGACCTCTGTGCACCAGTCCCACTGACTTCAGGTTCAGGAGGTTCTGGAGATACTAACTAGACCATCTTGCTTTCCAGATTCTAGCCTTTTATAGCCAGTGTTTTTCTCTGTCCTGCTCCCCACAACTCCACTAGTAGTTACACATGTTGATAAGATTGGTTTCTATTTCCTCCAGTTGGCTTGTAAATAATCATCTCAAATTGGGCCAAATGTGCTGTATATTTGTTTGTTTTCCCTGCTCAGTGCCCCTGCCATCTTTGGCTAACAGAGCAACTTATTCTTCAAAGAGGAGAACATTTCACACAGGTTTGCAGAGGGCTGACACTACATTATTCACAACGCATGTGCTGCATCCATTTAAGAAACAGGCATCTGATTCAGGCTGGACCAAGTCCTCACTGAGATGCGTTAGTCTGAGCACTCTCTTTCTTCCAAGGTAGTTCTTGGATTGCCAATGCCTTCCCTCCCATCAGTTAGACAGGGATGAGGTAATTGGAGACATTACTTGAAGCCTCTTTCTACACAATCTTGTGCATATGTATGTCAGCAATTTTACAACTAAACTAGATTGAGGAAAATTGTTTTTAACTTATAATCAAAGTATTTCTGGTTAATCACTAACAACTAAAAACTTAACTGTGAACATTGAGGCTGTAGCTTTTGTGTCTTTATCTAGGTCTGTGGTACTTCCAGCCCATTTTAAATGAACTGTACACCTTCTTTTTCCATGTTTCTGTGTTTTCCCTAATATTCTGGCCTGACCAGACTTCTCATCCTGGACTTCTGAGGCTATTCTGCCCAGCAGCATAAGATCTGATGTAAAAAATGGTGAAAACGACTTCATGAAGCCCTCTACTGTGAATATTAATAATAGATTTTCTAGTAGGACCCAACTTTATACCAATGTAGTAAATCATAAATTAAAGAACTTAATTTATACACATACATATTGATGCCAAGTTCATCATTCATAACTACTGCTAGAACAGAATCACCATGATAATGTTGGGAGAACAGAATTCTTGGGAACAAAAAAAATGCAAATAATATCCACAACCAATAAAAATAGCTGTTTTAAGTGAATAAGAAATAAAATATAATTGGAATAAAATAATTCTATAAAATATACTATTATATAAATTATTTAAAGAAGAATTTATATGCTAAACTTGTAAAGAGGGACTTAAATGTGCTTATCAATTAACACCCTTATAAGGATCCTCAATATATGGTTTTTGATGATGGTTTAGCAAAAAGACTTTAAGAATTTTCTTAGAAACATACCTTACAGTAAAGAAAATTTAAGCCTTTGTGTTTTATTCACTAATTATGTTTGCCTACTACCAATTGGATGAAGGATATCTGTGGAGAGTTCTCTTTTTTCTTTGCTTTATGGAACAGTAAGCCCAAACAATTGAAAGGCAGCTACTGAAATCATTACAGAGGAGATTTAATCTTGCAGCCGGGATTGTCAACGCAGCTCCAAGGAGATATGACATTGCAGGATAAAATCTTGCCAAAGGTCAACATGCGGAAAGAAAAAAGAAGGAGGGATACAAAATCACCTCATATGAGGTCACTGTTGAAGGCTAAGAGGTTTGCAGGATCAAGGTATAAAAGGTACTGGAAAGCTACAGTTTAAGATGGTTGAATGTAAGGAAAGGATTTTAAACTCATTAGCAACAAAGAATAAAGAATTAGCTGTGATCAATAAGGCAACAATCAACTAAAGTTTTTCAGAATAGACACACAATGCTTACTTTGAAAATAGGATTAATACTATTATTAAAAAATTTCAGAAAGAACAAATATGTGATCAAGACATAAAGGTAAGTATGAAGTAACTCAGAAGAAAGACATGCTTTGTTTATAATTACTCCTTAGCTTTGTGGTTTTGAAATGTTATTTTAGAAAGATTAACACATAACTGATCACTATGTAGATAGATATAAGACTGATAATGTAAAAATAGAATGAAACATGGGAATTTTAAAGAATAAGTAATAAAAAGGTTTTATGTTATATACTGCATCAAAAATATACTAATAAAATATATTTGCAAATACAAGGAGGTAAAGTATGTGAAACTCTTTGGAAAGCAAAGTACAACATAAATGCAAACCACTATATTATTATGCCTTAAAGTCCTTGTATTTGAAGATGCATGTTCATCACACATAACCAATGTCTTATGATGAGTAGTTTCCTTTTTTTGTTGTTTTTGAGGTGAAGCAGTGGTATTTGAAAGAATTAAAATGAGAGATATAAATATAGCCCATACCTGAGTATACATTTTTGAGTAGCACTGCTCATAAATGGCTAAAAGTAATAATCAAGAAAGGCTTAGAAGGTAGTGAAAACCTAAAAAGGAAAAAATGTTAGTGAATAAAAGATGGATATTAAAAAGATTTAAATCTTATACCTACTACTAAGTTAAAACCAAAAGCATACAGGTTATTATACTTTATGAATTATAGAATGCCTCAGAAAATGAGGGATTGAAATTTTCCGTTCTTTTAAGATTTTATTTATTTGTTTTTAGAGAGAGGGGAAGGGAGGGATAAAGAGAAGGAGAGAAACATTGATTGATTACTTCTTGCAAGAGCTCGCAACCAAGGACCTGGCCCACTATCCAGGCCTGTACCTTGACTGGGAATCAAACCAGCAATCTTCTGGTCTACAGGGTGATGCCCAACTCACTGAGCCCCAACAATCAGGGAAGGATTGAATTTTTCAATAATCCATGATCACATACTCTAATACTTTCATATAATACTTGCAGAATACACTGGATTCCAGATAATACCTTTTGGTCCACAGAAGAATGTGCATTATCTAGCACCAGGAATACACATTAGGTTTCAATTATGATGCAAATCCTGACAGACTGACCCAGGTTGCAATACTGGTTTGGAAAGTGAGGTGAATCTTTGTATAAATGGTTGTAAACCAGTGGAACAAGCAGGCAAAGGGTAGAGGGTGGGAAGCAATGCCAAGGGGTTGTAGGGAAACAATAAGGGGCATATTAGAAAAAGTCTATACAGTGTTGCTTATTGTAATTTTTATGTATGGTTGATAGAGTGATAATTCATTCTGATAAGACAAACTAAAGAAACAATATGAGAATTTTTACTTCTGTTGAAAGGGCATGGTGAAAGGAAGTAAGTATGTAAATATGTCTTGCAAGCCTACTTTTAGGCAGACACAAGTGCTACACCTAGGAGACACAAGATTTAAAAAGTATAGTGTTTATCCTCCTGGAATTTCTGGGCTATCTTAGTTAGCTTGGGCTGCTATAACACAATACCAGACTGGGTGGGGGGAGGGACTTAAATGACATGGGTTTATTTATCACAGTTGTGGAAGCTGAGAAGTCTAAGGTCAAGGTGACAGGTTGAAGAGGACTTTCTTCTTGGCTTGCAGAGGGCCGCCTTCTGGCTGTGTCCTTAAGTGATCTTTCTTCTGTACTCAAGCTGAGAGAGAGCAAGCAAGCCCTGTGGTTCTCTTACAAAGATTCACCCCATCAGACTAGGGTCTCACACTCCTGACTTCATCTAACCTAATTATGGTCCAAAGGCTCCATCTGGAAATATCATCACCTTGGAGAGTACGGCTTCAACATATGAATTGAGGGGGGAGCGAAATCAGCCCATAGCATGGGCTAAAAAAGATAAAGATAGTGAACTCACAGATTGGTGAGTAATCACAAAGTGGACAAACTAGAAAAACCTTCCGGGTTATGAAATAAAATATTACAAAAATTTCAGTAGCTCCAACATGCCCCTTCAAAGGAAAAAGGATGCGTGGACATAGACAACAGTGCAGTGATTGCTGGGGGGAGGAAGTATAAGGGGGTTAATTACCAGATGGTTGCTAGATGGGAAGGGGGAGGAGAATGGGCCAAGAGGGGAGGGGATTAAGAAGTTCAAATAGATAGTTAAAGAATAGACATGGGGATGTGAAGTATAGTATAAGAAATGGAGTAGCCGAAGAATTTACACATATGACCCATGGACATGAATATTGGTGGGGGGATTGCCTGAGGGAGTAGGGGTTGCTGGGTGAGGAGGAGTTTCAGAAGCTATAACCCCATGGCTAAGGCTGAGTAAAAGACCTTGGGACCATAAGCCACTACAGAGACAAAGCTTATCTTCTTGGCAAGGGTGCTGCCTCTGCCCCCTTTACTTCATACCACTTGGCCCCGAGTGGATGACCTTTTAGCCAATGACAAGTAAGATTCCACAAAGGAGGGATGACCTAAGACAGGCACAGTTGTGAAGGGGCCCTCAGGGAAGGACTTGGGGGACTATAGCAAAAGGGGGTGATGGACCTTTTCCCCTTGGCTTTAACATAGCCTGAGTCCTCATTCTATCTGCAAGAAGTCTCCTAATCTCTTGGCTGCCTTACTTCCCCTGCCTGACTTAAGCCTGAAACAATCCTGGAGGGCGGTGCAGCCCTGGGCAGGAATGGGCAATTCCCTGGGGTGATCAGGCCTAAGAAAGAATACATAAAATCCTGTGAAAACTGCTTTGCTAAGAATGCCCTCAATTTTCTGATAAGGGTCCAGGCATGAAATGAGTTTGTTTCCCAAAGTTTTATGGCCCTTTAGCTAACTGATCCTGACTCAGAATAAGCCCTCATAGTTCTTTGACTATTATCAGTTGTTTGATCATTACTGCCTGACAATGATTGATGAGCTTTACCTGTATTCCTGTGCAAAATGAACCCAATAAAAGCCCATTGAGGAAAAGGCTCCTGGCCCTTCTCCTCTGAGAGATCAGCCACCTTTCCTCCCCAAGTAGATCATGTCTTGGTAGACTTGTTCTCATCCACAATGGCTGGGGTGCTCTGCTGGACAAAGCTCTCCCACAGAAGGCAAAGAGGGGAAAATCAAGAAAACTGTAATAGCATAATCAATAAAATATAATTTAAAAAAAGAAAGAAGATTTATTACAATAAAAATGTATCATTTCTCACAAAAAAATAAAAGCAACAATTATTCTAGTGTCTGACTGCATTAATTAATTATTTTTTTCTCATTGGAAATTTACTCAAATCCTAAGCAGTAAATTAAAAATTTATAGAGTTAACATTAAAGCTGTCAAGAGATTAAGACTAGAAGGTGAGGTGGACATGGGCCTAAAGAAATGGCTTCATTTACCATTTCTCACAGCTACGATATGTTACAGTGGAAGGATACAAAGCAAACTCAGCAAAGGGAAAAGGTGCATAGAGGGGAGTCTCTAGGAAAGCAGGTGCAAGTTTCTGAATCTTTTCCCATTGGAGTCACCCAGGATGTACTCAATTCCTCCAACAGGCGTGTATGAAATGGGGTTTGCCAGGGAAGCTTACCTGCACCCAGAAGCCCAAGGATTTTATTGTAGGCCAGTCATCTAGGCACTTTCTGCCTAACATGTACCAAAGTTCTAGTCTCCTGGAAGGAAAGCATAGACCACATGGTTAGTACAAAGAGTTTAGCACAGGGTGTCATTTTTTTTCATTTAGAGAATGGTGCATTTAATTACTTTGGCCTGTTTTAAAAATTTACGTGATGCTCTTATATAATACATATTTTGTGTCTGGCTTTTCTTTATTAACAATGACAGACTGGTATTCATCTAGATTGCTGGCATAGTAATATTTCATTTGTTTTCATAGCTCTGAAGTAGTTCATTGTGTAAAATAGCACACTTTGTTTACCCAATTTCACTTTTGGTAGTCATTCATTTTCCCACATCCTGACTATAGTGCATAGATTAATGTATGAGCTTTTTGTATAGATATGCAGTGGGATGCAGGTATGCACATTTCTAGTAGGAGTGTGCCCAGGAATACAATTTCTGAGACAGACTACATGTGAGTACTCTGATTTGCAGATGCCACCACACAGTCTTCACAGTGGTGTCACAGTGCAACCACCCCAACAGCGTGGGGGAGTACCAGCTGGGCTACATCTTTGTCAGTGTATGGTGCTGTTAGTCTACCCCACGTCAGCCATTCAGATATCTGTGCAGTCACATCCAACTCTGCATTCAGTTTGTATTTCCCTGAATTCCTTATAATATATTTTTTTGTATGTGGTTATCTGGGGATTTTTAAAATTGATTTTTTAGCAGTTATGCATATACATAATTTGACAGTTACATATGTTGCAAATATATTCTTCCACCTTGTGGCTTGTGTTCTACTCTCTTAATAGTAACTTTTAATTAACAGAACACCTTAATTTTAATATATCTAAGTTGTCAATCTTCTTTATTGTTAGAAATATTTTGTTTTCTGTTTTAGAAATATTCACTTACACCAAAGTCACAAATATGTTTTGTATGTTAGTTTCCAATAGCTTTATACTTTATCTTTTATATAAAATATAATTTAATAGTAAGAATTTATAATTATAATAATATAATCCACCTAAAATTGTTTTTGTTCATGTTGTTAGAAAGGGTTAAAATTTATTGTTTTCCCAAAGGGAATTCCAAATGCATGAACATTACTTAAATAGACCACATTTTCCCTACTGCTCTGAAGCACACTGTCTTGTTGTGAGTCAAATGGCTTTATATGTTTTAGTCAATTTCTGGACTCCCTACTCTGTGTCAGCAGCCCATTTATCTGTATTTTCACTCATGCTTTACAATGCCTTAATCACTATAGCTTAATAAAAATTCTTACAATATTGTAGTGTAAGTCTTAACATTTGCTGTACTTAAGTTTGTCTTGGCTATTTTGGCTATTTTCACTTCTATATATATTTTAGAATCTTATGAATTTCTACAAAATAAGCTTCTGGAATTTTCATTGCTATTGCATTGAATCTATGGATCAATTGGGAAAAAATTGATGTTTTTATTTATGAATATAATCCCCCTTGTCATATTAAGGCTTTCTTTCATCTCTTAAAAATATTCTGTATTTTTCTGTATAACCTTTCTGTACAAGTTTTGTGAAATTTAGTATTATGTATTCAATGGTTTTTGATGCTATGACAAATAATAACAATTTTATAAGTGTTTATGGTTGGAATATAGAAATACAAATGATTTTGTTACTGAATTTATAATGAAAGACTATCTTAAATTTAGACATTAGTTCCAACAGTTTCTCCAGTGATTTTTTGAGATTCTGTACGTGCATACTATATAATCTGGAAAAGACATACTTGTTTCTTCATTTTTGCATTCTTATATCATTGTCTTTCATGACATGTTCTGCTAGCCACAATCTTGAGTACAAATTTGAACAGAAGTTGTGATAATGACAATATTTATTTTATTCTTGGTTTCATGTGGAAATTTTACTATAAGCATTTTTACAGTTAGCTTTTATATAAAAATCTATTTCTAGTTTACTAATAATTTTTGATAACTGTATTTTTTTGCATTTTGTAGATGATCATATGATTTTTCTCCTTTATTCTGTTAATGTGATGTATCATACTGGTTAGCAATTATTTACTCAACTTTGCATTCATAGAATAAATTCAACTTGGTTATTATTTTTCCTATGTATCACTGCACTTTTTAAAGACTTAAAAGAAATTGATGTATCTTTTCTCATTCTTGTAACGCTGTTGACTTTGTAAGATAAATTGGGAATTGCTCTCTCTGTTTTTTTAATGGAATATTTAGTTTATATACAATTATGTTATTGCTTCTAAATAATTTTGCAGAATTCACTACTGAACTAAATATACTCTATAGCTTTTCTTGGAATAAGGTCCTTATTTAGAGATCCAACTAATTTAATAACAATAGGACCACAGCTTCCTTTCTTTTTTTTTTAACTTTTCTTGTGTCAGTTTTGGTATATTATAAGGGTTTTTTTTTTAAGGTGGAGACTGTTGATTTCATCTAAATTTTCTATTTCTTTGTAATAAAGTTTTTTTTCAAGTTGTTATTATCATTTTAATATCTGTATTTTGTGTTAGTGGCATCTTCTTTTTTATTTCTGGCAGGCTAATTTGTTTTCCCCACACATTCTTAATCAATCTCAACAACTTTATCAGTTTTATTGATATTTTCATAGACCCAATTTGGACATTCTTCATCTTCTCTGCACTGTTTTTCTTCTAGTTTATTAATTTCACTACTATTGTCATTAGTCCTCCTTTCTACTACCTTTGTATTTAATCTGCTGCTGTTTACTAATATCTTGAGATAAATTGTTTTAGAATATTGATTTTAGTCTTTTTCAATAGTAATAATTTTATTGTTATAGCAAAATATGTGCAATATATTTCCACTAAATATGTTTTTAGCTGCTTCCTAGTAGGTTTGCTAGGCCATATTTTTATTATCAATCATCCCAAGCTATTCTCTAATTTACGTTTTGCTGTTTTTTTGATCCATGGTAAGGTGCCAATTGGTACTTAATTTAAAAACATTTGGTGATATTCTTGTTATCTGTTTCTTTGTGTTTTTTAATTAATTCTATTGTTCTATGAAAAGAACACATTCTGTAGATTTCAATTAGGTGCACAAAATTTTATAACTATTTCCTTTTTGAGCTTTTCCTTCTTTGTTATTATGAAATATCCCTTTCTAGCTCAGTAATGCTTTTTACCTTAAGGTCTAATTTGTCTTATATTGTTCTGGTTTTTACTTGCATGATATCGTTTTCCTATTTTCTTTTACTTTCAATCTCTCTGTACATTCAAATTATATAACATACACTGTATTCACATTTGCATTGACATTTATATTTTATCTATTTATTTATATCACTAAGTGCAATATCTTTATTTCTTTTCCGAAAATCCAGTTTGATAATCTTTCTTTTAGAGCGAGGGTTGGAAAACATTTTCTGTAAAAGGTTAGAGAGTAGAGATTTTAGACTTTGTGGTCCACGTCCAGTGCATGTCACAATTACTCAGCTCGGATACTGCAGTGTGAAAGCAGCCACAGACAATATGAAAAGGAATGAATGTGAATGTGTTCTAATAAACGTTTGTCTATTTTTAAAAAGGCATCAAGCCATTTTCAGCTTGCAGAATTTGATTTTTCCACCCTTTTATAAAGTATTAATTAAACTTATATTGTTTATAAACTTATCTGATATGTTGGAGGTTAAGTCTAACATTTTATTTGTTTTGTCTTTGTTCTACTTGTTATTCATTTTTTTTCCCCCTTTTTTGTTATTTGATAGGAATTTTTAATTACTCATTTTTACATTACACTCTTTTACTATACTTTAAATTTTTTTTCTGGTACTTATAACTTGCATCCTTGAGACTCGCTAGGCTCTTGCATAAATTAGTTCTTCGTTATGTCCTAGACAATCTAAGATTCTCTTTATCTACCTCTTGCCTCTTTTCTTTATTGTTACACACAGTGGTGGGCAAAAGTAGGCTTGTATTTGTGAGTATGTGAAAGAGTTTATTCTTGCATTATCATTTATTAATTACTACATTATGTATTTGTATTACAACTATAAACCTATTTTTGCCCACCCCTGTATTAATTCTATGCATTATTCTCCAAAACACATTATTATTATGTTTACACATCCACAATTTAAATTGAATCACATTATTTCATTCCATAGCTCTTCTCTACAATCCTTATAAAATTTCATGCTTCCATATTGGAAAACTTTATTTTGTCCAATAACTTTTTTTTTGCTTTGTGTGTATATTGGCGAGAATGAGGACATGGTAGGTTGCATCTGATACTGATCATTGGCTCAGTTTTTTCAAACTAAAATCATGACAACTACCTCAGTTATTTTTTCTTATCTTTAAAATAATAAAAAAAAATATTTATTAGAAATACTGTCCAACCAATAAAGATGATAACATAGTTATACATTTATTAAAAAAATAATTATTTCTCAATTTCTAGCTAACATTTGATGGCTTGAAACAGAATTCATTTTTAAAATGTTGCTAAAATTTTATATTTTTTAGGGGCTGCTAGGAGTTTTGACCTATGGTAAGCTAATAGCATAACCAAATTTTTTTTATTTTACTCTTTGTATGTCCATATAACTCCCTTTTTTTTTGCTAAACACAGACAGGGAAAAGGAGATTCACAGCAACATCTTCTCTCCCACATCCCAAAAACACTGACATTATTGAAAGACAACATATATTTCAGGTTTTTTGTTCATTTTTTTTTATATCAACAGGATACTGGAATCCTATTTACATTTAGGTCTTATAGTTTTTATGTAAGCTCTCCTAATGTGCTGTTACAATCTTTTAGATTGATATGCATTAATGTTCCTTTCCCACAGTCACACCCATTCACAGGAGCAGGCACCTTTCCATATACCTTCTTAATGGGTTATTGAATTGCTTATTTGGCCACTTAGTCATAATATCAAATGCCTGTAATTTCACTTTGCAAAGCACACCCAATTACTTAAACTATAATTAATCAGAATAAATCCACATATTCTACTAGGAAGTCTACCAACTATAAGACATTGAGAAATAACTCTTTTCCCTATCTCATATTTTCCATGAGGTACCTTGATTTTTTTATTTAATAAAGACAGTTGTAACTAAGATACTTATTTCCTAGCTATGTTATGTCTCTTCTTTTACTTTTTAATTGCACAATTTAACTGCCATAAAAATTTTTTGTATAAAGTAAAAGTAAGTTTCTGTGTAATTTTCCTCTCATCACTTAATACAATTTTAAAGTCATCTATAACCAATTTTATCCAAAATTTAAAATAAAATTAAAAGTCAATGATGTAAGACATTGCACAAGTGCTATCATCTTTCAAACACATATCCCGAGGTCCTGTACCATGTTTACATAGTAAATGTGTAAAAAGAGGCTCAGGCAGAGTGATTCAACTTGCTTAGGGCCATATAGGGCAGGCTGTGTGATACAGTTAATGCTAGATCAATAGGTTCATCTGTTAATCAATGTGTACTGTGTCCAATGTGGGCTGGGGAGGTGACTCTTAGATAGGAGAGTGCATCATTTTGTCTTGCAATATTTTTAAACAAATGCATTCAGTGTCCTCACCCCACAGGTCCTGTAATCTGGTACATGTGGATCATTAAAGAGATCTACAAATGACTGGGATGCACAGATACTCAAGAAATGATCCTTTACTCGCTGGAAGATAAAGAAGAAATAGGACTTGACTCAGTAAAGTTGAAAAACATACTTAAAACTTCATAAAATAACACATAATTAAAAACTGAAGTTTCTGGCATAGTATGAGAACAGATTTATTAGGGAGATTAGAATCCATCTGTACCTTCAAGAATAGGTTGGACATGCAGAACTGGTAGGAGTACCTGCAACAGGGAAAACTTTAGATTATGAGCAACAGCACAGAGGCAGAAATAATCACTGTTAGGTAATTAGTGCAAAGAATAAGCTAGTTACCTCAAAGTAGAGACTGTTTCTATCTTCCTCACCACTTTCTACACAGTATTATCACCCACTGAACAAATATGTGAATAAATGAATGAACCAGTCAATCTATCAATAATGAGAGTGGCATGTTCTCATGATGGAATAGTACAAAATAGATATGCATATTTAGAGCAAGATCCAATTATGGATGACCTTGAAAGCCAGCAAAGGAATTAAAACAGGAACCAATAATTAAAAAAGAATATCTGAGCTAGATTTATGAGTGAATCACAAATGCGAACTAGCGGGGCTCCACACTGGAAGAAGACAAGCCAGTTGAAAATGTGCTGAAGTGACACAGGTGTGCGCCAGTCAAGATCTTGCACTGTTTTCATAAAATAAAAATAAAGTATACCTACCCAATAAAGAGTGCATGTGTGTGATAAGATATTCTCCAAAGCAGATTTAACATTTTATATAACTATAATATTACTTGATTGTTCAGTTTACTACCACAAGTTATCTAATTTGATGATTTGCTGGCCTTAAAATTGCACTTGTCCTTTGAGTCACTCCTCTCCTACCCTTTCTTCACCCTTTCATACCTATTCCCTTACTCTTGGGCTTTTCTTCCTTAAATATATTTGCCTAAAAAAGGTTAACTACTAAAAAATTCTAATCACTAAAATTTTTATTATGATTGGCATTGCACATACATTTTAATATTTATAAAAAATCAAGTTAGACTTTAATATTTTAGAATTGACTTACCCTGGCTATAGTGAGAGTGGAAGTATAAAAATAAAACATAAAAATGTGGCTTAAAAAAAGACAAGAGATATTAATGTTCTTAGATATTTGTTTAAGCATATAATGTCCATAGTTAAGGTAATTTAGCTAGAAATTCACAGTCTGCTATCTAAAACATTTTTTAATCTGAACAATATGACACAATTTTTGTGTTCAGATGTGTTTTATAGACTCTTTATTTCTTCACTCATGTTTGATTAGCTTTTCATGAAAACTGTAATGACCATATGACTTACTGTGCATATTTGCAGAAATACAGGTATTTCATAAACTGAGACTATGTAATAATGAGCATACAGTTATATTATATGATATTTACAGTATATAGAATGAAAGCTATAAGTCAAGTTTAAACATGTTATCAGCAGAGCTTCAATTGATGGGACAGTAAAAGAAAGAAAGAAAAAGCATAAGCTACAGAGTATCCTCAGTCCCACAATTACCTGAAGCATGACTGAGGAAATTCTAAGTCCAGAAAAAAAAACCCATAAGTCCATCTCCATAGATAATTAGATACTCAAAGGAGTCACATTTATTCTTTCAGGCCAATAGGGGAATGATGCAACTAATTCAAGGAATTACTGTCCATCCTAATGGACTAAATGGGTGCGGGGAGGATATATTGCCTCCTCTTTGTATTACCAGGAAGTGTCAGCTGCAGTGAAAATCTATTCAAGAAGAGAAGAGAAAATTTGTATTATGGTTTAGGTAGGCTGGAAGCAACAAGAAGATTTTTTTTTCCTGAAGAAGGCAAAAAATATAATGTCAAATGCATAATTATTGCTGGATTTTAATGGGCTAAAATGGCCTTAGGAAGGAGAAATTAAGAGTTTCCAATGGACTAAAAACTATCTACCTCTAACAAGCTGAACTGCATCAATGCTCTCTGGTTATGCTCTGCACCATCCCCACCACCCTGTACACTTGTTTTGACACCATCCATGATTTAAACAATTAACCTCTGGAAATCCATGGTTATTTGAAAACTAAGTTTTCTGTCTTACTAATGCCGATTTACTTAGTCTTACATGAGATGGGGAAAATGGTTTGGCGCATGAAAGCTGCATTAGCTTGAACGTTTGCATGTTTGTGTTCAAGTATAGGCATCTATCAAGGATTCAAACCAAAGTGGAAGGAGAGCGTTTAAATCACGCATGGATCTTAGAGACAGAGAGAGACATCTACTGGTCCATTTATTACCAATCCCGAGCACCTCCCCCTCCACAGTAATTAAAGTAACGGTTTTCTCTCTTTACAGCTGACAGCCAAGAGCGTAATTAGAGTCTAATAAAACACGGAAAAGTCACAAATGCAAAGTGGAATAAACAGTAAACAGTGAGGAAAGGGAGGATCCAGGAGTGTGATGGCTGGGTAATGCCTTAGATAAACTGTGTGCACATTGACACTGTCACGCTCTCGGCAGCCCCAAGTGTGCTGGTAGCCCGGCGCAGACAGACAGCTCGAATTAATCCCAAGAGGAGCGCATGACAGGCGAGTGAAGCAGACAATTAGAATGAAGGAGGAAATTGGAAATGGCAAAGGTGTGAACATATGTCAAATTACAACTAAATGATAAATTACAATTCTGTCATTGGAATAAGCGGTAATTAAGAAAGATTTCAGCTATCCCTCTTGAAAAAAATAAGAGAGAATCGCATTTTTCCCCCAGTTTAGATTTGTTTGCTGAATTGTTTCCATCCATCTCCCACATGGGGCTGGATCTTCCTGACTTTGGGGCTGCATTATTTGTGTACATTAAGAATAATTCTTTTCTTTCCTCTTCCCCATTTTCCAGACTGGCAGAATGATAGTGTCAAAATGAACAGGAAGCTGATAGTATCTGATATAAAAACCTGCACTGAGGTTTAAAAAAAAATGAGGGTTGCTGCTGAAGCTGCTGCAGCACTCTAATTATTTTAAACAAGCACTGCACAGTCCAGCTGACAATTAGGAAAGTCTGCTTCATGGCTTGGGGGACTCATACGGAACCTCATAATCTCTGTACACATATCCTTTCCGTTTAGACAGTAATGAATGTGGGTGGGGTTCTTGGCAGTTTTCTCCCACTTAACCACAATTTAAAACAGCTGTGTAATTATCATGAGATTTTTTATTCTAATATCTAATTCTAATTTAGAGTTTGTAGCACCTATAGTTGGTTACAACCTCTAGGACCATGGCAGGGAAATGACAGAAGCAAAAATGCGAGGCAGGCAAAAGCAGTGCTAGAGAGGGCTCATTGTCCCGTGGGGCCACTGCATTCCAGGACACAGATGAGGAAGGGATCTCCCAAAGGCAAATCTCACGTACAAAAACGAGGTGCTGTGTGCAGGGAGCTGTTCCTCAGCAGAGTTAAGACAGCATAGACCAGTCTTCAACTCCTTAAAAAAGCAGACATGTCTCTGGCTTATAGAATGCTTGCAAACTCTATAGAAAAGGGAAAAGATAACATGACAGTGGAAAGGGCCATTCAGATCCTGGTGCCAAGGTGGCAATCTTTGAAAATTTAGCACCTTTCCAAACAGAATTACATTTGATGATTTTCTACCTATTACTTGGTGAGGTGATCATTTTAGAAATGCAACCACAATCATACTAATAGCAATAATAGTAATTTATATGAGGATTTGGACTGAAATGAAATTTCTTAGCATGTTAAGAAAAACATCCACCACATGTTATTCTAATATTTAGAAGAGAAGCTAACCCTAAATTTTCTCTGCATTATACATGCTTTTGTAAGTGCTTATAGCATTAAATAGCTATAGTTCTACATTTATAGGATGACTGAATACAATTATTAGTATCTAAGAAAGGAGATTGAAATAGTGAAAGTTCCTCTTAGAACATATGCAAATATTTACATAATTCCTCTCTCACCCTCACTACAGGGCAAAAAGAGACAAATATCCAAAAAGCTAAATAAAATTTTCTAACGAAGAGGTCAGAAGCTCCAATGATCTTCTGGGATAAATCAATTTCTAGCAACTGTGGTCAGATATTGTGGTTTGAGGCCTTGAAAGCTTAATTGGGGAAGCATGTTAAAAGTTGAAGGGCCAGCGTCATGTCAATTACATGAGGTTTTCCTTGTAGAAAAATCTGCCCTGCACAATGCCATCCTCCCTCTTGCTTAGATAAGGGTATGTTTCTCCACCATGCTTCTATATTTTGAGAACATTTACTCTAAAAACAATTTGTATTGTCATCTATACACTGTACAAGTAATAAAGCCTAAAGTGTTCATTTATTATATTCTCAGTGTAGTTTAGGGTGAGAAGCCTCTGACATTGTATGCCAGAACTTCAGAAAGATCCAAACATGGAACAAATTAAGAGATGGGTTTCAATTCTTCCTTCTGTTGTAAAGGTTAAGGGAAAAGAAGATAATTAAAATCATTGTTTGAATTTATTTTCCTCCCAGAAATAGAAGTTCTCTTAAGAAACATGAATATAGAAGAGTAGACAGAAAAAATATTGGATTTTTACTTCAACAGGGGAAAATACTCATCAAATATATGATCTGACAAAAATATAATTATTCATTAAATATAATGTAATAAATTGTGTATATAATAAAAATTCAATAGAGAATAATGTCAGTCTTCAGACTATTTACTTTGTAAATATAGGAAAAATAAAATCTGAACATTTGAAATTATTTCCCAAACATATAACAGTCCACATTCAATTTATTTTCAAGATGCAGTTATGGCATATTATGTGTGTGCTAAGGCTAAAGACATTAAATAACTTTTCTCAAAATTAATGGCAGATCATAAGCTCCTTCCATGAAATAATGTAGTATATAAAGTTGGTTTCTGAAAATTATGTTGTTTAATACAAGGTTAAATTTTCATATTTGTCACATGTGTTAACTTTCCAAAGAGAAGACTTTGTTTTAATAAATATAAAAGGCTATAGGAACTATTTTGTTGGCAAAGGATGCTTTTATTTTAGAGAGAATTTTTTCCAACAATTCTCAATCTATGGTATAAGTAAGATCTGGGTAAACACTGCATTTTGGACAGGCACTCCAGGTAGACTTCATGCAGCCTTAGACTCTTCACATAAAGTTTCCACTTCGCTTAGGGCTGGAAAGTCATTAACACTAGAGTGAATATCAGAGCAAGATAGTTGGGAAGAGACCAGACTTCTGACATCCTGTCAAGTTTTTTGTCTATGAAATTATACTCTTGAATAGGTTACTGATATATAAATTAATGTGACCAAGCACTGTTTCTAATTTCTATGTTCAATTCTATCCTTAAAATGAGAAAAAAATTGGTAATTATGATTAAGCTAAGTATATTATTTTCACTGCATATTTGAGTGCCAGGTCTTTGCAGTGGAGAGACACGTATAATAAGAGTCGTAAGTACAGCAGCAACTGTTCTTAGCCTATATGGAATACTGAAGAATAGTAAAATATGGAACTATGTAAAAACATTTTATTAAAGGTTAGATCAAAAGTATCTATAGTTCATACTGTATTCATTTAAATACATGGTTTTCCTAAAATATTAAACTCTTAAATTTTAAAATTTCCTTGTACAAATTTTCGCACTGTTGAATTTTTAATTGTTTTACAACCAGGTAATGATATTTCAGATATAAATGTACCTCCAACACATTCTAAATGTCATGATTAAAATATAATTCAGTGGCCAATAACCAATAAACATGGTAAAATGCTCTACAAATCTAATCTCAGGATACCTAGCTTCAGTCTTAAAAATTTAAGAGTGTGTGAGATATATATATCTGCCCCTGGTTCCTGGTACAGAGCTCCTAAAACCCTTGTATTGTTTTAGTGATAAGAGCACTAGGACCATCTTTTGTTCTAAAATTGGTCTTTGACCTCAGTTCCTGGCACAGAGTTTCTAAATCCCTTGAGATTTCTGGGATGATAGCCGTGGCTTTTGTTCTAATGAGATGACACTTAGTGGGCTCCTGGAGGTGGGTGGGCCACAGAAAGACCAACCACTGCTAGAAGCTGGGGATTTTGAGCCCCAGTCCCGTTATCCAGTAATAGAAGAAGGGCTTGAAATGGAGATAATGACTGGTCATGCATATGTAGTAAAGCTCCATAACAATCCCAAAAGTTAGACCCCACCAAAAAACTACTTGACCTAATAAGTGAATTTGGCAAAGCAGCAGAATACAAAGTCAGTATTCAGCATTTCAAAGGCATTTTTGTACACCAACAATGAAATATCAGAAACAGAAATCAGTGGAAAAAATCCCATTTGCTATAGCAACAAGAAAAATAAAATACCTATGAATGAACCTAACCAAGGAGGTAAAAGACATGTACTTAGAGAGCTACACAACACTGAAGAAAGAAATTAAGGAAGACACAAATAAATGGAAGGATATACCATGGATTGGAAGAATTAACATAATCAAAATGTCCATACTACCCAAAGCAATTTATAGATGCAATGCAATCCCTATCAAAATACCAATAACATATCTCACAGATATAGAACAAACATTTCAAAAATCTATACAGAACCATAAATGACACCAAATAGCCTCAGCGATTTTGAGAAAGAAGAACAAAGTAGGATGATTCACAATACATAGTATGAAACTATACTACAAAGGCCACTGTAATCAAAACAGTCTGGTACTGCCATAAGAACCAACACATAGATCGATGGAACAGAATAGAGAGCCCAGAAATAAACGCATGTCTCTATGGTCAATTAATAGTTGACAAAGGGGGCAGAGGCATAAAATGGAGTGAAAATAGCCTCTTCAACAATTGAAGTTGGGAGATCTTGGCAGCTACATGCAAAAAAAAATGAAACTTGAGCACCAACTTATACCATACACAGAAATAAACTTAAGATGGATAAAAGACTTAAATATAAGTTGTGGCATCATAAATTCCTATAGGAAAACATAGTCAGGAAAATCTCAGATATTCCACCCAGCAATGTCTTCACCAATATATATACTAGAGCAAGGGATATAAAGGAAAGGATAAACAAATGAGACTTCATTAAAATAAAAAGCTTCTTCATGGCTAAAGAAAACATCAGCAGAATGAAAAGGGAGCCAACCATATGGGAAAATATATTTGCCAACAATACCTTGGACAAAGGTTTGATCTCCAAAATCAATAAAGAAATCACATGACTCCACTCCGGGAAGACAATCCAATCAAAAGATGGGCAAAGGACCTGAACAGACACATCTCCAAGGAGGATATACAGAGGGCCCAGAAACATATGAAAAGATGCTCAGCATCACTAGATATCAGAGAGATATAAATTAAAGCCACAATGAGATACCACTTCATACCAGTCAGAATGGCCATCATAACCAAATCAACAAACAACAAGTTCTGGTGAGGTTGTAGAGAAAAGGGAACCCTAGTACACTGTTGGTGGGAATGCAGACTGGTGCAGTCACTGTGGAAAACAGTATGGAATTTCCTCAGAAAACAAAAATGGAGCTGCTTTTTGAACCAGCAAGTCCACTGCTGGAATTATACCCTAAGAATCCTGAAACATTAATTCAAAAGAACCTATGCATCCCAATGTTCGTAGTAGCACAATTTACAATAGCCAAGTGCTGTTGTAAAGCAACCTAAGTGTCCATCAGTAAATGAGCAGATCAAAAAACTATGGAACATTTACATAATGGAATACTATGCAGCAGAGAGAAAGAAGGAGCTTCTACCCTTTGTGACAGCATGGATGGATCTGGAGAACATTATGCTAAGTGAAATAAGCCAGGCTGTGAAAGACAAATACCATATGATCTCACCTGTAAGTCGAACATAATCAACAAAAAAAACAAGTGAGCAAAATAGAACCAAAGACATTGAAATAAAGAACAAACTGACAGGAAATGAGGAGAGGAGGGAGGGGATAATGGGAGGCAAATGGGGAAGGGTCAAGTCAAGGAACATGTATAAAGACCCCATGGACAAAGCCAAAGGGGAATAGGATTGAGGGTGGGAGGTGGGGTTGGGTGGGGTGGGAGAGAGAGGTGGGGGGAAAATGGAGACAAAAGTACTTGAACAACAACAAAAATTAAAATAAATAAAATAAAATAAAAATTTTGTTGTATTGAGAAAAAGTCCCAAAATACAAGGTTTGTAGAGCTTCTGGGTTGGTAAATATATGAAAGTGCAGGGAGGCTGATGTGCCTGGAGAGTATATGGATGCTCTTGAGTTCTTTCCACATACTTTTCCCAACACATCTCTTCCAACTGGATTTTCAATTATATATTTTGTCATATACTTTCATAATAAACTTGTAATAATAAGTAAGCTCTTTTTCTAAGTTCTATGTGCCGCTCTAGCAAATTAATTGGCCCCAAGGAAGAGGTTAATAGAACATGTAATCTACAGCTAGTTAACCAGAAGCATAGGTAACAACCTGGACTTTCATTTGATGTTGGGGGTTGGGGGTCATCTTGTGAAATCTGATTACTCAATTGAGTTAAATTGTGGGACAACCAGCTGGTGTCACAGAATTGCTTTGTGTGGGAAGAACACACATCTGCTGTTGGAAGTGTATGGTGAGTGTGGTAGCCATGTGAGAATAAAGAACAAACACAGGTTTTCTAAACAGAGTGCTTTAGCCAAAAGTTGATGAATTTTCACTTTAAGTCGACAGAATAACTGGAACTGGAATTTTCCTTTCATCAAAAGAAAAAATCTGTAGACCTGGAAAAATATATACAGCAGCAATTTGTAGGCATTAAACAATAGGAAATGCAAGAGTATGAACTTTGAGATAATTATTGCAATCACCATGGCTTCTGTCTGGGATTATGTTACAGCTTCTGTATGCAGGGATGTTGAACCGAAACTGAGTCACAATTTTGTTTAGCTATAGATTGAAAAATGATGGTTCAAGTCAGCAACAGTGGCTGGAATTTCAGAGCAGAGTACTAGATAAGAAGGAGCAGCACAGAGTTAGAGAATACAAGTCTTCATGGGGATTCAAAACATGAGCTTTGGCCAAAGGTTGAACTGCATATGCACAAAGTCTCTACAATGCCCAGAGATAATCATTTGATGTCAGGCTGACTACTGAATGGTGATGCCAAACACTATAAGCAGACTAAGAGAACTTGCTGAGCTATTTCACTGTTCAGTAGAAGTATGGAAAGCCCATACATAGGTGCAAGACAAACACCTGGAACTAAGTTCAAAACAGATATAGAGCCATTAAAATAAATAATAAACAATGAGTGACAGGAAAAATTGTGAATAATCTAATAATCTAACTGCCCACTATAATAAAACTGTACACTATTTACAATTAGGGGTGAGCAAACCACTTCCCACAGGCATGCCACCTGTTTTTGTAGAAAACGTTAATTGGAACCCAGCCATGCTCCTTTGTTTAATTATCTTGAGTTGTGTCTTTCATAGTACAAGAGTTAGATAGTTATGGCAAATATTATCTAGCCCACAGCCTAAAATCTTAGTATCGAGTCCTCTAAGAAAATATTTATCAACCACAGATATAGACTAATTATGGACAGTATATTACTATAATGTCTAGGATGAAGTAAAACATTCCTAGACATGCAAATATGCCTGAATGTAACTGAAACTCAACCCAAAAGCAGTCAATAGAGAAAGACCCTGAGATGACCCAGAGACTGGATTAGTCATTAAAAACTTTAAAGCAGTTATTAAAGATATGTACAGAAGCTTGTAGGAAAAGACTGTCATAATGAATCTTAGTAGACAAAGGGAAACTCTAAAAACGAGGGAAAGGGACATCAAAAAAGCTGTATAAAAGATCCATGACAAAGCCAAAGGGGGGTGGGATTGAGGGTGGAAGGTGGGGTGGCAAAGGAAAGTGGTGGTGGGAAAATTGAGACAACTGTATTTGAACATTCATAAAAAAATAATAAAAAGAGAGACAACTGAAATTTCTCATATCAAAAACTACAATATCTTCCAGCACTTGCCTATTGTAAATTGCGCTGCTATGAACATTGGGGCACATAGGTTCTTTTGGATTGGTGTTTCAGGATTCTTAGGATATAATCCCTGCTGGGTCAAAAGGCAGATCCATTTTTCATTTTCTGAGAAAATTCCATACTGTTTTTCATAGTGGTTGTACCAGTCTGCAATAAAAAAAACTATGGCACATTTACACAATGGAATTCTATGCAGCAGAAAGAAAGAAGGAGCTCCTATCCTTTGTGATGGCATGGATGGAACTGGAAAGCATTATGCTAAGTGAAATAAGCCAGGCAGTGAAAGACAAATACCATATGATCTCACTTTTAACAGGAACTTAATCAACAAAACAAACAAAAAAGCAAAATATAACCAAAGACACTAAAATTGAGAATAGGCTGACAGTGACCAGAGGGGAGCAGAGGGGAATTTCAGGGTAAAAGGGGAAGGGTTTGCAAGAACAAGTATAAAGGACACATGGACAATAACAAGGAGGGGTTGAAATGGGAGGGAGGTGGGGAGGGCTGGGAGAGTGGGCTGGGTTCGGGGTAAAAGGCAGAAAACTGTACTTGAACAACAGTTAAATTAAAAAAAAAGAAAAAATACTACAATATCTAAAGTAACATATCCACCAGGTAGGTTTAACAGAAGACAGAGCCTATGGAAAACAGAATTACTAAGCTTAAAGCCAAATGAATAAAATTTAAGCAATACAAAAAAGACAGAAAACAGATTGAAAAATCAAATTATGAAAACTTCAAGGACCCATGGCATAACATCAAGCACTCTAACATAGGTATAATTCAAATCCCAGAGGGAGATGAGACAATAGAGCACAAAATAATGGTTGTGAATTTCCCAGATCTGTGGGTGGAGAAAAGAAAACATCAATTTGCAAATCCAAGAACTTCTGCAAAACCTCAGCAAGAGAAATACTTAATCAACCATATCCAGGTAAATTATAGTAAAATTGATGGCTGAAAATAAAGAGAAAAAAATCATATTCCACTCATGGGAAAAAGGGACATCTTCCATAAAAGATAAAAATAATACAAATAATAGCAGGCTGTTTAGTAGAGATGATAGAAACTATAATACAATGAAAAGAGAGGTTCAAAGTACTGAAATAAAAATATAATTTTGAGACCACCATTTTATATTCAGCAAAGAATTCTTCAAAAAAGAAGGTTAAGTTTTTACACAAACAAAAGCTGACAGCACCAGTGCTACACTGTTACAAATAAAAATGAAAATATTCAGGTTAAAGATAAGCCATAATAGATGTAACCTGAACCTACAAGAAGAAATAAAGAGCAATGGGAATGGTAAATATGTGGGGGATATACAAAATTATCATTTTACATTTAATTCCATTAAAACACAACTGATTGTTCAAAGTAAAATACAACATTTTGATAGTAGTAGAATATATAGATGTGTGATAGTCAAAGGATGAAGGATAAACAAAATTATAATGCATAATATTAACTGGCATATAGTGAAATATAATGAAATGTTTGTACCACTATAAATACTGTAGTAAGATTTTTAATTTCCAGAAAAATATAAAATGATAATACAAAGATAAGCCACAATAGAGTAATCAAAAGGGAGTCCTAAAAACTTTTTATCAACCAAAATTAAAGACAAAAATGAAAAATTAAAAAAGAAATAAGATGGAAAACAAGAAAACAAATAATAAAAGAATAGACCAAAATACAAACTGATGAACAATTATAATAAATATAAATGCACTATATTCTACAATTAAAATGCAAATATGGACAGAATGTATTTTTTAAAGATTTAGCTGTAGTTTTTTTAATAAAAAAGCAAACTTAAATACAAATATACAGATAGCTTAGAAGTAAAGTAAAATGGTGTAAACAGATATATCATGTAGTTAATTAGCATAAGGAAAGTAAAGTATTTATGTTAATACACTATAAAATACTTTAGGACCAGAATTATTACTAGAGGTGAACAGTATATGTTTTATTATATGTTAATCTGTGGAAAAGACTGTAATACTTCTAACTGTATATGAACTCAATAACAGTGCTTTAAAAGGTATGAAGGATAATGACAGAACTAAATGGAATAATACACCAATATGCAAACATATTTGGAGTATTTAACACCCCTTTTAATTAATAGAATAAAAAAGTGTAATTGTTGATAATATTGAATATTTGCACATTACTACTAGCAACATGAACCAATTGACATTGTGAAACATTGCAACCAGTAACTACAGAATACACATATTTTTAAGGACACATGGAGTATTCTAATTGATAGATTATGTGCTAGCTCAAAAAACAAGCATCAATAAATTTTACAGCCTTGAACTATTATAGAATATGTCCTTTTTCTAAAATGGAATTAAATTATAAATAAGTAACAAAAATATATTTAGAAAACCTAAAATATTTGGAAATCAAACCACATGCTAATAAATAAAATAGAACAAAGAAATAACCTGGAAAACACTTTTCCAGAAGATCAAGAACAAGGCCAGGATTTTTGGTTTTGCCACTTCCAGACCAACATGAAGAACCTAGCAGTGCAAGGCGAGAGAAACAAAATGAGTCATAAAATTTGAAACAAAAAAAGTTCAACTCTCCTTATTCCCATTCAATGTGATTACTGCAGAAATCACCATACATTATCTTTGTAGGACATGCAAAGAAACATACAATGATAAGTAAATTTTGCAGGTTTTGAAGTACAAGAACAGTGTTTGAAAATTAATTGTACTTGGGAAATTAAAACTAAATTGTGATTCACCTTTTAATCAAGAGATAGATTTACAAGATCTGTGTACTGAAAATATTATAATACCCAACTTAATAAAAAGGTATGGCATATTATGATTGGAAAACTTAATTTTGTTTAGATATCAATTTTCTTTAAACTGATTTATAGATTGAAGGTAATCTCCATCAAAATTACAAAAATTGTAAGTATGTGCTTAAAGTGATAAGGTATTTCTAAAATTCACAATGAAATGCAGTTTATAGAATAGCCAGGTAGATCTTGAAAATAAAATCAGAGTTATAGTACATACACTTACCATTTTCAAGCCTTATTATAAAGCTACAGTTATCAAGCAATGTGGTACTGTTATGAAGACGTTTAACTAGATCAAAAGAATAGAATACAAAGAACAGAACTAAATTTGCATGCATAGACTGGGGTTCAAAAATATAAGCCCCTCAGCAATTCAGTGAGGAAAGGGAAGTCTTTTCAACAAACAGTGATAAAAATAGATTAACATTAAAAATAATGAACATCAATGCCTCCATTGTCCCATATACAGCAATTAATTCAAGGTACCACAGACCTATATATAAAAGCTAACACTAATAAGAGAATATCTTTGTGATCTTTATATGGGAAGAAATTTCTTAAATAGAATAAAAATATTACCATAAAATTTAAAAAAATTAAAAATAGGCTTTATTAAAATTAAAATCTGTGCTCATAAAAATCACTATTACCAAAAATAAAATAATTTGTAAAATATAAACTCAATGAGAGACTTGTGTCAAGAATATACAATGAAATTCTACTACAAATCAATAATAAAAACACAAACTACCAATTAAAATATAGAAAATGGATTTTGAACAGATATTTGTGAAAAGAAGACGTGAATAGTCACAGTACACAATACAATCAACTCCATAATTATTATTAGTTAAAACCAAAATAAAATATTATTCCATACTCTTAGATTAGCTAATTGAAAATAGACTGGCAAAACTAATGTCATTGGAACTCTGTTTCACTGATGCTGGGCATGCAGAAACTGGTGGTTTTTATACAGTTAAATCTATAAATAACACATTACTGAGAAATTCCACCCCTAAATAATTACCCCAAAGAAATGAAAACATATATTCACAAAAACACTTATAAAGAATGTTTAGAACAGTTTTATTCATAGTATCAGGAAACTAGAAAAAAATCCAAATATCTTTCATAGGGGAATAAGAAAAAAATGTGATGTATTTATATGTCAGAATACCACTTAGCAGTTGAAAAGTTCTATTGATACAAAATAATTATGAATTTCAAAAAATATTATGTTGCACAAAAGAAGATACCTCAAAAATGCATTCTGTTTGATAACAATTTCTGGAAGTGCAAACATAAGCAAAACTTATGTTGGGTAATAGAAAATAAAACAGTAGTTACCTCCTAGCACAGGGTGCAAATTAAAAAGATAGGACACTGGTAAATTGTGTGATATAAATGTTTACCTTGATTAAAGTGGTAGTCAGAGAGGTTTGTAAATCCTTATTGAAATATGCCCCTAAGACCTATGTATTACACTGTATATAAATTTTACTTCAAATTGTAAAAATGCTTGGACAGAGCCACTGGTAATTAGAAAGTCTCTGCCATGTAAATGTAATAGATAGTCAGTCAGTCTACTTTTTTCTGGAGTTTTAAACATTTCCCTGAACGTAATCAGGCACTTTGGACAAAGCAATTAACTTTTTCTGGTAACTGGGGTGCTGGTCAATACATATACTGTTGATTTGCTCTGTTCTCTCCTATGGACACAGTATCATGCTTGTCTGGCTGTTAGCAGGACTGTGACTCTTACAAAGGCAATAGGAAAATCATTTCATACAGTGATAATCATCACACCTGAGAGCTGAAATAAAAGTTTGTCTTATGAATACAATTACAATATCAACTTTAAAAAAATAACATTAATTTAACACCTTAGCCAGTAGCACATACTTGTTTTGCTTTCCTGATGTACATATAAACAAAAATATCAAATGATTTTTAAATCAACTATATCATGTTTGGTAAAAAAAAAAATTACAGTATCCTATTGAAATAAAGCTATAACTGGTAGATATTTTGATTAGCATTTTCTTTTCTTTCTCTTTATTAAGACACAGAAGACTATTGACTATTTATTGAATGAAATTAGTAGTAGTAATGAGAGAGAAATAAGTATACATATGAGAGAAAGAGAGAGGAAGAAAGAGGGAGAGGAGGCAAGCAGATATTTACCATATGGCCTAAAAGTTGTCAACTCTTGGTTTTAAAATACTCATGCTTAGATCATCTCAGAATCACAACAAAGGGAGAAATAGCACTAGCTGGTTTGTGCAGGGCTCGGCCATTAGAGCATTAAAAAGATTGTTGTGCCATGAATTGCTAAGAATTATTTATCAATATTGTTTTGCTAAACTGACTTAGCAATAGTTCATACATGAAGCTACTTCACAGAGATTCAAGGATTATATTCATACCAACTGACTAAAAACCAAATACTTCATTTCCTCTGCCACGGCTCATACTACTGCAGCCTAAGTTAAGAAGTATGCTTGCCACTCTCCTGTGAAAACCACCCCAAGTAAAAATGCTTCCACCCAGTCACAACGAAACACCCATATTGGAAGAATATTTCCTTAGATTTATACCAAAGTATTTCTTTTTATACTTATACAAATGCGGTTGTGTTTTCAATGTCAAATTCCAGTTGTTCATTTCTGGTATATAGGAAAGCAATTGGTTTTTATTTATTAACCCGGTATGTGCAAACTTGCTATAACCACTTACTAGTTCCAGAAATTTTTCTGTTAGTTGCTGCAGATATTCTACATAGACAATCATGTCATCTGTGAAGAGAGATTCATATTTTTTCTTTCCAATCAGTATATCTTTTATTTACTTTCCATGTTTTACTGAATTAGCTAAAACTTCCAGGTACAACATTGTCTTGTAGTTGATCTTAGAGGAAAAGCTTTGAGTTTCTCACCATTAAGTATGATGTTGACTGGAGGGTTTTGTAGATATTCTTTACTAGATTGAGTAGGTTTCCCTCTATTCCTAGTTTACTGGGAGTTTTTTATCATGAATGGGCACTGGATTTTGTCAAATGTTTATTTCTACATCTATTGATATGATCATGTGATTTTTCATTTTCAGCCTGTTGATGTGATGAATTACATTGATTTTGAAATGTTCAACCATGCTTGCATACCTAGGATAAATCCTACTTGGTCAGGTATATATATTTTTTCATATATTGTTGAATTATATTTGCAATATTTTGTTGAGGATTTTTATACCTGTGTACATGAGAGATATTGGTCTGTAGTGTTTTTTTTTCTTTTAATGCCTTTGTCTTGTTTTAGTATCAGGGCGATGCTGGCCTCATATAATGGGTTAGGAAGCATTCTCACTGCTTCTATCCTCTGAAAGAGATTGTAGAAAATTGATATAATTTTTTCTTTAAATGTTTGGTAGAATTCATCACTGAACCCATCTGGGTCTGGTGCTTTCTGCTTTGGAAAGCTATTAATTACTAACTCAGTTTCTTTACTATTTGTCAATCTATTTCTCCTTGTATGATTTTGTCAGCTTGTATCTTAATTTAGAGAAATCCTCATTCATTATTTCTTCAAATACTTATTTTGTTCCTATCTCTCTTTCTTCTTTTCTGGCATTCCTATTATGCATATGTTAAACCTTTGGTAACTATCCTTTAGTTCTTGGATACTGTGCTTCAATTCCTTTTTTTTTCTTTTTGCTATTGCTTTTCAATCTGCGAAGTTTCTATTCAAGTTCACTAATTCTCTGTATTTGTCTTTTTTTCCAGTTTTGTGAGAAGTAATTTTCTCTGTAACCTTAATTCCCTGATGCTTCTAAAAGAGTAGTTGATTTTCAGTTTGCTCACTTATGTCTAGTTGGAGGATGGAATGACTACTTCTAAACTTTCTATGTGTCACACCAGAAAAGAGAAGCCTCCATACATCATTTACTTTTTCAACTTTATTGATGTATAATGTAAATGAAATTGTAAAACACATAAAGTAATTCAATATACACATACATGGTGAAAGAATTCTCCTAATGGAGTTAACCCAGCCATCACCCCACATATTTAACATTTTTTGTCTCTTAGAAACTTTTAATTATACAATACAGTGTTATTAGTCATCATACTGTGCACTACATTTATTTTTCAAATATTCCTTTTTTCTTCCTTTATCAACCACTTCTTATTGCTCCCACTCCCAAACCCTGACAACCACCATTCTACTTTCAGTTTCTATGAGATTTATTTATTTATTTATTTATTTATTTATTTATTTATTTATTGTCACATATAAATGATACCATGCAGTATTTCTCTATGTTTGGCTCATTCACTTTGCACAATGTCCTCCAGCTTCATCCATGTTGTTGCACATGGCAGAATTTTCTTAATTTTTTAGGCTAAAGAATATTTCATTGTGTACATACAAGGGGGGGAACCAAACAAAATGAAAGTTATTTATAAAAAATTGTGTACGTATTCTTACATGTTTAAACTTCAGTCACCTTCAAAGTACTCTCCATTTAATGCGATACACCTATCCAGACAGTTTTTCCGCTGCTTGAAACAGTTTTCAACTTATTGACATTGATGCCTTCTAGTGCTTCTGCCATTTTTTGTTTCACCTCTTCCACATCTGCAAAACATTTCTCTTTGAGGACTTTTTTCATCCTGGGAAACAAACAAACAAACAAACAAACACATGGTGTTTGGGGCAAGATCAGGTGAACAGGGAGGGTGAGGCATGGGTGTCATGTCATTTTTGGTCAAAAATCGCTGAATACTCTATGTGGTGTGGGCAGGTGCACTCATAAATCACCCATCATGAAATGGGCAAATGTGTTGAAAGTCTTTTAAAAAAATTCACTGAAGCTGAATGCAACCTCTTATAACAATGCCAGCTCGTACACTGATACAGATTGGTTCCTAGAACACTCACCTAGTGGGAGAAGTCTGTAATACAAGGCACCCACTCTCCAGAAGATAATTCCAGTTTTTAAAGAAAATTCAGGTCTTCTTTATCTACTAACCTCTTGAGGAACACTTGGGATGTTTCCATACAATGGCTTTTCTGGATAATGTCTCTGTAAATATGGGGGCACTGCTACCCTCCTCCAGATAATGATTTAGATTCCTTTGGATATATACCCAGGAGTGGGGTTGCTATATAATGTGGTGGTTCTATTCTAAAGTTTTTGAGAAAACCTCATACTGTTTTTCCTAGTAGCTGAACCAGTTTACATTCCTACTAACAATGTACAAAAGTTCCCTTTTCCTCCATATGCTTACTAATACTGTTATCTCTTGTCTTTGTTGTAATACCTGTTCTAGAAAGAGTAAGAAAAAATATATATACAAGGACAAGTAGAGACCTGCAATCAGGAGATAGTACTGAGAAATTTGAGGATAAACGTAAGCCAAAGGTATAAGTTAAAGGAATGAATTGCCAGTGATGAAACGGAGCATCCATTCTGCAGTATTTTGCATATTTCTACCAGTTATAGTATTTGGTGAATATCAATTCAGAAAAAACTATAGTAGAGTTAACCGTTTGTCTTAAAATATTTCTCTTCTGCTTGTTATTCTTTTTTTGTCAAAATTAGTTTATTCAACAGTTCAGAAGACATCAATTACTAAATGAAAAAATTCCTAAATCAAAAATAAGCTTGATAATCTGACTAAGTAACAATTTTAACTAGATATGTTATAGTACTTGAGAGCTTGGCTATGGACTCATTTTTGAAACTCAGGTCTCACACTATATTAGTTGGATTGCAGAGAGAGAGAGAGGGAGAGGAAGAGAGATAGAGAGAGAGAGAGGAGGAATAAACAGACAGCTTAGACAGCTAATTTTATGGAAGGAGTCTGGGTAAGCTGCCCTGGTGTGGGACTGTGGTATGATCCCATTGAGCTCTCAGACTCTTTCCATTATGTTGCTTTGTCACACTCAGCACACAACTTCCAGACATGTGCCAAGTAAGGTCCAGTCCCTTTGAAGATAAGACTCAGAAGTTAAAAATAACACACTAGCTGAAAAACATTGACCAAAATGTAGTATTATGGCTAAACCTAATTGCAAGTGAGGATGAAAAATGTGGTCTCTAGCTGGAGTTTAAATCATGAGCCTAAAAATCTTAGGGTTTCTATTGCTAAAAGGAAAGGGGAGAATGGATACTGGGGTGTGGAGGGCAACTAGCAGTCTCTGAACACTACTTGTTTGTTGTGTGACCATAGGTAAGGCATTTAACTTCTCTGACTCAGTTTCTTCATTTGTAGAATAGGTGTGTTGATTAAATGTGCACCACAGTTTTACTGAACACTGACTAGGTGCCAAGCAGTGGGCTATGTGTGGGTGGATATTTATTATGGTTAATCTATATTCTTCATTTGAAGAACAAGTAGCTAATAGGAGCCTCAAGGGAATTTTTTCTCCACTCTCCTCTAATAATATAAAGTCAAGCATTTCCCAAGCAGGCTTTTTAAAGATTTTTGAGTTTAGGATTTTACCACTGTATGCATCAAAGGTATTTCTGTGGACTTAAAAAGAAAGATTTTAGCCAAGAATTATGTTTATTTACCAATAATTTGAGTTGACATCACTGTTTCTGCTGGTCTTATTGGCTAGAGGTGCACACTTCTGAACCTATAATACTTTCACACTTTTAAAAATGAATCTACGTGCTCTTCTCTTTTGCCCATTATTTAAAGATAAAGCATTTAGAACCAGTCTTTCTTAGATTCTGACATACCTGCACAAAAATATTTATGCTGACCACCAAGTAATGTTTATGCTAAGAATTTAAACTAATTTAACTGAACATTTTTGGAAATTTAACAAATGACCACACTGTATGAAAGCTGAAGCTATTATTATATTTACATTTTATTTTAATATTAGGATCAATTAAATCACAATTTCCAGCAAGCATAGTTAGTTCATAGAAACAAGATATTTTTCCTTCTAGAAAATTATAATCATATTTAATTACAATTAATTTTATCACCACTTTTAAGATTTGGGTGGGACACTAAAAGTGCACCAGATATTTCAAATACAGTTTTTATTTGAGTGGTAAAACTATCCCAATACAGTCTCAAACCACAACATGAATATTCTCTGCACTCTGACAGAATTCATTACTACAACTTCAGCAACAATAACTGGTTTGTATTAGATTACATCACTTTACAAATATAAGCCTGTATTTGTACATTGTCTCAGGCATTTGACATTATATTGGATGTACTACATTATAAAAAGTAAATCGATTAAACAAACCACAATTGATACACACTTGAATTTATATACATAATCTCTGATTTAATTCAGAAAGCCATATTTTTTCTACAAATACCCTTCTTTTCCCCTTTATTCATAATCCATTTTCTAAATATACCAATATATAAACTTAAAATAAAATTCAAATTAACAATATTTTTTATTTTCTAGATTTAGTTCTCAAACTTGGAAAACAAACAAGTGTAAAGTGAGAAAAATAAAAACAAAAAACATTATAATTGCTAAGTAATAAATAAATTGAAGTATAACTATAACAGTGGCAAATAGTGGACCTTCTTTTTTGAATTTGCTGTAAAACTTTTCATCTACTACAGCATCATTTTGTTTACAGTTGAAGAAAACTCTGCCTCATATTGACCTTAAAGAAACCAAGGACAATCTCCTTCACAGATTAAAAGACCATAAAAGTGCTAGTTCTGCCATTGCCAGAAGCGCTAGCTAAACCTCTAAAGAGAATTATTTGACAAAAAAATAAAAAAGATCAAGACAAGTTTCTATAATATGCATCATCCTTAACAAGAAAGCTAGAAGAGAAAGCATATCAAATCAGCTATTATGTAGGATGAATTAACAAAAGTGGTTCAATGCCTTCAGAGCCAGGCAATGTTGTGTTATGGTTATACCTTAAAAAATATTTCCTTATGTGTAGTCAGCAGGATTCTGGCCTTTTAACTTTTATCATGCTTCCACAGTTAGGCTGCTCTGTTCCATACGCAAATAGCCATCCAAAGCTGCTACAAATTGATTTATCCCCAGATAATGGCTGCAGTTGATGACCAAAATGTCACTGTGAAACTCTTTAGCAATTTAAGGTGTGTTTGGCCTAATATAACCTGATTTTAACCCTATTTGAAAATGTGTTAGCATCTGTACAAATTCATTACAAAAATGATCAAGTTGTATTTAGTATTCAACTTATTTTTTTCACTTCAGATTTCTTGGAGGTTTTTTTTTCTATAGCAAAGATTATGACATTGCCCTCAAGTAATTAAAGCCACAAGAAAGATAACATAGTATTGGAGCTGGAACATGCAGATTACAGACAAAGCCAGAGCTAGATTTTGGGCAGAGAGCACCAATTCAGATCAGATTTGTGATTCAGCAAGCATTACACAGGTCCTCACAGTACCAGTGAAATAAGCTCATCACAATGAATCTGGACTAAAAAGAAACAAATAAAAATTACCATATCCTTTAAATAACCTTTAAACATTACAAGTATATTTTAGACCTATGTGTAAGTATGTACAGTGGTGGAAATCTATGAATAAATTATTTTTGCACATTTGATCACGTATATGATTATTTTTATTAGTCACTAAATGAAATACTTTTAGATCAGATCTTTAGGAATCTTTACCAAAGAGATTTTTTTCCCTTAAATACACAATCACATGTACAGTGGAATCAAACTGATTAAATTTTTACCACTCAGACCACTTCACAGGACTTATGTGTGAACTGTGCATATATGACTGATTTGAACTCAGCATGGACTTTCTAAGTAAGATGTAATGTGAAATTGAGGATTTGATCCAACTTGGTAAGAGGAAAACACAATATAGACTTCAAAGTCTTTCTCAGAATTTCTTAAAACACATACAGCACAATTAATGTTTTAGCATTAATGTTATAGCACAAATTAACTGTTTTTAACCTACAACTTACAGGATACCATAAAAAATAGTGATATCCAAAATATCAGAAAAAGTTGTAGTACTACTAACAATTCACAAAATTGCTAAACAATACTTAGAGTAACATGCTTTAAGAAGAGGCTATGTCTAATCCCTATGTAAAAACCAGTATTTCTTTTATTTTTTAAATATTTTATTTATTTATTTTTTAGACAGAGGGGAAGAGAGGGAGAGAAACATCCATGTGTGGTTGCCTCTCGTGCACCCCCCACCGGGGACCTGGCCCGCAGCCCATTTGGTTCGCAGGTCGGTGCTCAGCCCGCTGAGCCACACCAGCCAGGGCCCAATGTGTCTTCTCTCTAATGGTTTTCGAGGGACCCTAAAATAGTAGTGTCTAAGGCAGTTTTTATGCATAGACTGAATTTAAACTACTTTTAATGATGAAATACTATTATCAGAAAGACTGCTTTTGTTCAGTACCTTCTCTTTTTTCCATATTCATGTTTATACTCTTCAAAGTCTTTAAACAAGAATATCATCAAAACATTATACTGTAGAAAAATTGTGGCAATTCTCTAAAAACACTAAATTAATTCAGAACTATTAAATGTAGACTATTCCTATATAGAGAATGTCTCCAATATAAGATGAATGACTTGCAGCTGATAAGATCTATAGACATTCCCAATTCTTATGGTAGTAAAAAAAAACACCCCCAGGTGTTACTCATCACAGTAAATTAAAAAAATGTTGAAGACAGGTATAAATAAAAGAAATATCTGCAACGACAGATATAAAATAGAGAGAAAATTAGGTCACTAAATGGAAATATATAATGAATCATTTGATGTCATATGTAAAAGAGTGTTTGGTGTTTATTGATAAATTATTTTTAAATGGAAAAGTTTATATATAAAGCATTAGATTTAATCTGTGAAAAATAAGTGATTCTGTCATAATTAACACATTGATGTGAAGAACAGATTATAATTCATTTCATTTCTCATGACAATCTTAACAAATGCCCTCTGAATTGAATTACAGGTGCTATCCCACAGTGAAAAAGGTCATTGAGGGGTTATAATTATGAAATGAATGGTCACCTCTAATAATCAGGCATATTTCATAACAGTGATAGTTGGACATAAGAAACTCATACACTTGGGGAAAAGTGATTTCTGTGGATAATCTAAAGATTTGTTTGTTTGTGCTTCAGATACCTTGGAGGCCATAAAAAATAGTTATATGGGTTCAATCATGTAATTGCTTTGTCTAAATTTTAATATGTTGACAAGTAAATCACTATGTTTTGGTATACTTAAGAAAAACTCTCTTTTTCCTTTGAATTGTAAACTAACATGTACCCCTCATCAATGAGCGATCACTAACATTATTTTCAGAAGGATAATGTATTTAACTTTTTAAGTAATTTATTAAATTCACTCTATAAAGATAATTTAACATCATCATTTTGGATACCAATTCACTGAAATCATGAAATTGGTGGAATTTTAATGTATGTCACGTAACTAAAAAGAATGTTTCCAACGTTAAACTTGGAATTAGACAATTTCATCCTTTCTCCAAGTAATGCTTAATTGAAGTAAATGGAAGGAAGTTCCCCTATGATAAACAATAAAATCTCATCTGTGTTAACTATATTGTTTTTCCATCTCCTGGGTTATAAAGGGCAGGACTAGAAAAATCACAGATTTCCTGTCCATTTAACAAACACATTCACCTACAAAATAACTGCACGGCCCCCTCACTCTCATTTGTGTTTCCCAGGGCTGCAGCGTTCTGCACGTGTGCCTCAGCACCTGAGAGTGACAGGGCTGATGTGTGTCTTCGCGCAGTGCAGTGCTCATGGTCATGAGGGAATGGATGTGTAATGCTGAGCTGATACCAGCCAAGTAATATAATGTGATGCCGTTAGGAACATTATTCATAGTTGATGAACACATACCTTTTCTAGTGAAACACATACATTTCAGAAAGAAATGCATAGATCATTTACTGAAGCACATTTATTATAGCAAAATGTGTACCTCAACTAATGAAACACATAGATCATACAGTAAAATGATTATACTTATATTGAGCAGATTTAACCATTTATAGATGTTTTGGGGACAAACCAGTTTTGGTTAGCAGGCAAAACTGAATTTACAAATAACAAACTAAACTTTTGGTGCATTAAATATTATTAGCATTTTGCGTTTTACTTGCCATTTAAAAGAAAGGAATTCACCCTGTGTTTTTTTGCGCTACAGTTTCTGTTGCAATTAATTATCCACAATTAACAGGATATATATCTTTTAACATCCTTACCGGTGTGTTAACCAGCACTAAACATGAGAAACAGGGAGATTGAAATATGATGTTAAGGAAAGGCAGGGATTGTTTGGGGGTGCCAATTTATTGCTTCCCTTCAAATAGAATTTAGCACTTGCATTTTGACGCAATTGTATTCTAGGACCAGCACCACATCTTGACACAATCTACCTTTATCTGCAGTAACAAATGCCAAGAAAAGCCCGAAATAGGATGTGAGTCAGTGCCCCTGCCCCTGCGGGGTCAGCAATAAACTATCAATTTCCACTGTATAAATTCAGTTAGCTCCGCTCTCTATTGCCCTAAGGAATAGAGTGGTGGGTCAAACACTTTGTTTATGACTAAGGAATCCCTCAGTACACCAAGCTTTGACCATAACCCTAACTCACCAGTGGTGGGAATGGATGTGAATTCCAGGTTCTTGCTTTAGTGAAAGCATAATTCACAAGGATGGACATTGCATTGAGAAAGTTTGTGATATTGATCTGATTTGTATCATTGTTCTGTATTTGTGTGAAAGTCTGTCTTAGCCTGGGCTTTTCTTAAAACCTTGCAGAACAGCCTCTACCAGCTTGTGACTTTCCTTTAAAAAGCAAAACTTAGTTGAAGAATTCTCTTCTTCATTTTTCTTCTGTTTTATCTTATTAATACATATGTGAACAAAGGTGCAGAGAAATGAAGGAGAAAAAAGTTAAATGCAAAAACATGATTCCCAAAGGAAGGTAAGCAAAGTTTTCCTATATGCATAATATAAATGGTTTTGTTCTTCATTATTTAATACAATGACTCAATTCAAATTCAATTGCTTATCTACCTTCAGAGCAAGCCCATGTTAACTTCATCTCTTCTTTTATAGATCTTCTCCTTGAGATTCAAGTCATTCTTCGTTTTAGAATTAGACAGTGACCTTCTGATATTTGTAGCTGACTTAAGAACTATCATCTTTTCTACCTTTGACTTAAAAACTTGACTGTAAGTGCTCACTATATTTGAAATTTTATATATTTGAATGTACTTATAGCACATCATTTATTCAGTCTTATTTTGTTGTTTGTTTATCCCCTCCCCTCATGTTATACAACCTTGATTCCTTGGGTACAAGTGGTGTAGGAGATAAAATTGGATTAAATGGAATACCAACATAACACACAATGGGTTTTTCACTGAGTTACTCCACTTTTCCTTAAGTTATAGAAACTCATTTCATTATTCAGTGAACTCTCCAGTGACCCTGGGATTTCACTATATAATTTATGTTTCCTGATACAATTCAACAGTGTAATCTTGTGATTTATGTGCTTCATTTATAATTTGATCATCTCAGTATAATGCATGTTTTTCTACATGATTTATGTACTTTGTTCCATAATATATGTATTTCCCTGTATGATATATGTATTCATCAGCTATGTATCATGACCCTGGTGGCACATTCCTAGAAAAGGAGGTAGAATACCCCAGCCTGAGGGTAAGTCCTGAGGTTAATTGCAATCAATTCACCTTCCACACAATTACACTTTCATCTGCAGGAGCCTGTGAAGTGAGCGTGCTTCCCGTGGCAGCAGCAGGGAGGCAACTGCACCAGTTTCTCTTTCCCTAGATCCAAGAAAAAGCAAATTCCAGCAGCAGATCAGATCATCAGAGCTATACAGCTCTGAAAAATAAATTTCAGGTGTCATTAAGTATATTTCCATCTTTCTGATACAACCTGATCCAACCTGTAACAAACACATATTTATAGAAATACTGGCAACAAATAAGCTTTCAGTTCAAATAATTAGTTTTTCAAAAAATAATTATGATTTAAGAATTTTTAAAACAACTCATAGGAAATTCCCCACAAAGCATTTTTTCAAAAGACTTTTCATTAAATTCATTCATTCAACAAATACCATTGTAACACTGAAATAATTCCATTCACATTTTGTGCTTCATCAACACATACCTCAAAGAGCAATGATTTAAAATATAAATAACGTTAGATTCCATCCATCAGTGACATAAAAGACATAGAAAGAGAAATGTTAATATTTTCTACTTAAAGCAGACTGATGTTTACTGAAGAAATTAAACATATTTTTAAAAAGATTATATACAGATATTTCTTAAACAAGAAGTAACAATTAATTCTTTGGCCAAGAAATAAACCAAAAATAAATAGATCTAATTTGATATTTTTATCCGAATGAAATTTATTTTCAAGCCAATTATAAATTCCACTTTGCTTCCTAAGCCCTAAAGGTAATGTAAAATTAAACATGTTCTAAGTATGAAAGAAGTTAATTCTATGAATGTTTCAAATCGGGACTTCAAATATGAAATTTTTATCTTCAGAAAAGCCCATAATCATCATTTTCATTTTGATGAATAGGTCTGAGGAAAAGAAAGGATGAGAAAAATCTTGAGCAATGATTCACTTATAAATTTGAACAGAATATGTCATGACTATGACCATCACTTTATTAGGAAACAACCTTTAAAAAGCAGTGCTACTAATCACTGCATTTTGAGGTATCCTTCAAAAATATTGGCTCTCTGAATTCATAAATCAATTTCCACATGTTTTAACATTAAGAACAAATTTTTCACATTATTGGGGTTATGAATTTTGAAAGTATAAAAGTATTATTAAGGTGATGTTAAAGGTATTTCCTGATGTTTAAATAAAATATTATTCAAATCCAACTATAATATATTCAAAGGATGATGACCATTTTTAAATAATTATTAAAATTACATCAATTAGTATGTTAAAAGTAAAGTAACAGAGGTAAAAAAGTTAAAATACTTCTTTTCTCCAGTTGTTTCCTTTTACGGCCCAATGTAAAAGTGTGCTTTAATCTGATTTGAAAGGACACTTGTATAACGTGTGTGTGTGTGTGTGTGTGTGTATAAAATCATTGTGTATAAGGTTTTGAGGACTTTTCAGTTTTGCTGCATTTGGGAGCACAATTCCTGGGGTCCAGGCTCTCTCTGCTTATCCTCCATGACCTAGGGCACAGTATTAACCTCTCTGTTTCTTTACTTGTAAAATAACAATAAGTATAAAATGTAATCTATATTGACAAGGAGTGGTTTAATGAAAAATCCCTTTGCTTTACTGAGGTAGATAATTAGCAAAACCAAAAAGAAGAAAAAAGAAAAGGGACGGTTAAGGCCTTCAAGTTTCCACTCAACAAACATACTTTGAGCACTTATGGATACTAACTATTGTGTTAATTTTTCAAGGGGTTCAAAAATGAATAAGATTTCCTTGTTCATGAGCAAGATTCTCTTACTAGGGCATTTATTTATTTTAAGACAGTGTGTTGAGAGCTTTGACAGATGATAGGATAAGGCACTGGAGAGAATGAAATAAAAGCACCTATCCAGCTCCATCACATGGGAATGAAAAGAAGACTTTCATGACACTTTTTGGAAAGGATGGCACCCAAAAGGAGACATAAATGATGATCAGAGACAACTGGAAAGAAAGGAGGCGGGGGCATTCTAGTAAAAGCATTAAAGGAGCAAAAGCCCAGGGGTAATTGAAATGCTAGGGCTTTAAATGCCTAAAGAGTGAACAGTTCAAAATTAATCTGGAAGGGTAGATAGATCCAATTGCAGAGGACTTGGATTCTATCTTGTGCATCAGAACTCTCCACCCCTTGTGCTGAGACACGCCCAGGAGAGCTCTGAATGGGCTACTGCAGTGATCCTTTCAGCTTCCGGAGACGAGTGGGACCAGAGTAGCCAGGCCCCCAATCTGTGACACCTCAGACCTGAAACTGCTGTGCCCATTTTTCTCACTGTAATCTAAAAAAAAAATCATTCCTGTAACATCATGACATGAAAAAGTTAGGAATCTCTCCTGGGTAAAAGTAGGCTTTAAATAGTTCCTCCCAAGAGGCAAGTTTGTTTTAACCAGATCTGCCTGCTTAGAGAGGTGCTTGCCCAGTACCAGCAGAGGACTCAGTTCCAGATGCAACAGAACACAAAGGCTGACTGAGGGCTTAGTCCTCAAGGTAGCATCACAGGGCTGTGAGGCCCCAAGGCCATCTCTGAGGTAAGGAGGGAAGCCGACAGCCAGAATCCTATAGAACACACTGGAATAAAGAAAAAGTCCATGATAATGTCTCAGATAAAAACTGGGTATTTAATGGGAACTTTGAACAGATGTATCTGCTAAGAGATAGGGACGAGGGGCCTGAAATAGCAGAGCATCTCTGCATACATCAGTACCGTGCACTCAGAGAAGGACAGGTATAATTCAGAATGCTCAAGAAAAGGGAAGAACCAAAGAAGCCAGAATAGAAACCCACCTCCTGGATCTCTCAAAGGGGGTTCTCCAGTTCTGTGGTGGTGAGAAATGCATATTTAGATTATATTTAATGTTAGTTAACAAACACTTTTATTGTATTACAAGGTCTCAAGAGCAGATAAAAGTTTTTCACATATTTATTTATACTTATGAGAAAGAATATTTCTCCAAGAAGGACTCCTCATGGTTAACTGGGTCTTAATTCATAACCAAAATCTAGCAGACCATGCTGACAGAGGCCTCTCCCACATACTGTGTTTCAGGGAAAAGTCATAGACTGAACTACCAAGCCTCCTGCACTGTGTTCCTTTCGCTGAACTGACCCTCAGAAAGGAGCTCCTGGAATTATTTTTCAAATAATGTGCTGAGACCTGCCCAATTCAATTGGCCCTAGGAAACTACATCCTCATTGGTACTGACCAATAGCTGTGACTTCATAATGAGCAACCAGAACACAAGATTTCGATTTATCAGAACCATGTTATTTAGACCAATCAGAACTGTGTATTTTTTATTTGCATAAAAACAGACCAATCAGAAACCTGGGTGGGAACTTTCTCTATAAAAGGCAGTCTCTCATTTGTTTTGTTTTGGCAGAGAGTGTGTTTTCCTGGTTTGCAAACTGTTCACTTGAATAAATTTTCTCCTCATTCTGCAGCTCAGATTGGGGACATTTGTTAACACATTTCGTAACAACCCACTATGGTAGAGTCCGTAGAGTCTATAATTATATTAATTTTACAAATGAAGAAACTGGGATTCAGAAAGGTTAATTAAAGTTCCAAGATCACATTGCTTTAGAGCATTAGAGCCAAGATTCACCCATTTGTTTGGCTCCATAATCTGTGACATTAACAACTGTGCTATACTGTCTCATAGAACACCACTGGCAACATTCTGTGATTGTAACATATAACATAATAAATCTTACATAACTTGATACACATATTTTTAAGTGTACAAAACCTGTATAGCTTTTGTTCCCTGGTGTTGCTTCCATTGTTTTGCTCCCAACAATTTATTTTCCCTGTATCAGGAGAACACTTCTTAAAATAATAACAACAATAATAGTACAGATCATTCATTACCTTGCATGAAATCTCTCAGAAGTTTCTCATTGCTCTTAAAATAACATCCATAGTTTCTACCATGATTTACAAGATAATCAACACTTTCCAACCCCTACTTCATACACATGCATGAACAATGACTTCACTGTATTGGCCAGCGTGGGGAGTGGGCCCTGGTGAGTGAGCATATATATGTACTGTGTGGCTGTCACATTCAAAATGAGCGAATATAGCAACTAATCTGCATCACATTTTGTGTAAATCTTGAACATTCCTCCGTGGAAACTATTGAGATGATTCAAAAGTCTGCAGCTATGGGCAACCAGTGATTGGCAGCTTCATCATGACAACGTGCTTGCTCATGTATCTCGTCTCCTGCAGAGTTTTTTTTAGCGAAACATCAAATCACCCAGGTGACTCAGACCCCCTACAGCCCAAATATGGCACCCTGTGACTTCTGGCTTTCCCCAAAACTAAAATCGCCTTGACAAGGAAGAGATTTCAGACTGCCAATGAGATTCAGGAAAATATGACAGTGCAGCTAATGGCGATTAGGAGAAATATGTGAGGTCCCAAGGTGCCTCCTTTGAAGGGGACTTAGGTGTCATTTCCCGATGTACAATGTTTATTGTATTTGTATCTTCTTCAATAAATGTCTCCATTTTTCATGTACATAGCTAGATACTTTTTGGACAAACCTCATTTCTCATACATATATAATCTTTTATTCTAGAAAGAAGAGAAGGGAGGGAGAAACAGAGGGAGAGAAACATAAATGTGAGAGAGAAACATGGATCAGTTGCTTCTTACACACACCCCAATTGGGGAACCCACAACCCAGGCATGTGCCCTGACTGAGAATAGAAATGACAACCTTTCAATTTGCAGGATGACACCCAACCGACTGAGTCACACAAGCCAGGCCTAGATTATATTTTTTTTGGACAATGTTAGAATGAGAAGGAAAAATGAGTTTAATTGTTTTTATATTCACATAACAATAAATATGTAAAAATTAGCCAACACTTTATTTTGACAAAAACTATGAAATCCATCCTATTAAATATTTATATTTTTTTCCTATCCCAGAAATACCTTATTGGTCAGTTGTTGAATTACACTAATTAAATTATAATAAGAATAGAATTTTGACTGACAATTTTCAGTACTCTTTCTTTCAGATTGGGTTCAATTGCCACTCTTTCCTGCAGCAAATCACCTACCCCTCAAAACAACATTTCTTAGTTAATTTCTCCCCAAACTAGAATTCTAGAGAGACTGTAAGTTAAGGAAAAAAGCCCAGGGTATTGAACAAGATATATGTATGTATTGACTAATAGTTTTTGCCAGATGGTTTTCATAATAAGTAAATGCTGGCCCTGACCTGTGTGGCTCAGTTGGTCAGGTGTGGTCCCACAAAGCAAAAGGTCACCAATTCGATTCCGGGTCAGTGCACTTGTCTGGGTTGCCTGCCAGGTTCCCAGCTGGGGGCCTTCGAGACGCAACTGATCCATGTTTCTCTTGCACATCTATGTTTCTCTCCCTCTCTTTCTTCCTCCCTCCCCCGCTCTCTAAATATACATAAGTAAAATCTTTAAAAAATAATACATAAATAAGTAAGCAAGTAAGTAAATAAATAAATAAATAATAAAATGCTGGAAACCATTGTCTTTTTTTCAGTGTAGGTCATTACAATAAGTGTGATTCTAGTGAGATGTACTCAGGAAAATCACCAAAGCAAAATATCCTGGTCATATAGCGAAGACCCCTATTTCACTAGAATCACAAAGGGTGGAGTAGCTAGTTTGGTGGCTTTGTCTGTTAAAAATCATCTTATCTGTATTTCTATATTTATTTTCAAGAGGGCATTTTTAGAGTAAGTTGAGATTTCAAAACTGAATGAGGGTACAGCTTAGAGTGGACTTTACACTTTCCTTAGTTATTAGCCTTTTTTGGAAACCCATGTCATAAGAGTGAATAGGCTTAATTGTGTTTCTGCAGTCCAAAATCGTACGTCTGGAGGGCACAGGAGTAAATGAACACAAGGGGTCACCAGCTATTTTCAACATTTTATGCCTTAGGGACCTTTTCCTCAGCTTATTCCTTGATGTTAGGATGTACGATCCTGCTCTTCACAGGAGGACCTGCTCCTAAGGGGCAGTCTTCCCATAGGGTGGGCTTCGTCCCAAGTTCAAATCCCTGAATCACATATAATGTGTTCTAACAAACAAACGAAAACCCTATTTTTAAATTTTCCTAGAAAAGAAGCAAAGAGGGTACAAAAGGTGACATAAATTAGCCTGGAAAAATAGTTATAAAAACAGCTATGAAGACTCGCAATTATAAAGCCTCCTTTGCGGCTCCTCCCGGACTCCTCACACGGGCGGTGCTGTGGGGATTTAATAACTGTGAAAGCATCTAGAGTTTCTTTCATTGGTCACATTGCCCTCTTTTTCTTTATCGTTTTTATCTGCTTAAACATGAATTTGAAGAAGGTTTGTTGAGGCAGCCCAGGAAGGAAAGAAAAAATATTTAAAAGGCCCAAGCAAACAAACTGTTAAACTGTAAGCAGAGATATACAACACTGCTTTCTTTACATGAGGCTTGGGAGGCATTTTACTGAACTGTCTGAGAAAGAGCTATGTAAAGCTAGGGGATTGAGGGAGTTGAAGTGAGAAGGCACAAAATTGTAATGCTTCCCGGAGTGGTCGAGCTCGGCTCCATCCCCCAAGGCGCCTCCTCTCCCCCTCCCCCACCTTCCTCTAATGAGAACACTTTAAGCCTTTCTCAATGCCCTGATGTGCTCTTACACTGCAGAATCCTTGCATTGCAATGCACAATGCAGTCCGAGGATTTCTAACATTATAAAGACAGAGAAAATGCTTTCTAGACAGCTCATCCAACCCCTCCCCAGCGCGCAGCAGGGATTTAAGTGTGTCTACTTCTACTGAAAGTAAATGCGTGTTTTTGCCCCCAACTAAAAGGGACTTTTTCCCTGTTTCCTGCTCACAAAGGCATCTGTATATTCTCTCCGCATCTTACTCTTACACTGTGGGCATTGTCAGAATTTGGAATTGTAGACCACACACACAGTTTATGCTCTTGGTTTATAATACCTTCACATTTTATTTCCTCACACACATTGCCCATTATTTTTAAGCTCTTCATGGAGATAAAGGAAATATTTAACCCAGCTAGAAAGACCGGAAGCACAAATTAATTTTAGGAATAATTCTATCACTTATTTTTTATTTTATTTGTATGCTCACTTAACCATGTAGGGATCGAGTATTACATTTTAAAAAAAATTACCCAACAAAACTTCTACCATCCAGCTTCTTCTGACTTAGGTGTAGATTCCATGTAACTAATTAAAATTAGGGTGCCCTTTCCTCCAGGATTTCAAAGATTATGTGGTACATTAAGTGAATAAAAACTCTGAATTTTCTCCCCATGAGAAATACTATCCAAACACCCACATTCTCCTGTTGCTAAGCCCCAGGACAGTGTGTGAGTCACCAAACAGAAACTATAAACGACAGACAGCGGGGTGAAGTCTCAGATCTGCCCAGCGGACAGACCTGATAAGGTCTTAAATGATAAGACACTACACCCCCTTCACACTAGCGCCATTGGCCCCTCTCCTACTGGAAGTGGTACCAACATTTAATAAATACAGTGTAATGATGGTTTCACAATAGGAGGAAGTTTTACTTGTCTGGTGGAAGGAGGATGCACAAAGGTTTGTAGTTTTAGTTTTTAGGTAATGCTTTTTTTATTGTTGTTAACAGACAGCATCCCCCATACCCAATTCATCTACTGAAACAAGCTCTGAGCTGAAAGTGGAAGAAATGTAATGTTCAATTCTTAAATGTTCATCAGGACAGAGAGCCAGCAGGCTTGATGCCAGATGGGATTTTATGACAGAGAGATATGTAATGTGAGCTCAGGGTGAAAAATGGAAGGCAAATTGTTAACTGGTACCTGGGCAGTGGAACTCCAGCCGAATTTAGGAGATCAACCATCAATACTTGCTCCTTCCTCACCATGTACTAACATTAACTTGTTTCTGAGAGGGAAAATCTGTCCCTTTCCCTTTGGACAAAGCGAACAGCTTCATCAGCCTCAGACTCTCCACCTGACAGGGACACAGGGCCAGTTCAGAAAGAAGCAGTCAAGCAGAATGTTGGGCACCTTGAAGGTAAACTGCTGGATGAATGACTTGCTTTTTCTACCCTATTTGCCAATTATTTTTGGTGTCTGTCGCCCAGGTATAACTTCTATCTAACACAGTTTATTCAAGTCAGCTAATATTTATTGACTAGCATCTATGCACAAAGAAATTAAGAAATCTGCTGGCGACTAGTAAAGGTGCGGGATATTATATTCATGGTCTCCTTGACATCTGTTGTGCAAGGTTTCTACCCAGAGCTGTGCGAAGGGTGTTTGCTCCCACACAGTTCTCTAGCTTTTTTGATAGATTTGCACCTAGGTTCAAGATTGCCTACTTCCCCTTTTCAAACCAGAAGACATCTCCCTTAGTCAAGGAGCATACACAGCCCCTCACAGTTATTATAAAAGTTAGTATAGCATGCAAAGTGCCCCCCATTAAAGGAGGGACCACCCCCACCAGGGCAAAGGGAGACTTGACGAAAGACAAGTTTCATCTCTGGTCAAACTCTACCATAGGCTTTTCTTTAATTGGTCATCACATACCCTATGGTCGGTGGCTGCAAACATGGTTAATTATACCAAATATTCTGATGTGTTATGTAGCAACTTAAAATTAAACAAATTCATGAGAGTAAACACATGTGTGCATGTGTTTACTCTCTTTTTCTGAAGAAAGGAACTTCTAACTTCTACAGAGTTCCATTCCTTTGGTTTTTCTTTCAACTAGCTAGCTGATCCAGTTCCCTCTGGATTTTCTACACCTGCTTCCTTTAATCTGAATGTTTTGGGACAATCTCTTCAGACCAGAGTGATCTGCATGAGAAGCTCTTGTATTACTCAGCATCCAGGTACTTCTTAATCCTATACTTGCTGTAGTTGCTAAGAAGAACCTGTCTGGTCTAACTTTGAGTTCACTTACAATTCCACAAAGAAGCCTGTCTAGAGGGGAAAAGCTGTGTATGCTTTACCTCAGGTTTTCAGGCAGCAATATAGCCAAACATTCCTGACAGGGGGCATTTGCTCAAAGCAGATCTTTAATTTTCCAAGTTTTTAAATTGTGTTTGGGGTTTTATCTTTTCTTTTCCTTTTCCAAATGTAACAGTTTCCTTTTATTGGCTCTTACTTAGCTTGAATGTGTTAGCAAATAAATTAAAAATTAACATATATAATTGGAGACAGGCCTGAAAAACTAACCTGAATGTTTGACATACTTTAAGTTAGACATTCTGATGGCAAAATTCTAGGTCTTAATTGGGTATTTTAGTTAATCCTCATTGGCAAAACAAATCTTTACTAATAAAAACAAGACTCAAATTCACCTTTTCTTAGTTGAAATCACTTATATTTTCAAGCATAAGTCTTGGTTGCTTATCGCTACACTATTTCTTTTCAGTCCTTTATGCTAGCTGGGGATGACAGAAAATAGATTCAAAAGACACTTCACAGATATACTTATTTTTTCTGATTATTAATAATCATGGGAACTTTTTATAGAACACCTAAAATTTAAATGCAGCCTAGAGGAAGACAATAAGCCTTTGTGTCTGTTGAGTGAAACCTCCTATTTCCCTTTGTTGTCTGAATGTATTTCACCCTTCTGTCAAAGTGTGTCCACTCTAACCTTTCCTTTCACACTGCTGGCATCTCTCCAGTCTCCAAAATGCCTGTTTGACTCTCCTCTGACACCTTTATCTGATACAGTCACAACACTTCTTTGCATAATGAGCAGGCATTCCTTGCCCCTCAGAAAGGTAATTTTTAAAATGTTTAGATTTTTGTTTTCACAGATGTAACAGTATAAATGCAACTTCTGCTCAATTAAACCCCAGTGTCAGGGATGGAGGAGGGGAGGAAGGGTTCTTTTAATAAAAGCAGGTTTTATGCTTATACCTTAAAACGAGATACGCATTTGTGATTTTCCCTCCCCCACAGAGAGAAATCTTTAAATAAAGATGTCTTCATCTGAATTGACCACTGGTTATAAAAGCAAATCTGGTTGGGACTCTGCTGCTTATGCTAAAGGAACATTCCTCCCCATTACAACGGCATTTGCACATTTATAAGAGGAATAAAGAAAAAGATGCATGATACATGTGAAGGAGCCTTCTCTCTGCCATCCAGAGAAAGAAGAACTAAAAGGATTATAAAAGTTCAGATTAAAATGATATAAAATCTAGCATTTGGCTCCAACACTGGTGCCTTGGTCCTCTGAAGCTAATCTGTATGCACTCTGTGACCTCCTCGCAGCGAACCCTGCTAAATATATTATTCCCACGGGGGCTTTCACTGCTGCTTGGTGTCAGAAATCAATATGTATGAGGCGCGTGGATGGGAATTTCTAATAGATCTGCCTGGCCCTGTGCTGCTTTTCAATATCTGCCTTGGACTATTAGTGCCGGCTCGGTGCCTGTGAAATAACCGAGATAATCTTTTAAGGTGCACTGTTAAGGTGGAACCTAAATGTTGCTGTTTCAATTAAAACAAAAATTATATTCATAAATCAGTCAGGACTGTGTAACCTTGTATGAAAACTCCAGAAGGCTGATTAGAAACAAGGTGGAATTTAAAGCTTTAAGGAGTGAAATGTTATTTTTAACTTCTATTTAGACTTTGGAGGAAGATACTATATTTTAAGGCTAATGATATGCTATTTGAAAAAAAGTATCAAATTCAGAAAGATTTAGGAAGCTCAGAGTGCTAAAACCAAATGGTGTTTCTTTGATTACTATAAGTGAAAGAAGAAAAAGTCATAATATATGGAAAGCACAGTCATTTTTCCCATAACAGATGAGAACACATTAGTATATGGGCCTTTTTCATACAATTTATTCATGCTAAATTATTGCATGGGTGATTATTTTTGGATAACTGCACAAATTAATCTTTATCACCATCATGCAATTATGTCGTGTCATTATTTGTACTTATATCTGTCAGTATAGTTACTCAGAGATAAAAATGGGCACAAAAGTGGTTTATCAAAGTTCTGTGTTCTTCACCCTCGTTGGTGAACATGCTCCCTCTCTCTGCCTATAGCCCCACAGCCTGAGCACAGTGCAGGGTCAGCGGCTCAGGTCCAGGCTGTGTCCTGGGAACATAGGACCAGTCTCTTGAATCTGGCTCTTTCCTGCTTTGTTTTCAGGTTAGTGCTCAGAGGAGGCTGTTCCAGCTCAGTGCCTAGAGGAGTACCTGTTCTTAACAACAAAAAAAAAAACCCTCACAGAAATAACTGGTAATGTGCTTCATTATCATTAGCATGAATAGGAAGAGGGAGGTGGCCTATAAACCACATAGACATTAATCTGGCTCTTCACACAGCAGGGCTGGGTTCGAATCCCTATGAAGTGTGACAAAAAGTGAGCTCTCACCCAGGGGAGTCACTTTTGGCCACCGTCAGCTCTGTTGCCTTGCAGGGTTGTCACCTACCAAATGTTGAGGAACTGGCATATAACTCTGCTTTTTTTCTTTCTGTCTTTTCCTGCACACTTCACTTAGCACAGCACAATCCATCTGACAACCCTCCAAAACTACCCTGATGGCTTGTCTGGCCTTCTCCAGATAGTGTGTGAAGCCATAACATGCAATCAGGGATGCAGGGCTGGACAGGCAAACATTAAAAGGAAGCACCAGGCTGGTAACCCTCAGGTCATTAGGAAGCTGCTTCTACAAAACATTGCAGCCTGCTGCTTAAGCTTTATTTATGGTAATGTCAAAGCAATTGTTTGGGGGGAATAAAAAGTGCATACCCTTTTAAAGAAATACTCATTTTTCTCATTATTTACTGAATACTTCAAAAGTACAGTAAAAATTAAGCTTATTAAGCTGTGAATCTTACTCATTGTCATACATTCCCTAGACAACATATGAGACAACTCCCTTCCGAGGCAGTTTCTCTTGCATGCTTACTTTGTTTTAGAGCTGTTAACCCACAGATAAATTGTTATATGTTCTGTAACTTCACTTCAGAATTATTAGAAGAAAAATAAAAATTAAAAGCACAAGAAACCAAACTAGTCTAACTTCTTTGTTGAAGAAATGGAATTCCATGCACTAACTCTATCTAAAATATCACCAAATGCTGTAAATAAAAGGTAATGTTTATAAAGTGTTATACCACCAGAGTCATTTTTTCCTTCATCCAGTATGGAGAAAACAAGCCAGCCAGCCTAATTTTCAAATAGGCACATCACACAAACAGTTACTATCTAGAATGCAAAATCCCCAGCAGCTTAATCTGTCTAAAAGTTCCTCCCCCTCCAACTACCTCCCTCTCTCAGCCCTTCAATTAGAGATCTGTGAAAACAAACAATCTATGTGTTTTCTGTATCTCCCAGGGAGGTGTAATGTTGTGAAGCAGTGGTTATAAGCTTTCAGCAATAGTAAGGGGAATTAGGATGGAGTTTTATAAATGAGGACTTTCAACAATTTTTTAAAAGGTGGGGAGGAAGAGAGAAACAACCACCTAGGCAGTAGTGTTGAAATGTCTGCTTCTAAACTGGCTGAATAAGAGTAACTGTTCTTGAAAAAATCAGTAAAGATAAAATCAGGGTTAAAAGGACTGATTTCTGACGGTGACTTACTTATATTGGCTTCTAAACCTAAACCAAGCAAAATACATAATATAATAAACAGCAGCAATAACAAAATATGTGATAAATATGAACATAGGCTTAATAATGTTAATGGCAAGAAGAAAAAATGACATTTTGTTTAATATTTCCACCCCCATAGTTGGAAAAAATACCGTGATGAATCATAATTTTGGGTATTTTTGACAGTGTCCCACAATTATAGAGGGTGGGGCAAAAGTATGTTTACAGTTATTTGTATGGAAAATAATATAATAATTAATAAATAATAATATAAGACTTAACTCTGTTTCACATACTCACAACTATAAACCTACTTTTGCCCCACCCTGTATCTATCATAAGAGATAGGTTTAAGAATTACATTGCATAACATCCTTATCTTCATTAAAATCAATTAATTCTGCAATAGCAAAAACTCAATGAGAAACAACTTGGAATTTCTCATGAATCTGTACATCTAGCCAAGGAAACAGAACTTTTTATTTTGGTTAGTAGATTCTCCAACATAGTAGTCAAAATAATCAAATCTTTCTTTTACAGTCAACATTATTGATGTAAACTACACCATCCAGCCAAATGAAGATAATACACACTCAACCATTTCTGTTCCTACCTGGGATTAGAGATAACACAAAACAAAGCATCAAACCATTATATGGGAAGAGTCTGAGCTCGTATCATAAAAAGGCAGCTTTATATCTTGACATTTTGTGGAAATGTAGAAGAAAAAGCTTTGTTCCACAAGTTCTGTGCTTTCTTCCAATGAGAGGAATATCCTACATAGAGATTTAAGATGCAATATTTTTTATTTCTGCCTGAATTTGTTCTCTTTTTTTCTGTTCATTTCTTTTTCCTTTATCTCAGTATTTTGCCCCACAAGAATACATGTTTGACTAAATAGATCACAAATACAAAGAAAAGGGTAAGAGTAAAAGAACAACAAGCAGAAGGTAAGTGGGTTGTCTCTCCCTATGAAATTACAAACTCCTGGAGAACATTGAGCACTCACTGTCTTCCTTATGCCTCCAGGAATCCAAGTAGGAAGCTTTTATTTGGTATATTTAAGTCTCAAGTCAGTGTGACAGGGAAATCAAAGGGCTAATAGGATGCAGTGCCCCCATAGAGTTTATATTCTAATAGAGGAGGATGACCTGAAAACAATATTTAAAGTATCACATAGGAAATTCAATGTATTCTCTGTTTCTCTAAAGTCTGGTTTTCAGTCTGTTTGACTTATCAGTAACCCTAGTGCAGTCTTACTCTGACACATAATTAGTCACCAGTCAATGTTCAATCAGAAAAAGAGAAGCCACTCAAGGTATTTCCAGGAGACAAGAATTTAATGTCAAGATCTCATTATGAGAGAGTTAAAAAAGCTGTAGGAGGTAAGGAGAAAGATGGGACTGGTGAAACAATACAAAGATTACCCAGAGAGCAGGGAGCTGCTGCTGTCCCAGGATGACTCACTACTGCTCTGACACAGTTGCAGATGCATCACATCTGGAGAGAGTGACCCAGGAGCAGGTGCTAGTGCTAATCCCACTGGAGGGACTGCCACTGCCACTGTTAGAATGGACATTGCCTGAGCAGGAGCTTATCTCCCCTGCTGCCACGCCACTCTGTGAAGTGTCTCCTGCAGCTGGGAATGGGAAGGGGCAGCCCTCTCTTTCTCTTTTGTCTTCCAAACTCCTACTAATGCCTCTGATTGGCAGAAGCCAACTAGAAGCTAGGAAGTCTAGAAAAGTAGTTTGCAGGCTTTCAGGCTGCTGAAATACAAAGGCAATCAATGAAGGGAGGAAATAAAGCAAAGAGACTAAAGGCAAATAACCAGCACAGTAACTTTTCAAGTACCATTTGTTGAATGAATCATAGAGGTATATAAAATGAACAAATGTGATGAAGGGACTGGTAACTAAGCCTAGAATCATGATTAACTTCAGTGAATTCCAAATGTTTTTGGCAACAAACCCACTAGTTTTTCTAATTAAATGTTAATAAAAACAACTAATATATATTAAGTGACCAAAGCAGACAAGTCAATCATAAATTCATATGTATTATAATGCAAGTTACAAACTACTAAGAAGTTGTTAAGAATAAAAAAAGCTGTTTTGATAATGAAAACTTTTCATATTAGGGATTCTAAGTGATGCTTGCAGTCGGGATCCAGAAAATTCCAATAGAATCTTAGGAGACTTCCTGAAGCACCTGGACAAGCTAGTCTCAAGGGGCATTTAGAGATTTCTGTTCTATCAAAATGATGTATTTGTAGATATTCCCAAATTATAGCAGTTGTCAAAAAGTCCATAGCACTAACAGCATTTCACTGCATCAAATCTTAATTTTAATAGAATTCATCATAATAGAGATGTATATATACCCAGGTGATATTTACTTTATCAAAACTTATGAGTACATGCAGTAAAAGCTTAGAATACAATGTCCTATATAGTGGGCAGTCAATAAATTACCTTTATCTACAACATTCAGCACACCCATCTCTATTCATAGGACCTGGTAGATGCACGGCATCTGACTCTGCCTACATCGCTCCTCTGCTCAAATAACTTCAATATTTCTCTAAAGCCCACAGGTAAAACAACAAATAATGAGCTGGCCTAGAATTCGAAGACTTCTAATGTCTGAACTGTAATTAATATTTCAATCCTATCTTTTGAGATTTATTTACACTAATCCTCTGCTCCAGTTTATTGGTCCCTGAATATTACTCACATTCCTTTGCCTTTTCACCTTCATTCAAATGTTTCTACTCATCCTGCCCCAGGACACCTCAAATACCCAGAACTGAATATGCTGCAGTGGCCTTCATTGGGATTCTCATCCAGTGTGAGAATGCATGTGCATGCATGTGTTTTGAAAAATGTTGAATTAATTTGAGACAACCTTGTATCAAAATTCAAATTCAAGTCAACTTTAAATGCACAGAAAATATGGCACGCCCATAAAGCCATGAAGGAGACTATGGTGCATATTTTACTCATAAGCACCTATGACATAGCTTAGTACCCAGTATCTGAATTAATAACATGAAAATTAATATTTCTTAAGTTTCAGACATTTTGAAATGTGTAACTCATAATTTCTATACATGGATAAGCCTCTCTCTGCCTCTCTCTCCTCCCCACGGGTAGACATCAAAAATAAGTCAAGGCCCTTTCTTTAACTGAACTCAATTACTTTCATACTCCTGCTCAACACAGTGCGCAAAGCAGCTGTTATTCATTAGAATGAGATAGGAGATATTTATTTGCCATCTATTGATATCTGACAGGTCTTTTGAATATGGCAATAGTATTTTCATTTAACATTTAATGTTAGTTTAACATTTTGCTCACCAACTGGACTATAATTCCAGTGAAGACAGGAACAATATCCATCTCCCCAGCCTATGCAGGGATGTACATAGACTAGGTAATAAATAAATATTTGCTTAAAATGATGAAATCCATGCAGAAGCAGAAAGCTGTAGTTCCAGGGTATTCGGATTCATTTTTACAATGTAACCACATCAATAAGTGTGCTCAGAAGATGCTAAAAATTACAGTAAAACTTGTTCCTGTTACTGAACGTTATGTTTCCATACGGCATGCTCAGTTGAAATTCCTGACACAAATCTCTTGAGGATCACAGTCAAACATAAGCCCATTTGTAATGGTTATGTACTCTCCTGCTGCCCCTCTCCCTTTAGTTCTGTATTATTCTACAATTTGAGATTTTTCCATGTTCCTAAAATATAATAGAGAAAAACAGTTACAATGTTGTTGTATGTGAAAGTCACACACATATTGTCCAGTCTCAAAACTGACAGTGTGATCAGCTCTTTTTAAAATATCCTATGAAAATAAGTCTTCATCAGATGGAGCTATGACTAAATGTTAATGTAATTAGCAAGACAAGGGAAAGTGATATGTACTTTTACTAACAAAAGTCAGATGTAGGCTCAGGTGTGAATATTCCAAACATAATCACATTGTCACTAAGCAAAATGCTATCATTTGACTCTGTAGCTGGGAGCCATAGGATGACAGCAGCTGCACTGTGACTAAAGAACTCTCTTCCTGTGTTTGAAAGTCGCACAGCTCTCTTACAAAAAAATCCTTCTTTTAAATCATTTTCCAGTGTGCCTCTAAAAATATCTGGAGAGAAGAGGTTGACTTACAAAGTTTGGAATAGACTGTTTCTCCTATATTCTTTCCTTCATAAAAATAATGAGTTTGATAGCAGTTAAAGTTTCAAGATGACTACAGCCAGGATCCTTTCAGTGAACTCTCATTCATCAAGCTCGGCTTCTCTACCCTATCTCCTCGTAGCTAGATAATCCCTTTCCCCGTTTGGCTCAAAGAACTTCATACATACTACCTCATTAAATTCACAGAGGGCTGTGTGAGCTGGAGGAAGGCAAGTAAACCACTACAGACCTGGGAACAGGTTACCAAGTGTCAAGAAATACACATGTGCCACTTGAGCAACTGAGTTCATAAACCCAAGTTTCCAATGGTTTCTTTTTCTCTTCTGTTAATGAGTTCATAGGGCCTCCTATACCTGTATTATAGTCTGTCAAAATTAAACAGAAAGTGTATTAATTCTCTAGGAGTGATCTTTAGTTATATATACATAATATATATGTAATTACATACTACCTTCCATGATAACTGCAGCAAAAACAATTTGAATTAACTAGCTACTCTGGACTAGCTTTGTATTAAATAAAGTGAGATTAGTAACAATAAGTAAACATTATCCCAACTCACCAGATGCATGAGTCTACTAGATAACTGCTCTGTCCCCAGTATGACTTCTGTTGGTGAACCTAAACTTTTTTGACATCTTTTTATTTGTAACTAATTTTATACCTGATAAAATATTCTTCATTAGTTACACTCAATAGCAGGAAAAAAATTTATGACAAATTCAGAAATATTCAGAAATACAGTTTTGGGAAATAACTATATATATGTAAATATACATACATATGTATGGCAATGTTTCCAATGTTTCATATACATAAATTAGGAAAACAATGAAAACACATTGTAAGAAAGAATCCCAAACAGGTCTACAAAAATATATAATAGATATTGCTGAACGTACTTTCTGAGGTTATGAACCATGCTATTAGAATAGTGGATGTAATGCAACTATAGAGTGGAGGTAGTAGGCTTTACCCAAGTCTCTGCAGCATGTGACCAATTTTTGTCTTCCTATTGACTTTCCTGAGAACAACTTTTTCCTAGATACTCTCTAGTATATTTTTACCTCCCATTTCACTGAAATTTTAATTTCACACAGCCAATCATGTTTGAGTAAGTGAATCACTCCATTTGGATTAATAATAAATATGCATCAATTGACCTCTGCAATAAGTGCAACATAGGAACTAGAAATTGAGAGATGCAATGTACTACAGTCATCAGAAAGTTTAATTCTCCTTGAGTTCATCATCTATATCTCCACTTTTCAACCTATCTCTGTTTGCCCTGTCTCAACAAATACCATTATCATTATCTCTCCAGTTGGCTCAGGCTATAACAGGTGACTCCTCTCTCTTCCTCCTGGTCCCCCAACAACTTGAAAAGTCCTATTTATAATGCCTCTTATCAGTTCTTGCATCAAACTCACTGTCACTACCTATGTCCAGGCCATCATTGTCTAGACTGGAATCTAAATTATTTGCCAGCTTTAAACTTCTTCTATCCAATCCATTTTAACAGTTTCATACAAAGCTGTCTACTCAAAGTCTAAATATGATATGTCTGCACTTAAATTCAAAAATTTTCTCTAGCACTGCATTTTCTTCAGGGTAATGTCTAAGTAGGGAATAAAATGTTCTTCACAAAATGTTCTTCACTGCCCCTACTTCTCTCCAACCTTATGTTGAATTTTACTACTCCCATGCATGGCAGAAGCTTGTATGTTCATTAAAACCCATTTATTTTTCAATTGTTCATAGAGCTAGACTACATCTCCCAGCATCCTTTGCCACTAGTTGTATCAATATGACAAAAATCTAACCCATGGAATGTGGGCAGGAACAATGTCTCCTCTGAGGCAGAGTGGTTAAGACATGGGTGTTTCTTTCCTACTGGTGCCTTTTTCCACCTGCCAGCTAAATAAAAAGAACTTTGAGGGCTTCCAAAGGTAACTCTATAAGACAAAGAAAGCATATATCCATGAATTATTGCAAGGAAGACTGCCCCTCCAGGAATATTGGCAGCAGGTTAGAAGGTGTCATTTATCACTAACAGCACTTGGCATCCCCTTAGTTTATGCACTATTTTATAGCCTGACCCAGTTACCTACTTTTCCTGGAATGTTTCAGGTGTTCACTCTGTTCCAGGTTTGGTACATGCTGTTGAGCATCTATAATTCTCTGCCCTCCATGATCCTTTAATTTCTCTCACTTCTGACAGACTGTCAGATTTCAGACTAAACTTTAATTCTTCTAAAAGCTGCCCTTCCCCACGGCCAAATCTGTACTCCTTTCATGAAATTTCATAACACCCTGTGCCTACCTTATTTAAGTACTTATCTCATATACTCTATTATAATTGCTTATTTATCTGTCTATTCCATTAGGTCGAGCTAGCTACCTTCTCAAAAAGTGGGCCTGCGACTTGTTCATTGTTGTATGTTTACTGAATATATTCTTGTGTTTATTCAATTCACAAATATTTTTGATACTTTATATGCCAGGTTCTATGCTAGACAAAGTAGATTTAATAATAAAGAAAATAATTAAAGTCCTTGATGGAACTGAAGAGCATTATGCTGAGTGAAATAAGCTAGGAGTTGAAATATAAATACCATATGATCTCACCTATTACTGTAATCTAATCAACAAAACAAGCAAGCAAAATATAACCAGAGACATTGGAATAAAGAACAAACTGACAGCAACAGAGAGGAATGAGAAGGGGGATAACAGGGGAAAGAAGGGGAAGGGTCATCAAGGAACATGCATAAAGGACCCATGGAAAAGCCAAAGAAGGGTAGGACCGACGAGGGTGGGAGGTGGGAGTAGGTGGGGAGGGGGAAAGTGGTGGTGGGAAAATGGAGACAACTGTACTTGAACAACAATTATATATATGTATAATTTAATAATATATAAAATAATTTAAAAAATAAAGTCCTTGCAGTTATGGAGATTATTGTATAGTAAGGAAAATAATATAAATTGTGATAAAGGCCAAAAAGGAAAATTGCATAGCAAGTAAAAGAGTATCAGGGATGGGAGGATTAATCTGCATGACCTTGAATTCTGAAATACAGTTTTCTCTAATTCTGGGGGCAGCTTGCCTCAATCATAATTTGTCAATAAGAGAATGAGGTCAGTATGACATGTAAACTGTACTGGTTCATACACAATTTTTTTCTGCAGTGCGTTACTATTGTTTTTTCCTTCAAGTTCTCACACAGCTGAGCCCAGCAGCTGTGTACTAGGGTATCATCCTGGGAATGATGCTCATTCACCTCGAACTCTGGTTCTCAGCTCAGTCTGGGCACATGCTGTGCCTTGGAAATGTATTGCACTGTCTCTGATAGTTGTACACTTTTCTCTTATCTCAGCTACCTCAGCCTTTTGTTAAAATCCTCCCATAAATCTACCTTCACCTATTTTTGAAGGGTAAATCTCCTGTACATTTACTCTAGTAGTTCATGTATAAAGAACTTAATGCATCTTCTAAACTGTTGGTATTTTTATTAGGATTATTACTGGTTTTTATTAGTGCATTAATGACAAACTTTCAAATTTTGTTAGTTTCACAAAACTATGAAAGTTCCATGTGGTCTACCCCAAACCTATCCTCTTATATGCTCTGCTGTTCTTCTGTAAATGCTATGGACACAAGTTTTTCAGGAACCTATACATTGTGTTATAGCAGAAACTTCTTCATTCCTCTTAAACTGCTCCCTTGGTGTTCCCTCTGGAAATTGATAGGTGTCCTGCCCTTGCCATACACCAACCATTGGGCATGTCATTTGACTCCATCTGTGTACTGAAAACCTGTCCAAATCTACTCGTCTACTGTGAACTTGGCCTCTCCACCCAACTCGGAGAGAGTTTTCTGTGCTAGGCATTCTGTCACTAACAGAAATGAAATGTGGAGAAGACAATTCAGCTTATCATCTTGCAGTGACAGAGCTCTGTGCCTGGTTTCTTTGTGACACTGGGTAATGCCACTATATCAGCAGCCAGCTACTCAGAAAATCTTGGAGTAATTGTCAACTCATCACAGTCCTTTGTTCTGTAGATCCATTTTCTTTAACTCTTGCTGTAATTGTACTTATACTTTCCAAATACGGTCCTTTTCCACTATGCTTTCACTTTTTTCTTCTGTGTTTCATATTAAAATCCTCTCACTATCAGACTTTGTGTGTCCAGTTACAGTGTAACAGTGGAAAATGAATGAGTTCTGGGGCCAGACAGACCTGCATCAAAATTTTACTCTGTGAGACCTAGAGCAGATTACTACACCTGTCTGAATCTCTATTTTCTCATATGCATAATGGGAATAATAATGCTTGTTGTACAGAATTGTTATGATGTTTGAATGGCTACATACAAATTACAATGCATATGTCAAAACCCCTACATAAAAAGATCAAAAACAGAGCTGAACAAATATTTGCCAAGAAATTTAGATAATTAATATTATATTTTAAAATGTTTTACAAGCTGCTAAGAAAGACTGAAAGCTGGGTAGAAAAATATAGACCAGTGATATGAATTGATACCTAAGGAAACTAAATATAAAAAACTAAACCTAGGGAAAGATTTTAATCAGACTAGTAACCAGACAAATGCCAATTAAAATATCTATGAGATATTATTTTATCATAAAATTAGAGAATAATAAAATAAGAAAACCCAATATTGACATGAACATGTATTAAACAGAGACACTAATGGTTAGTTTAATTGATACACATTATCTTGAAATTATTTCACAGATTTTATTGAATCATTTGTTTTTTTAAAATTTTGACTTAGTAAATACATTTCCAGAAAGTTCATACCATTGGAATTCTCAGAATTCTTCTTTAAGAGGAGGAAATATAAAATATAAGGCAACCTTGCCAAGAAATTATGGTATATGGGATTATATAGCTAAAATAATTTCTTAGCTAGTGCTCTTTGAAAATGAAAGCATTTTAAACAGACATTTAGCATGCCTTGGTCCCACTTTATGTGATAGGTTTACTATGTAGAAATCAATTAAAATCTAACTGTGAGATGTTCATGCATTTATATGCATGAAACATGCTCACTTTGTTTAGCAGATAATCAAGAAAATACTGTTCAAATATGTATTTTAAGCTAGGTTACCAGATGTCTAGCAAAAACAAAAAATGTCCCGTATGCCTGTCTTCATACCCTTTTGTTGCATAGTCTAACACAAATTTTCAGCATTTAGAGTGTTTGCTATTCTTTCACTCTTTTATTGTTACAGTTCTTCATTTGGTAATTTTAAAATGTAAGGTAATTGTTTTTTGGATCCATCTCATTCCTAGGATAGCCCGACTCCAGTACTTCTCCGAGTTAAGCACCAGTTTAACCTAGTGACTATCTTAATTTTTACTATCCATGATCCCTCTGGTTCTCTTTTCCCTTAACTTAGATTCCATGTCACATCATTGTAATCGCTACATTACCTGAATATAACTCCCTTGCCCCTTCAATCTCTTCACAGTTCTTTCCTGCCAAATCTCTCTATTTACATTAGATGGCACGGGAGATTCCTCTGGTGATTATGGATGAAGGAAAACTCATAGCCATGTTGACAGGCTTTATTTTTAATCAATGACCACAAGCTTCAAGTGGTCAATCCTTTACACTTCCCCAGTCAATTTACCTTCCTGTTCTCCTATGCTTCTCCTTTTCTGCATTTTCCCCTCCTTTCTGTTCCAATCACCAACACCCCACTCTGTGACTCTCAGGTGATGATTTCCTTTCCTATTTCAATAAGCACATAGAAGCAATTGGAAAAGAGCTTCCTATCCTCTCACCACTAAGTGTGTGTCTAATTTGATGATGGTGGCACTCTGTCAGATTCATTTCTTCTCATCTGCAGACTGAAGCAAGCCCACATGATGAGTCTAATTTTATTTGATCTCTTTCCTGAAAGGTAACCCTAAGGCTTCAGTAAAATACTCGGAAATTGGCATTAGAAATGTAGAAGAGCTTTTCTGACTAACTCTTTTCCTTGAGTAAATCATGACCATCTCCAATGGTTCCTGTGAAAGTCAGCCATAAATTATTATATCATGGTATCATCTATCTAGTAAAGATATTTCAGTTTATGGGTCATGTTGCATAATGTATAGCATTAACATTAATCTAAGAACTCTTATCTTTGCGTTTTCCCTCACAAGGCATTTTCAATTCATTGTCTTAGATTATGACTCAGGAAGCTACTATGGAATTGTGAAAGAGAAACTTGGTACAAATGCCCTTTTCTGTTTCCAAATTAGTTTCAAGATCTATACCCTTGTGTAATACTGAACTATAAGTGGACACTGTGACAGTTCTGAAAGACAAATAGGCCGGTCTTTGGAGCTCTGGTGCTTTGAACTCAGCTGTAACGTGCCACCATGTGCAATTGTCAAATGAGAGTGAGATGATACAGCAGCGGCGGTCAGAGTGAGTACAGAAAGGACAAAGCTAGTTTAGGTTAAAAAAATCAAAGAATAAAAAAGTTAAACAAATGACATTGTAAGCAGTTTTCAAACAGGTAAAACAAATAAGATTGCATTCCTCAAACAAAATCTTTTAAACGATGGTGCAATATAGAGCATAGATAAACATTTTGATCCCTAGAACCCTTTTAATGGATCCCAAGGGTCCTTTATCTATGTTCTTATTCTTTATTCTTTGCCCTATGTTCCTAAGTATTGCTAAAAGAAAGCAATAAGGTGGCAGTATAAGTACTAGAAAAAATTAAAAGGTTTCAATTGTAGTTTCATTTGTACTAGTTTATGGTGTTGTGATTCTCTAAGCCAGAGTTTCTTTATTTGTGAAACTAGGAAAATAAGATGTCTATGACCTAGCTATATGGTACTTATCTAAAATACATGAGAAATTAACTACCAAAATGCTTAACATACTCTGAATATTAAAAAACTATTTATTTTCTGAATAATTACTTATGTTTTGCTTGTGTTATCCTTGTCCTTCTCTTATTAAGTGAAGCACCCTTCCTAAGCCACCTCAACCATTTCCATAGAAGCAGCTACATTTTGTGGCAGTGTTCAAATCTGTATCATTGCTCCAGAGTTCTTCCGAACTCCAGTTTCCACATTTAAGTGTCCCTGCGAAAGCAGAACTGTCTTTTCTTATTATCTTATGCCCAAACATATCTTTCCCTCACACTGAAAGTCTCATGAAATAGATCTCCCAGCCACCAGGCCAGACACCCGGCATCCCCCTGGGCTCTCTTGTGCCTCCACCTCCATTTCTCAGACATGGACAATTTTGATCAGTTCTGCCTTTTACCATCTCCGTATGCCATTATTTCTTTAATTGATGTCTTTCTTCTTCCCTTATCTTTGTTCTTCAGGTCTCCAGTCTTGTTCCCCTTCAAATGGAACCAAAGTGCTCTCTGTAAAGACAAGCTTACTTTCCCACTATTTAGCATACCAACTTCTCTCCCTTCACATATAGAATGAGATCCAAATTCCTTAGTACCGTGTATTAGACCCTCTGAGATCTTCAGACTTTCCTGAACGTACATGCTTGTTCTCATGGTAAGCTCTGGCTATTGTGAGTTTGCAGTTGTCTGCACACATGGTAATGTCCCAGGCTCTCTTGCTTCACCAGTTCTGTTCTCTCTTCTGAGAATGGCCTTTCTGCCCCAGCCTCAGCCCAGACCTTTCATCGATCAATTGATAACAACTTCATGTTTCCATCACTCAAACATGTTGAGCATCACTCAAACATTATTCCAGAAAGCCCTCTCTGATACCCTCTTCCCACATAGAACCAATCACTGTTTCTTGTATGTGTGACCTCTCTGCATATCCTTAATTTGCAATCCATTTATGTGTTTACATGGTTGATTCCATTTCCAAAGTTCAAGTTCCTTAAAAGCAACACCTATATCTAATTCTTCCTCATGGTATCCTCAAAGCCTCTATCAGTTAGTTCAGAAGACATATGCTACACTCAAAGTTTGTGGTCTGAGGAGTGTTTAATAATGAAATTTATTTTAAGAGATGTGGCTGGAATTTGGAGATCAATAATGGATAAGTCAGAACTTAGAAGCTAGCATAGAGTATAGCCATACTGAACAGGATAGGAGGAGGGAGTAATTGTGGAACCCAGAGAGAGTAGTTATATGAGCAAGACCTTCTGTGGCACAAGAGCTGTGGCTTTTTCTACAGGGATGCCACCAGCGTGAAGCAAACCCCACAGGGAGAGAATTAAGGTTATAAATACATTTGCTTCAGTATCCTCCCTCCCTGCTCGAGGGTCCCTGTATTCTGAACCCAACCCAGAGGCTGGGGAAATGCAGCCTATTGATGTAATCCATATAGATAGCGTTTGGGGTGGGGTGGGGTGGGAGTGGGAGGGAGGCAGAACACCTTGGAACAGTAAAAGAAAATGTAATACATGTTTCAAAGGGCTGACAGATACTAATTGCTTAAAAGTGTACATTGAGTGGAATTTATTGAATGATTATTCATGTGCCTTTGCAACTTGTACAAAATGGACAGTAAGGAGTTAAACACAAATGCTCTGAAATAGCATTTCTGCCAGCTTTATAGAGGATTATGTTGTGCAGCCACTTAGCTGCTTCAGCAGAGAAATGCTTTAAAGGGAAAGAACAGGCAGCACTGGAGAGAAAGGTTTTGTCATATTTCCTGGGGGAGAAATGTACTCCTGGTGGTTTTACCCAGAAGGTGGTCTTTTCTGACAAAATGGTGATGTTTACAGAGGATAGACAGAAAAAATTAGGAAGGCCTGCATATGGCCACAAATAAACAAGTAGACATAACAAGAAAGATATCTAAACGAGAATGCCAACAGCACAAGGATAAAGAGAAGTAGGTTTTAGTGATAGGTGGGCAGAAGCAGCGGCATGACTAGAAAGGAAGGAGAAGATGGAGAAATAAGGTGAGATAATAAGGATTTACTGCAAGGAAAGCAGGCAGTGGAATCAGCAGGAAAATGAGATATCTGCAGAAGGAATCTGTAAATCTCCCACAAAACTCATAACAACTGTGAGAGCCTTGGAATAGCATGTCTGCCAGCTCGGAATATTGTCCAAAAAATGACAGCCTGCAAAGCCAGCAGGATCTGCAAGGACAATGTGGGCTCTTAAGGAAGACAAGGAAATAAGACTGAAGCATGAGAAGATATGGACCCAGGCTGTCCACATATAAACGAATGCATTCCTCATAATTGGCCACAGACAGCTTTTATTAACTGTGTGTGTGCAAATTGAGTTTTTGTTGAACTGATTATCATTTTTATGCTCTGTAAATATGGGACTACTTCTAAATAAAAGAGATAGTTGATTAAGGTTCTAAGGTTCTAATCATGAGGTATAATAATATCTCAACCAGGCACTGTCTATGAAATAAATGCACAACTTCATCAATGCTAGGAAGGAGAATTTATATGAGGCAGTGTGAGAGTGTTCGAGAATGTGGGCTTCACATCAGACATAGCTTTATGTCAATCCTCACTCTACCAATGAGCAGTTATGTGAACTTGTTTCTGTTAGCTTCCTCTTCTGTAAAATGAGGATATACAGTCCCTTCTTCAGAGGTTTCCTATGATGATTAGAAGAGTTAAGGCATTTTAAATTATACATAGTTAATGAATGTTAACACAATGCCTGGCACATATTATGTGTTGAAATACTAAATTAGTATTAATTATAATGGAGCCTACATTTCACTTGTTTTGCATGTAGTTGAAAGTATAAAAATTGTTACAGTTTGAAGTTTGCATAATATAACACAATTTAAGATATTATTACAAATAATTATTTATGGTATAGGGAAATTCATTCATAAAGTAGTTTGAATGTAGTAATTTGTAACACATTACAATGCCACATTCATATTGGATTGGTGGATCATCATACAGCATTATGTTTAAAGTGATAGATTAATCCACAATATTATTTCTTAGTTAACTATATGTAAGTCCTAAACTACAATGTCCTCAAATGTCCCAGCTTTTTAAGCCCTATTTTTCTAGTTATATGATTTTAACAAATAAGAGTATAGAATACCATATTTGTATTATCTAAATCTCAGGGGGTTTTTAAACACCAGTCCAAAAGAACCTATGCACCCCAGTGTTCATAGCAGCACAATTTACAATTTAAATCTGTACCATGGTTTGAAACTTTTCTTCACCTTATGCTGCCTCTTCACCCAATAAATCTCTTGCATGTCTAACCCTCCTTTGGCATTTACTTTTCTGGCAACCTCAACTCATGCAAGTGGTACTGACAGTGATTTGAGAGAACAAGTGGTAAGATAGGGCTTGGTTTAGGGCTCACTATCCACCCATTCTGAGTGGAAGGTGGATCACAGAAAGTCCCTAGCACAAAGCCCAGTTGCTGAAGACTTTCAAGGAGGTGATGATTTGCCATTCAGGTATGATGGTTCAGGCATTTGAAAGAAGGCAGAGTTCACTGCTTACTGCTAAATTGTATTGCTATCAAGGCTTTAGAGAGGGTGAGATACAAAGGGAAATTAACAAATAGTTAATAAGTATGATAGCCAGAAGGATTCTTATAGCCTACAATAAGCCTTTGTCTCCTAAAATGGAAAAGCAGGCAGCTAAGTAGCAGACTGAATATGTGGTAGAGTCAGAGTTCCAGAGACCTTAGAGTACTCAGCAAAGGAAGATCTGTTATGTTAAACTCAGGGACCTGGTTGGTAAAACCTGGGATCTTAAAAAGTGAGATAGGGATACATGGATGCCTTGAAGATATTGGCTTTTCACTGACTCCCCAGAGCTTACAAAGATAGCTTATAGGTTCCCCTCATTGTTAGAATATGTTACAGAGACCACTATTCCACAAGGCAATAGATGTCCCACTAAAGACCTAACCCCTCATCCCTGGCTTCCAGGACCATGATTAAAGTTAAATGCCAGAATTACTTAGCTGGGTGTCAATAAGGGAGAGAAAAGACTATATTGGAATGCGCTTGTAAGATTTAGCTAACATGTACCAGCAAGAGAAAAGTAGCCCTGGAATTGCATTTAGAAAGTGCTTTAATTAGGAGCCCCAGGATATAAGATTGGATAAGAAATAATTCACTGACTTGGGGGGAAGGAACACTTTCCCCAGATTGTGCATTCTGACCAAAACTCTCAGGGAATAGGTAAATCCCGCTTGCTTGGATCAGCCTTAGCAGATCCTTTTTGGAGCTATGAGACAACTCCACACTTACCCTGCACTCTCTTTACACAAATGTCAGACATCTACTCCTTTCCACAACAAATTTCTGGTACCTCTAATCCTGTCTTATTGTCTGCTTCTAGGTGGACCTATACTACCACAAAAACCAAACAGAGCAGTGGGTTTTGTAGGAGTAAAAAGGAAATGGGGCTGAAAACTAAGGTCTGGATCTAATCATGCACCTTAAAAGCCAGGGTGTGGTAGGGAAGATGGCGGCATGGTAGGAGGGAGCAGATTCTTCTTCTCCCACACCCTGGGAAAAATCCTAGCCATTCTAGGTAGGAACAGAGCAAAGAGCCAACATTATCAGGACATAAATGAAAATAGAAGATCACAAATTGTAGCAGACACTGAAAAACCCAATGGTAAGGAGACTACATGGATCAGCGCGGAGACCAGGGTGGTTGCAGCTCCAGGCCCGGCACTACGGGGTCTGCTGTGGGGTTACCGGGAGAGAGCTGGGTCAACCGCTCCCTCCCTGGCCAAACAAGGATTGAGCAGCACCTGGGGAGGCCAGTTTAGTGGAGGGCACAGAGAGAGGAGTGAGAGAGGAGTGAGGATGAAGAGGCACCCATACAAGGGCTGTAAGCACCCACACAAAGCCCTGGTGAAAGTGTGCACCCCAGGTGCCTCTACGCTCACGCCTCCAACCCAGAGGGAGCGTAGTTTGGTGAAAGTCTTGGAAACCACAGTGTTGAAAAAGGAAAAGGCACGGGCACTACCCAGGACCTATGATGCCCAGGCTGTGAATTTGAGGGAAGTGGGCCCCCCTCAGGACCCAGAGAGTGCGCACCCATGAACCTGGATAGGGCCCGGGCACTCCGCGGGACCACGGAACACACTGTGGGGATCTCCCAAGGACGCACATGGTGGCACCCAGCCCCCACACACGGGTTCCTTCCAGGAGGCGCCTGACGGGCTTGGGGGAGAGCGCGCACCTACACTGTGGACAGTGAGCCAGAGGCTGACTGAGTCCTGAAAGGGAACAGAGAAAAACTGTCTCTAGTCGACCCTCAGTGTGCTGAAGCCAGCTAGAAAAATCGGTTTGGCCAGTCTGAAACCAACAATAGGTATGTGTTTTTTTTCTCTTTCTTTTGTTTTTTGTTTGTTTGGTTTTTGTTTTTGTTTTCTTTTAATTATTTTAAAGTAACCTTTTATCATTTACTTCGTATTACTTTTAAATCTATCAATTCTTTATGCTTCTCTTTATGTCATCCTAGTGTTGACCCTTCTCCCTTGCTTTCCAAATTTATTTCTTCTTCTTCCTTCCATCTTCTGCTTTGTTCCTTCCTCTTTTTTTTGGAATCTCCAAGTAATTGCATAATTGTAATTATCATTATTTCATTATTCGTACACCTTTTATTTTTATAGTATTTTGGTATTCCTCTTCTTTCTGTATAGCCTTCTTTGCTTGTTTGGTTATATTGTATCATTTGATGGGTTTCACCTGTTATCTCATTCATGGTGTATTGCTAATTTATTGTCCTTCATTTGTGTTCCATATGTTATCTAGATTTCATAGATTCTGTCATATGATTGTTGCTCTAATATTACTGTAAACAATAGCTATTCCATACAATTGTAAATACTTCACAACACCCATCCCACATCTCAGCCTACTTCACAGTTTCCTGAACTCTATTACTGTAGTGGTTAACTCTATTCTCTCACACACTTCACCTATTTACATCTCTTGACTCTCACCCTATTCCAGAATCTGACTTCCCACATCCTCACTGCTTTCTAGAGCCAACTCACAATCCTTTCTTTCCCAACAAGAGTCTTATCTTCTTTACACACTTTCTAAAAAGTGGCTAGTGGGGTGGAAGATCACAGTTAACACTATACATAGCCAAAGAATCTCCTATCTCCTCTCTACTAGCTGCTACTATAAATATCATAGAATACTCTCTTGCTGTCTTAAACCATTTTGCCTTACCCCTCCAACTGATCACAAAAAAGAGTAGGTGGAAACTGTGAACACCTGGATACCCGAAAGAGACTGTACCACAGAATCACACAGGTATTCTACCACAGAAGATCACACCATAAATCTAGGGAGCCAGAACAGATCAATTTAAGAAGCTGAGGCTATCAAGAGAGTCTCACAAACAGTGAGAAGACAAAGAAACAATCGCCAAATGAAGGGGAAGGAGGAAGCCTTAGAAAGAATGCTAAATGAAATAGAGGCAACTCAACTATCAGACTCTGAGTGCAAAGCAATGATTATCAGGAATTTCCATAAACTCTCAATGAATTACCAGAAACTACAGGGAAGCTACAATGAACTCACTGCAAACTATATCAACATGAAAAGGGAAATAGAAACTATCAACAAGGGCCAAGAGGAAAAGAAGAATACAATTTCTGAAAAGAAGAACACAGTAGAAGGAATCAAAAGCAGGATCCATGAAGCAGAAGATTGGATCAGTGAGCTTGAGGACAAAGTAGAAAAAAGCACCCAGAAAGAGCAAGAACAGGAAAAGAGGCTCAGAAAGAATGAAGAGGGATTAAGAGAAATGCAAGAAAATATGAAATGTAATAATATCCATATAATACCTGAAGGAGAAGAAGAAGAGCAAGGGATAGAAAACCTATTTGAAAAAGTAATGATGGAAAACTTCCTTAATTTGATGAGAGAAAAAGTCACACAAATCCAGGAAACACAGAGAGACCCAAACAAGAGGAACTCAAAGAGGCCCACCTCAAGACACATCATAATTAAAATGGCAAAATTTCAAGACAAAAAGAGAATCTTAAACGCAGCAAGGGAGAAACAGGAAGTAACATACAAGGGAGCCCCAATAAGGCTAGCAGCTGACTTCTCAATGGAAACGCTTCAAGCCAGAAGAGAATGGCAAAAAATATTCCAAGTAATGAGAACCAGAGGTTTGCAACCAAGGCTACTTCACCCAGCAAGGTTCTCAATCAAGATAGAAGGTCAAATAAGAAGCTTCCCAGACAACAGAAGTCTAAGAGAATACACCTCCACCAAACAAGCTCTGCAAGAGATGCTAAAGGGACTGCTTTAAGGAAAGGAAGGGAAAAAAAAGAGAGGAACACAGGTACGTAAAAAGGCAATGAATAAGTACCTATCAATAATAACCTTAAATGTAAATGGATTAAATGC